>CADWAE010000460.1:2400000-3008481 GCA_902982915.1 Phalloptychus januarius
TCACATCCATCAGTCCTGAGTCGTCCTGCTTTAGAGAAATATTTCCGCCTTCAAACAGGAGGCAGGCAGAATCTGCTGAATCTGCAGCAACCGAAGAGGCGCAATGACTATGGTGAGATCAAAAGTAGCTGCGTGCTCAAACTCTGTCATTCTGCGTCTGTCTGATTAGTACACAGCCAACGCCTCTGCTATTGTTTCTTTTTTCAGCAGACCACTCATTTCCTGTCTCAGAACATCCTGTCCAACAACCACATCGTCACTTGACACCCATGTCGTGTTTTCTCAAAGGTTCAACCATGCTAGGCCACAAAGGTAGCAGAGGAAGTTTAAGCTTCTGGTAAAAATATGTTTGCAGTTTATTTTGTGTTGCGTTTCACGATGAGCCAGTCTCACGTCCTTAGGATGTTTTTGTTTTGTTTCCTGTGAGGAGAACTGATTTAATGGACATTGAACTTGTCCCAATCTAAATTTTTTAATTTTTTTTTAGTCAAACAAAGCTTTGGTAATGCCCTGAGTCATGTCTCTAGTAGAGAACTTTTCCCCTGACGACGGGTTCTCGTAAATCTAAGGCGGTGCACCGGTTCCTCTCCACCTCCTTTGCACCACGACAATCTTTCCTGCTAGACGCAAAATTCTGCATTTCAATTCTGAACAGAATTTAATCTGGAGATATTGTATTAAATTATCCCTCTGCTGCTGGACGCTTTCTGTGGATTCATACAATTTCAGAAACCACCCACTTGTGTTTTTAAAGGATCTCTACTGTCAAGTTAGAAACAGGTCTCCCAGACACACCCTCGCGAAAGACAGCGTTCCCATAAACCAAAACGAGATGAATTTAATCCTTCCAGATGAGCAACCCGAGACGTCGTGCATTGGGAACTTAAAAGCCTGTGATCACTTTGTTGTCCACTGTCAGGCAGGAAAACTCTTCCTGCCTGATGACAAGTGTTGGAACCTCCGTACACAAAAGGCATCTGCTCTTTGTCCGGCGATTGATCTTTGAACCTCTCCTGTTGTTTGGGGGATTTCCACGCTCGCTGCTTGATGCTGGGAGGTTTTTATTTTATTATTCATTGGGAGGTTCTTTCCTATCTTGGTTTTCTATGTGTCAAGTGATCGGATTTGTCTGCATTCCTTTCTAACCGGTCAGTTGTCTGCTGCCCGTCTTTGGACCGGTGAGATTCCGGCACATTGTCCAGCCCATAGCCCAGCTCTCGTCCGGTGACGAAGCCTCGGGGGGTGAAAACTGTCTTCCCTCTGCCCTGGTTCCAGCCTGCTTCTCTGTCTCCTGCAGCCGACATGAAGCCGCTTTGCCGGCTCCCTTATCTGAGTGTTCTCATGCCAAGGTCAAGCTCAACTTGTCTTAGTTATTGCACACTCATGCATTTCACAGATTCAAGTTTTCTTTATTGCAGATGTGAAAATCACCACAAACTCAAATTTTCCATTACAGATATAAAAAAGATAATTTTCACTTAACATCATTTGATCAGCAAGTCAAAGCCAAAGAAGCAGCAAAGAATTATTTGACATAACTTAACCGTTACAGCAGGAATGTTTTTACCTTTTCGGCTTTCTGTAATAATCACAATACAAAGACTCGCTCCCATTTCACATCCAATAACATAACAACAGGCAAAAATAATGGATTGGTTTTAAAAATCTGCATTATGAAACATTCATCTCATCGATCTTTAGACACGGCAGCACAGATCGAGGCCGTCGCTCGACGCAACTCGACAGGAAGTTCAGAAACCCACCAACTCGCGGCGCGTTAGCAGGCGGTTATGAAAACCAAACGATCGGCGTTTTCACACTTGCGCTTGTGCAACAACTCCGTCTTTGTTACTTGAGCTGCGTCTGCTTGTTGCTCTAGTCAGTGAATGTTCTTTCACTTCAAGTGTCAGAATGACGACGTTCCTCAAAGTCACTGTTAAAGTCCCACTGTTTTTATGTCTTACAGTCACAACAATCTGGGACTTCCTCTCTGTACCATGTTTCTGACCGATCAGAAACATGTTGTGCGACCACAGTAACTCCTCACCCTTTCCCTATGCGGTTACCTAAACGAACTGGGGATCACATCAGTCTATGAAGTTGGGGGCTGATGGTGCTTTATTCAGATCCCTCGATTGTGGGAGAGGGGCCCACCGCAGCATATGCTGCCCCTTAGAAGACGCCGCCCTGGGCGGTTGCCCATGTCGCCCATATCAGAAACTCCTACTGGTCCCTGTTGTGATGTACGTTTGTTTTTCTTGCCAGAATGTAATCCTCAATCTCTCCTTTTGTAAAATACCAACATTCTTAATCTGTAAATCTGCTCCTTTTAATGTCAAGTTTAATTTAAAATTTTTTTTTATGTATTTCATAGTCCAACGTGAATAAATGGCACCTATTTCTGATTTCGTCTTGAAATCAGGCGCATTTCACCTTACCCTGTATTTTTTTTTGTCTTTGCTATTTCTTCCGCGGCCGCGAGGCATTTTGTTTCACATTGCTTTCCCGAACCAGTCTTGAATTAAATATTTTAATATCCGGATCATAACTCACTGAAGTACATACGAAAATATATATATCTAAAGCTGTCTTTTTGGAACAAACCCCTCTGACATTCAGTCCAAACAGCGTCATCAGTATCCAGACGTCGATCTCACTTCAGAATAAACGGCTGCGTCGGATGATGCTACACTGGACCTTCCTGCAAAGGCAGAGAGGAGGCGGGTGAGACAGTTACATGGACTAGGACAAATGGGAAATAGATCGAAATACTCCATTTGAAACGTCAAAGCAAATATTTCTATCACCAATAAGTGTTTGGGTTGTGTCAAATGTTCTGGATGAGTCATGTTGGATTCTGATTGGTTAAAACTGATAAACACGACTGCTTCCAAACAGAAACATCTTAAAACTCAAACTGGGACAAAGTAAGTGAAAGATGTTGGATCTGAGTGACTGAACCTGTAGTCTACACCCACAACTACTGGAAACCTGGAACATGAATAAGTTCTGACAATTTCCAACCAAATGATGTCCAATGGTCTCTGTTTCTGCTGACTCTACCTGCAGCTCCTACTCTCACGTCGGAATTGACAGGGCCGTCATCTGGTTCCAGATAGCGCCCTGACAAAAGGAAGAGGACAAAAAAAAAAAAAAGCTTGGGTTTTAGAAAATGAAACTTTCAGAACTTATTATTTAACCCCTCAACGTTGGAGGAACTCACTCATGTTTCCAGTGTTTTTAAAGTTAAGAAGAGAGTAGGAGATGCTTTGACCTTTCTTTGGATCTGTGACAAATGAACGCAGGATTTCAGTCATCTTGATGGCATTCGTCTCTTTGATATCTCAAGAGTTTCAGCAGGTCAACGTTACCGTTTGCAGGTTCTTTAGTGGGTCTCACTAAGTCATAGAAGTAGGACGTGCCTAATGAAATACAACACAAATGATTTCCTTTCACAATTGTACCGTGACAGAATCAGTTTTTGGGGGGGTTTGGCTTTTTGTAGAACAGGATTCATCATTTGAAAACTAAAAAAAAAAAAGTTTTTTTTTGTTGTTTTTGTATATTTGCAGATTAGCTACAAATAATAAAAAGCCACATTCTCTTTGAGTTGTGCCTCTTTCATTTCACAGTTATCACAAAAAAGCAAAACACAATTTACTCAAAAAATATCAGTAAATGTTTCAAAGTTAACATTATTAATTTCACAACATTCTAATGATACTTTTAAGTTATCCCACTGACACATTCGGTCAGGTTTAAACGAACCAGAGTTCGTTTTCCTGCATTTGGTCCGGACATTTCGTCCACATTTTGAGCTCCCAAGCGAATTCTGGCACAGTTCGCTTCGGGTGTGAACAACAGACCGGCCTCGATCCGGACCCTCGATCCGGACCCTTGATCCGGACCCTCGATTGTCAACCGACTTTGTTTACAAGTTATAGTCCTCTTGCTAAAAAGCCCAATTCGAATGTAAACCGCACCAAATGAAAAACCTTTGGTCTGGATCAAAGGACTTTCCTGGTGTGAATGCACACTTAGACTACTTGCATTTACAGTAAAGTGATTACATGTTCACAGTATTTCTCTTTGTGTTTTATCTCCACCAGGAGATTGCTGGTAAGTGAAAGTGACTTATCAAACATGATATATATATAGACTTCATAAAAAAATGACAGTCTGACCCTTGAGCCTAATGAAGCGAATCAGAAGCAGCAGGAGAATGATGAGGATGATGCCGCAAACCGGTCCGACGGCCCACATCACAGGAAACGAAGAGTCCCTCGGTTCTGAAACTGTCAAAAATAAAAAAAGCATAAAAATTTGCCTTGAAATAAAGAAAACAGCCACCTCACTTGTTAAATCACAAGCGGTGCTTTAACTCTGCTCACCTCTCACAGCCACCCAGCTCTGTGCAGAGAAATTCCCCGAATGTTCGCATTTGTAGAAACCTTTGTCCGACGGAGACGCCGCGGAGATCTTCAGATCCCCGCCGGCGACGTTTTGTCTCGGCTTGTCGTCGTGATAGAAAATCACGTTGGAAAGTTTGTCTTGTTCTCTCGCTATGCAGCTCAGAGCAACAGAAGCTCCTTCAGTCACAGGATGGACGGGGCTCACCAGGAGAAGATCTCCGTCTGCAAACCAGTCAGAGAAAATGAAGCTTCAGTCAGAAATCAGCTGCTGGAGACACTTAGAGGAAGTTATTGTGGACAAACTCAACACGTATGTTTTTGGACAAATAAATACCAACCTTTTACAATGTTTCATGTTACATATTTACCACATCGAAAAGTTACCAAAAGGTGATTTAAATTATCCCTCTGCATCACAGAAGAAGAAAACGTTTGTTGTCCAAGACGACAAACATTTGAGCTGTTGCATTTTTGACAAAAGGATAGTTGAATCTGTACAGCAGGTCCTGAGGAGGAGCAGCTCGCCTGATGCGTTTAAGGCACTTTTTGTAAGTAGGAAATTACAGTGAAACCTCAACAATACTAATAAGTAGAATAAACATTTGATTATAGACAAAATTAAACATGATTAAGGCATTTTACACTTCTTTTCTTTTCAATTTTGTAGGGCCAGCAGAGATGAGAAAGCTGTTGGACTGAACGGAAACCCCACACACATGCAGCCTGTACCTTGTACGGTGATGTTGACGGCGTTGCTGAGCTCTCCCGACTCGGACTCGCACCAGAACGCCGCTTTATAGAACTGCGGACTGCTGAAGGTGCACAGGGACCCATTCATTGCCCCCCAGCTGGAGCACGAGTCGGCGTACGATGAGGAGCTCGATTCTCTCGTCTCCATCACTCTCCACCCGGCAGAGTTTCCTCCACAGTTCAGAGTCACAGGCTCAGAGGTGAAGTGTTGCTCTCTGTCAGGAATCACCGAGAGAGACGCCGCTGGATGAGGATCTGAGAAGCAACACGGACAGATGAATCGGCGTAAACAGAAAGGCAAAGGGAAGGAAGAAGTTCTCAATTCAGAAAAACAGAATTTCTGGCTTCAAATTAAAACTTTTTTATGATGTAAAAAAAAAAAAAACATATTAAATGCATGTCTGTTTGATGCCTGTGAGGCAGATTGACGCTTTGATTTAGTTGCTCTTCACTTCTAGTCTCATCAGTGTTTTTCTTAATTGGCCTGCAGCTGATTGTCTTATTGTCTGAACTAAAACCTTGAAACGTTCATAGTTGGTCATGGATGAAAAAAACTAAAAATAAATCACCACAAATCATCCTCTCCTCTTTTTATTCCCTTTTAAAAAAATACTTTCCATTCTTTTCCGACGATCAAGTCGTATCGCTACGTTTTTACTTTTACCAACCGTTGTCCCAGCCAGCATACCTAGGTGGGCCCCATATGGGGAAAAGGATGGGCAGACAATATGGGTCCCACATGCGGTTTCCATGGTGGCCCCACACAGGTTTGCCCATGTAGGGCCACTATCATGTAGGGCCCACGTAGGCGGCGCCCCTCCTTTTCCCCATATGGGGCCCACCTAGGTATGCTGGCTGGGATGCAGCAAAAAGCACAAGTGGGGAGTCTTGGGGGAGGTCAGGTTGGTAAATCACAAAAAAAAACAAAAAACACGTTAAACGGAAGAACAGAAATACGCCGACCTGGAGAACAGACGAACTTCGGTTCACTGTATCGAGAGAGAAACTCTGGGTCCCCATATCCCACTCTGCATGCGTATCCCGCTGTGCGTCTCTGTCCCAGGATGATGAGGGAGTCCTGCCTCGTCCCGTTGATGCTGTGGGGCATCAGCTCGTATCTGTAGTCGTTTCTCAACAGATCAGGAACAGCTTCATACCAGTAGAACCTCCATCCGTCAGACGGAGGGTCGACCTCACAGCTCAGGTTCACCGAGGCTCCGGGACTCAGCCAAGACGGAGACGCGGTCAGGTGAAGAATCGGCGCAACTGGACAGAAGCAGTTTAGTTTGTGATATCTGAGTAACGGTGTGATGGCGATCAGACATCCAATGAAAAGACAAAGTCTCGGCTTTCTTCGTTTACTTCGTGGTTGGAACAAACCAACGACGGTGCGATGTCGTCGATTCCTTCCTTCCTTCAACATTAAGCAACTTGAAGCTGAAAATTGACAAGCTGACACCGACAGCATGGCACAAATAAACACGATGATTAAAAACCATAAGTTGACCTACGGTGTACGGTGATGTTGACTGCGTTGCTGAACTCTCCGGATCCGGACTCACACCAGTACACAGCTTTGTGGTGCCAGCGGCTGCTGAAGGTGCACATGGACCCCGTCATGATCCCCCAGACGGAGCAGTCCGAGTAGGAAGACTCTGCCTTCCTCCTCACTCTCCACTTGGCAGAGCTGCCTGTGCAGAGCAGATTGACTTCATCGAAAGTAAAAAGTTTCTCTCTCACAGGATTCAGCGTGAGAGACGCTCCAGGGTGAGGATCTGAAATACGAGAGGCCAAAAAATCAAATAAAAATAAACCAGGAGAAAATCAAATGGAAAATCATGCATGTTCTGTGTTCTATGATGTTCTGAAGGACTTCTCCTTCTGCAGATGATTTTACAAATTGTAAAAGGTGCGGCGGTGTATTTTCTACAGAGCCCCTAAGGGGACATGGAGAAAAGAAGAAGAAAGACGTCCCGACATACTTTCTCGAGATCCCAAGAAACTTTCTGGAGATCCCGAGATCCCAACTTATTTTTCTCGAGATGATCTCAACTTAGTTTCTCGGGATCTCGAGAAAAAAAGTCGGAATCTACTGATCTCCAGAAAGTTTCTCAGGATCTTGAGAAAGTCCCTAACCGGACATGGAGAGAGAAAAAAAACAAAAAAAAAAAACAAAAAAAAACCACGAAATGAAATAAAAGTCGGGATCTCGAGAAAATAAGTCGGGATTTCTTTCTTCTTTTTTTTCTCCATGTTCCCTTAGGGGCTCCATAATTTTCAACCCTAAGAAGCTAATAAATAAAGCTAATTGATTCATTTAAGTCTATGTTTAAACAAGTAATTCTGAGAGCTTCTCTCCTTCCGCTTCGTCCAATTGATCTTTCATTTTTATGTGCAATGCATTGTTTTTTTTAATCCACATTTTCACCTCTAGCATAAACCAAACAGCCGTTCAACTGAAATTACTATTTGCTTAGCGGACAGAAATGATCGCGGGCCTTAAGTCAACAGAGAGAATCAGAAATGTGTTAATCAAACAGAGACATACTGACCAGCTGACCAGACAAACTGCGGTTCACTGTAATTAGTGGAATACTCTACGTTTTCCCATCCGGCTATACACGCGTATCCCGCTGTGCGTTTCTGTTTGTGAACGGCGAAGGAGTTCTCTACTGTCCCGTCGATGCTGCCGGGCAGCAAATCGTATCTGAATGTAATCTGCGACAGATCAGCAGCAGCTTTGTACCAGTAGAACCTCCTTCCTGCAGACGGAGGCTCCACCTCGCAGCGCAGAGTCACCGTGGCGCCGGGACTCAGCCACGACGGAGACACGGTCAGTCGGGGCGTTTGAACGACTGGACAGGAGAAATAGTTTAGTTTTTCTTTTTTATCCCCACATACACACGTGGAAAGAGACGGGGCATCCTCTGTTTGATACTTACTAGTGTTTGAAAGACGACAACATATCAAAATCAACTCAAAGAACTTTTAAAAAGAAAAGACTCAAAAAAAAAAAAACACGAAATCTTACCAAGTATTTTTGGTCTAGTTTCTTAGTTTCTAGTGCAAATATCTTAGTGCACTTGGAGTAAGACAAACCGAGTTAAAAGTAACTTTTCAGCAAGACATAGGAATTCATCTTAGAAAAGGACTTGTTGAACAAAACTAAACATCCAATTATGATGGAAAACAATGACACTGAAAATCCGACGAAAGAGAAATGCTACTGAACCTACGGTGCATAGTGATGTTGACCGCGTTGCTGAACTCTCCTGACCGAGACTCACACCAGTACAGAGCCTCATTGTAGTGGAGATTGCTGAAGGTGCATGAGGATCCAGTCATTGTTCCCCAGTCGGAGCAGTCCGACACGTCTGACTGGTTGTACGATTGTCTAACCCGCCTCACTCTCCAGTCAGCGGCGCTTCCTGTACATTTCAGCCGGATGTCGTCGACGATGTAAAGTTTTTCTCTGTCGGGACTCACTGTGAGAGAGGCTTCCGGGTGAGAATCTGGAATAAAAGAAGCGCAGAGAAATCAAGAGGAAGCTCGATGAAAATGATTGAAAAAAGCAAGCGGATTATTGTTGCTACGTTTAAAATCACTCTGTGGTTTTCATCAATTCTACTTTGGCTCTATTAGTCGTCAGGTTTCTGTGTTTCCTTTCCCTACCTCAAACTTAAAATCACACATTTTCGCTCAAAAGTAGTATTTGCTTCATTGGCGGAAATGAACGCAGACATTAAGTCAACGAAGGGAGTGACAAATCAAGTTCATAAAATGGAATCACAACTGACCTGCAGACCAGACAAACCTTGGCTCACTGTACACAGTGAAATACCCCGGGTTTGGCTTTCCAGCTCTACATGCAAATGCTGCTGTGTGTTTCTGTCCATCGACGACGTAGACGTTCTCTTCGGTCTCTACGGTAACGTCAGACAGTGGATCGTGTGTGTAGTTGCCCTGCGATAAATCAGGAACAGCTTTGTACCAGTAGAACCTCCACCCTGCAGAAGGAGGCTCAACCTCACATCTCAGAGTCACTGAGGCTCCAGCACTCAGCCACGATGGAGACACGAACAGTGTGGGCTTCGGCGCGTCTGAGCAGAGAAACACGTGAAAACATGTGACATCCTCGGTTAGATCTGAGTAACACTGCTACTACTGAAAGACCGCATGCACTTCAAGACACTTGTAGGTTCTCGAAGTTTCTAAGACTCTTAGATTGCAAGAGTCTTGACAGAAAGACTCTTGTGTAATGTTGTCCATATAGCTGCCAACTACTCAAACTATAAGCAGAAACAAAAGCTGAATATCATAAACTGACATGGACGACAAATCTTTAAAGTCAGAAGGACAAAAAACAATGCAAATAAGCCTACGGTTTAAAGTGATGTTGACTGCATTGCTGAAGTCTCCTGATCCAGATTCACACCAGTACACCGCTTGATGGTACTCAGGACTGATGAAGGTACACGAGGATCCAGTCATTGTTCCCCAGATGGAGCAGTTGGATGAGTCTAACTGGTCGTATGAATTGCTAAACCTCGTCACTCTCCAGTCAGCAGAGCTTCCTGTACATTTCAGCTCGATGTCGTCGACAATGTAAAGTTTTTCTCTGGCAGGACTCACTGAGAGAGACGCTGCCGGGTGAGGATCTGCAAGAGAAAGTCAACTGAGAATGATGTGTGTTCTGCGTTTTTATGTCATTTCAGAGATGTCATTTTCTCCTACAGATTTCAACAAGTTCATCTCTGTTTTTTCATTCCTGAGATTATTGACAAGCTAATCAATTAGCCTGATAAATCTGTATTTAGAAAAGCAATCCTAACACCTTCACAATTTCTCCAGCCTATCCAGTCTTTGGTTTTGTCCTTCATACTTTGCCTTTTGCTTTTCGATCCCCTTGTTTTTCGTTCTTCCGTTCCTCGACTTTCAACATACATCAAACGGCGTTTTCGTGACAGAAACGATCGCAGACATTACGTTGACGACAAATCGGTTCTTAGAACAACACACTGACCTGCTGACCAGACGATCTTTGGCTCGCTGTAATTGGTGAAGATCTCTGGGTTTCCGATTCCAACTCTGCATGCGTATCCTGCTGTGTGTTTCTGATCGTGAACGACAAAGGAGTCCTGCACGGTCCCCTCGATGCTACCGGGCAGCGGATCATACGTGTAGCCGTTAGACAGATCTGGAACAGCTTTATACCAGTAGAACCTCCATCCTGCTGACGGAGGTTCAACATCGCAGCTCAGAGTCACTGAGGCGCCAGGACTCAGCCAAGATGGAGACACAGTCAGCTGGGGCCTTGGTGCAGCTGAAGAAAACAGAAAAAAAAGGTCCAAGTGACAGAAATGTCATCTCCAGAGGTCATCAGGCGAGAGGCGTCTCCTGTGCATCACTGGGCATCACAAAGACAGACAGGACCAACAATCGTTCACGCTTTTAATCAGTTTTACATAGGCCAATTAATCTGATATTCGCGTTTTTGGATCGTGGCAGGAAGCCAGAGTATCTGGAGAGAAACGGTGTATGCGCAGGGAGAATGTGCAAACTCCATGCGGGAAGAACCCAGACGGGATTCAAGCAAAACCAGAGGACTGCTTTACAAAAAGCAGGACTCCGAGACCCAGCAAAGGCGAAAACAAAGCAGATCTCATGTTAATGATGATGCTACCATGTCAGGCTTGACATGGAGGCATCAGTTCACCCCTCAAACAAACCTGTCACTTGCTCAGGAGGTTTAGACTTATAACTCATTATCATAACATGAATCTGGAAGCTTAATCGCCATTGGTCAGAAATCAACGTGTTTGGTCAGTGACTTTTTTTTCTTCTCTGTCTGTTCTTTCTTATCAGCCTACATTAAAATACCACATCATTTGAGAAAATGAAAGGTAACGACGCGAATTGTATGAATTTCTTCATCGAGCATCTGTGCTTCCGTTTCTCGAGGAAAGAAGTTACGAGTGTTGCATCTGTGAATGTGCGATCAATCTCGTAGTCTGTTGAAGAAATCGGTGGACGCGCTTTCATCCAAATTGCTTGAGCCTGGCCTCACACAGCCGCGCCTGGTTTGGCCTTCGCGAAAACGGAGACGTGGCGATCGCGCTTCGACTCTCGCTCTGCGTTTCCGATTCACCGACAGCCCTCGGGAAATAAAAACAATGCAAGGAAACCTACGTTTTAAAGTGATGTTGACCGCATTGCTGAACTCTCCCGATCCGGACTCACACCAGTACACTGCTTCTTCCTTGTCGGAGCTCATGAAAGTGCAAGAGGATCCGTTCATCTTTCCCCAGACAGTGCAGTTGGACGTGTCCGGCTGGTAGTACGCTTGTCTAAACCTATTCACTCTCCAGTCAGCGGAGCTTCCCGTGCAGTTCAGTTGGATTTTCTCATTGGTGAAAAGTTTCTTTCTCTCGGGACTCACGGCGAGAGACGCTGCCGGATCGGAAGCTGGAGAACGAGACGAAAAAGAAGTCAAGAGAAAGTCTGAGCGCCTCTATTTTTTGGAAAAGCAGAGGTGCACCACTGTATTCTCAAGCCTGAGAGAATAAAAAACAATGCAGCTAATAAACCAGTTTGATGAATCTATCTCCCAACAAGGAATCATATTGACTTCACTATTTCTTGAACCCTTCAATCACTCTTCTGATTCTATCAATTACACTTTGACTTTTCCAGTCCCCATGTCTTTAGGTTTCTTTTCTCCACCTTAAACGTATATTAGACATTTTCAGTTAAAATCTGCAGCTGTTTTAATGACAAGAAAGATCAGACACCTCAAGTTAGCAAAGACGATAATAGAGAAGTTCATCCAACAGAATCTCACTGACCTGCAGACCAGACAATCTTTGGCTCACTGTACTCGGTGAAAAGCTCTGGGTTTCCTTTTGCACCTCTGCATGCGTATCCTGCTGTGTGCGTCTGTCCGTGGACAATGTAGACGTTGTCTACGGTCCCTACGGTAATGTCGGGCAGTGGATCATATTTGTAGCTCTTCTTTGACAGTTGAGGCACAGCGTTGTACCAGTAGAACCTCCATCCTGCAGATGGAGGTTTGACCTCACAGTTCAGAGTCACCGAGGCTCCTGGACTCTGCCACGATGGAGACGCAGTCAGCTGGGGCTTTGGTGAAGCTGGAGAAAAGAAATTGTTTTTCACAGTCAAGGGATTGTGAAATTCTCCGTTGGATCTGATACGACTAGCATCTTAAAATTGTACAAAAAAATGTTACCTAAATAAAATAAGCAGCTTAAAGAGAGAAGACTCTTTGTCTGAAACATAGATACACTTTCTTTAAAATAAAGGCATTAAAAGTTGTACAATATTCCCAAAATGACTCCTATGAACTTCTTCAACTTTAAACAGAACTCAAGACGAAAGCTAAATGTCATTAGCGGACAACACAGGCAGCAGGGTAGCAAGTAACCATGTAAGTAAACCTACGTTCCACAGTGATGTTGACTGCGTTGCTGAACTCTCCCGATTCAGACTCGCACCAGTACACTGCTCTACGGTAGGAGGGATTGCTGAAGGTGCACAGGGGTCCAGTCATTGTTCCCCAGCTGGAGCACTCCGATAAATCTGCCTTGTAGTACGATTGTTTAAACCGCATCACTCTCCACTTGGCAGAGCTTCCGGTACATGTCAGCTGGATGTCTTCAACGATGTACAGTTTGTCCCTGTCAGGACTCACTGTGAGAGACGCTGCCGGGTGAGAATCTGGAATACAAGAAGCACAGAGGCCAAAAGACGTCAAGAGGAAGCTCGATGAAAAAAATGACGCATCCTCGCCGTTTTGTGACAGTTTGAAGGGGTTTCGTTTTCTTTTTGCGGCCTTTTGTCGGAGAGCGGGATAAGTGAAAATACGTGAATGGCTCTTTCATTTCATGAAGTTTTCCTTATCGATCTCAAGTTAAAGTGCAGCAGATATTGACATTTTGTTCAGACAAATTATCCTCCTTTCATTTGGACCGTCTCAAGAATATAACTAACTCTCTACTAAATTGCACTCACAGATTGACTCTGTCCCCTGCCGTGCTACATCGACAATAGAAACTGATTGTATTACATTGCTAAAGTTATTCATTCTTGTTCAAAATTGTTGAGATGACACTGTCGATATCTCCTGTTCTGGGTCCGTAAACCCCGAACAGGAGGTTAAACCTGGGCAGGTTTATTCAGAGTAAGTTCTACTCAGAGTTTTCTAAAGTACGTTTATTGAACAGAAGCACACTGACCTGCGCACCAGACAAACTTCGGTTCGCTGTATTCAGTGAAATACTGTCCTTTTTCTCTTCCGGCCCTGCATGCGTACACAGCCGTGTGCGTCTCTCCATGAACAACGTGGGACCCCCAGAGGGTCCCGTTGACGCTGTCGGGCAGCAGCTTGTATCTGTACTTGTTCTGCAGTAGATCGGGAACGCCTTTGCTCCAGTAGAACCTCCATTCTGTAGATGCGGGTTTGAGGTCGCAGCTCAGAGTCAGCGAGGCTCCAGGACTCAACCATGATGTAGACACCGTCAGGATGGGCTTCGGTGTAGCTGGACAGAGGAACAGTTTAGTTTTTTTTCTCTTCCCCCACCCCACAGTAAAGACATGTGACATTCTCTGTTAGATGAATGTCTGTGCATCTAGAAAACAATGCCATCTCTAAAAGAAACAATCAACATAAACATTTTGAAATGAAAAGACGCAAGTGCTACGATACCAAACTAACTGGTATGAAATTCTTTAACTTCTGATCGACCTGGACAACACGGTATAAAATTTGAAAGTCAGGTGAAAAAAAACAAACATATAAGCAAACCTACCGTGTATTGTGATATTGACTGCGTTACTGAACTCTCCCGACCCAGACTCACACCAGTACACTCCTTTGTGGTACTGGGGATTGCTGAAGATGCACGAGGACTCGGTCATCGTCCCCCAGACGGAGCAGTCCGACGCGTCTGTCGGGTAGTACGGTCTGAATCGCCTCACTCTCCAGTCACCAGAACTTCCTGCGCACTTCAGCTGGACATCATCGACAGTGTAAATGTCTCTGTCAGGACTCACTGCGAGAGCCGCTGCTGGGTGAGAGTCTGGAGTACAAGACACAAAGAGGCAAGATGAGCCAAGAGGAAGCCGACTGAAAATGGGTCATTTTGGAGGATTTCCCCTTCTGGATGTCACAGATTTCAGCAGGTTCATCTTAAGACGTTGATGAAGATAACCAATTATTTTGATGAATCCTTTTTTTCTTTTTTTTAAGACAGGTTATTAAAGTATCTTCAAAATTTCTCCAACTTGTCAAGTCTGTTGTTTGTACCAATGCATTTACTTTGATCACAGACATGACGTCATCAAAGGGAATCATCAGAAAGGTCGTTCAGTAGAATCGCACCGACCTGCAGACCAGATGATCTTTGGCTCGCTGAAATCGGTCAAAAACTCCGGGACTCCCCATCCGGCTCTGCACGCGTATCCCGCCGTGTGTTTCTGATTGTGGACGACGTAGGAGTTCTGCAGACTCTTTTCGCTTGTCTTAGGCAGCAAGTAATATTTGTAGGCGTCGGGTTTGTCAGGAACAGCTTTGTACCAGTAGAACCTCCATCCGGCTGACGGAGGCTTAACCTCACAGCTCAGAGTCACCGAGGCGCCGGGACTCACCCACTGTGTGGACACCGTCAGGACAGCCTTCGGCGCGGCTGGAGAAGAGAAACGGTTGGGGTTTTTTTTCATAGTGGGATCTGAGCTACAATCCCAGCCAGCGTACCTAGGTGCCTACATGGGACCCATAGTGTCTGTCCTCTTCTCCCCCATGTGGGGCCCACCTAGGTATGCTGGCTGGGATTGAGATGAATTTTAAAAAACAATAATGACGCGTCCGAGCTGACTGAAATTTAAAAAAGATTAAATTGAGACATGGATGTTTTTTGCTTTTTTTAAAGAGAAACACTGAAAGTGGTGACGGCATGGAAATCAAGCCAGACCAATTTCAATCACTGGATGTGCAAAGCTGGTAGAAGCAAAAAAAAACACACTACTACTGTACAAAAGTACAGTAGTAGTGTGCAATTTTCAAAATGTTTATAGAGAATCCCTTCCTTTCCACATCACAGTTATATACCGCTTTGTGTTGGTCTCTCCAGTGAAACATCTGCGTTCGTGGCTTTGAAGCGTGTTTTTTTTTTTTTACCGTATATGGTGATGTTGATGGCGTTGCTCAGCTGTCCCGATCCAGACTCGCACCAGTACACGGCGGTTTGCTGCCAGCGACTGCTGAAGGTGCACGAGGGGCCGGACATGGTCCCCCAGCTGAAGCAGTCGGAAACGTCCGAGTTGTAGGACGACTGCCGGAACCTCCTCACCCTCCAGACGCCGGTGCTCCCGCTGCATTTCAGCTCGATTTCGTCGCCCGTGAAAAGTTTCTGCCTGGCGGGACTCACCATGAGAGAAGCTGCAGGGTGAGAGTCTGGAATGCGAGAAACGCCGAGACAAGACAGGAAATCAAGAAAGTATCAAGATGGCATCATTTATATATTTTTTTGAGGTGCAACAACGTGTTGTCAGCCCTTAGAATTTAACCTAATTAACCCTTTAGTGCATGAATTATGTTCCTTTATGTCAGGATTTTTTTTTTTCCAAAAGTGTTTTTGATTTTCTTAAGGCATTAAAAAAAGGTGGGGAAAAAATAAATAAATGAATAAAATTCTAGAATTTCTTTCTAGGTATTCAGTTGTAATTTTCTCCAAACAGAAAGTTATTTGGAAAATACATCAGCATGATGCACTAGCGTCCACATCAGTGGTCTGTGTGCATTTATAACATAAAAATCCACAAGAAAATGGCCTTTAAATAGCCATCCACTGTAATTTATTTCAATGCATGAAACGGTTAATTGGTGCAATGAATTTACCTTATAACAAGTAACTATTAGCTTTGCTATGTCGACGTCTTTTCCAATCAGTCTTTTGTTTTTATCAATTATACTTTGTATTTTTTTTTTCAGTCCAGATATTTTTTTTGTCTACCCCTACAATAAATTCATTAACAATTTGTTTTCACGAAAGAAATAATGGCAGACGTCAGAATCACACTGACCTGCAGACCAGCTCAGTGTGATTTTACTGTAATCGGTGAAGACCTCCGGTTGTCCTCTTCCAGCTCTGCATGCGTATCCTGCTGTGTGCTGCTGTCCCTCGGTGACATAGAAGTTCTGTGCAGTCCCCTTCTGAGTGCCGTGCAGCGGATCGTACCTGTAGCTGTACTTGGATTGGTCGGGAACGGCTCTGTACCAGTAGAACCTCCATAATGTCGACGGAGGCTCCACCTGACAGGTCAGCGTTATTGAGGATTTGGGACTCATCCATGACGGAGACACGGTCAGGATGGCCCTCGGTGCTGTTGGATAGAAATATTTCCCTTTTATTTATTTTTTCTAATAAGGACATCAGGCATCTTTTGCCCAAGGCATCTTGCAAGATGCATGCGTTTGAAAGACCTGACAAAATTGGTGTCAATCAACTCAACTGTGCTTGTGCTGGTTTGTGCAGCTTTAAGGGTCATTTTTATTTCATAGAAGTCGGGGGTGTTGACCTTTTGACCTTTAACTTTTCATTAATATCTTTAAAGCCAAAGCAGCACAAACGTAGTCGAGTTGATTGACACCAATTTCATATGATTTGAAGAATTTGGGGTTGGGGAGTCAGGTTGACCTTTCATGACCTCTGGAAATTTTTAATTTTTTGAAGAAGGTGGGGGGAGGAGGAGAGAGGGGGAAACTTCACTCAGGTGTGACCGTCAATAACGTTTCCAAATGATGGAAAAGAAATATGAGCATTTAAAAGGAAATTCATCTTTCTTAAAATTGAAACGTATACGAGCCCTGCTTTAAGATAAACACATTAGGCGTTGCTATCAAAACTGACGACTACGAACGTCTTCAACTTAAAACTGAACTCGGGATGAAAACTAAAACCTCATTCATTTGACATGGTGAACAGAACATGTCAAATGAATGACATGTTCATTTGACATGTCATTCATAAAAATAAAGGTTCGTGAACCTACGGTGTAAAGTGATGTTGACTGCGTTGCTGAACTCTCCGGATCCAGACTCGCACCAGAACACTGCTTTCTGGTACCAGCGACTGCTGAAGGTGCACACGGCTCCAGTCATTTTCCCCCAGACGGAGCAGTCCGATATGTCTGACGGGTAGTAATGTCTGAACCGCCTCACTTTCCAGGCGGTAAAGGGTCCGTTACACGTCAGCTGGATTTCATCGACGGTGTAGAGCTTTTCTTTCGTCGGACTCAGTGTGAGAGACGCTGCCGAGTTAGAAGCTGAAACGGACAAAGACACCAAATTAACCCTGGGAGTCTTAAACGGAACGGCACCGGAGATCCGGTCAAATTTGCAGTACCGTAATTCCACCACACTTTGAGGAATGTGGTGGAATTCCTCCACAGCAAAGAAATGTTTCTTCTCAGAAACATTTCAATGGTTTCTGAAAAGGGAGACGTTGCACTTCCCAGCCAAATATCAGGTTATTATGGCAACTTTCACTGTAATTACCGTAGCAAGGTGTGAAATTTATCTCTTTTAATCCACAGTAAATTTTGAAAATAACTTCTTAGATATTCCATCCATTTTCTTGTTCCTTAGTGGGGTCAGAAGGGTTGCTGGTGCCTGTCTCCAGCTAACGTTCCAGGTGAGAGGCGGGGTCACCCCAGACAGGTCGCCAGTCTGTCGAATTTAGAGTGACCAATTAACCTGACAGTCATGTTTTTGGACTGTGGGAGGAAGCTGGAGTACCCAGAGAGAACCCACGCATGCAGACGGAGAACGTGCTAAGCCCCGGCTGGGAATCGAACCCAGGACGTTCTTGCTGCAAGGCAACTGCGCCACCGTGCAGCCCCTTCTTAGATATTGAAAGTTCTATTTGTTATGGATAAATGGGCAAATATATTTACTCACAGGGCATTTAAAGAACCCCATACAATTAAAATAAACAAAAAATATCCAGGCTGAGTTTTTAAATTTAGGACGTAAAGGGTTTCATATCAAGAGAAAAATCAACACTTTATGTTGTTTCGGAGGATTTCTCCTTCTGTGGCACACTTCTGTGATTTCAACAGTTCAGCTCCACTTTAGTAACACTAGCTGATAAGTCACATTTGGTAAAACTATCACTGTAATATCAGATGTAATTCGAATATCTTCCCAAATTCTCCACCCCTTCTAATCTGTCTTTTGTTTTACAAGTTATACTTTGCATCTTTTTTTGTCCGTTTTTGTTGCCTTTAACACAAAAGAAAACACATTCCATCAAAAACATTTGTCTCTGTGACAAAAATGACCACAGACATTACAGTTCACCAAGGAAATGTTAAACAGAAACACACACCGACCTCCTGACCAGACAAGCTTTGGTTCACTGTACTGAGTGAAAAGCGTCGGGTTTCCTCGTCCAGCTCTGCATGCGTATCCTGCTGTGTGTTTCTGTCCAGTGATTTTGTAGTGGTCATTTCTGGTCCCGCTGGCGCTGCCAGGCAGCAGCACGTATTGGTATTTGTTCTGGGAGACCTCAGGAACAGCTCTGTACCAGTAGAACCTCCAACCTGAGGATGGAGGTTTAAGCTCACAGGTCAGCATCACCGAGGCTCTGGGACTCAGCCATGATGTTGACACAGTCAGGACAGGCCTTGGTTGAGCTGGACAGAGAAATAGTTTAGGTTTTTCCCAACTGCTAGACTTGAGTAACATTGTGAGTATTTAAAAGACAAAAACATCCACAAAATGAGCAAACAAAAAATTAAAGACAAGATTCATTCATCTAGACCAGGGGTGTCCAAAGTCGGTCCTCGTGGGCCGGCATCCTGCATGTTTTGTTCTCTCCCTGGTGGTAGTAGCAACCTTTTCAGCTTGTTAATATTCTTCTTATGCCTTCTAATGAGCCATCATTTGATCCAGGTGCACTAAACCAGGGAGAGAACTAAAACATGAAGGATGCCGCCCCTCGAGGACCGACTTTGGACACCCCTGATCTAGACCTTCCTAAGGGGAAAAGGTGTTATTAGGATGTTTTGGGGAATGGTGGGGCTTCTAGTAATGGCGGCAGCTCCACGGAGGACTTTCTAAATGCTCTGCGAAGGGTGTGACTAGAGTTTGTCTTTATTGCTTTCTGAAGGCCTTTACGCTACAGTACAGCTGGTCGGGACGGTCCGAACAACTCGGCTGTTGAAACTCCTGCGGATCTCAGCCGACATGCCAAACTTTATGCTTCTCCTCAGAAAGGACTGCCGCTGTTGGACCTTCTCGACCGGCTGCCTGGTGTTCAATTTCTCATTTTTGAGTGTTTCTGAACATCCAACCAAGTTAAAAATGAATCAGTGACCAGACAAGTAAACTTCTAAAGCACATATTCCTTTGTGAAAAAGATGATTGGCCCCTAAACCCACTATCTGGTTGGGCCACCCTCAGCAGCAACGACTGCTATCAGGCGTTTGCGACAGGCTTTGGTGAGTCATATGCGGCTCTGTGGAGGAATTTCGGTCCCTCGTCTCAGCTGTTTCAAGGGTTTTTTGAACCGCCTTTTTAAGGTCATGCCACAGCAGCTCAAGGGAATTCAGGTCAGGACTTTTGTCCTAAACAAACCAGCAAGTCCTCCTCCGAAACGGTTGAGGCAAAACAAAATGAAGATTATCAGAGTAGAAAAATGTCGCATTACCTGTCAGGTTTCCACGGCAGAGGAGTTCGCCGAGAACTAAAGCAAAGATTGAAACTCTGTTAGATGTCAAACAAATAAATCACTGCAGAAAAACATACATTTACTGATGATCTTTTATACATCTCGAGTTACTACTCAAATTTAATCTTTGTCTTTTACAAATGGATTTAATATCCAGTAGTGTGGATCAAAGAGAGCATCTAATGAATCTGTGTTGTAACTACGGACAGTCTCTGAATGTTCCACAAAGTACGTGAAATAATAAAACCGCACTAGCTCTCATTTCCTGCCGACACACAAACCAAGTTATTTTATTACATTGCAGGACCTTTCTGTATCGAGGCCCTGTTTGACCTCTGTATGACCTCTGTGCCACATGGGTTTCATTATGTATAATTACAGATTGGTTGGAACTTCAATAAGGCAAGAGATACGCAAGTAATCTCCTGCATTTCCCTCTACGATTATAAAGGAATCCGAGCAGCCATGTTTCAGTGATGAAGGATCAAGAACCTTCCTTCCGAGGTGAGGAAGCAGAAACCAGTTTGGAAGACGATGTGTTAGAGTCATAAGGTCCAAGAGGAAAACTCAGATTAAAACCTGCTCTGATGAAAACGTCAGAAATAATCTCCTTATTTCTCATTTGCTCATTTAGACTTTCAGCTTTCTATCCATGTAAAATACATCTGAAGACTAAAAGTCTAGATAATTATCATGAAGAAATTCTTGGCCTTTAATTAAGCTAAATACAAACTGTTTGCAAGATCTAACAAAGTCTGCAGCAAACTAAGCAACAAAGTGACCTCAAGGAAAAGACATTCCCTGACGGTTCCTGTGATTAAAACACAAACAATCTTCTCTTGACGCTGTAAATGTGATCTCACAAACACGATTCTAGGAGAAAAAGGGGATTTACTCACGTACTACACCCAGCACACAGACCACCGTGCGGCCCATGCTTAAATCCAGACAGAAAGCGTAGCAGCTCCTCTGAGTCCTCCAGATATACAGTCCTTTATCACGAGAGAAACGCTGAAACTGCACTAGACATTGTAGCAAAAAAGGAAAAAAAAAATTAGACGGTAGCATTTACAGTAAATTACGGGCAGCAGGGCTGCCAGTCAGGTTAACATAGACTTTACAGTAACCTGACGGTGATTTAATAACATTTTACATGGATACAGTGAGGGTAAAGTCAGAAAGAGAGAGAGATAGAGAGACAGTGTTACCAACATCCGTCCTTGAGTCTGGAAGACACACGGGAGGACAGATTCAGTGACAGTTTGCCCTGTTTTCTTAAAACGTTGCTTCATTTGCTCGTACCACGTTGTCGTGTGGACAAAGCAGGCAACGTGAAACTGACCATGCTGTGGGGAGCTTTAGATTAAATACACAAATGACTTTGGTGAAATCACGAATTCTTGAACGTGGTTTGAATTTTGTCTCAATCAGTTTTTTGATCAAAAGGAAAACTGGAAACAGGAGGAGAGAGGGGGGGGGGTGAGATGTGAACACGGTTGGTGTTACTTTGTAGCCATGCTGATGCCACAAGGGACAAAAGTTGATTTCTGTGCTGTTTTTTTATATGTTATTATTAATGATGACTCATTTCACTATGTGCAAAGTTTTTTTTTTTTGTTGTTTTTATTTGATTTGTTGCAAAAGCGGTGCATGAAAAAAACTGCAAACACAAGAAAATGTGACCGGGGGGGGGGGACTTTTTTTTTTCCTGCTTTTGGTTTACAAGCAAACTGACGAGCCAGTTTCTGAATCATTAGATCCAACAAACAAGAAGAAAAAAGGGAACTGCCATCTGCTGCCAGCCTGTTGAGAAAAGCAAACAAGTCAGCCGCAGTTCAGTGATGATCGCAATACCTTTCAGTACACTAAAAAAAATAACTTGTTTAATTAACTTAATATAGTTATGTCAACAATTTCCACAAAACTGTCATGTTCAAAATTAACTTTATTTAATGAAAAAAAAAAATTCAATAATACTTTGCAGCTCAAACTAAACTGACTGAAATTATCGTGGCAATTACTGCATTTTGCTTTACTTAACTCATTTTAATCGCTATACCAGCGGTAGTTTAAACCAAGATAAGTCAACAACAACAACCACACAGTGTAGTTAAGTAAATTCAAATCGCAACGGTTTCATTTTGTGGAACATCAATTTATTTCCAGCAAAACAAACTTTGCAGCAACAGAGTGAAGAAATGCAACACTACTTGCAGTTCAATTGATTATATATTTTAACATCCTCACCTGATGGTAACTCTGCTGGATGGTTTAACAGCTGCGTTGGATGATGCTACACTGGACCTTCCTGCAAAGACAGAAAGGAGTTGGGTGAGACAGTTACATGGACTAGGACAAATGCGAAATAGATCTTAATCATGAAGATAATGTGCTGCGTTAGAGCTTGAAATTAATCAACAAATATTCTATTTAAGTGCCAATAAGTGTTTGGGTTGTGTCAAATGTTCTGGATGAGTCATGTTGGATTCTGATTGGTTAAAACTGATAAACACGACTGCTTCCAAACAGAAACATCTTAAAACTCAAACTGGGACAAAGTAAATTAAAGATGTTGGATCTGAGTGACTGAACCTGTAGTCTACACCCACAACTACTGGAAACCTGGAACATGAATAAGTTCTGACAATTTCCAACCAAATGATGTACAGCGGTCTCTGTTTCTGCTGACTCTACCTACAGCTCCTACTCACACATCAGAATAAACAGCACCCTCCTCTGGTGAATGATGGCGACCTGAACAAATAAAAATATATATATATAAAAAATAAAGCTTTTCAAGAAGCGACTTTTCTGAAAAACATCTTTAAGCACAGAATCTTGGAGGGACTCACTCTTGTTTCCAGAGCTTTTAAACTCAAGCAGACAGTAGGTGATGTGTTGCTCATCATTTGCGCCTGAAACACACCAAGATCTAGTTTCAGTCATTTGGAATTGGCCTGTTTTCAGCCTTATGTTGGATGTTTCAGCAGACAAACTTCACCATTTACAGGATCCTCAGAGGGTCTCACTGAGTCATGCAGGCCAGATGCATCTAAAGTTAAAAAAAAATAACAGAAAATACAAATTAACCCCTTATAGACTG
This sequence comes from Phalloptychus januarius, assembly GCA_902982915.1. Lineage (NCBI taxonomy): Eukaryota > Metazoa > Chordata > Actinopteri > Cyprinodontiformes > Poeciliidae > Phalloptychus > Phalloptychus januarius. The sequence goes on from CADWAE010000460.1 coordinate 2,423,013, forward strand.
ACTTGTTTTTATTATAATTAAATGAAGTTGAAAATTTAACCAAAAAGTTGGTTTAATTAGAGATTAGCTCGAAATTTAACACCTAATGGACTGCCTTTTTTCCTCTCATTATATTGTCACAAAAATCTAAACAAAGCTTACTTTGAAGAAAAGCTAAATAAAAGCTCAAACTATACAATTCTAAAAAGTTTGTAAAATTCTAATATCTGCTCTAATAGTGCATAGATGTGTTGAATGCACCTGTAGTTTTTATATCATGTATTCCACATACGATTAAATGTCCAAAGCATTTTCATTCTACTATCTGACATAAGATTGTTAGCCAGAGGCCTAAGTGTGATTTATGAAACATAAACTATATTTCAGAAGGAGGTGAAAATATCACCTTTGCATTTTACGAAGCGACAGAGAAACAGCAGGAGACCGATGAGGACGACTCCACAGACCAGTGTGGCAACCGACAGCGCAGGAAACGAGGAGCTGCCACGTCTTGAAGCTGCAAAGTAGAAAATATCAAAAAATGAGTCTTTGCATGAATATGATAATATTCTCGTTGTTTAAAGCAACTGTAATGTCAAAGCTTTAACTGGTCTCTACAAGCTAATGCCAACGACATAAAAATATTCAACATAATTCAGGTGATTGTATCAATATTCACCCACTTCGAGGTGACTGACCTAATGCCACAGAGGTCTGTTCATTCAGTGTTTGTAATCTCAAAGCTTGCCATGTTGAAAAATGCAGAATTCCTTGATTAGATCGAGATTAATTTTTGATTTTTGAAAACAAACATCTACAGCTAATACCAATGAGAAAGGAGCTTATCAGAAAACCCGATTTTAGGTTACACAAACCACACAAGAAGAAAATATTAGGCTTTGAATATTAACAAGGGCTGCACAGTGGTGAAGTTGGTAGAGCTGCTGCCTTATAGCAAGAAGGTTCTGGGTTCGATTCCCGGCCCGGGTCTTTCTGCATGGAGTTTGCATGTTCTCCATGTGCATGCATGGGTTCTCTCTGGGTACTCCGGCTTCCTCCCACATTCCAAAACCATGACTGTCAGGTTAATTGGGCTCTGTAAATTCTCCCTAGGTGTGAGTGTGTGTGTGCATGGTTGTTTGTTCCGTCTGTCCCTGTGACAGACTGGCGACCTGTCCAAGGTGACCCCGCCTCTCGCCCAGAATGTTAGCTGGAGGTAGGCACCAGCAACTCTCCTGACCCCATTAAGGGACAAGAAAATGGATTGATGGATGAATATTGACAACTCAAAGTCAGTTTCTGGTTATTCTAAACACAGAGCAGAGGATTTCTATGACATTATAAAGTTGCTAAAATGAACGATGAACCAAAACACACAATAACATACATTGTATAGTGATGTTGACTGCATTGCTGAACTCTCCTGATCCAGACTCACACCAGTACACTGCTTTATGGTACTGGGGACTGATGAAGGTACATGAGGATCCAGTCATTGTTCCCCAGGTGGAGCAGTTCGATACGTCTGACTGGTTGTACGATTCTGTAAATCTTCTCACTCTCCAGTCAGCAGAGCTTCCTGAACAGTTCAGTTGGATTTTCTCATCAGTGAAAAGTTTCCCTCTGTCAGGACTCACTGAGAGAGACGCTGCTGGATGAGGATCTGGAATACAAGGAAAATAGAAACATAAAGAGTTCAAGAAAAAGACAACTGACAATAAAATCTGCGTTTTTGTGTTTTACAAGATTTTTTTTCCTCTTTGGGGTTATTTTCTAGATTTTAACTGCAGGACCGTATGTTCAATCATGAGTACAATAAATCAAGCAAATTCATTAGATTGATTAAAATATCTTTAAACAGGTCATGCTTTCACCGTCACACCTCACAAACGTAGAGATTATTACATTTAATCACACTGACCTGCAGACCAGACAAACTTTGGTTCACTGTATTCAGTGGAATACGCTGGGATTCCTCCTCCAGCTCTGCATGAATACCCTGCTGTGTGTTTCTGTCCATTGATGATGTAGGAGTGCTCTACAGTCCCATTGATGGCATCAGGCAGTGGATCATATCTGTACCTTTTCTTTGATAGATCAGGAACAGCTTTATACCAGTAGAACCTCCATCCTGCAGGTGAAGGTTTAACCTCACAGCTCAGATTTACTGAGGCTCCAGGATTCAGCCATGATGGAGACACAGTCAGGACCAACTGTGGAGCTGTCGCCCACAGATTCTCGTGTTTGGATCCCGTCATAGCTGTACAAAATGGTGAAACATAATGAAACACACAGAAGCTTTTTGCGTATTCATACAGACCATCACTGACATGGTGAAGAAAGAGCTAAACTCTCTTTAACATCTGCAGCTTTTAGAGATATTTTTCCAGGACACAAAGATCCTCTGTTATCCTCTAGTCTGTGTAATTTAGGAAACCTATGATGACTTTCACCAGAACTGGAATAAATTTAAAAAGACCTTGCAAGGATAAAAAAAAATTTCATAATCCACAGTGATGTTAAAATACCAAACTAACTATGAAGGCCAAAGGTAGCAGCTTCATGTTTTCTCTGTTTTACTGCAGGAGGGACTGGTGCACTTCAGAAATGAGATTTGATCACAATGGAAGAATAAGTGTAAATATTGTTTCAATATTTTATTTTGTCAATTTCTTACAAAAAAGCAAGATATTTGTACTCAGATAATGACATATTTGCATGTTTCTTATATTTAATGTTAACGTTGAGTTCAATCTGTACTATAAACTGCCTAACAAGAAGGTATAAATTAATTTAGCAAAGTGTAACACAAACATTTATTCTACTTCAATAATTTCAATGATCAATGTCCTATAGAGGAAAACAAAGACACCAGGATTTACTTTGACGCATAACGAAAATAGCAGGCAGTTATTCTGAGGCTCAAACCAAAACATCAGGGGGCAAAACACTGCAGATCTGAAGCCAACTTTAAAACTAACTTCTTTTTTTTCTCCAAACTGAAAAATCTTGTTTGACCCTCATTTCTAGCTCCATCATATTAGTAAATGTTACATAAGTATCGGTGACCCTAAGAGATTCCCCTGCAACAGGAAGATGCTAAATCACACAGAAGCTTAATTCAAACATACAAATTCAGCCAAGATTCTCAGCTCTAGTTTACAGTAAAAAAAAAAAACAAGAAGAATATTCCTTTACCTGGAGGATTTCCACAGCAGAGAAGAAAACTGAGAACTGAAGCACAGGTTGAAATGTTGTTAGATGCGAAAACAATCAATCAAAAATCACCTCAAAGAATCATACACTATGGACCATTAAAATGTTTTGCATACTTCAGGAGATTCAGCTCAAATTAAAACGTTATGCTGTTAAATGTATTTCAGATCCAGCAGTGTGGATGAAACGGAGCATTTAAGGAATCTGTGTTTCTGCCACAGAGACCAAGACCTGCTGGTCTCTGAATGTTCAGTGATTTATCTGGAATCAGTGGAAGAATAAGACTGCACTAGAGTAATCGGTTACTGTGAGTTAAACACACACACACACACAGCAACCATGTTAGTTTACGGCATTGCCGGTGCTGATATGTTTTTTGGTGTTAAGACTTTGGTTGACCTCTATATGATCTTTGTGTCTTAAGGGATTCATAAAGGACCTTCACTGTGTCAAGACCTGTAATACTAAGTCTCCTCCTTATCCTTATACAACTATAAAGGAATCTAAGCTGCCATGTTTCAGTGACAAATGTTCTGACCTCAAGGTCTAATGGTCTAATAAGAGGTGAGAAAGCAGAAACTAATTTGGGAGACAAAGTCTCAGAGCTACAAGTTACAGATGAACATTCAGACTACAGCTCCTCTGACCAAGATGGCAAAAATATTGTCGTCAGTTTGTTCTCATTTCTTCAAATCAACTTGCAGCCAAGATGGCAGAGGACCCAGAGTCACTGAAAAAATAAAACATTTTACATCTGAGAGAAGACTGAGCAACAATATTAGGTGGTTTTAGATGGTTTATTGTTGTTTTTCTCTTTTTGCAAAAGCAAGTTGTGTAAAACCTACAAAAATACTTCTTCCAGTCCACGAAAAAAGGCACTGATCATTATAGACTAATGACTTTCTGTACATGTTAAATCATGAAAATCTAAAATTTTGTGCAGACACTTATCATCAAGGAGTTTTTGACCAAGCCCATAGTGCGAAGGTATTAAATACAAATTGCGTCTGTTGAAACAATCTGAGGCAAACTAAGCAACCAACCAAAATTCAACATTTCAAGTCTCTGTTGACCACGGCAATTAATGTCCAAACATTTGATTTTACAGACACGATTCAACAAGAAAATGTAATGTACTTACCCAATACTCCCAGCACACAGAGCAATGCGTGGTCCATGTTTAAATCTGGAAATAAAATGCTTCTGCTCCGGTGTGCACTCCAGAAATTCTGATGTTTGTCACAAGAGAAGGGCTGAAACTGCAGAACGAGTGAAAAATAGTCGAGGGTCGTCATCACAGGACATCCGTCCTTGTGGTATCATTAATAGGAAACTATTAATATTTCTAACCTACAGTTCCTGTTTTGTCACTTTATTTCCTTCATTTGCCACCGGAAACACAAGTTACTTGTTCAGCCGCCTGCACACACGCTGCATGTTTTTATTAAAGGGTGTTACTGAAACACGAGTTGGTGGAAGATCAATATCACTTTCAAAACTGCCTTACATGAGGAATGAAGCTTTACTGTGGTTATTTAAATCGTGTTAACTCTGAGCATAATAGAGGACAGAGAAAATACAGTATAATTAGCAAATACAAGTAAAGATATTACCTTTGTGTTCAAAGTTTCTACATTTTGAGCTGTCAGATAATGACATTTTACTTGAGAGTAAACATTTAGCTAAGCTATAATTCAACCTTTTCCCAATTACATATAATGTAGCAAACTTCGCAATTTAAGACTCTCCGTTTAATTTGGTGTTTTGAATTAAATAAAATTTTTGTTGGTCAAAAAAAAAGTTACGTCATCACTCAGAAGATTCTAACCTGCTTCCAATAAAAGTGACACTTGTTGTTTTTCTGTGTACTTTCCCTGAGAAAGAATAGAACTTGACTCATAGTGGATTTTTGAGAACTCTGATGAAATTCACGCCTTTTGTTTCCTGTCCTGTCTCCGTCTCTAAAACAGAGACAAAATGACCTATTGCGTAGAGAGACGACTATTTTCAGATGCTAGAATTAAGCAGGAGCTACAATAATAACAGCGCAAGTTACCATACTGCAGTGTTTCTCAAATATTTTCTGTCACACTCCCCCTAGGGATTATACTTTTTTTTCAATGAAGACCTCCACAGGGGCTTGTTGGACGTAAAAGCACAGCCTTGGAGACGAAGGGTACTTAATATAGTTGCAGGAAGTATGAACCAGAAAATCTTCACAATTCATTTTGATGTCCTGGAGAGGAATCCAGGAAGCAACAACTGGGTAACAACCACAGCGCTACTGAGAGAACCTATGATGAGACCACAAGGGTGAGTGACAGAACTCGGGGGAAAAACTCTGAGACCTCAGACATTGAAAGGCACAGTGTTACGGCCCCTGGCCGCTAGAGGCCGCCCTAGAGTGAGTGTTGTGCAGGGATCCGACGGGGAGCAACCTGATTGGCTGCCAGCTGACTGCACCCCCATTGGACCAGCCGAGGGAGTGTCACCAATCAGACTGTGATGAGGTCCACCTGCTCCCCATAAAAAGGCACCAGGACCATTCCTCCGTGGGAACGGCTGGTAGCAGGAGGTGTTGTCAGGCTGTTCCCCACCGTTGGCCTTTTTGTTGGGTTGTTGCCGCCGCTGCTGTAAAACAGCTAAAGACTGTTTGAGAGGCTAAAGAGTCTGTTTGGGAGGCTTCGTGCTCCCTTCGTGTGGTTTTCTTTTATTCTGGGTTGTTTGGTTTATTTTGGCTTGATTTGTTTGAGCTCTTTGTGAGTTTATTTTTGGCACTTAAGAATCTTGTCTTTGTTAGTATTTTCCGTTAGATTAATTTGGGTTACATTGTATTGTTTTGCGCAAGCATTGTTTGTAATAAATCATTTTACATTTTACTTTGCACCATATTCCTCTTTGTTCCCTGGGCACACCTTTATGTTACACCCCCTGCACCCCTAGACCACTTGGGGGTCGTGACACACAGAGAGAAGAGAGACTGGGGACAGGTGCGTCCACTCAGCCCGCGAAAAACGCCCTCCGACAGAAGGTGATCTACTGGCTCCCTCTGGTGGATGACTGAAAATGGTGCAGAAAACCCAACCAAAAACACCCAGCTGCTAACAAACGTTTCACAGTACTGCGGTAAAATGAGGAGGACTGGCGGTCTTGTAAGGTTATAGTTGATATTGGTTTAACAGCCACAGGTCTTTCTTTCAAAGAAAGAACCAGGCTTGCTAAGCTGGTGACGTCATGTCTTCCGGAAGTTTTAAATGTAACCACTCTCTTCCGGCAATATTGCGCCTTTATTCTAATGGTAAAACCATTCTGCTAATAGGACTTGGTTCTCGTAGTATTATGACTGTATTGTCTTTGAAACTAAAAATCACTTAGTCTGGCCATAAAACTCCGCCATACTTGTTTACTGGCCTGTGCTGCCATTTCACTGTCAAACTTCTCCATCCGCCAGAAGATATTTCTCAAAACATCCGCGCACATATCCGCCTGTTCGGTTTATTATTATTATTATAATGTAGCTACTTCTAGTGGGCTTGAACAGGCAGCCTGTTGATTAGTTGGAACAGTGCTGCCACCTAGTGACCGGAGGCTATTTTATTAGCTAAGCGTGAATAAAAAGAAAGTCGTAGGTAAATTAACTATCTAATAAAAAGACAGTATTTAGTCAAAGTATCTTTATTTGATTCTTGTATTATCACATTTTAGTGGCTCGTTTTTTGAGCAATTCATGAATTATCAACGATAAAGTGAGTAACATGAACAACAGCCATTCTTAAAAATTATAGCTTCTAAGATTAAAAAGCTAATTTTTTTTTAGATATTTTGATAAAGCATTTATATGCAGAATTTTTTTGCTGTTATCTAAAAATGTGTACAAAAATCTATTTACATTTGATCTAAATCTAATCCTCTCTGAAGGAGGTTATTAGATGATCAGTGAATTTCTATGACGACAGAGGAGTTTAACCCTTTGCATCGTGTGCAAGGGTTAAGAAGCTCAACAGAAATTTCCAGAAAAGCAAAGAGGAAATGGAGGAAAACCAAACTGACTACCAGGTAATGCGCAAAGAGCTAAATATCTACACTCTGCTGTTGGAAATTCAAGCAATGCATATTTTACCAAAACATAATTTACAGTTACAAGAATAATGGCAACATTTTGTTTTCCAGCATTGATAAAATGACCAAACCTGACCTTACTACTTCTTCAAATACTCCACCTGACTGTGAACATTTTGCAAATCACTTTCAAGGCTAGAATCAATGAAAGCTAACATTTTAGCTTTAAAAAGCTAAAACTTTTCAATGTAAAATGTTAGCTTTTTAGTTGTAATTGACCTCAGTTAGACCTAACATTTTAAAATAGTAGCTCTAAAAGGTTAGCTAACATTTTTGAGTTTTGTCTGATTGTCTTGTCTGAGTATTTTGCTCAGACAAGACAGCATTTTGTCTGAGCAAAATACTGTTTTTAAATCTACTGGAAGTTTGTGTTTACTTGACAAAATACTGGACAAGAAAACATGATGCAGAGACGCATCAGCCATAAGTCAAACCAACCACCTGCCCTCTTGGATCCAATTCCCTCATCGCGTTTTCATTTTATAGCTTGTTTTCATGTGGAAACAAGCTATAAACATGGTAATTTGCTCTCTTCAGAACCTAGAAGAGCAAACAGAAAGACGTGTGCAACCACAATAACGGTCCCACCTTATAGTGATCACTGAACAGCAGCCCGTTGAAGAAATAAAGAAGGTATCTCTTCAGTACATTTTGTGCTTGGTTGACTCATTCACTGAAATCTATTAGCTCTGATGCTATTTACATTTGTTTTTGTTGCTCTGAAGCACATCTCTAATGTTTGTAATACAAAATTATTTTCTAGCTGCTGCTTATCTGTAAATCTGATCATTTTATGGTGTTTGATTTACTTAACTTTAGGCAGATATATCTTTCATTAAAAAATAAAATAAAAATCTATTTCCGCCAAGTAATTGCAGCCCTTTTGAGATTCATTAAATTTTTTACACCGTTTGTGTTTTGTTATCGTCACAATCTATAGCTGGGAGCCAATTTGCTTAACTCTGGAGTATTACATAACACACTTGACCAAATCTTGAATTATATCTCAACTACATATCTTGTCTTAAAATTTACATTATATCTCAGTTGAAATTATTTTTGAATATATACTCAGAGATGTCTAAAGTAAATACCAAGAATATCTTTTGAACTAAATCCCATCAACGTTGAGGTTTAACAGCATCGTCAGCATCTAGGGGTCAATTTCACTTGAGAGTAAACGGCTGCATCAGCTGCTGCTGGACTGGACCTTCCTGTAGATGGAGAGAAAAATTATGACATTTACATGAAGTAGGAGCAAATACATTTCCTATGTTCATTAAGTGTTTGGATTATGACAGATTATCTGGATTTGCTGTCACACTGCAATGTCAAACGATCTAAACCTTTTCACCCACTCGCCTGTGGTGGCGCTGCACCAAGAGCTACTCAAGAAAAAAGGCAGGAAAACTTCAGAAGACATGAGCGTACTCCCTTCTTCATAAAATGTCAACAAAAATGAAGTCGGGTCAGATTTTAGTGTTTGTTGTTGGTAAAAGCAAACAGTAGACTTTCACGTTTGTTTTGGTTCTATTTACCCAGAATGCCCTGCGCTATATTTCACTTCCTGCTTTTGGTGCGATTTTCGGTCCACTTGCATCCACATGTGGATTCGAACTGAAGTTCACCTAAACTGAACTGAGATTTGCAGTTCACTGTTTCGGTCTGCATCAGCAGAGTTGGACTGATCTTTCAGACCTTCCTAAGCGAACCGGAGTTCCTAGGCAAATGAACTGGAGTTTGATTAAACTGGACTACGCTGGGGTGATTTGAATGCAGACACAGTGTAAAGCTGATGATATACTGTTTAGTACATAGTGTAAAACTGATAAACACGACTGTTTCCAAACAAGCCCAAACATCTTCCGGCTCAAACTAGCATAAAGTTGATGAAAGATGTTGAATCTGAACCTGTAGCCTCCACCATCAATTCATGAAGGCTTCACATTACATTTCTTATCATTTCGAACCAATAATGTCCAATGGCTACTGTTTCTGCTGATCGTACCTGCAGCTCCTGCTCTCACATCAGAATAAACGGCGCCCTCCTCTGGTGTACGATGGTCCCCTGAATAATAATTTATTGTTTATAAAGACTGAAAACAAAAAAATAATAATAATTTATGCTTTTCAAGAAAAAAAAAAAACATTTCAGTGTTGGAGGAACTCACTTTTGCTTCCAGAGTCTTTAAATTCAAGGAGAGAGTAGGTGATGTGTTGGTATTCGTTTGCATCTGAAACACATCAAGACTTAAATTCAGTTATATGGAATTAGCCTGTTTTCAGCCTTATGTTGGATGTTTAAACAGGTGAACTTTACCGTTTACCGGATCTTCAGAGGGTCTCACTGAGTCATACAAGTTGGATGTGCCTACAGTTAACAAATGAGATGCAAATTATCTCCTTTCACTGTTAGACCAATTAAGTTTATTCCAGTTGGGCTTTTTTAAAATTAGAATTTAATATTAAAGGCGAATAAAATCAAGCTTTGTGGCTTTTTTTTTTAAATACAGAAATAAAAAGCATAACACAAACAAACAAACCAACAAAAACAAGAAACAAGAGAGAAACGAAAACAACAAAGGAAAAAAAAAATATATATATATATATATACACTACACTAGCAATAATGACACATAAATTAATTATTAATTATGATTGTGGCTTTTTTTATGTTTCTTTCATAATTCAATCACTGAAAGCTAAACAAAAGCTGAAATTGTTTTTGAAACTAATCATTTCATAATGTTGTAAAAATACTATCAACTAATGACAGAGATAGATTTAGAACTGACCATGTAGAGGAGAGCTGTACTCATTAGTTTCAGTTTGGTTGACTGTGTCAGAGCCAAGATCTCTGCTCTCTGACTGGACCAACCTGGAACAAACACAATAAATTTGTATATATAAAAACAAAAACAACATGAAAATGAAATGGATTGTAAAGATTGTTTGTGTTGATGGGAGCAAATGAAAGAGTTTTCCAGACCTGAGGCAGACAAGATCTGAAAAATATATTCATAGAAACATGATGTTAGACGTTTAAAGATAGTTTTTCTGCTTTTCAACATGAGATGAATGTGAGGATTCCAAACGTCATCAGAAGACGTAAGTCTGACCTTTGAACTTTATGAAGAGACACAGAAGCAACAGGAGGACAATGAGTGCGACTCCACAAACTGCTCCAATGACCCACATTACAGGAAATGAAGAGCTGCTCCGTTTTGAACCAGCTGCTGTAAAATAAGAAAACAATACATCTCCATATTAATATAAGACTCACACAATTATTCATCTCAATATTAAAAGACTTACAATATTATACTCACCTTTAACTGCCATCCAGCTCTGAGCTGAAACTCTTCCTGAATGTTCACACTTGTAGAAACCTTCATCTGACTGAGACGCTGAGGAGATCTTCATCTCTCCTCTGCTGTCGTTTTGGATCAGTTTGTCGTTGTGATAGAAAATCACATCAGAAAGTTTGTTTTCTCCTCTCAGTCTGCAGCTCAGAGCAACAGAAGCTCCTTCAGTCACAGGATGGACGGGGCTCACCAGGAGAAGATCTGCATCTGTCAACCAGTCAGAGAAAATGAAGCTTCAGTCAGAAATCAGCTGCTGGAGACATTTAGAGGAAGTTATGGAGAATAAATTGAACATACATTTTGTTTGACATTTTAATTTTTGTCCCCACAATGTTCAATGAATTTAACAAAGTATAAACCACATAGTTACTGAATATGTATGAAGCAACTTGCTGATGAATCAACTTGAATTGAACATTACAGATTTGTTAAAAGTGTGATAAAAGAGAAACAATTGAACATTTTCCATTAAATAATATATTAATTCTAAGATGAATAAATGTCATATTTTGAAAAGCCTTGATAAGTTAAATGTATAAATGATTAAAAAAACTGTTGGAATTAAAATCCATGAATGTTTTCAAAGATCAATTTATTATCTGATCTTTAAATCTATTCTGAGGCTCTGAGTTATTAATAATTATTCAAGTATAAACAAATATTTTCTTCTTCTGCAGTCATCAGATTGAATTTAAATGAGCTTGTCTGAAAAGGTTCTCATTCACTTTCAACTTATTTGTAAATTTAGTTTTGAAACATTGAGCAATTCATTTTATGTGAAGCTGTTACAATTAATGAAAGGCCACAAATAATAACATACTTTGAAAAGTGATGTTGACTGCATTGCTGAGCTCTCCTGATCCAGACTCACACCAGAGAACTGATTTAAGGGGCTGTTTGCTGGTAATGGTAATGGTACACCTGGGGGTCAATGACCCCCAGGTGGAGCAGCTTTCGATGTAAAACAGACGACCTGATTCTGTGAACCCCATCACTCTCCACTCAGTAGAGTTTCCTCCACAGTTCAGAGTCACAGACTCAGAGGTGAAGTGTTGCTCTGTGTCAGGACTCACTGAGAGAGACGCTGATGGATGAGGATCTGGAAAACAACATGAACAAAGGAATCAATACAAACATCTGAAAAGGAAAATCTTAATTCAAATCCTGCTTTTCTCTGTTCAGATTAAAATTTTTGAAACATTTTCACAGGATTGTCCTTATAAAAGGTGGAAAACCCTTTTTGTCTTAAAGACATATCCCTGCATTTGATTTATTTGTTCTTCACTTCTCACCTTTGTGGTTTTTTAACTGTCTTGTTCTCAGTTGTATAGATGTTTATTTAATCCTCTGAACAAAAACCTTTAAACACACTTTGATAGTTGATCATGAATTAAAAATACAGCAACGGAATTATTTTTTTACTGCATTTCCAGTGATGATTCTATCAATATCTCCTCTTTTTCTATCTTGTACAAATACTTCTGGCAGTTTTATATTTTTTAAAGATAAAAAAATACATCCAGGAGGCGTCCTGACCCCTAAACCTGAGGTCAGGTTTTCCTCCCAGGCCCATTGGAGGCTCCAAGTTTCTCTGTTTTTAATTTTCTAAATACTGAAAATCTGGTAAGGTGAGCTTTGCTGTTTTATCCTTTATCGCTGCACTCCAACGTTTTTAATGAGGCATGCTACTCAACAGGTTGTTGCTAGGTAACTAGACAGCAACTGAGTCAGTTGATGCCATCCACCTAGCTTAGTTGACCATGAGAGGTTGAAGAGAAAAAGCCTTTCATCTGCCTATATCTCCCAGAATGCTGTGCGGATTCTGAATAGGAATTCAATGAAATTATTTAATATTATATCAGATGTATTATTTATTTATGTTGACATTGTCTATTGCAATATGTGATTTATTGTCCAGGTCTTATGGATGGAAATAAAATCTATACTCACCACTGGATAAAGTTCTGCTTGGTGAACTATATCTTCAATAATACAATCTAATTTTATAAACTTCTGTGCAGCAAAACCTCAAACATGTGAGGCTGGTCATTAACAAGAAATCAGTTTAGTGGTAGAACAGAAACACACTGACCTGCAGACCAGATGAACTTTGGTTCACTATAATATGCAAAATACTCTGGGTTTCCTCTTCCAGCTCTACATGCAAATCCTGCTGTGTGTTTCTGTCCATGGATGATGTAGGAGTTCTCTACAGTCCCATTGATGGTACCAGGCAGTGGATCAGATCTGTAGTTGTACTTTGATGGTGTACCAACAATTCTATACCAGTAGAACCTCCATCCTGCAGATGAAGGTTTAACCTCACAGCTCAGATTTACTGAGGCTCCAGGATTCAGCCATAATGGAGACACAGTCAGGACCGACTGTGGAGCTGTTAGACAGAGAACTAGTTTATTGGTTTATTTTTCATATTAAAACCTGTTAGTGTCACATTATATATATTGAAAGACAGTGACATCTACAAACAAGTAAAAGACACATTTAAAAGGAACCACTCAGCTCCATTAAAAATGAAACATACATGATACTAATAAGAACCAAAAAAATATTCAAAGTTGTTTATTATGTCCTTCAACATTAAACACAGTAAAGCTAAATATTATTAAGATGGACAACATGGCATCAACCATTAACGTCAGAAGATAAAAACATTTAAATTAACCTACGTTGTATAGTGATGTTGACTGCATTGCTGAACTCTCCTGATCCAGACTCACACCAGTACACTGCTTTATGGTACTGGGGACTGATGAAGGAACATGAGGATCCAGTCATTGTTCCCCAGTTGTAACAGTGTGACAAGTCTGGTTTGTAGCTTGAGCGTGTCAATCTCCTCACTCTCCAGTCAGCAGAGCTTCCTGAACAGTTCAGTTGGATTTTCTCATCAGTGAAAAGTTTCTCTCTCTCAGGACTCATTGTGAGAGACGCTGCTGGATGAGGATCTGGAATACAAGAAACAGAAAAAAGAAATAAAGAGGAAATAAACTTGAAATGAAACCTTTTCTATGTTTTTCCTCTTCCCAGATTTCAACAAGTGCAGCACTGGATGATCAGTCCTGAACATTTGCATTAATAAATCACTTTGTTTTACCATTTCTCCTCTTTGTCCAGTTAGTTTTATCAATTATACCTTGTACATTTTTCAAGCACCAATGTTTCAATTAGTAACTGCTGTTTGCACAAATTGTGTTTGCAAATAAGCTCAAGATTTTTCCCTACGGCTGCAGCTGCACTAAAGATATTTAAGCTCAATTCCAATTTATTGTGAAATGGGATTTTTTTTGCCTTCTGATTCACATTTCCAAATATGCCACATGTATGTCATTTCCTGTCCTACAAACAACCTTTAGTGATGTTTGTAGAGTATCAATGACATACAGGTCGGATGAAGGCGACTTGGTGGAACAGATTTAAAAAGACCAGATATGGATCAGATTTCAAACCACATATTAAAGTGGCCTGGGTCACATAGGAAAAAATCCAATATGTGTTGATCATATGCAGTCTGATCAGATAGAGGTCGCATTAGAGTAAAAAAAGAGAAAAAATTCTGATTTGGTCACTTCTAGCTGCAGTGTAAACGTAGCCTTAGTTTAACATGATTCACCCATTTAAGTCACAATGAGATAATCACACACATTAACTAAAACTGAATGACAGAAGATTAGTTCATTAGTGTTAAACACACTGACCTGAGCACCGGACAAACTTTGGTTCACTGTAATCAGTGAAATACTCTGGGTTTCCTCTTCCAGCTCTACATGCAAATCCTGCTGTGTGTTTCTGTCCATGGATGATGTAGGAGTTCTCTACAATCCCATTGATGGCATCAGGCAGTGGATCATATCTGTAGTTTTTCTTTGATAGATCAGGAACAGTTTTATACCAGTAGAACCTCCATCCTGCAGATGAAGGTTTAACCTCACAGCTCAGATTTACTGAGGCTCCAGGATTCAGCCATGATGGAGACACAGTCAGGACCGACTGTGGAGCTGTTAGACAGATAAATAGTTTATTGGTTTATTTTTCATATTAAAACCTGTTAGTGTCACATTGTGAGCATTTAAAGACAGTGACATCTACAAACAAGTAAAAGACACATTTAAAAGGAACCACTCAGCTCCATTAAAAATGAAACATACATGCTACTAATAAAAACCAAAAAAATATTCAAAGCTGTGCAAAGCTGATTATTATGTCCTTCAACATTAAACAGAGTAAAGCTAAATATTATTAAGATGGACAACATGGCATCAACCTTTAACGTCAGAAGATAAAAACATTTAAATTAACCTACGTTGTATAGTGATGTTGACTGCATTGCTGAACTCTCCTGATCCAGACTCACACCAGTACACTGCTTTATGGTACTGGGGACTGATGAAGGAACATGAGGATCCAGTCATTGTTCCCCAGTTGTAACAGTGTGACAAATCTGGTTTGTAGCTTGAGCGTGTCAATCTCCTCACTCTCCAGTCAGCAGAGCTTCCTGAACAGTTCAGTTGGATTTTCTCATCAGTGAAAAGTTTCTCTCTCTCAGGACTCATTGTGAGAGACGCTGCTGGATGAGGATCTGGAATACAAGAAACACACAAATTAAGAGGAAATCAACTTGAAATAAAACCTTTTCTATATTTTTCCTCTTTTCAGATTTCAACCAGTGCAGTACTGGGTGATCAGTCCTGAAAATTTGCATTAATAAATCACTTTGTTTCACTATTTCTCCTTTATTTTTATCAATTATACCTTGTATACTTTTTCAAGCACCAATGTTTCAATTAGTAACTGCTGTTTGCACAAATTGTGTTGCAAATAAGCTCAAGATTTTTCCCTACGGCTGCAGCTGCACTAAAGATATTTAAGCTCAATTCCAATTTATTGTGAAATGGGATTTTTTTTGCCTTCTGATTCACATTTCCAAATATGCCACATGTATGTCATTTCCTGTCCTACAAACAACCTTTAGTGATGTTTGTAGAGTATCAATGACATACAGGTCGGATGAAGGCGACTTGGTGGAACAGATTTAAAAAGACCAGATATGGATCAGATTTCAAACCACATATTAAAGTGGCCTGGGTCACATAGGAAAAAATCCAATATGTGTTGATCATATGCAGTCTGATCAGATAGAGGTCGATGAGAGAAAAAAAGAAAAAATTCTGATTTGGTCACTTCTAGCTGCAGTGTAAACGTAGCCTTAGTTTAACATGATTCACCCATTTAAGTCAAATGAGAAAATCACACACATTAACTAAAACTGAATGACAGAAGATTAGTTCATTAGTGTTAAACACACTGACCTGAACACCGGACAAACTTTGGTTCACTGTAATCAGTCAAATACTCTGGGTTTCCTCTTCCAGCTCTACATGCAAATCCTGCTGTGTGTTTCTGTCCATGGATGATGTAGGAGTTCTCTACAATCCCATTGATGGCATCAGGCAGTGGATCATATCTGTAGTTTTTCTTTGATAGATCAGGAACAGTTTTATACCAGTAGAACCTCCATCCTGCAGATGAAGGTTTAACCTCACAGCTCAGATTTACTGAGGCTCCAGGATTCAGCCATGATGGAGACACAGTCAGGACCGACTGTGGAGCTGTTAGACAGATAAATAGTTTATTGGTTTATTTTTCATATTAAAACCTGTTAGTGTCACATTGTGAGCATTTAAAGACAGTGACATCTACAAACAAGTAAAAGACACATTTAAAAGGAACCACTCAGCTCCATTAAAAATGAAACATACATGCTACTAAGGTGCAAAGCTGATTATTATGTCCTTCAACATTAAACAGAGTAAAGCTAAATATTATTAAGATGGACAACATGGCATCAACCTTTAACGTCAGAAGATAAAAACATTTAAATTAACCTACGTTGTATAGTGATGTTGACTGCATTGCTGAACTCTCCTGATCCAGACTCACACCAGTACACTGCTTTATGGTACTGGGGACTGATGAAGGAACATGAGGATCCAGTCATTGTTCCCCAGTTGTAACAGTGTGACAAATCTGGTTTGTAGCTTGAGCGTGTCAATCTCCTCACTCTCCAGTCAGCAGAGCTTCCTGAACAGTTCAGTTGGATTTTCTCATCAGTGAAAAGTTTCTCTCTCTCAGGACTCATTGTGAGAGACGCTGCTGGATGAGGATCTGGAATACAAGAAACACACAAATTAAGAGGAAATCAACTTGAAATAAAACCTTTTCTATATTTTTCCTCTTCTCAGATTTCAACCAGTGCAGTACTGGATGATCAGTCCTGAAAATTTGCATTAATAAATCACTTTGTTTCACTATTTCTCCTTTATTTTTATCAATTATACCTTGTATACTTTTTCAAGCACCAATGTTTCAATTAGTAACTGCTGTTTGCACAAATTATGTTCGCAAATAAGCTCAAGATTTTTCCCTACGGCTGCAGCTGCACTAAAGATATTTAAGCTCAATTCCAATTTATTGTGAAATGGGATTTTTGCCTTCTGATTCACATTTCCAGATATGCCACATGTATGGATTTGTCCTATCTGCCTCCTACAAACAACCTTTAGTGATGTTTGTAGAGTATCAATGACATACAGGTCGGATGAAGGCGACCTGGTGGAACAGATTTAAAAAGATCAGATATGGATCAGATTTCAAACCACATATTAAAGTGGCCTGGATCACATTGGAAAAAATCCAATATGTGTTGATCATATGCAGTCTGATCAGATAGAGGTCGCATGAGAGGAAAAAAAAAAGAAAAAATTCTGATTTGGTCACTTCTAGCTGCAGTGTAAACGTAGCCTTAGTTTAACATGATTCACATATTTTTAAATCATAATGAGAAAATCACACACATTAAAACTGAATGACAGAAGATTAGTTCATTAGTGTTAAACACACTGACCTGAACACCGGACAAACTTTGGTTCACTGTAATCAGTCAAATACTCTGGGTTTCCTCTTCCAGCTCTACATGCAAATCCTGCTGTGTGTTTCTGTCCATGGATGATGTAGGAGTTCTCTACAGTCCCATTGATGGCATCAGGCAGTGGATCATATATGTAGTAGTTCTTTGATAGATCAGGAACAGCTTTATACCAGTAGAACCTCCATCCCGCAGATGAAGGTTTAACCTCACAGCTCAAATTTACTGAGGCTCCAGGATTCAGCCATGATGGAGACACAGTCAGGACTGAATCTGGTGCTGCTGAAGACAGAAGACACATATCAATAGATAGTTTTTGTTCCATCAGCAACTGAAGAAAGAACTGAATTCTTTATCACATCTGTTATGTGTATTTATATATTTCTAGGACTCAGAGCCTCCATTCCCTAGTCTAGACTCCTGCATCATCAGGAAACACATGATCATTTTCTGTCACTATGTGTTAAAATGGATAAAAAATAAAATAGATGAATCATCCATTTGGAGAAAGAATCTAATAATGCATTAAATTATTTACAAGGTCGATTATGAACAAAGTCAGTGCTTTGATGTCACCATTACAGAGATCTGATCTCAGTCCTGCAAATGATATTTGGGCAGAGCTGAAAAAGTGTGAGTGACGTGGCCTACAGTGGACAAAATACCAGGAGACTGGTGTTTTATGGTGATCTGAAAAGATACTTTGTGAAAAAAAAAAAAATCTGTCCCAAGATAAGCAATTTAAAAGAAAATCCCACAAACGTTAAAGACACGGATATAAAAGTCTAAATTTGAAGACAGCAGCAAATAAATCTCTTTAATCTTATTGGCTGTTAGCAAAAACATACAATCAACTGAACCTTCACTGAAAAAGGTGAGTCAAATTTTAGACTCATTCATTGTTATTTCAAAATATGGTTGGAACTTTTGCTATGTTCAGTGTGAATGTCTGATGATTTTCATCTGGAATCCACAACAGGGTATAATTCAGTTTTAACAATCTATAGTAATAACTTTTGAACCATCTTAATAGTTTCAATGATCAGTGTTCTGCAGAATATAACACTGTTCTACTGTAAGAATTAACCTCAGTGCTTTGAGAATGACAGTGTTGAGAATGACATGACACTGAGAATGATTATTAAATGATTATAGTATTTCAGTGTAGTCAGAAGCTGTGCTTCCATAGTCCACATAACTGCGCAAATTAAAATTACGAAAATAAATTTGCTAAGGGAAACATACCAATGTATTTTTCACAATGGAAAGACTTTTTTCGCTTCACAAAAGTCTCTTGACCAATAGTCGGATGTTACTGCTTGCAAAAAAAGACAAATATGAAAACAGGAAACAGTAGAAGGAAGATGGTTTGTGTTTTTTTTCAGACAATGTGCAGCTGGTTCCACCAGAACTCTCTCAGCATCCATCTTGAATCTATGGCTCGTCTGTTAAATCGCCGACTACAATTTCCCCAAAGAGCCTCTTACGGAGTCGCTTCAAGTATAACGGGCTTGTTGCCCCACCTCCTTAAATCAGACAAAATTGGTGTCAATCAACTCAACTACGTTTGTACAGCAAAGATTTTTTGTTTGTGCTGCTTTGGCTTTGAAGATATTAATGAAAGTTTAAAGGTCAAAAGGTCAACCAGCCCCCACTTTTATAAACTCAAACAAAATTGGTGTCAATCAACTCGTCTATGCTTGTGCTGGTTTGTGATGCAAAAATTTCTGTTTGTGCTGCTGTCATTCTAAAGATCTTAAGAAAAATGTTTTCCAGGGGTCATTAGAGGTCAGCCACTCACCTGCTCCCACTCACATTCAAATGTATTTATTTATTTGCCCAAATCAGATCTACTTCCAGTTAAGTCTGGAAGTAGATCCAGACCTAACTGGAAGTTTCATTTTAACTTTCATGTTAAAATGAAAGTTATTCATGTTCATAGATTAAAAGTCGCAGATCCAGTATGAACTTTTATTCACTGACCTTTGATGACCTCTAGAAACGTTTTTATTAATATCTTTAAAATGATAGCTGCACAAATGGATATTTTATCAGCACAAACGTAGACGAGTTGATTGACACCAAATTTGATTGATTTTATAAAACGGGGGTGGCTGGTTGACATTTTAAACTTTTATTAATATCTTCAAAGCCAAAGCTGCACAAACAAAACTTTTCGCTGCACAAACATTCAAGTTGATTGCCACCAATTTTGTCAGGTTTGAAGAAGGTGGGGAGGGATTTCACTCAGGTTGGAAACTCAAGTTTCCAACTTTGTGGCATGAAGATGCATGAACAGAAGACGGAAGCATCATTGAATCAATTGATGATGTCAGCCAATATTCACAGCTCTAGTCAACAATAATGAGAGAAGATTTTTGTTTTACCTGCAGGCTTTCCACAGCAGAGGAGTAAACTGGAAACTAAAGCAAAGTTTACAAGTTTGTTAGTATTAAGTCAAAAAAAAACCAACAAAACACATGAAGTAAATGTACTGCCATTTATGCATACTTCTGGAGAAACGGCTGTGTGAATTCAACACATTTCATAAACAAAGAAGAAGAGCAGAGTCATTTTGATCCTGTCATTGTCGACCCACTTTAAGCCATATTTCTAATTGGATCTTAAAGACTTTAAACATCCTATTACAGCGAGGAGGATCTTGTTCCAGATGTTACAACCAAAACTTAAAAAACTGACTAAAGGAAACCTTGCAGTCTCCTCTAGCCATAGTGGTTCTGTCACAAACACAATAAGATTTTATAAATTTCCCCCAATGGTGTTTTATATCAAGCACATTCAAACTTGAAGTATTTAGAGTTATCAAAATTTATGATTATATTTGTCCACCTTAGATAAAGAACCTGATGTTGCTTTTCCAGGCATAAGGATTCAACAGCATCTAGGATGCTTTTGCAGATTATTCTCACAAATGAAGTATTGTTCTACAAACTGGCCGCTTACAAATTAAAACACATTCAGACAAATATAATCATTATAGAAAACACAGCATTAAAAATATTTGCTAGAATATTAATTTGATGGGCTGCACAGTGGCGCAGTTGGTAGAGCTGTTGCCTTGCAGCTAGAAGGTTCTGGGTTCGATTCTCGGCCCGACTCTAGATTAATGAAGATTTTTGCCATTAGTTCACAGATTTAATGTAACCAATCCCCAACCAATCATGAAGCGAAACGTCACACTTGTCACGACGCAGAGAATCTGTCACTGTCTCAGGCTGGAGCTTCAAATCAGGAACTGACCCACAGTTCTCATTCTCTACGCTACTCTCTGTCTGAAGGGCGTCACCCTGAAACTGACACCTTCAGCAGCTGTGTGTCCAAATAGCAGAGCTCTGAGTGGTGGGGGTGTGCGTTTGTGTTTGTGCAGGCAAAGAAACAACTTCCTCTATGAATATGAATATACATTTTAGTTCAAAGTTTAAACCTACAGCAGTTAAACTTAAGGAAACAAGTTAAACACTAAAGAGTCAAACAAGATGTAAAATACAAACACTGCTTTAAATGTCATTGAAGAGTAAGACTGTAATGAACTGGTCATTTACTGGAAATGACACACACATACCTATAAATCCCAAACTAATTATATTATGACATAGCAGGTGCAGAACTGTCTGAGTTGCATCCCATGGTTGATCCCTGTATGACCTTTATGCTGAGTAATCAGGCTACAGGAGCCACAAGATTGGTTATTTTCCATCAATAATTACAATTCAGCTTTGACCAAAATTGACCAAAATTATGTTGCGAGGGTATTAAATACAAATTGTATGCAAGAGTAAAGACTGAAGCAAACTAAGCAACCAAATAACATCAAATCTTTAGCTTTTCTGTACATCTCAGCAATTAAAGTCCAAAGATTGTTGTTTTTCAGACTATAAAGAGAAAATGTGATATACTCACGTAATAAGACCAGCAAAGTGTTGGCCATCCTTAAATCCAGTGATAAAATGTTTCAGATCTTGCGCGCAATCTAAAAACGTGGCTCTCAGTTTGTGAAAATTGTAAACGTCGTCTTCACAGAATGTCTGTCTTTACTAGTTGCTTCTTTTGAGGAAACTGATCATTTCTCTTTTAGAATGTTAAAAAAAAACAACACATCCTCTCTTGGTACTTTCTGTCAAACCATAAATAAGTTGTTTGTTCAATCGAATTCACACGTCATGTACATTTTTGAAACAGGAAGTTACTACTTGTGTATGACTAAAACTTAAGTTAATGAGAGATTTTACATAGAACTTGTAATTAATGTAGAAAATATAATTTAAAAACTCTTACATAAAAACTCATTCTGAAGTATCTGAATGGCTGTAAGAATTTTAATAAGCAAATCCAGTGAGTTTCACTGAGTCTCTAGTCTGGCTATTGCCTTCCTGTGTGATTTTGCTTGAATAAAATCTCGCTTACAGCACAGTCCAGGCTTTGTCCCCTTTCCCTGAATTCCCTCCAGTACTCCATGTTGGCCATGAAAAACTCTGTTGAGCTCTCCTTCTATTTTACTTTCCTTCCTCTTGCAGCTTCCTGTGTTACAAGAAGAGGCAGATTCATCCTTAGTGCAGAGAGATACTCGCTGTCAGTTGTTGCAATTAACTGCAAACATGACAAAACTTTCATAAAAATTAACTTAACTAGGGAAGCGTACGTTGCATTTGTTTTTTCCACAAATGTGTGCATCATTTGAGTTTGCAGCATGATTATTATTGCACTCATTTTTGTCTTTTGTTGACGTCAGTCTGCTAGATCAGGAACAAACCATATCATGCAGACATTGGGGGTGGTTAAATATGGATGGTTACTTTGTGGTCTGGCAAAGGTAACATTTGACTAGTACTGCCAATAACAAGTAAAAAGTTGTTTTTTTTGTTTAAACAAAACACAGCTTCTGTGCTTATTTAATAGTTCTGGCAGTGAAACACTTTCGTACAACAGAATGCTGAATGAACTCTGTGACACTGCACCTACTTATTTTCATGCAAAGTTGTCAGAGTGAAACTGTCAGACGTGTCGACATTAGAGCGAGCAGTTGCTGCACAGCATGTTGCTAAACTCTACATCTAAGAGGAATGTGGTGCTCAAGCATTCATGCTAGAAAGGCTACCTTATTTATTTGGAGGAGTTTTGGACAGCTTGGGATTGTAGGGAGTTGGTTGGGTCAACAAAATCCTGCCTAAGATCAGTCGCTGTTAGCGATCAGTGGCACTGCTGGTGGATGACACTATGGCACAGGTGTCAAACTCCAACACAAGAAGGAGGATATTAAACCATTTCATTCCAGTATTTTGTACCTGTGGCTCATCTAAAAACTGCAGGACAGCAGCCCTTGAGGACTGGAGTTTGACACCCCTGTACTATGGCCTCAGAAAACTGAAGCCATAGTACAGGGGTTGTTTCTTTCTACATCCAGTGGGTGGCGCAAGTTGCTACAATTGACAGTAGCCACACAGACACACCAGCTAGAAGGAAACAAATGCACCTAGTATAACACTTTCAGTCCATTGGCTGAGAAGTTGCCAGGCGACTGGGCCAAAAGGCGTTTCCAAAAGAGAGCAGAGAGTCTGAGCAGAGACTTGGTCTGAGTGGGAGAAGTTTTGAGTGCAATCATTACAAGTTTTGAGAAAATAGACATGAAGCCAAGGAGGGTTTGTTTTCCCCACTATTGTAAAGACATACAAAAAATAAATAGAAAAGTTTTTCCTAACTTCAACATCAGACCTACGTTTTTATTCAAAAACAAATGCATGTTGAAAAAAAATATATATTCTTGCCCATATTTTGATAGTTAGAGGTCGCAGACCCACCGCCCTCCTCCTAACCATGGACCCAGTCTTTGAACAACCTGGAGGTTGAGGAAACGAGTGTCATTATTAGACTGAGGGCAGCCAGACTAGTTTATTTTTGCAAAATGATTATATTTAGCTTATGATTATTGTTGAGGGGCGACATGGACTTCAACAATAAATACGTTCTTCATTGAGCAACAAACAAAGAATAAAACAAGAAAACTAAAGCATATCAGCAATGGGTCCCTGGGGCTGCATCAGTGGTGATGTCTTCCCCTGCAGAGATCAATCTATTTGATTCTAGAAGGTCTAGCAGCTCATTTTTCAAACCATCAATGAATTATAAACAATAAAGTGAGTAATTAACATGAATAACAGCTATTTATCAAAATTATATCTTCAACAATGAAAACTAAATTCAGGTATATATATATATATATATATATATATATATATATATATATGTATTTTTTGTTTGTTTTGTTTTTACATTTGATCTAAATCTAAGCATGTTATTAAATGATCAGTGAATTTCCATGACGACAGAGCAGTTTAAAGAACAAACATCCAAATAAACCTCACAGAATATATGGTGTTGCCTTTTTTATTGAAATGAGTTGGAAAAAAGAACAACAAAATAATATTTTTCACTGAACAACAAGAAACAGTTCCACAGTCACTAATACACATATTTAGGTCTAAAAAGACAGAGTGAAAAACCAAAGAAAACATTTTAAAGAAAAAATTTCCTTTGTACTTTACTTTACCACCATTATATATTTATATAAAATAAACCCTATCTGATTTATTCATACTGTTCCTACTGATCACTTCCAGATTTCCTTGATTCATTCCTCTTGACCAAATCTTCAGTCTGAATCTGACCTCATGGTGACATTAACATAATCTGGTCGTTCTTGACCTGAAATTGTAATTTAGTCTTTCAGTTTGTTGCAGTTTGAAGTTGCTGTATAATTGCCAATCTTAACAGCATTTATCTGATAATGAATCTTTATACTGTACCATTTATGTTGTTTCCAGGTCGTCTGATTGTTTCGTAGACACTAAGGTCTCCTACAAGTCAGTGATAAACACAGAAAAGTAAAAAAAAAAAAGTCTCATCTTGTCAGAGATGCTGATGGAAAGTTGACATTAGAACTTCTAGCCACATTTTTAAATATCCTTTACACAAGTTACAGTAAATATGTGTGGAAGCATTGAGAGCAAAGTGGGACACTGACCATGCAGGAGAGATGCGTATACTGGCTGCTGCTGTCCATCCTGGTAGGCAGTCTCAACTCTTCCAGAACCTTTTCACAAAAGAGACATTTCTATTTTTTGTAATGTCCTTCCTAAATAAATACAAAACATCTGCATCGATGGATGGGTTTAAATGTTGGGTTTGTGAATTAAAATACTGATCAAATGTCTGAATTGCATGAGAGTTTAAACTGGGACAATTGACATAAAATGCTGGAGAAAATGAAACCGTCAGAAATGACTGTTAACAGAAAACTACACTGGATCCTAAGCATGTTCCTGAAACATGTTAAACTTCAATTCAACCTCAATTAAAGCAAGTGGTACCATGTCACTGTAAAACATGCTGCTGCATTTCCATTACAAATGTGCACAAAAATCTGACGGTATTCCACTAATATCGCATTAAAAACGATAGAATAAAAAATTTATTGATCACAACTTGTGATGTAAAAAGTGTTTTGATTGCAGTTGTTGCTACCTGGTGGCAGTAACAACTTTTTCTGCTTGTCAATGTTCTTCTAAAGAGCCATCATTTGATCCAGGTGTGTTAAACCAGGGAGAGAACTAAAACATGCAGGATGCCGGCCCTCGAGGAGTGACTTTGGGATCCACTGCGCTAATCTGATTACAGCCGAAAAAACACCTTAAGCTAGAGCAAATTTTTTAAAATTGAAGTTTTTACAGCAACTAACTTTAACTTTGATGCTCTAGTCCTGCTTCAGATTTAGAGCTAAAATAAATGTCTGTACTTGATTTAACTGCTTGAGTTCCCTTATTTTATTGATTGATTAAGTTATCAATGAAAATACACTTGAATTCAAAGATGTATTACGGTTGCAAATATTATTTGATTTAAAAAAATGCATTAAGTTAATTCAATGAACTTATTACAAATTCTTTAAATACTTAATATGTTTGCTGTATCAGCTTATGCCTCCATGAGCAACAAAAGTGAAACATACAAATTCCCTAGTTCCAGGCCTCACCTTTGGTCTGTCTGAAGCGACAAAGCAGCAACAGGAGAATTAAGAGAACGACTCCAATCACTGATCCAACGACCAACATCACAGGAAATGAAGAGCTTCCGGGTTTCAATACTGCTGAAAATGATCAGATAATAACTGCACAATTTTAACTTTGCATTCATTCAGATGATTATTTCTCGTTAAGTATCTCTGCTCACCTTTAACTGCCATCCAGCTCTGAGCTGAAACTCTTCCTGAATGTTCACACTTGTAGAAACCTTCATCTGACTGAGACGCTGCAGAGATCTTCATCTCTCCTCTGCTGTCGTTTTGGATCAGCTTGTCGTTGTGATAGAAAATCACTTCAGAAATGTTGTTTTCTCCTCTCAGTCTGCAGCTCAGAGCAACAGAAGCTCCTTCAGTCACAGGATGGACGGGGCTCACCAGGAGAAGATCTGCACCTGTCAACCAGTCAGAGAAAATGAAGCTTCAGTCAGAAATCAGCTGCTGGAGACATTTAGAGGAAGTTATGGAGAATAAACTGAACATACATTTTGTTTGACATTTTAATTTTTGTCCCCACAATGTTCAATGAATTTAACAAAGTATAAACCACATAGTTACTGAATATGTATGAAGCAACTTGCTGATGAATCAACTTGAATTGAACATTACAGATTTGTTAAAAGTGTGATAAAAGAGAAACAAAAAGATTCAACATTTTCTATAAATAATATTTTAATTCAAAGATAAATAAATGTTATATTTTGAAAAGCCTTGATAAGTTAAAGGTATAAATGATAAAAAAAAACTGTTGGAATTAAAATCCATGAATGTTTTCAAAGATCAATTTATTATCTGATCTTTAAATCTATTCTGAGGCTCTGAGTTATTAATAATTATTCAAGTATAAACAAATATTTTCTTCTTCTGCAGTCATCAGATTGAATTTAAATGAGCTTGTCTGAAAAGGTTCTCATTCACTTTCAACTTATTTGTAAATTTAGTTTTTGAAACATTGAGCAATTCATTTTATGTGAAGCTGTTACAATTAATGAAAGGCCACAAATAATAACATACTTTGAAAAGTGATGTTGACTGCATTGCTGAGCTCTCCTGATCCAGACTCACACCAGAGAACTGATTTAAGGGGCTGTTTGCTGTTAACGGTACATGAAGATCCAGTCATTGACCCCCAGGTGGAGCAGCTTTTGATGTAAAACTGAAGACCTGATTCTCTGAACCCCATCACTCTCCACTCAGTAGAGTTTCCTCCACAGTTCAGAGTCACAGACTCAGAGGTGAAGTGTTGCTCTGTGTCAGGACTCACTGAGAGAGACGCTGATGGATGAGGATCTGGAAAACAACAGGAACAAAGGAATCAATACAAACATCTGAAAAGGAAAATCTTAATTCAAATCCTGCTTTTCTCTGTTCAGATTAAAATTTTTTGAAACATTTTCACAGGATTGTCCTTATAAAAGGTGGAAAACCCTTTTTGTCTTAAAGACATATCCCTGCATTTGATTTATTTGTTCTTCACTTCTCACCTTTGTGTTTTTTTTTAACT
This sequence comes from Phalloptychus januarius, assembly GCA_902982915.1. NCBI lineage: Eukaryota > Metazoa > Chordata > Actinopteri > Cyprinodontiformes > Poeciliidae > Phalloptychus > Phalloptychus januarius. The sequence goes on from CADWAE010000460.1 coordinate 2,450,228, forward strand.
GTCTTGTTCTCAGTTGTATAGATGTTTATTTAATCCTCTGAACAAAAACCTTTAAACACACTTTGATAGTTGATCATGAATTAGAAATACAGCAACTGAATTATTTTTTTTACTGCATTTCCAGTGATGATTCTATCAATATCTCCTCTTTTTCTATCCTGTACAAATACTTCTGGCAGTTTTATATTTTTTAAAGATAAAAAAATACATCCAGGAGGCGTCCTGACCCCTAAACCTGAGGTCAGGTTTTCCTCCCAGGCCCATTGGAGGCTCCATGTTTCTCTGCTGGCCTGTGGTTCAAGTGGCTGAAGGGAGGGAAGTCTGGGCCCTCTCTGCTTTTGGACGGACAATATGGCTGAAAATGTATCACAATATAAACGTTTCATATCAGTAGATATTGATAATTGTCACTATCAATTATTTTAGAGTTTTTCTGTTTTTAATTTACTAAACACTGAAAATCTGGTAAGGTGAGCTTTGCTGTTTTATCCTTTATCGCTGCACTCCAACGTTTTTAATGAGGCATTCTACTCAACAGGTTGTTGCTAGGTAACTAGAGAGCAACTGAGTCAGTTGATGCCATCCACCTAGCTTAGTTGACCATGAGAGGTTGAAGAGAAAAAGCCTTTCATCTGCCTATATCTCCCAGAATGCTGTGCGGTTCTGAATAGGAACTCAATGAAATTATTTGATATTCTACCAGATTTATTATTTATCGATATTGACTTTGTCTATTGCAATATGTGATTTATTGTCCAGCTCTTATGGATGAAAATTAAATCTATACTCACCACTGGATGAAAACCTCAAACATGTGATCAGTGGGATGTCAGGTTGGTCAATTACAAGCAATCAGTTTAGTGGTAGAACAGAAACACACTGACCTGCAGACCAGATGAACTTTGGTTCACTATAATATGCAAAATACTCTGGGTTTCCTATTCCAGCTCTACATGCAAATCCTTCTGTGTGTTTCTGTCCATGGATGATGTAGGAGTTCTCTACAGTCCCATTGATGGTACCAGGCAGTGGATCAGATCTGTAGTTGTTCTGTGATGGATCAGGAACAGCTTTATACCAGTAGAACCTCCATCCTGCAGATGAAGAATTAACCTCACAGCTCAGAGTCACAGAGGCTCCAGGATTCAGCCATGATGGAGACACAGTCAGGACCGACTGTGGAGCTGTTAGACAGAGAAATAGTTTATTGGTTTATTTTTCATAGTAAAAACTGTTAGTGTCACATTGTGAGCATTTAAAGACAGTGACATCTACAAACAAGTAAAAGACACATTTAAAAGGAACCACTCAGGTTTTCTTAAAATTGAAACATACATGATACCAATGAAAAGATAAAATACTAAAAGTTGTGCAAAGCTGATTATTATGTCTTTCAACATTAAACAGAGTAAAGCTAAATATTATTAAGATGGACAACATGGCATCAACCTTTAACGTCAGAAGATAAAAACATTTAAATTAACCTACGTTGTATAGTGATGTTGACTGCATTGCTGAACTCTCCTGATCCAGACTCACACCAGTACACTGCTTTATGGTACTGGGGACTGATGAAGGAACATGAGGATCCAGTCATTGTTCCCCAGTTGGAGCAGTGTGACAAGTCTGGTTTGTAGTTTGAGCGTGCAACTCTCCTCACTCTCCAGTCAGCAGAGCTTCCTGAACAGTTCAGTTGGATTTTCTCATCAGTGAAAAGTTTCTCTCTCTCAGGACTCATTGTGAGAGACGCTGCTGGATGAGGATCTGGAATACAAGAAACACACAAATTAAGAGGAAATCAACTTGAAATAAAACCTTTTCTATATTTTTCCTCTTCCCAGATTTCAGCAAGTGCAGTACTGGATAATCAGTCCTGAACATTTGCATTAATAAATCACTTTGTTTTAATTTAGTTTCAATTAGTAACTGCTGTTTGCACAAATTGTGTTCGCAAATAAGCTCGAAATTTTTCCCTACGGCTGCAGCTGCACTATAGATATTTAAGCTCAATTCCAATTTATTGTGAAATGGGATTTTTTTTCCCCTTGCGATTCACATTTCCAAATATGCCACATGTATGTCATTTCCTGTCCTACAAACAACCTTTAGTGATGTTTGTAGAGTATCAATGACATACAGGTCGGATGAAGGCGACTTGGTGGAACAGATTTAAAAAGATCAGATATGGATCAGATTTCAAACCACATATTAAAGTGGCCTGGGTCACATAGGAAAAAATCCAATATGTGTTGATCATATGCAGTCTGATCAGATAGAGGTCGCATTAGAAAATCACACACATTAAAACTGAATGACAGAAGATTAGTTCATTAGTTTGAAACACACTGACCTGAACACCGGACAAACTTTGGTTCACTGTAATCAGTCAAATACTCTGGGTTTCCTCTTCCAGCTCTACATGCAAATCCTGCTGTGTGTTTCTGTCCATGGATGATGTAGGAGTTCTCTACAGTCCCATTGATGGTACCAGGCAGTGGATCATATCTGTACTTTTTCTTTGATAGATCAGGAACAGCTTTATACCAGTAGAACCTCCATCCTGCAGATGAAGGTTTAACCTCACAGCTCAGTTTTACTGAGGCTCCAGGATTCAGCCATAATGGAGACACAGTCAGGACCGACTGTGGAGCTGTTAGACAGAGAAATAGTTTATTGGTTTATTTTTCATAGTAAAAAACTGTTAGTGTCACATTGTGAGCATTGAAAGACAGTGGCATCGACAAACAAGTAAAAGACACATTTAAAAGGAACCACTCAGCTTTTCTTAAAATTGCTACTAAAAACAAAAAAAATAAAAGTTGTGCAAAGCTGATTATGTCCTTCAACATTAAACAGAGTAAAGCTAAATATCATTAAGATGGACAAGATGGCATCAACCTTTAACGTCATAACATGAACATTTAAATAAACCTAAATCTAATCAGTGTTTTGAAGTGACTGTTACAGAGATCTGATCACAGTCACATAAATTATATGCGGGCAGAGCTGAAAAGATGTGTGAGCGGCCTACAGTTGTCTAAAATACCAGATAAGTTTGATGAGGAACTTTGTGAGAAGACACAAAAATAATCTGATCCGAGGAAACGCGATGGACCCAGGTTGTAATGAATGATGGTATTTTAACAATGAAATAAAGCACAATATTCAAAAGTCCAGGTAGCACAGATGAGCAGAAGGCTAGTAGCTGGTAGCAACTGATAAGAATTATCAATAGACGGCAGGCAAGACAACATACTTGTCATAGCAAAGCCAAGGACCTGACAAGGAACAAGATCGACAGTGGGATTAACCTGCTGAGAGGTTAATCCCACCTCTCAGCAGGTGGGATTAACTACACAGGGAGACAATCAGGGAAAACAAGGAATATGTGTAACCAATCAAGGGATAGGACAAGACGGAGACTCAATTGACACAGAAACCAAAACACAGAAAAAATCAAATCCTCACACTTTTGCTATGTTCAGTGTGAATGTCTGATGATTTTCATCTGGAAACCACAACAGGGCACAATTCAATTTGAACAATCTACAGCAATAACTTTTGAAATATCTCATTAGTTTCAACAATCAGTGTTCTGCAGAAAATAACGCTGATCTATTCAGTCTTACAATTCTATTGTAATGATCATCCTCAGTGCTTTGAGAATGACAGTGTTGAGAATGACATGTCACTGAGAATGTGATTATTAAATGGGTGACAGAATTTCAATGTAGTCAGCAGCTGCGTTTCAATAGTCCACAAAACTGCGCAAATTAAAATGACCAAAATACATTTGCTTACTGGAAACATACCAATGTATTTTTTTGGATGTACAGAAATTGATGTTTTGCAATGGAAACACTTTTTTCGCTTCACACAAGTCTCTTGATCAATAGCCGGATGTTACTGCTTGCAAAAAAAGACAAATATGAAAAGAGGAAGCAGTAGAAGGAAGATGGATTGTGTGTTTTTTTTTTTTGGTTTTTCAGACAATGCACATGCACCGGGCTCCACCAGAGCTCTCTCTCAGCATCTATCTTGAACCCATTCATTTGTTAAACCGGGGACTACAATTTCCCCGGAAGCCTCATATGGAGTCGCTCCCAAGTATAATGGGCTTGTTGCTCCAACGCCTCTCGCAGTTATTTATAGTTCAAAAGACCAAAGGTTCTCCAGATGCTAAGTTGCTAGTAAAACACACTTCTTTTTTTCTCTCACCAGGAAAACTCATTGTATTAATTCCAACAACAACCTCTCAATAAAAGTAACTTTAGTGCAGGTAAAAGACAACTTTTAACTGGTGTGGCATGAAGATGCATAAACAGAAGACGGAAGCATAATTGAATCAAATGATGATGTCAGCCAATATTCACAGCTCTAGTCAACAGTAATGAGACAAGATTTTTGTTTTACCTGTAGGCATTCCACAGCAGAGGAGTAAACTGGAAACTAAAACAAAGTTTAAAATTTTGTTAGTTTTTAAGAACATTTTTTTTTTATTTACTGCTATTTTTACATACTTCTGGGGGAGCAGCTATGCATATTTTAGACAGTGTGGGTCAAATGGGGCTTTTAGTAATTAATTAATTAATATATTTATTTTATTTTGCTAAAGGGGCATCTGAAAGGTGAATTTGCCCAAGTTAGCGGAAATAAGTAAATTTTCATTGATTGTCTCTTTGGCAGTTGCTAAAACAAAAAAATAACAATACTAAAATAATTGTTTAAGTGTTTCTACCTGTTCACAAAAAAATGCTAAATACTTTGCATGTTCAACTGTGTGTTCAAACACTTATGAAGAAATTCTTCACCGCATTCAAAATTTACCAAAATTATGTTGTCAGGGTATTAAATACAAATTTTATGAAAGAGTAAAGACTGAAGCAAACTAAGCAACTAAATAACATAGAATCTTTAACTTTTCGGTACATCTTAGCAAATGAAGTTCAAACATTTTGTTTTTCACAAAACTTATGGATGAACTTATCGGCATAATTTAAAGAGAAAATGTGATATACTTACGTAACAAGCCCAGCACGTACAGCAAAGTGTTGGTCATGTTTAAATCATGATCTAAAATCGTGGTTCTCGGTTAAGGATTGTCAAGCGTTGTCTTCACAGAGTATCAGTCCATACTGGTTGCTTCTTTTGAGGAAACATTTCTCTTAGAACATTTAAAAAAAAAACAAAAAAAAACACTTCCTGTCTTGATACTTTCTGTCAAGCCATAAATAAGTTGTTTGTTCAGTTGAATTCACACGTCATGAATATTTTTGAAAGAGGCAGGCATTACTTGTGTACTAAAACTTAAGTTGGTGAGAAATTTTATATAGATTTTTTTTATTAATTTAGAAAAAATACAATTTAAAAACTGTTGCATGAGGAAGGAAGCATTACCGTTGTGTTGAAATTAAGGTGAAAGGGCAATATTGTCTAAAATACACTTTTGAGCTCTACATCATGTTATTCCCTCATCAAAAACATTCCTGGAGTTTTACTGAATTATGCTCATTAGGCTGAAGCATTGGAGGGGAGACGGTTGAAGCTTCAGTCAGTGTTCCAGAAAGAGGGAGTTTGGTGTTGGTCATACAGAGAAGTAGTCCACGACAGTGGTCCATCGAGCCTGGACTACAAGGAGCGCTTTCTTGTAGTCCAGGAAGTAAATCGTTCCTGGATTTGTTGATTGAGCAATCAACAAGAGTAACAATAATTGTCAATCAGGTTCAGTCCTAGGATTCCAACTCCAGGGCGCCATGTTTCTATAATGAATTAACATCACCAGATGTGTCCTTTGGACTGGGTCTTCTCTCGTTTTCCCCCACAAAGGGTTAAGCTTTGAAACATGAGGCCGACTGTGTGAAATGATGTCAACTTCAGGTAAAGCCTGGGTTATGCTGGGAACTGATGTCATTTAAGTGAAGATCAAAATCGTCATGTTTCTTTTACTTTGCAAAAGCTAGTCAAGCATTTCTCTGCTAAAATCCTTCTGCTTCTAGTTGTAAAATTGAGTTTCAGTTTTTTGTGTGCATTCCTTAAGAAAGAGTAGAATCTCCTTCGTATCGAAAAACTCTGTTGAGCTCTGCTTCTATTTTACTTTCCTTCCTCTTGCAGCTTCCTGTGTTACAAGAAGAGGCAGATTCATATTTAGTGCAGAGAGATACTCGCTGTCAGTTGTTGCAATTAACTGCAAACATGACAAAACTTTCATAAAAATTAACTTAACTAGGGAAGCGTACGTTGCATTTGTTTTTTCCACAAATGTGTGCATCATTTCAGTTTGCAGCATGATTATTATTGCACTCATTTTTGTCTTTTGTTGACGTCAGTCTGCTAGAGCAGGAACAAACCATATCATGCAGACATTGGGGGTGGTTAAATATGGATGGTTACTTTGTGGTCTGGCAAAGGTAACATTTGACTAGTACTGCCAATAACAAGTAAAAAGTTGTTTTTTTTGTTTAAACAAAACACAGCTTCTGTGCTTATTTAATAGTTCTGGCAGTGAAACACTTTCGTACAACAGAATGCTGAATGAACTCTGTGACACTGCACCTACTTATTTTCATGCAAAGTTGTCAGAGTGAAACTTTCAGACGTGTCGACATTAGAGCGAGCAGTTGCTGCACCACATTCCTCTACATCTAAGAGGAATGTGGTGCTCAAACATTCATGCTAGAAAGGCTACCTTATTTATTTGGAGGAGTTTTGGACAGCTTGGGATTGTAGGGAGTTGGTTGGGTCAACAAAATCCTGCCTAAGATCAGTCGCTGTTAGCGATCAGTGGCACTGCTGGCGGATGACACTATGGCACAGGTGTCAAACTCCAACACAAGAAGGAGGATATTAAACCATTTCATTCCAGTATTTTGTACCTGTGGCTCATCTAAAAACTGCAGGACAGCAGCCCTTGAGGACTGGAGTTTGACACCCCTGTACTATGACCTCAGAAAACTGAAGCCATAGTACAGGTGTTGTTTCTTTCTACATCCTGTGGGTGGCGTAAGTTGCTACAATTGACAGTAGCCACACAGGCACACCGTCTAGAAGGAAACAAATGCACCCAGTATAACACTTTCAGTCCATTGGCTGAGAAGTTGCCAGGCGACTGGGCCAAAAGGCGTTTCCAAAAGAGAGCAGAGAGTCTGAGCAGAGACTTGGTCTGAGTGGGAGAAGTTTTGAGTGCAATCATTACAAGTTTTGAGAAAATAGACATGAAGCCAAGGAGGGTTTGTTTTCCCCACTATTGTAAAGACATACAAAAAATAAATAGAAACGTTTTTTCTAACTTCAATATCAGACCTACGTTTTTATTCAAAAACAAATGCATGTTGAAAAAAAATATTCTTGCCCATATTTTGATAGTTAGAGGTCGCAGACCCACCGCCCTCCTCCTAACCATGGACCCAGTCTTTGAACAACCTGGAGGTTGAGGAAACGAGTGTCATTATTAGACTGAGGGCAGCCAGACTAGTTTATTTTTGCAAAATGATTATATTTAGCTTATGATTATTGTTGAGGGGCGACATGGACTTCAACAATAAATACGCTCTTCATTGAGCAACAAACAAAGAATAAAACAAGAAAACTAAAGCATATCAGCAATGGGTCCCTGGGGCTGCATCAGTGGTGATGTCTTCCCCTGCAGAGATCAATCTATTTGATTCTAGAAGGTCTAGCAGCTCATTTTTCAAACCATCAATGAATTATAAACAATAAAGTGAGTAATTAACATGAATAACAGCTATTTATCAAAATTATATCTTCAATAATGAAAACTAAATTCAGGTATATATATATATATATATATGTATTTTTTGTTTGTTTTGTTTTTACATTTGATCTAAATCTAAGCATGTTAGATGATCAGTGAATTTCCATGACAACAGAGCAGTTTAAAGAACAAACATCCAAATAAACCTCACAGAATATATGGTGTTGCCTTTTTTTATTGAAATGAGTTGGAAAAAAGAACAACAAAACAGTTCCACAGTCACTAATACACATATTTAGGTCTAAAAAGACAGAGTGAAAAACCAAAGAAAACATTTTAAAGAAAAAATTTCCTTTGTACTTAACTTTACCACCATTATATATTTATATAAAATAAACCCTATCTGATTTATTCATACTATTCCTACTGATCACTTCCAGATTTCACATACTGGTGCACACTTAAAATATAAAAGAGAAATAAAATGTATAACATAAAAACACATACCTGGAGAAGAGATTAAAATAATTGAATCCACTTCGGTCCACCTGTCTCCCTCCACTCTGGTCCTAAACATGTAAATAAAAGCAGTGTTTAAACAAGCTGTGCTACGTTAGCACACACTGGGCAGCGAACAGGCGCGAGACACCTTCGCGCCAAAAAAAACCCAGCAAAACTCTCTATAAAACGTATAATAACGGTCCAAACTGCTTCACAACATACAAATAAACAATAATAAATTACATTTGCCAGACACTTCGGTATACACGGCTACTGTCACACCGAAAACAATCTTTTATCACAGAACCAATCCTTCCCATGACTTACCCTCAGTAGCGTAGGACATCGTTGTGAAGGGAAGAGGACGGGGGAGCTACGGAAGCCGAGGTGGCATAAACAACGCAGAGTGCAGAAAGGCGATTCCCGTAGGTAAAACCCGCAGGTAACATTTATAAAACAGCAAATAGAACTAGCTAAATGAGATACAATTACCAAATACTCAATATAAAATAAATTAGAAATACATAAAATACATTTTAACTCTGTTACACCATAAATATATGAGACCTTATAATAATGTGTAATACAAGACTTAACCTCCTGTTCCACCTGTGGTTGATGTTGGAATTTGATGTGATTGGTTGATTGTAATTATATGAGCAGGAACTGCTTGTGTGACAGTTATGGGTGCAAGTCCCACAGACATTAGCCATATACGAATCTGTGAACTGTTATTACCAGTTCATTCCTCATGAACGGTGAACTCAGCTATAATCAAAATTGGTTTATTTCACAAAACTGCAGTGGAAAAAATTTTTTCACAATCACCACTGGCTCGCTGAGATCCGAGGTGAGGGCGGACCAGGTTCAAATGAGCAGTGGAAGGAGAGAGGAGCCCCAGGCCTCTAGGCACGAATCCATGGAGGTTTGCAGGTGACTGGGGCAGCCAAAGGTAGAAGTGGAACGGAATCCAATCTTCATTAGGGAATAACCTCGGAGGAGGAAATAAAAGGAGGCAAGATGGGTTTTAAACATGATTGTCAATACGGAAAAACAACAGGTATCACAGCGGACATGGCGTTTCCACTGACACTGCTCAACAGGCAGCAGAGTCCTCTTAAGCGTCTCTTGATTAGACTTGAGTGATTTCAGGTGTGCAGCAGAAACCTTCCTGGCCAACCGTGCTCCATGTCGCCCTCTGGTGGAGAACAAAAAGAACTGAACTGAAGAAAGGGCGAAACCCAAATCCCAGCAATAATATTAAACCAAACTCATCCATGTATATATTTTTTTCTAATGCACTTTGTAATGTTTAATTTTTTTATTAAAAGTAAAACATTTTGTCTGTGAAACACCTTTGTTTTCTGCATTTGACATATATCTGTGGAAGTATATTTGTGTCATTACTTCACCTCATTGTTTTTATTTTATTTTATTGAATAACATTTTTTTAACAGTCAGAGTGTTCGATTACGCAACCATTTGCTTTCTCTGTTTAAAGAGAAATATCTAGTTCTCATGAACTAGATATTCTTTCAGACTTACAAGGATTAATAAAGTTAATTGTGACATTGTTTATCTGACAGCCTTACTCCAAGAAGATCTGTGCACTAATACCCTGAAATATGTGATCAGTTTTGTTCGGGGTCAAAAATGAAACTTACATTCATGATGCCTTAAATGTGGAATCAAAAATAACATTTTTAGTGGCTTTCATTTCAGCATCGTGTAATTCTTAGACAGAAATATGTGGAGTTGTTTGTGTGGCTTATTTTTAAACTCCCTTTGGTAAATTGCACCTAAATAAATGCACTTATTTCACAGAACCAAAATACCTAGAAGATTTAAAGAAAAGTAGTTAAAAGTTTCCATAGAATTTTTTGAGGGTATTTATTTACTTCTCTATTTATTGATATTGAGGCCCTATAATTACTATAAAAACATTAGTAATCAATAAGGATTGCATTTCTTTTATGATAATTATGATAACGATGTCTATTATATTTTTATTCCTGTTTTGCAAACAGATGTGGCTTACCAGAGTTGCATGCTTCCGTATACCGACACCTGACCAACAGGTGGCGCAAACGAGCAAACTGGACCTAAAACATTCCAGCTGTGCTCCGCTCTGTGACAACGCCACTAAATGTAAAGATAAGTCTGGTATGGCAAGCCGTTTTAACATAAACTCGGTTTCGTCTGACTATCCGTAATTACATTCTAGATATCTAAAAATGCATTTTGACTAGACAAAACTACATTTTGACTATCCGGAATGGTAATTTAAGATATCATTCTGACGAGTAATAATAACAATTCAAGATACATTTGATATCTCAAATGACGTCACTGGATCTATTATTTGACGGGACACGTCCGTAATCACAAATTAAGATATCTTGAACTTAAGTATGACTAGTCAAAATTACAGTTTTAGATATCTGAATTAAGAATTGCGTGGAAGCCCCTTTGTGCTGTCCAAACAGTTGCCTGCAGAATTTTACGTTTCCTGCACGAAATTTTGAGTAAATCCCACAACGTAGAAAGAGCTCGGCAATGCTGGATATGCAGAGAACGCAAAACTTCATAAACTATAAGACTGCTTCTAATAAAGAATTTTTTATCATTTCGACAAATCAGAATGCACTTAAACATCTTTGTAAGCTTAAATTGCTATTTAAACATTTTAGGTGCATTTTTCATACATCTTATTTTTTCATTTCATTGCTTTATTAAACTTTCAAAAATTTATGCGTAGTCAGCGTTTTACTATACAGAACACACATGAAGATATTTTAGGATGTCATTCTTGATAATCAGAATGTTAATTTAAGATATCTTAAATAGAAAAGCTGTGTAATTCAAGATCTCTAATTCATTTGGAGATATCTTGAATTGAAGTCTCCATACAAGTCAACGGTAAATCTGACGTCATTTCGACTAGTCAGTATTAACTAGAGATATCTCAAATAGGTATTTTATCTTGTCAAAATATGATTAGAGATATCTTAAATCGCTAAAACGTCTAGTCATAAAACAATTTGAGATATCTGAGATGTAAGGGCGGTAAAATCGAATTTATGTTAAAATGGCTTGCCATACTCCGTTTCCTTATTTGGTTTGGTTGAGATTCCGGAAGAGAGTCATGTAGTTGGATGGGCGGAAAGTTTACTGTTTTGCTTTTCAGGAGAGAGAAGGTAAGAAACAAAATAAATTCGCTACAGTTTCTCAACCTGTCATGGAGTAATTTCTGGCTTCCACAGTTTTCTACTTGTCTTGGCTCTTTTATTTTTATTTTTTTTGCTAGCTGTTTATTGCTATATTTGTTGTTTTCTATGTTTTAAAAATAGGCACTTTTCTAGGTTTCACTTTCACCTCTCACTGAGCTCACATGCTGAGGAAGTACACTCTCGGCAAATAACTCGTATTCTTGATACCCAAACCTGTCAGAACACGAAAGAAACAAAGACAAGCAGAGAGTTAATGTTTAAATGTATTCTCCAAGAACAGTGTATGAAGTCCAAAGCAAAGCAACTGCAGTGTCTTCAAACCTTAAGGGGTCGGTGGGAAATATTAATTAAACTGGAATTGTATTTACCACATATAAAATAACAATATAATAGATTACAACATAAAAAAAATACTATGTAAAATAGGTATTCATAAAATGCTTGCTTTATGTATTTTTTTCATATGGAGTGAGACTTCATTAGGGATACGTGAACTATGGAGATGGTGACTCAAAAAGAGTCACCATCTCAACAGATGAAAATAACTGCAGAGGGACGAATGATAATATCATTGTGTTGACCTTTTCAAGAAAGCTGATGGTAATCGCATCAGGTTGTTATCAAATTTGCTTTTTATGCAATGATTCAATGCATTATGAAAACAGAAGCAGGCAAGAAAACCAACAAAGAACTCCTGAATCTTTTACATTCTTGGAAAATTGGGATGTGGCGGTGCTTCTGCCAGCAGAGAATTCACAATATGTATGTGCTTTAAGTAAAGACAATATTGTAGCATGTTGAAGCTTTCTCTGTTGGCAAGCAACTTTGTGTGTCAAGGAATTTTTCTTGTTCCACTGCCAAATATCTCAGAAACATAGCTCTACTTTCCTAGAAAAAAAATTATAGTAATAAAAAAAACACTTCTACACTTCTACCAACACATATCAAGCAGTTCTCTTAAATGCTCCAAGGTTGAATCTAAGAAATACTACTAAAAACATGTTCGCCTTGAAAAATATCATAAAATACAAAACTCAGCAATGAACAATGCTGCAGGTGTGCGCTAACTCTTTGAGCCTTTTCTTCAGGATGATGTTGCACGGAATGGGTAATGATTGTGGAAGTGGTTCCGTGGAATGTGGAATCATTACCCGTTCATGCATCGGTATATGGTTTCAGTGGGCAGGGGTGATAGACCTTTTGAATCATACCAACCACTCATAGCACCTTTACACTATATCACATTCTCCCAGCTTGCCTCTTGTTACACAGATCAGTAAGTAACTTTGGGTTTAGCACCTTCACCTGAGGTCACATTGAAGTGGTTGGGAAAGAAGTCAAACAGACAACTTTCTGACTGCAGAGTACTCTTTACCTCACAGCTACCTCTAAGACTATCGTACCTGTCATGGCAGTCAGGGTGGATGACGTCTGAGCAAAGTCATACTGATGGGCTGATAGGAGCAAGTAAACATCTGACGGGCATCCTCAGACAATAACTATCAAGTGTTTGGCGTTTCAGATGTATTTTCCGGGCCAACAAGCAGCAAGTGGAGCCACTCCTGGAACTGGTTATCAAGTGGAGGTTGTTCAAGGAGCCATTGAGGATCAGCAGGTAGGTAACTGTGCATCCATGTCAGAATTGCATCAAAAAATACCTCGATATTTTATTGAGGATGTTTAAGATGTTGAAGTGGATTGTGTTAAACTCTTGATTAAATATGGTACTGGTGCTCAGCTAGTCGAAACCTATGTTTCCCTCCTCTAGGATGATGCGATCGTATGTCCTATGATTGGCCATGATTCTCTCTCTTCTCGCATTGGAAAGACTTTGAGCAGTAAAATTGGAGAACAGCTGGAAGAAAAGTTTAACAAGGAGACAGACGAGGCGACTCTGCCAAGTGAAACAGTTGTGGTGGAGGGCCTACCTGGTCTTGAATGTAAAGCAGTCATCTTCCTCAACCTACTCTGCTGGGATAATAACGAAAATGGAACTGCAGTCCAGGTGATGAACTTCTGTAAAAACTTTAATCAAAATTTTGCCATTGCCGTGTCCTTTTCCAAACTAAAAACAAGCGTTGCTTTCACTTTCCAGGCGCTACGACAAGGAATCAAACGAATTCTGACTATCTGTAAAATCAGAGGCTACAGATCAGTAGCTCTGCCGGTTCTTGGGACAGGCGTTCTCTTACGCTTTCCACACAAAATTGCTTCCACAATTCTTCTGGAGGAGATTGGTGAATATGGACAAAACCGGACCAACAAGTCACCTTTCCTAGTTCGAATCATTGTTTACCCAAAGGACAAAGAATCAAGCCAGGTTAGAGAAATCTTATCACTCTGGTTTAAAAATCGAAAGTTAGACACTTCTTTTCTTTTTATCTTTTTTTTTTCTTTTACAGGCTTTTAAGTGCGCCCAGGGTGTGCTGTTTCAAAAAGGATACATAAGCTATGTTGATTTAGCTGAAGGTTATATAACTTTTTTTCATAATACTGTTAATTGTATCTGAATGATCTTCACATATTATTGTTATTTCATCTGTATTTGATCAGCATTCTGACTGATTGGCTTCAGATGTTTCATATTTGAACTTCATTTTTACTGTAAGAAGCTTCCTAATGCTAAGCTAAGCTATCTATCGTATGCAGTGCATCTGCTTTGGTTGAGGTTTTATTTTTGTGGCTTCCACAAAAATAAACATTGTGGAATATATGCTGAAGTGGAAATTCTTAAGAAGTTACAATCACAAATCATCCTTCCATATATTCCAACTGGTACGTTTTGCCCTTCTGCTGTTTTTTATTGGTCCTTTAGTGTTGAACAACTAGCTTGCGATCCAATTCGACAACGAGAAAAATTAAATAAGCACTTTGTTGTTACCTAAAAATGTATAGTGTATTCAGTGTATCAGTTAGTTTGAATTTACAGATGACCAGAATGATTGAAGGCAGCAAAATCTATAAAGACCGCCATGAAATCAGGACTTTTTATACTTTTATAAAACCTCAGGGAAAAAATTTTTGAAATAACCACTTCAGCATAGTCATATTATATACAGACCTATTCAATAACTTATAATATTATTGAAAGGGTAACTTGTTTTATTCTTCTGTTAACAGTGGATGAAAACACGACATTTGAGGTTCATGAAAACTGTATTAATTGTACTTCTACATATTGTATGTTGGTACAATGGCAATAAAGATTAATCTCATCTTATCTATAAAAACTGCATAAAATTTTTGATCCACTGAACATTTTAGATTTGTCTCCACTTATACTTCAGAACTCTAACTTTAAACATATTGCTGGAATTTAGAGATGTTGAATACTTAGAACAGGCACAACAAAATGACCCAGAAGGAACACTGAACCAGTTTGATTCATAAAATCTGAGATTAAAATGAAAAACATTTTTTTTTTTTTGTTTTTGTCGCCACCTCTTCAGGTTCCTTTTACCAGTGTGTGTCTATAATCGATGACGAGATCACAGCCATGATCGGCACAGTCAAACTTCAGATCGTCTGTGGTGACATCGTAAACGCAGGAACAGATGTCATCGTCAACACGACCAACTTTGCTAATCTATGGTTTGGTAATGTTTGAGTGTTTACTTTTTAATAAACAGAGAAAAGAACAAATGGGTTTTACTGATTTCCTTGTATAGCATTTCAGTTGGCCTTCATTCTTACTGATGCGGGTATCTTCTAAATTTCAAAGGTGTCTCCAAAGCCATTCTGCAAGCAGCAGGCCCAGCTGTCCATGCAGAGTTGGTACAAGGTAAACCTCATTGACAAATATGTAACACAAATATATTGGATTTTTTCATGTTCATAGAAAATGCATCCTTGAAAAGAAAATCATGTTAGACCAAATCAAAAGTGAGCAAAAGTAACCTTTGGATCAACTGTCATATAAATTTTTCAGTACTTTTTGACTCTGGAAGCCCTCAAATGAAAGCTGTTATCTAACTGAAATTGGACTATGTTTCAGATAAAGAAAACAGAACATCATATTTGCTTTTGTTTTCCTTTAGTGGGCACTCCAGAAGACCTAATTTGCTCAACATCAGCTGGGCAGCTTGGATGCAAACAAATTATCCATGCCAGGTTCAAGGGCAGCACCCAGAGGATCCGCAGCACTTGCAAAAAAATCCTGGAGCTCTGTGAGAGCCAAGGATATGTCTCAGTGGCCTTTCCAGCCATTAATACAGGTCTGTAAAAACTTCTCTGTGTGCCATTAAATGCCTGCTTGCTTACAATAGGTAATCTGTTAGGTGAGAAGAAAGAAAATGGAAAAAATTTAGTGTTAAAATGAGTAAGTTTGGAATTGGTGCTTAGCAAGCTTAGACAGTAAAAGAAGACCCAAACAGACATGTTACCATAGAAACACAGCTAATAATAGCATGTCAACTTAAAGCTGTTTGTTCACACTTACAGGACAGGCCGGTATGCTCTTTGGTGAATCTTGTAAAGCAATGCTGGACGGCATGGCCGTGGCTATAAAGGAAATGAATCCAGATGCGGATCATCTATCTCTGATCCGCATCGTTATCCTGGAGAAACAGGTCTTCCAGGCATTCAGGTTAGAGGGTGGACTCAGAGCAGCCATACTATGTTTTTTTTTTCTTTAGGTCATAATGCACTGTTTTAATATTGTAACATGTTAATGTTCCAACAGATCAGAGCTGGAGAGTCGCTGTCAGCAGGATGACGTTCAGAGTTGGTTCAGCTTTCTAGGTTATTTTTCCACTTATTTTAGTGAACCGTTTTGACATAGATTAGTAATTCAACCCACTCACATAGACAATACAACAAATTTAGTAAGAATGATTTTGTTTTTATTTGTATTGCATCATTTGTATAGTTCTTCTTTGGAAGTTGCCCTTTTTGGGCACAGTTACCTCATGAAGGATCTGGACCACTTCTTATTCCTTTTTCCTAAACTTACTTGTCAGAATTACTGGTGGGGGCGTTGGGGCGTAAGTTGAAAAGAACCGGGTTCCCCATCGACCCTTCTTAGTTCAGTTGGTTATTCTTCGGTTCTCTTCATCTGAGTGATTTGAAACAAAAGACCACAGATCACAAAACCAATCATCTTGGCAAAAAGTCATCTGCGCTCATAATTCATGTACGTGGACATGACTTATGAGTCATTCATGCCAAATATAAAGTTTCGGGACAAAACTTGCTACATGGATTGAAGCAAGTAGCATAACTAATACACATAACAGCAGGACCTGTTATCTTTATGTAACCAGGTTACACTTCACATATTAAATTTGTGTTAGAGACTAAAGTCATTGACTTTCTTGTCAACATTCTGAAAATTAAAAATCATAAAATTTAGTCCGTTAGCCTTGTAGATTTTGACCAAATTCTGCTAAAGTATGGAACAAGGTGATTTCTCTTTCTTTTTACAATCTCATTCGTCAAAAATATTAATGAAGCCCGTCAGGAAAAAACAGTTCTTTAAAGACATATATTTTCTGTTTTTAGGGTTCTCCAAACGATCAACAAAGAAAATACTGGACATGTATTTAGGAAGCTCATCCTCTACATCACCACAAGACCAAATGGTAATGTTGCCAACACCCGGTCCATTGGAGTCACAAGAAATCTACTGTGGCTTCTGATGTTGTCAATGTCATGAAATATTTGGGGGGGATCTTGCAGGATGAACTTCCAGAGGGAGCAAAGTGGGCGATTGAAGATGGAAGTGGAGAATTGCTGGAACTGTGCCTGCTTGACAAGGAAGCAGGCGCGAAGAGAGAATTGTCTTTGGATATGTCGACGAAGGACGGCAAACGCTTCACAGTAAACTTAAAAACCAGAGAAGCAACTGAGTGTTTGACAGGCAAATCGTACAAAATGAAAACCATGGCAACTGAGCTTGGTATGCTGCATATTGTAGTTTCTCATGTTCCCATTTTTCAACATCTAACTGAACTATTTCCAGCATTTAAAATCTCAAAATTATTTGATTAGACAGTTCTGCCTTGGCGCTGGAGTTACCGCCACACTGGGAACCTATGATTGGGCAGCACTTTAAAAAGGTAGAGTTAGACCCTAAATCGCCTGAGTATCAGGAGGTGGCCAACAATTTCCATAAAACTACTTCCTACAACATTCACAAGGTAAGTCTGCTTAAAGAGAAACATCATCAAATGATCCCAGCAAAAACAAAGCGTGACTAATTCTTTGGAACGCAGATTGAGCGAGTGCAGAACCTTTACCTGTGGCACGCCTTCAGCATCTGCCGGTACCGAATACTTTCCAAGAACGGCGAAGCAGACCTCGGTGAAAAGTTTCTCTACCATGGCACATCTGCAAAATCATGCAAAACCATTGAAAGAGACCGATTCGACAGGAGTTACGCAGGACTGCATGGTGAGACTTGATTTAAAAGAAAAGAGAAAAGCGTTTCTAGAATATAATGACTAACGCAAAATGACAAACACAATCAATCCCAACATGTTTATCATTGGGTTAAATTAATTTGTTGCCATGTAACTTTCTTACAGCTGTGGCATTCGGAAAGGGGGTGTACTTTGCTGTCAACGCAAATTATTCAGCCACCAACTACTCCTTAGCAGATGAATCGGGCCTAAAGCGACTGTATGTTGCGCGTGTCATTACCGGCCGCTACACCGTTGGTAATCCCACCATGAAAGCCCCCCCTCCTCGAGGTGCAGACCCTACGGACTGCTTCGACAGCTTGGTAAACTGTCAGGAACAGCCTGGCATCTTTGTTGTTTTCCACGACGACCAGGCCTACCCAGAGTACCTCATCACCTTCAGCTGAACAAAACCAAGGACACTCGGAAACTTCCACACCTGGCAATTCGTAGTCACTGTTTACTCACTGTGACATTCCTCTTCTCAGTGCCACTGGTTTGATTTAAAATCCCACAATGTGGTATTCTCCAGCTCTACCTCTCATTCACTGTTTGAATCAAACTTTTTACCGATCTGCTCTGGATGATTGACTCTTGTATTGGTGCTGTGACTAGAAACTCACTTTTGTCAGTCACAACCAATCACTTTTTGTTCTTATCGCCAAATTTCACTGTTGGTAAGGTGCCATTTTTAAAATCAGTAGGGTGTGACATCCAAAATATTACAATATGCTGTTATCTGAACAGATTTTATCCTGCTTGTGTTTTGAAATCTTGTTCCACCGAAGGCAAGTTTCAACTTGCTTGCTCTGTAGCAGTTAAGTGCATTTCTGTTACAAGGAAATGAGGACTCTTCTAATCCAGAGTCGTTCCAAAGCTCTCTGAGTATTCCTCTGTTATTGGATTACTGTGCCAGTCATGACCCCGATGGTGCTCACTGGAATATTCAGAAGTTTACAAAACACCCATTTGTATCCATTGTAGTTGGTGTTGTTTTTGGTATTTTTAAGATTCTTAAGGTCCAAAGAGAAATGTTTTAGGCCATCACTTTCAGCTAAGTTAGTTGATTTTAATTGAGATAGAAGGAGGATTGCTTTCTACGTAAAAGAAAATCCTCCACATCTTGTCAGTTGTTAGACACTTTACCCCATTATCCTTCAACTGTAGTACACGTAATCTCTTTTGTCTGACCTGTTTTTTTGCAGACCTGATTGTATTGCGTGGTTGATTTTGACCTCCAGATTGAATGGGAAGTGGTGTTGCGAAAAAGGAGAGATTTTACACTCAGGAAGGGCCAGTATTGCTTATACGTACCAGCCAACTTCAGGCTCTGGAAATAAATAACCAATAACCCTTTCATAAAAATCACAATCCTACCAGGCTGTTTACATTAGTAAACAGCAAACATACAAGAGATTGTATGTTGCATGTTACAATTTGCAATTGTATGTGGAACAATTGCAAATCTTCCACAACTGCTTGTGAAAGTAGCCCCTCATACGTTTCTCAGAACATGAGTAAATGTTTTTTTTTTTTTTATCATAACTACTTTCTTAAATATGCAAGGAACATATTGTATTTGTATTGCACTGAGGGGTGTGGTAAATTGGTGTATTTTATAATGGGACATATTGTAAATGGGGAAAACTTATTAGCAATGACTAATTGATAATGTTCAATGCAGCTCAGCGTTTCCCATGGATTTGAGCTATATTAACTAATTGACTGATAGTCCCTGAATGTTTGACAGAAAGATCATACAACCATGAATGGAAAGCTTTATTTTAACACTTTTGTGTTTAAAATATATATATGGACCCAGCTTGTTGGTTTTGTCTGAGATGCGTATGATAGTCTTACATCACTGGTGATTTGTTCTTTATTACTGCGCGTTTTACTATGTTTTATAAAGCTGCTGTGGTCAATAAATGTTTTTGTACGAGACACAAAAGTGGTTTCAAATATTTAGGACACTTTTAAAATGTGAAAATGCAAATGCTTGAAATCAACATTTTATTTAGAGTACGTTTTACTGAACAAATAATGTCAGGTGACGTATGTTAGCAATTTGGGCTGTGAGCCATAATTTATTTATTCATTTATTAGGTTGTTTATTTAGTTTACCATAGTAATGGAACCCCCAGAGAAAAACATGCATTAAAATGACAAAATATGTCATTATTTTTTAATTTAAAATAAAAAGGAGAAAGTTGCATCCTATCTTTATTACATGTATTTGAGATTTCCGTGCTGATAAGTTGCAGAATCTTGTCTTGTCAGGCAGCATGTTTTGCCCCGTCAGTTGATGGGAGCTTGTTATTGGCTCACACTAATAACAGAAAGCGCATGTGCGCAAAGTCGTCCTGCAAAATGCCAGCTGATTTCCGAACAGTAGGAGCCGCGTTCAGGTGCGGCTGCGGAGTGGAATAAACTTCCAAAGTTTATTCGTCAGTTTCTTCAATCAGCGCTCACAATGGATGTTTCCTACAAGTTTCCCGTATTCTTTGACTGCCACCGTTTGAACGACGAACAAAAGAAGAAGATAGAAAATCATTTCCAGATTCGGCGGAAATCGGGCGGAGGAGAGAGCGGCTCGTTGACTGAAGTCGGCGGAAAAGTTTACAGCATTGCTTTTAAAGATCAACAAGGTAAGACAGCGGAGTCATTGAACATACAGTTAAGCTTTCTTTTATAAGAGTGAGTTGAAAGCGAAAGTAAACGTTAACAGGAAGACATGTCGCAGCATACATAGTAATATTACATGTATACATATATATTTGTTAGTTTAGGAAGGTATTTTAGTAGACAGAATGTTTTGTTAATATGTTAGTCAGTTTTTTTTCTGCTCAGCTGTGTTTGTCACTTTGTATTTTTAGACATAAAACAATTCATAGTTTCACTTTCACAATTGAGAGTTCAGCATTTGAATGCGGTGGTTTACCCCCACGCTATTGCATAATTTAACTTTAAAATAGATGGAATAGCTACAATATTTGTATAACTCATACAAAACACACCCTAAAAATATCTATATTATTATTACTATTATTATTACTTGGGGTGTTGACCAAATCAGTTAGCTAACGTCAATATTATATCGAATCATGGGTAGAAAATAATACCAAAAAAGTGAATAACTTGAATGAATCCAAAAAATCTGATTACTGACTACTCCTTGAAAAAATAACTTAGTTAGATTACTGACTACTTGATTTGGAAAGTAATTAGGTTACATTAAAAATGCGCATCTCCCTCCTCCCTCCATTGTTTACATTTATGTCTGCTGCTGTCGCATAGAAACGGCGGTCGCTCCCCACGACGCCTACAGTAAATAAAATTAAATTACAAAAGAAAATAGTGAAGTACAGTAACGCAAGGTGGTTTCGTTAAGTAACGGTAGTCTGACTACTGGATTTGAAATGGCAACGTGTTATATTACTCGTTACTGAAAAAAAAGTGGTCTGATTGACGTCACTGGTTTGCACAACAGACATACATTTGGCATAAATCTATGAAAGAAATATTCATGCTTTTGGGATATTTGTTTTCATTTTTTTCACCCCTGTAGTTCAACAAAGAGTCCTGCAGAAATCCAAGCATGTTGTGGATTTAGCGGGCGTTACCGTAGAGCTGATTGTGCGAGACAATCCCGAACCCGCCGCCTCCTCTGGTGACACCTCCCCGCTTTCAGACCAGTCAGCCAACCCGAACCTGAAGGCATCGATCACATCTCCGGTACGCTTTTGAAAATCGAAGAAATCTGAAATAAAGTTGGAAAGCTTTTTTTTTTTTCTTTATAGTTTTACAGATGGTTTCATTGCAAAAATTGCTCCTTGTGCCATCTCTTATAAGTCCGAGTGCATTTTGATGGAGGACAATATGTACATGACAAGCATTTTCTTACATGAATACCACTGAAATCAGTTCTCCATTTTGAATATTAATTTAGCCTGCAGCCAGCAGAAACAGTTTTAAGACTTGAGATATTGTGCTGTAACTCAACTTCTCTTGATGATCCATGCCATGTCTAAAGATTGAACTCAAAGTTTCTTTCTTAAACTGCTCACACAGGCCCACGAAGTAGAAAACATTATATAGAATGGGTGTGGCCCACCAGGCAGTAAAGCACATTTTGTGCTGAGCTAGGTTCCTGTCAAGACTTATTTCTTCCTCAGTTGTGCTTCTAGAGAAATGTGCTGGTCTTTGTAACTCTGAAATGCATTCAAATTATACTCTGAGCGATCTAATTTGAAAATTAAAATCTAATTAAAACCATAATTAAAATCTTAAAATAATAATAGTAATAAAATGTTACCAAAGTTCATAACTTTTTTTGAAATACTCATGCTATTGAAACTTAAATGTTTGTAATTTCTCACCAAGTCGCTTCTATATGGGCCACTTTTAGAAACGTAACTGAATGGAATTCAATTACAGCCAACTTGTTTTAATCCTCTGTGAAAGCAAAATATACATGAAAGATTAATCCTGGTAAGGTATAGGAAACTATTACTACTACTGACATGTTTTTTAATTTTTATTTTATTTTGTACCTCAGAAAATAGTGTAGATATTCCTATTGAAGTGTTTTCTGGTTTGTCCCTGACATGATCAGGAAATGTAGGAGTTACAGAAGAATCTCTAACATTTATGTTTGAATCACTGTATCTTTTACCGTATTGAAAAGTAGCTTCTGGAAGAATCTGTTGTGTGCTTAAAAGCTAATCTAACGCGTGTTGTTTTTTCCGGCAACAGACTCAGGAGTCCGGTTTTCCTCCAAAACTGCCACCAAGTAGTGAAGAATATGAGCTAAAGCGTGACGCATATCTCCTCCGCTACCTCAAGGAATCTCCAAAAGTCAAAGGAGAACTAGACAGTCAGCTGGCCTTACTTTCCTGCACCGCTGAGCTCCAGCCACAGGAGGAGAGGGTTTTAGTCAGGCGAGTACCTCAGTCAGGTGCCATAGCTGGACCTAACAACTGGAAATCTGAGGTGAACCAACTGTTTGAGGTCTACACGTGCCACTATGAGATGGACGCTTACAAAGTCAAAGCTTTGCTGCAGTCCTACAGCTCTCGTCAGCCTGCAGATGAGGTGAAGGTATACAATGATGTAGGAATGACTGTGGTTGTGGGAGAACGAAGCCAGGTGGAAGCAAAGTTAAGAGATTTAGAGTCTCTCTATGTTAGAAATAAAGGATCTCGTCCGAGTGACGCACAAACCACTGTTCGTCGAATCGGTGAGGCAAAACTGCGTCTCTTGTGGAAGGAGATTGAAAGCAGTCTAGGACGAGACTTTCCAGCATTGAAGGTCACACAGGGTGACGAAGGTAAAATAACTCTAATGGGGTCTGTGGAGGAGATTCTCAAGGCCGGTGAGGTAATCAGTGAAAAGGAGAAATTAGTGTTAGAGAGGACGATTACTGACAAAAGCCTACAATTTCTGGCATTCTTAAAAAACGTCTACGGTGGTCCTGGGATGCTTTGCGAGTTTTTGGGAGTGGCTAAGACGGTGGAAGCAGAAATACGAGACACAACACTAGACTTCTTCTCTTTCAGTGCCGACCATTTAGATAAGTCTGTGAAAATGATCCAGGAAAACTTTAAGGATGTCACATATGATATTCCTAACTATTCTGTTTTACCGCCAGAGCTTTGTGAAGCGCTTAAATCCAAGGCAAATGAGATTAACCAAACGCACTACAGAGCTAGTGTTGGGTTTGGCGCAGGTGGCACCGTGTGTTTGTCCGGCCACTCAGTAGAAGTTGACGAGCTGAGTGAAATTGTATCTCAGTTTATCTTGGACCAAGTAAGCGTGGAGGGAAAAGTCATTCTCCCCTTCCCAGAATTACGTCCTCTTTTAACAGAGTTTCTGCAAAGACAGGGATTTGACTATTCAGGTGTTACCTTCACTCCTGTAGCATCATCTTCTAGGCCCATGGTGTTGCTTGTAGGTCCATCTGTCAAAGTGACTGAGGTCAGGAATAGACTGGGTCCACTTCTTCAATCTGTTGTGCAGAACAAAGTGACCATTGACCTGCCAGGGGCAGCAAGATATTTTAGTGGTCACTCTGGAAGAGATATGCTCTTAAAGGTTGCAGAATCTCAAAAGTGTCTCATACAGCTCGAGGAACAGCCTCACTTGAGTAGACAGAGGACTTGTCTTGCTAAATACGGTCTTCAGCATGGGCTGCAGGTGATAGTTTATCAGGGTGACATAACAAAACAGAATGCAGATGGCATTGTCAATGCAGCCAATGAAGATCTAAACCACATTGGTGGTGTTGCTGCTGCTCTGAGTAAAGCAGGTGGTCCTCAAGTGCAGAAAGAAAGCAAAGCCCTTGTGAAAGGGAATGGAAAGGTTGCTGTCGGTGATGTAGTGGTAACTACAGGGGGTGACCTGAAGTGCAAGAGCCTGCTCCATGCTGTTGGACCTGAAAGTGGAAAAGCTAGTGGCAGAGAGAGGAGCTTACTGGAGAAAACCATTAGCAACACTCTGAAATTAGCCGAACTGATGGAGTTCAAGTCCATAGCCATGCCATGCATCAGCTCAGGCATTTTTGGCGTTCCGATCAAAGTTTGCACTGAGGCCATCGTAACGGCCATCAAGGAGTTTGGTAGTCAGGACGGGCGAAGCCTTAGCAAAGTCATTCTGATAGATAAAAGGGAAGAGGTTGTGATTGCCATGCAGGAAGCATGTGACCGCCTTCTGCCGGGGAAAGATGTTGGATTCAAGACGGACGTTGCTGACCAAGAAGGAGCAAGCGGCACCACTGCTGAAGCTCCTGTACAAGTTGAGATTGTTAAAGGAACAATTGAGAACCAACAGGTAAGAAGTTTTTCATATAAGTCAAGCTGCATAAGAAAGGTATTTCATATTATCATGTTAGACTAGAGTCAACCCTGATCATTTCCTAGGCATGAAAATAAGGTTCTGTTAACCTAGACTAAATCAAATCGCTCTGTCCTAGGTGGATGCCATTGTGTCACCTATGATTGGCCACGATCCTGTGTCTACACGCATAGGAAATATTTTAGAAACGAATGTTGGACCACAGCTGGCAACAATGTTTCACCAGGAAGCAGGAGGGGCAACATTGCCAAGTGATATAGTTGTAGTTGAGAGGGTACCTAATGTTAAATGGAAATCAGTCATCTTTCTCAACCTGCAGTGTTGGGATAATAAACCACAAGGACCTGCAATTGCGGTAACATAAGTGCTTATCAATTTTGCACAAATTGCTTGTTTTTGTTTGTTTGCTTTTGACAACAATCACCATCTGAACCTCTCAGGCGCTGAAGCAGGGAATCAGAAAGATACTGATTGCTTGTAACAACAGAGGCTACAGTTCAGTTGCTCTTCCAGTGCTGGGAACTGGAGCAGCCCTGAATTTTCCACACAACATGGCGTCTAGGATTCTTTTGGAGGAAGTTGGTGATTTCGAACAAAAGCGGACTAGCAGTTCACCTTTCCTGATCAGAATTGTTGTCCATCCTACAGATAAAGAATCAAGCAAGGTTAGGAAAATGCTATGCTTTTTTTTTCTAGATTGTGCTCAGATCATTTTATAGTAGACTGGACGCGGATGTTTTTACATTTCTATTGCAGGCCCTCCAGTCTGCTCAGGGAGCGCTGCATCTCAGAGGATTTACAAATGACGTTGATCCAACTCAAGGTTGGTTTAATTTGTATGTTTCTAAGATGCTTTGGTTTCTTTTCTGATAAAGTTTACATTTTAAATGTTTTCAAAGTACCAAAATGTGACTTACACTAAAATAAAATGCTGTTCTATTAAAATGAAGACAATTGGCCCCTTGTTTGCAAGAAAGCCTCCATTTATTATATCCCAACCATCTTCAAAAAAGCTGACCATTTTACTTTTTCTTGGTTCTGTTTCTAAATTTTGTTTCCAAAGGGATTAGCCTTGTGGATAATAAATTTATTTATGTATTTATTACAATCTGTACTTGTATCATTTACTTTGTTCCTGTGGACAATCTCACATTGAGCCTCTTTAATGCCTTGACCTCTGAAAACTGACATACCACTGAAATAAAGCTCTTATTCTGTCTGTATTTTGCATTTGATGACATTGTTGACAATTACATAATCAGTTGTTTAATATTTTAAAGTTTACTAGAATGCTCAAAGACAGAATAAAAAGGATCAGCAATGTTTTACAAAGTGAAACAGCATGCTAGAGCATCATTTGTAGGGTTAAATGGACCACTTTACACTTTAAGTAAGACAGTGTACTTCACTAAAACAACCATACCAAGATATTCTGACTTGACGTCACCATAGAAATAGCATCTTTATATTGTTCTAAATGTTGCTGGAACCTCCCGCTCCTACGCACTTAGCGAGTTTAATATTAACAGAATATATAATTTAACAAAAAATATTAAATCATATTTGTTTTTTGCTTTTTATTCTTGCTTTTGTTTAGCTTCCTTTTACCGACATGTCTCCATGAGTAAAGATGAGGTCACAGCCATGATGGGCGCAGTCAAGTTACAGATCATCCACGGTGATATTGTAGCTGCAGGAACTGATGTTATCGTTAACACGACTGACTTCACTGATCATCAGTCTGGTATGATATGAATGTCTGCCTGGAAATTTAAAAAGAAAAAAAAAATTTTTTGTCGTACATTTATACTGCCATTACTATGATTTTCCAAACAGGGGTCTCTCACGCCATTTTGGCAGCAGCAGGGCCAGCAGTCCTTGGAGAATTAACGAAAGGTAAAACAGCAAGAACAAAAAAATTGTGAATGTGATAAATATACATCGGGTTTTAGGTTTGAACAAAAGAAATCTACGTTTGAGAGAATAGGAATTTACTTATTACCAGACTTGTCAAACTTAAGTTCTTTCTGTGTTTTCAGTGGACTGTCCTCCAGATCACTTCTGCACAACACAACCTGGACTTCTTGGGTGTAAGGAAATCGTCCATGCTAGCTTTAAATCCAACTTAGATGTGATCCGCAAGAACTGCAAAAAGATCCTGAAACTCTGCGAGAGCAAAGGATTCAGATCAGTGGCCTTCCCAGCTGTTAATACAGGTTTGTGCTTCATCTGAATGAGTGATTTGCTTAAGGCTCTTTTGGTGTAGAAAAAAAAGTGTGAAAATAACGATATTAAATAATAAAGAGCATCAAGCAATGTGGAAATTTTAGATTTATATGAACAAAAAAATAGCTTCCACCACCAAGACTTTCACTGCAAGCAAATAAACATAAGAATGCCTAATGACTGCATGTTCATTTACAGTTGAACTGTCTCTTTACCCTTGTAGGACAGGGTAAAGTGAGTCCTGAAGATGCTGCTAAAGCGATGCTGGATGGCTTGGCCTCAACCATCAGGGACATGAATCCTACCTATCTGTCACTCATCCGCATCGTCATCCTGCTGCAACCGGTTTTCCAGGCTTTCAGGTTGGAGATGGATTTTGACATCATCGCTGTGTTTTGTTCTCTGAGTCAAAACGCTTTGTCAATGTTCTTATAGATCAGAGCTGGAGAATCGCTTTGGACGGACTGTTCAGAGCAACCTCACCCTCAAAGGTTTGCTTTCATCTATGGCCTGTTTTAGTCCACGGTTTGAACAAATGGACCTGTTGTCCTTCAACGGCATTTGTCTAATAGACTTATCACGATTCGTTTAAAAAGAAGTCTAAGTCCCATCTATCTCTGTTTTTCCTAACTGCAGACAAAGCCAGACAAAAACTAAAGAAGATCCAAGGAATGTGTCCTAAGCTGACATTCTCGTCCAAACAAGAAGAAACCATCTCTTCGAAGCCCGAGTCAACAGTTTTGCGGGTAATCAGCTGTGGTCCAGACGTCGCCAAGAACGTCAAGAAAGAGTTGGAGTTGATTGTGCAGAAAGAGCTCACAGAGAGAAAAGTGGCTGTGCATTGTGTCTCTAAGCTAGACCCTATGGAACTGGATGCAGTGCGGGCAAAAGTCAAACTAACGGGAATAAGCGTAGAGCTCAGACCAGTCGATACAGGTAGACCCAGGGGAAGAAATGGGTCCAGCAAAGAAGCATACATCCTGACAGGTTTAAAGGAAGATGTCTTGAGTGTCACGGAGTTAGTAAACAAAGCAGTTCAAAAAGTACTTG
Source organism: Phalloptychus januarius (assembly GCA_902982915.1). Taxonomy (NCBI): domain Eukaryota; kingdom Metazoa; phylum Chordata; class Actinopteri; order Cyprinodontiformes; family Poeciliidae; genus Phalloptychus; species Phalloptychus januarius. The sequence goes on from CADWAE010000460.1 coordinate 2,478,196, forward strand.
AACAAGACCTCAAAGACAAGGAAGAGGCAATGTTGGCTCTTACCATCCAGTGGGCGATGAAAGACGACAATGGAGAATGGAAGGAGCTGAGCCTTAGTGGAAACTACATGCTGGAGGAAGCTCACTTACAGAAAAAAGTGACTGTGGACATGGAGACGCCTGAAGGCAAGATTCTCAAAGTAAACATGACGTCACGAGTCGCCACAGACTATACAACTGGCAGAATATATCAACTGAAAAGGACAGAGAGTGAAGGTAGGGTATGAAAGGTTTTACAGTCTCTTTGTTTTTGTAGACACAATATATTTGACACTTTTTAATTATGTATAAATTAAACATTTCTTTGTGTGATTTGTACTTTAGCCTTGGAGTTACCTCCGCACTGGGAACCTATGCAAGACAAAATCTTTAAAAAGGTAGAGTTGCAGCCAAACTCCAACGAATACCAGAAGGTCGCTGTTGACTTCCTCAAAACTGCCACGTACACCATCCATAAAGTAAGCATGCTAACATTATTACACAATTAGAAAAGCTAAAATTTCAACTTTGTAGAAAAATAATCTTAAATGCAGCTTCTTTTTTTTTTTCTTTTTTGTGGCCCCAGATTGAACGTGTGCAGAACCTTTACCTGTGGAACGCCTATAGCGTGTGTCGGCAGCGTATACTAGCCAAGAATGGGGAAGCAGACCTCTGTGAAAAGTCTCTGTACCATGGCACATCTGCGGAGTCCTGCAACTGCATTGAAAAAGACCGATTTGACAGGAGTTACGCTGGAGCACACGGTAAGCCATGATTAACTGGTACACCGTCAACAAAATCCAGTGCCTGAAAGGCAACAAAGCGACTTTTATAAATTATTCTAAATGTTTTCATTGTCATTTTTCCTACAGCTACCGCATATGGAAGAGGAGTTTACTTTGCGGTCAATGCTGAATACTCCGCAAAGCGTTTTTCTCCACCAGATCAGTCAGGAATGAAGCGACTGTATGTTGCTCGTGTTCTCACCGGCCGTTACACACTGGGTAAATCCTCCATGAAGGCTCCCCCTCGCCGAGGTACAGACCCCACTGACTGCTTCGACAGCTTGGTGGACAACCAGCAGCAGCCAACAATGTTTGTAGTCTTCCATGACGACCAAGCCTACCCAGAATACCTCATCACCTTCAGCTGAGCCGGAACGCGCAGTTCCTTTGCATGTGCCGTTTCCTTTTTCACTTGTACATTTGGCTAATGTACCAGTGGTTGCTCTTTGTGTATCTTATGGTGAGATCTATGCAAATCAATAAGAATGCTTCGTAGGACATATGAGGATTCTAGACATTTGTCAAAATTTTAAACAACTTCTATAGAATCTTATTAGAGTACAATAAAATGGATGACTGCTGAGCGGCGCCATCAGCTGGGCAGAAGTGATTCAACAAGAACTTGGCCTGCCTCCGACAGAAAAAACATTGTAGTCATTCTTGTAGTTCTCTTACTGGACAAAAAAGACATTCATTGGAGGTAAATATTGATTTGTCTTTTTTTTAATTAAGGTAACTATCTGTAATGACACCAACAAAAAAAAAAGGTTTCCTCTTAAAAGGTTTTTGGAGAAATTGATGAATTTCACATTTGAAAAAATGGAAATGTTGAATCATTTTTAGCTTTGTAAAGTCATTAATTGTAGTAAATGTAATTAGCTAAAGAGGTATGCTTCCGTCACAGAGAAAACTCATCTCATTTCTTTTTTTAAACTCTAATTTTCCTGATGACTCCTTGTAAGTTTGATATAATGGCAATTTAAGTGTAATTTAGGACATAGTCAAAGATAACAATTAGTCTATTACAGGACTAATTGTTATCATATATAGGGAGTTGATAGTCAAAATGGAGTCCTCCACATGCACGAAATTTTCTTTCTCATTAGTTTTCTTATTGATGCTTTTACTCCAAAGTAATAATTGCACTTCTAAGAAAATTTAAATCATGATTAAGGTCATGCATGTCTAGCACTGGAATTTAAATGATTTTGAACCAAGTCTGTATTTCACTCCACTGACCTTAAAGCAATACTTCATACACAGAGTTTTATGAACTGTTTGCACTGTAATGTACAGTGAAATTCTCACTTTTCCGTACTAATAAAGCAAACATTCAAACCTTAACGTATTTGCAGGTGAGTTATTAGCTTATCACACATGGTTAAAAACACACTTTTTTCTGTTTAAAGTGACAAAAAAAAAACCTAGCTGTCTTCAAATGTTCTTTATTTATAGAAAATGTTGTTATGGGATACAGAGACCTTTGTGTGATTAAAGGTTTCGCTATCTTGTTTCATTTCTCTACTATTTAAGATGACACACATCATCTTAGAAACTGGACAATTAATGCAAAATTCAGTTTAAAATTTTAGTTTCATACAATGATTGTACATTTAATTGGATAATAATACCTGTATTACATAGGCATATTGTCGCCTAGAAATGTATAAGGACATGATATTAATCCAAAGTTTTCTGGATGTGACAGTAGAAAAAATATTTACACTTTCCACACAAAAAACCATTTCTGTTTTCTTCATGTTTGCATTGGTGACAGTAAGAATCCACTGAACGTGGAGTACTTGTTTCCATTATCACTTATTTTCCTCCCGCTCCAGAGTCGGACATTGACCATGTCTCCAGCTTGCAGCAGCAAGATGGCGCTGTTGGAGCCAGAGATGGGGTGATTTTTACTGTAACCGTACCATGACACAAGTTGGTTTTCGTTTCGGTAAAGACTTCCGCCAGTGGTTCCATCCCCCGGCCAACATATTGAAGAAAATGAAAAGTAATAAATTCCTCTCACTGGTGCTGTAAAATATCCTGCAGAGGATAATAATAAGAAAAGCAATCAGGAATAAATCTGCTACAAGAAGGGAACATCATATTTTAAAATAATTTAAAAAACTGTTGAAATTATATCTCTGGGGTTTGAAAACAAGAAATTTCACTTCAAGAATGTGCATAGGTGAAGTAGAAAGAGGAACACTGACCTGTCACTGGGCTGTAATGGCCTCCGATGTTGGACAGAACGTGTTTGTATACCAGAGGGTAAAGAACATTCACTGGACCTATGGTCGCCGTTGTTGGCTGCACTGCAGAAAATGCGACCTGGTGTTGCTCTGAAGTTTAAAGACGGTGAAGAAAACAACAGAAAAATAAGTGAGAAAACATCTTTGAATTTAGAGATTACATGCAACGGATTAACACGGATTTTCTCTCAAAGTGCAGCAATCTGTTCAACACCACCCAGCCAGCATACCTAGGTGGGCCCCATACGGGGAAAAGGAGGGCTGTCAATATGGGTCCCACATGGGTTTGTTCACGGTTTCCATTGTAGGGCCCATGTAGGCGGTGGCTCTACATGTGCAAACCCATGTGGGGCCACAATGGAAACTGCGGACAAAACCATGTGGGATCCATATTGACAGCCCTCCTTTTCCCCGTATGGGGCCCATCTAGGTATGCTGGCTGGGCAGTAACACTACAGAGGAAATTTAGATGTTTTACTTTTTTCAGCCATAAACATCAATGACTCTTTAATAATCGTGTATTTATTTTGAAGTATTGAAACAGAAACAGGATGTTATTGATCTAAAGCATCCACACGACTCACATTGTCTTCAAACTAAAGGTCAAAGTGGTGTCAACACAAAATACTTTTAAATTACTTTAGGATGACCCATTGCTTCCCTTATATCTATTATCAGCAATAATATTTTAGGGCACATTTAGAGGGTCAAATAAATGGGCCATTGTTATGTCAACAAACAATGGAAAAAGAAAGCTTAAGGCCACACTGTTTTTTGCAATTTGTAGCAAACTCCTTTCTGAAATGATTTAAAATGAATGACATTTTTTGCTACCTTCATAAGTTCTCCTCATCTCTGTCAGAGTGCTGTTAAGGTCGCCAATCTTCTTCTCGCTGGCTTCCAGCTTTCTGTTGGTTTCCTCCAGGGCCCTCACGGTGGCTTCCTGCCTCTCTTGCAGAACTCCCAGCTCTTTTAGTACCATGTAGATGTTTGGGTCACACGCTTTCTCTGGAGATCCTGTGCTGGATGCTTCTGCTGTTGCTGTTTGAAGGTCCTGATCGAGGGTTTCTGTGTCCTCTGCGACCGTCTCTGTCAGATGATTCTCCTGCTCTTCTTCTGTTGCCTCGGTGACCTGAATCTGACTGTCCTCGCCGACTGATCGGCAGGTGGACAGCCCGACAACCAGAGACACGAGAAGCATCGCCGATGGAAACCCCATTCTTCTTAGATATGTGTGCTTCTAATAGGAGCGTTGTAGAAGGACTGTGAGAAGAGACCTATTTATACACGTCTTAGTGCATAAATAAAACGTGTGGAGTTAATTATTAGATTCTGTTAAAATATTAAAGCTGATTAAAAACTGCTATGACAGAATAAACTTTAACCTCTTCCTCATGGCTCTCTCAGATTTTGTTTTTGTTCAGACCTTTTATGACTTAATTGAAAGTACAGAGTCTGATGCTTAATTATACCACAGGCAGTATAGACATTGAGCACGTGAGTTTTCTGTGTTTATTACTGTGTCTTGTCCAAGGACACAAACAATGAGGGTGGACTAAGCAGGAATCGAACCGGTGACCCACCAATTGCAGGGCGAGCTCCAACCGTGACCTGCCATTGAAAGATAAAAACTTTGATAATAGAACAAACGGTGACACCTGATTTGACGGTGTGTGCATAAGACACCATCATAAACACAACTCAACATGTGTTATGAAGATGAAGGAGTCTTTACGAATGTCCACTTTTAATGGACTTTCAACACAACTTTCAGAGCAATTTTTAAATGTGCCATTATTTACTGAAAGGTACTTTATGACAACAGTCGTAGACATTCATAAAGACTCCTTCATGTTCTTGACAGGTATTATTATATCAGTCTTATGCACCCCCCAAACCTCCGTCACATTAAGTGTAAGCGAACAAACATCATGCTTTTCCTACTCGCTCTTTCAAATGTGTTTGTTTGTAGTTCAGTGTCTGACACAAGTCAACGGAGAGTAACTGATATGAGCCACAAACAGGAAAGATTAGATTAGATAAAAGATAAAACAGACCATGGACCTGCGGCCCATGGGACATGTTTCACTACCAGCCATTATTATCAACAAGGTATTGATTTGCACATTTCCCACCAAACCTCCTTCTGGGGTACAATTGTACATATTTAAAAAGCAGCAGTAGAGCCTCCCGCACAACCAACAAGAATACAGCGAGTGGCTAATGGAGGGTAAGTCAAAAACAAGACATGTGACATATCCAGCAGCCATTATACATCCTGACCCACACATCCTGGAGCTCAGCATGGGTTGCTAGGTGACGGGCTGGACTTCACTGGCGTTGCTAGGTGAGGTGCAGTGCCTGCTGATTTGTGACGTTACATTCCAGAGGTTATTGAACCGGACATTTTCCAGACACCAAAAAGTATTGACTTATTGCCAAAGAAAATGACAATAAGCCAACGGCTAATAATATATATATATATATATATATATATATATATATATTATATATATATGCAGCGGAAATCCAAAGGAAGAACAGAAATGTGCAAAATGTGAATTTTGCCTATCATGTCCCCTTTAAAATAAAACATCAAGATTTGCAAATTCAAACAGGACATGTTCCTATGAAAGAAGCGATGTTAGTGTGTTTGTTACACAAAGGTTTTTTGTTTCATTAGAAGTGCAGGATCCATTTTCAAATTCAGCCTGAGGAGAACATAAACAATTTCTAACCTTGTTGCTCAGTTTATTCACCGTGTTATTTTGAGGTAATAGAAAAGCAGAACTCAATAGCTCCTGTAGGTGTGGCGCTATGATAAACACACAACGGAGTTATGCAAATGTTCCTAAAGAAGTTTCAGCTGCTGCACTAAAGAGGATGTGACTTGTACAAGAACCACGTCATGTGAAAGTTGAGTAAAACTAAGGTTAAATATTTTAAAATGGGATATAGAACAAAAAACTGCATTACATAATTATACCAGGTGGAAGAAAAAAGGTATAAGAGCGTTTAACTTCCAGAGCGAGGGAACAAATTCAGGTTGATATATAAATAAACTCAAATGAAGTGAAGTGTGTGTTGCTATGGTGATTCTTTTTTTTTCAGCAGGGACATGGCAGCTGGTCAAAGTTCATAGGAAAACGGTCCTGGAAGAAAATGTATGGGAGCCTGAGAGGCCAAATCTGCATATTTCAACATGTTCCATTAGGTTTTATTGTCTATTCCAGACATTTTACTTCACTTTTACTGTAGTGTTATATTTATTTGTTCTTTTTTTGTTCTACATGCAAATGTTCAAGCTAAATTATTTCTACCTTAAACTATTTTTGAATCACACAGGCGGAGGGCAGAGGAAGATCCTTCTTGTTTTTCACATAATGTAAACTTTATCGTTCAGTTTCAGTCCTTCATCAAAGGAGTGAACCAGGTCAAACCATCCACACATCAACACCACAACAATTTTTTATTATTTTTTTTACCAGGTTTTATTTTCAATGTTGGAATACGCATTTATTTTATTGATTAGCTACATGTCTCAACCAATGACAGCTGGAGATGGACGCCAGCTGCCCTGCGACTCTGGTCAATCAAAGTTGGTATACAAGATAAACGAGGCATGAATGTTTTATGTTACTTATTTATACATTTTTTTTCACTCATAACAACATATCAGATGTCAGTCGAAGCACAGCAGATGAGACTGCGGTGTGGTGCAACATCTGTATACATTAAAATCACATAAATTGAACAAAAACAGTTTAAATCACCAAGTCAGGGTTGTAGATAATGTAACATCTACCTGATCACAAGAGGAGAAAATACACAGAAAAATGAAATATTCAAATCTTCAGAGACTTTAGTGAACTACCCGAACTTTGACCTAAAAAGATATTTTGTACTCCAAGTAATTTGACAAAAGACAAAAAAAATTCTATATAGCGATTGGAGGAGAAAGAGGAAAATATAAGTGTTTAATCCTTAGTGCAAAGAAAATTAAACTTTTCAAGATAATTTTTCTTCTTCCACTTATATTCTCCTCCCGTCTCCATGGCGCCAGACATGTCACAGTCGTCCATCGGTTCACCTTCAGCCCAGTTCTTATAGCTGACCACCTTGTCACTGACCCAGAACCAGAAATCCAGAGTGCAGGTGTAACGCAGACCCATCCAGACATAAGGAGTCGATGCCTCCTTGACTTTCTCCTGGACCAGTTTCTGATCCTCCATGTTGGTGATGGTGACCAGGTCATGGTGGTGATCTCTGCAGTAGTACAAGGCTTCCTCCCAGGTTTTGTTTTCTTTGATCAGGATCAAGTTATCCACTGCAAAAAATACTTTAAACACAAAACATCCCTTCAGCATCAGCTTCACTCTGAACCAGAAGTTGTGAATGCAAGATTCTACAAGATAAAATGAATGTTTGTGTCTGATTTGACAATGTCTCTGTGAATAATGACTAATGCAGATTTAAAGTCAAAACAATGTAAATGTGAGATCAATATTGTAAACACATTCTCCAAGTGTTAAAAATTGCTGTTAGACACAAACACTGTAAAAGAATAAAAAACAGGGTTTGGTTTAGATTTTTTTAACTAAAGTTAGATTTAAAAATATTGTGTAATAGAGGATCTTTCATAAAAACTCACCATCGTAACAGATGAAGGGTTTCTTCCGATTACAGTAGTCAGTCTTCCATCTGCCTCCGTCATGAAACCCGGTCATGGCACATCGATCATAGTTTTGTTGATGATTCTCAAACCATTTATTCCAGTGTCTGAAAGAGAAACTGCTTCCATCTGACCACCTCCAGGTGTCTCTGAACAGACCAATAAATGGTTGATAATTAGAGTTCATCAATTTCTTCACTTCTTCATCCTGTAGCTGCTTCGTTCCACTGATCAGGTCTGTGTGTTTCTCTCTGCAGTAACTCTGAGCTTGCAGCCAGGTCTTCCTCTCTTTAATCAGGTGATATTTATGGGTTTTATTCATTTCTGTGGAATGAAGAGAAGAATGTTTGTCTCAGTAACAGTAGGGTTATTGTCAGAGACATCAACAGATGTTTCTATTTAGGTTGAGTTGGATGTTTTTTTTTGTTCCACTCTATCAAATTTGCAAGAAAGATTTTTATCGAAACGTTGAGGAAAAACATGTAATTGAGAACTTTTTATTCGATCACTTGCAGATATTACATTCTGGGTTTTATTAGTACTCACCATCATAGCAGAGGAAAGGTCTTGGATTAATGCAACTAGTATCTTCCCAGAACATATTTTTTTTCACATTCCCACAGTTCTCAGTTCCATAATCATTTGGTTCTCCATCATTCCAGTTTGTCTCACTTTCATCAAACTGGACTCCAGGCAGAGACCAGTACCAGGTTCTGATAAATTCTGGTTTACTGATCAGACCAATCCAAGCTTCACTCTGATCTTTAGCTGAGATGTTGATGAGTCTCTCCATGTCCTTCATGTTAGTCACTGTGACCAGGTCAGTGTGTTTCTCTCTGCAGTGCTGCTGAGCTTCAGTCCAGGTCTTTGCCTCATTAATGTAGTGATATTGATAGAGCTGACAGTCCATGAAGCAGCACTGACCTACTAACATAAAACATAATAATTAAGGGAAAATTAATCACATCTCTTCTGAATCCAGCTGAGTCGGCAGAAAGCAGAGAGTCTGGTTGTGTTTCAGATCAACTTACCCATCAGGAAGAGCAGAATCAGACTCCACTGCATCTTTGCTGTCAGATGAATTATTTTCCTCCAGCAGTTTGTCTCTGTTGGATGAAGAAGATTTAAACCGTGAAAAGCTGCAGCTCTCCCTCCACTGGACAGAGAAACGATGCTGAGACGAAGACAGACAGGAAACTCTCAACTTGACTTTTCAGTTCATATACATAGAAATAACAAAACATTTAAACTTTTTCAGAGGATTTGGTCGGATCTGAAACTTACATCTGGATCCTTGTTTCCTCAGTGTGGGATGTTGTCTCTCAATGTTCGCCTGAAAAGCTTCCTCAGTCTCTACACTGATGTGTTTCTATAGCAGCTCTTTAAACTAAACAGCAGATACATTTGAATATGGGAATATTCAAACCAGGTGACGGTCACTTTTACTACAGTCATTCATTGACCTGGTGAAGAAAGACAAAAAATAAATGGAGTACAAAAAGACTTTCTGAAAAAAAAGCTAAAATAAAATAAGAAAAATGAAAATACAATACCAAGACAACCGTCATGGTGTATAACAGTAACAAATACAACAAAAGCAATTCTGCATAAGATCGGCCTCTTGAAATTGTAAATTATTTTAATATCGACTAATTCAAGATGGATTAGTCAATATTTCCATTTTTGTTGCATCAATTTGCATTAAACGTCTCCAGGCGCTTTACAAAAAAAAGAAAAAGAATTCTATCATGCAAACATTTTAATTGATCCTAATTATCAAACAGTGCAGTAAGATGATTTAATTATTTGTAGTGGACTCACAGGATTATATTGCATTGACATGGACATGTTCAGTGTGATTGTGTTGACGCGGTGAAAAGATTCAGTTAATGCAAACTGTGACTATATGTTTACTTCTATAACAATCACGTGATCTGATGATCTTCCTTCATCAGGTAAATAAACTATTTCTAAGATCTTTACAAAAGATTACATCACCAAAAAAAAATATACTTTTTAGCTCTTGATTGTCAGTAAAAACAAAAAAATACTAATAAAAACACAATTCATAAATGTTTTTATCATCACGTAGTTAAATTTTATGTCCTCTGCATTCTGTTTGTCTGCCGTCTGTTTAATCTCTATTGAAGTTTCCCACCATGTTGGCCACTTAGTCCCAGTTAGCTACTCATCTGGGAACTTAGTACAAATTCACAAGCTTGAATTTTTTTTATCTTGATCCGATTTAGAAAGAAACCGCAAAAGTCCTGAAGAAATTTACCACAAAATAAATTTTTCCGGCTCTTTAAGTGACTGAAGAAAATAATAAAATAATAAGAACGAAGCAAAACTGACTTTGTCTCATCCGTCGCCTCTGCATGACTAAAAGAATCTATATTTGGATTTCTGGGCAGAGGCGGTGTTGTCATTTTCCGCATGAACATTTATGATTCCTGAGAAAGGATCCGAGAATGCAAATCATCCTGAGTAAACAGCAGCAGGCGGGGGAACTGTGTTCAGCTCCTAAAGGAACATGCATTAAGCAAACGAGCTTAATGCACACAGACCCCATGCAGGAAGGCTGTGCTGCAGCTATTCTGGTCAGAACAAGTTCAACATGCCTCCAGAATATATCTGTTATGCTGCTTTGACATCAATAAAAAAAATCAATAACTTTATGGATGTACTTTTTGTCCAAATGTGTACAAACTTCTATTAAAGCAGTTTTTTTTACGGCCAGTTATTAAGAATTCATCTCTTATTCTAACACACGGTGGAGCTTAAAAAGTCAAATAAATGCATTTCAGTCGATCCGCTATTTACTGATGGTTCTGTAACCGAGACGACCAAACCGCACTGACAAGAGAGCTCTGCGGTTATCAGTGTTTTAAAAAGTACTGTTTTGTTTACCAGGTGAAAATAACAGGATGTAAACAGAGTCAACCAACCTCAGGCTTTCATTTTTATTCTGACTGATAGATATTTGAATATTCAGCATCTAACCATCATACAGATCATTTTATGCAGTAAAAAAAAGGGCTAAAACGGACTATTGTGCAGTTGTGGATTCAAACCATCTGCTCATTTAATTAATTAGGAAAAATTATAGCAGTATGTTTATCTGGGATGCTGGGAAAACCAGGGCTGCTCTGTGGTGCAGGTAGTAGAGCTGTTGCCTTGCAGCAAGAAGGTTCTGGGTTCGATTCCCGGCCCCGGTCTTTCTGCATGGAGTTTGCATGTTCTCCCTGTGCATGGTGGGTTCTCTCCTGGTACTCCGGCTTCCTCCCACAGTCCAAAAACATGACTGTCAGGTTAATTGGCCTCTCTAAATTCTCCCTAGGTGTGAGTGTGTGTGTGCATGGTTGTTTGTCCTGTGTGTCTCTGTGTTGCCCTGTGACAGACTGGCGACCTGTCCAGGGTGTACCCCGCCTCTCACCAGGAACGTTAACTGTGGATAGGCACCAGCACCTCCTGACCTCAGTAAGGGACAAGGGAGTGTGTGGGTGTGTATTTTTTTTATTTAGTCTTGTGTATGGAAACGTTAAAAAAAAAAAAAGTAAAATTAATCAATAAAAAATTAACAATATTCTTATTTCTCTGGATGTGTACTTAACGTGTGCAGCAGGGGTGTGCATGTACAGCTGGAACCAGACAATAAATGCACTCAGTAAATAAACACGTTCTCCTTTCTCTTCCTTACTGTCTAGTTAAATCACATCTCTTGTTTTACATAAGTTGGAATCAGCAGAATGTTTTCTATTTGCTACATTTCACAGTACTTATAACAAAAAGAACATGTCCCAGAGATGTATTTATTTTTTTATGTCTTCTGGAGCAATGATGCTTCTGGAGCTACTAAAATGTTGTGCTGATCTGCTGGTTTATGAAAGATGAAATTCTCTTTTGGCCGCTTGCAACAACCAGTTTGTTGACTCAACTGCCTCGACTCTACTTTGTTTTTATTTCCTTACTTTGCCAAAATTTTTCTGTTGAAACTTCAGAAGTTTTTGCTTTTAGTTTTTTTTTTTTTTTTCAAAATCTCTTCAAATGACTCTAGGTAGCATACAATCTGGTCTAAGTGGAGATAAATATCGACTTTTAAAAGATGGACAAAGATAAAAAGGGGGAAAAAAAGAAAAACAATAGAACTGTAGATGCCATAAGAACAAGTCTGCAAACCCCAAAATGCATTTTATTTGTCATAAAGCTGAATACAACCACGTTTACATATATTATAAAGCATTTAAAGTTAAAGAAGAGTATGTGGATGAATACATGTGAAAGCGTCCGCCTTACTAAATGTGACTTTGGAAAAAGCTGGAAGGTCTATCTCAGTATCTAAAGTTAATATCAGTTCAGTTCATCCATGGGTTAATAGAGCCATGAAACATGAATATTTGACACATGATACAGGAAGCAGAAGCCTTCGTGTCCTTCCTGCAGGCAAATGTTGCTATTTTTTCCCTTCAGATCTCACTTCCTTGTTTGTTCCAAACATTCGGTCATGTCTCCTGCAGTCGCGCTTTGTTTGACTCCAAAAAGCAGAAAATTGTACAATTGTAAAACAGAATAAACAGCCGGTTACAGCGAGCAGAAAGAGATTCAAGTCTTAGAACAGATGAAATTAAATTCATTAATATCATTCATTTTGAACCACTGATGTTTTCCTCCCGTCTCCATGGCTCCAGACATGTCACAGTCGTCCATCGGTTCACCTTCAGCCCAGTTCTTATAGATGACCACCTCGTCACTGACCCAGAACCACAAATCCAGAGTCCAGGTGTAGCGCAGACCCATCCAGACATAATCAGTCGATGCGTTCTTGACTTTCTCCTGGATCCATCTCTGGTCATCCATGTTGGTGATGGTGACCAGGTCATGGTGGTGATCTCTGCAGTAGTACAAGGCGTCCTTCCAGTTCATCTTCTCTTTGACCAGGATCACTTCATCTGTTGTAGAAGTTATCACACATAATTTTTTTCTTAGTGCAATATTTTCAGACATTATAGACACAAAGGTAATTTTGCAGGAACTACAACTGCATTTCTTCCTGAGCAAATTATTTTCAGGCTTTATATTTTGAATAAGTGTGAATGGCTACGATTTGAGTGGTAAATTCCTAAATACTTTGTAAATACATGAAATATCTGAAGTTGAATAAATACATTATATTGTGTTTTCACAATTCAGAACATCTCACCATCATAACAGATGAAGGGTTTTCTTCCAGCACAGTTCTCATTCTTCCATTTGCCTCCATCATCAGACACAGTCATGGCACATTGACCACTGTTGGGTTGCTCATTTTTAAAATGTAGATTCCAGTGTCTGAAAGAGAAACTGCTTCCATCTGACCACCTCCAGGTGTCTCTGAACAGACCAATGAGTGGAAAATAGGACGCAGAGTAAACCACATTCTCCTGCTCTGCATCCTGTAGCTGTTTCGTTCCACTGATCAGGTCTGTGTGTTTCTCTCTGCAGTAACTCTGAGCTTCCAGCCAGTTCTTCGTCGTCTCTCTAATCAAGTGATATTTATGGGTTGTATTAATTTCTGTAGATTAAACAGATAAACACACCATGTTTAATTTACATGATTTTCTTGTCAAAAAAAAAAGTATAAACCACGAGAGCACAATGTAATTTCAAATTTGTTACCGTCATAACAGAGGAAAGGTCTTTGATTGTTACTGTTACACATGGTATCGGCCCATGTAAAATCATTGTTCAGAAAACCACAATTCTCAGATCCCTGAAATGCTTTGTCACTTGGTTCTCCTTCATTCCAGTTTGTCTCACTTTCATCAAACTGGACTCCAGGCAGAGACCAGTACCAGGTTCTGTTCAATTCTGGTTTACTGATCAGACCAATCCAAGCTTCCCTCTGATCTCCAGCTGAGATGTTGATGAGTCTCTCCATGTCCTTCATGCTAGTCACTGTGACCAGGTCAGTGTGTTTCTCTCTGCAGTACTGCTGAGCTTCAGTCCAGGTCTTTGCCTCATTAATGTAGTGAAACTGATAGAGCTGACAGTCAATGAAGCAACACTGACCTGAAACAGTGAACATATTGCTGTACTTCCAATTAAATAATGAGATCCTCGTCTGTGTTTGCAGTAAATATATTTCTTTCTTTTTTAAGACGTTTTTCATTTCTCATGTTTGATAAAAAAAAAAACCATTCTGTTTCAAATCCAATCAGAGAGTCTAGTTGTGTTTCAGATCAACTTACCCATCAGGAAGAGCAGAATCAGACTCCACTGCATCTTTGCTGTCAGATGAATTATTTTCCTCCAGCAGTTTGTCTCTGTTGGATGAAGAAGATTTAAACACTGAAAAGCTGCAGCTCTCCCTCCACTGGACAGAGAAACGATGGTTGGAGCAGAAAGATGAAGTATTCAGAGCTGAAACTTACATCTAGTTCCTTTTCACAGAGTTGGTTGTGTTTCTGTCGACTGCTCCTGTTCAAATGACGACGTACGGCCGACACAGGCGACTCAAGTAATTTTAGATTTGAATATTTCATTACTTGAACATTTGAGCCAGGGGAAATGTTTCCCGTAACTTTGAACTGAAAGAGAGGGAAAGAGTCATGAAATTCATACTCTCATAGCGCATCATTTTTGCATGAACCTGTTCTGTTTCCTGTTACTATGTCGAACCTTATTTGTGTTTGCGGTTTTGCCCGTGCTCAGCTCTTCGTCTCCGTATGTTCGGGTTTCAACACGAGACACGCACATCACACATTGTGTGGCTTCCTTTGGACTCTGTCACATGCTGCATCGAAGACACTTGAACGGTCAACAGGTCACTTCATGTTGGCCAGGAACTTCAGCTTCAGCCGGGCCAATGAAATTCATGAATGTTAGAAGGCGGAAACAATAGACTAAATCCAAGGCGGTGTTCAGTCTGCATTTTAGAAATTTGCGATTTTTACTCTTTTAAAACCCACAAAACACTTCAATATGTACAATTGTGCGTTTTATTTCTGACAAATTAACTTTTTGAACATTTTCATTTAGCTCTAATGTCGAATGCTCTGAACATGTAGAGCTTTATCTACTTTATCGACTTCACACAACTTTCATCCCTCAACAGTGGAAGTTTGCATTTGTTTGCTAGGAAGCTCATATCCTGTAGATCCTGTAGATGTTTGTCTGCCTCTGGTTGTGCTGGACTTGTTCCTCCATTTATTGATAATTTAGCACCTCAGCTTTACCAGGCTGGTATTTTTAAACGACGACTGAGACTAAACCGCGGTCCAAAGCGCCAAACCAAACCAAAAACCATGACACGTTTGTTTTTTTTTAACTTCCATTTAGCAGCAATGGCTAAACATCTCCGTCCCAGACATTATTTGTTTATGCAAATAATTTCATGTAAAGTCAATGGATAATGTCAGTTTCAATGAGTTACTGGAAAAAATGATGTTTTTTTTTTTTTTTGTAAAATATTGATTGACTTTTTGCATTTTAATACTAATGTGCTGTATCCTCATTACATGTAGTAAAAATGTCAGTATACACAGCCTCTTTACGTGGATGATTTGCTGTTTATCTTTCCCATGTGCCGTTTTTTTTTTTTACATCACTTGTTCTTCACATCCTCCCTAATTTGTTTGGTTCCAGGAAGCAGAATAATTAATAGACCAGGATCCAGGAAATATAAACTAACTAGAGCCCATTCATTCATAGGTGGCTTCTGTCCAAATGTTGCACTAGACTTCTCGGATGTGTCTTTATTTTTATTTTTTTCATTATTATATCAGACTTGGGCATAAAGGACATGGCGTATTTATCAGCATCTAATATATGTTGGCTTTAGTTAATATTCAACCTGAACAAGACAAACAGAGAATCCACACATCAGGCCTTTTAGGTGCCAATATATATCAATATTCCTTTAAAAATATGTTTGTTATGAAAAATTGCGGCATCTCCAAGCCTTATTTTACCAGAGTCAAGGAAGTGCTGTGGGTCAGATCAAACCTAATGTCTTGATATTACAAATATGATGCAACTTTTATGATTGCAACCAGTATCTGCCCATCCAAGACTTTCATTCAAAAACCCACAGTTCTCAGGTCCCTGAATTGTTTTATCACTTGGTTCTCCTGACATCCAGTTTGTCTCACTTTAATCAAACTGGACTCCAGGCAGAGACCAGTACCAGGTTCTGATAAATTCTGGTTTACTGAACAGACCAATCCAAGCTTCACTCTGATCTCCAGCTGAGATGTTGATGAGTCTCTCCATGTCCTTCATGTTAGTCACTGTGACCAGGTCAGTGTGTTTCTCTCTGCAGTGCTGCTGAGCTTCAGTCCAGGTCTTTGCCTCTTTAATGTAGTGAAACTGATGGAGCGGACAGTCCATGAAATAAAACTGAGCTGAAACATGAAAGATGTTGCTGTACTTAATCATGAATTATAATTCACGTAAGATATTACAAACCAAAAAAATGGGTTCTAAGAAAGAGATAAATGTTATTCTTTAAATACCAAAAAGTTTGTATTTGAACAGAAACCAGAGAGTCTAGTTGTGTTTCAGATCAACTTACCCATCAGGAAGAGCAGAATCGGACTCCACTGCATCTTTGCTGTCAGATGAATTATTTCCCTCCAGCAGTTTGTCTCTGTTGGATGAAGAAGATTTAAACACTTCATATCAAGGTTTCAAGGTTTGAAAAGCAGCAGCTCTCAATGGAGCTGAAGCCATGGAAACAGAGCAGATAAAAAAAACTCTCTTTTTTTTACATAAATAAAAACACTAATGTGATTTCAGAAATAAATAAGTACGTCCTAATTAATGAAAATCTAATCACGGACACTTACATCTGGTTCCTTTTCCCCTCCAGGAGTGGAATGCTTCTTCTATGCTTCTTCTAGTTCTCTTGAAAGCTTTTCTCCTCAAACGTTCACCAACATGGATCACTGAGCAGCAGCTGCATTTAATGCTTCATCATTTGAATATTCAAACAAGGTAAATGGGACTTTTCTCAATCAAAGAGCTAACTGTTCACAACCAGGCAGAGGAAGCAGGACGCTGACGTACGTAAACCACCATCGACATCCAGGATAATAATTAAACCTCCTGAGGCCTGGTGAGGATCCAGTTGTGCAAATATTTTAATATCTAACTAGATTATCCAGGTCTCTGTGTGTGTAACTTGAAAATCATCGCATTTTCCAAATTGTTTGTCAAACGTCTTCAGGAACAAAGCAGAAACGATGAAACGCTTTACGGCTTTCTTAGTTCAGTACTTTTTAACTTTAAGGAATTGATTTCTTATTTTCTCACAGTGATTCTGCTGAAAATAATTTTGTCCTCATGGACATTCTCCGGTGGAAAGACCTTCACTGCATCAAGAGCTTTTTGTACCCGTCGGGATCTTGGCTTGTTTGAGTCGACTTGGAGTTTGGTTTCTCTCTGTGTCCCTAAGTTCCTTTTCTTTCATTTGATCAGCCATGTTTCTGTTATTTTTTTTTGATTCGGTCCTTTTTTAAGTAATTCCACTTTATTATGTTTATTTCTTTCTAAGTTGGACTTATTTCCCCTTCTGCTGGTTCAGAGGCAGACTTGTGTTCTCCCTATGCTTCCTTCTCTACTCTGCTCGCAACTCATCTTTAAAACCTTTTCCAACATTTTCTCCTTTTTTATCTGGACCTCAAATGTCCATTATATTTTGAAGTTAATCCCAATCCAATTCCAATAAAGTTTAATACATATCGTCATGCTTGTGGTTTGATGGAGGCGTGTGGGTAGGTGAAGATAGACGACAAGAAAAAAGGGTCTCTTGCATGAACTTTACTTCTCCCAGTAACTCTTCTCCCAGAGTTAAGTTGACAACTGAGTTGCTCTAACGTAAGAAGTGTGTCGTTTCCGGCCTCCAGCTCTGGTCAGCAATGTCCAAGCACTGAGCAGCGAGAGCCGCAACCAACAACAGAACATGAACAAGGAAATCTCGCAATAATCCAGAGCTGTGTTGCATTTATGGATCTAACTTTGGCTCGGGAAACTAAAATAAAAAAATACAAAACCAAGCTTACAGTCTAACAAAATTGAACCTTCCTTACAATATATATACATATCAAGTGGAGCATTGTGGCGAAAGCCGTAGTGATCTGGTTTTGATAGTAAAGTTGTTGGGCCTCATCTTGATACTCAAAGAATCTGAATGCAATTGCCAGACAGGGTCGGATGAAACAAAAACTGGCAGTGATGTTGTTAATATTCCTGCCAGCCAAGCAACCAGCAAAATGTGTGCATGTGAAGTTTTGAGCTCGTATGCATAAACATGCACACACACCCAACTACTGTCTCTTTGTTTCACTCTAGGGAGCAGAAAGTTTCCTGTTTCCAGTTTTAGGAAAACTTATCTGTTTTCTGTTTTCACCTTGTAAGGCCCAGCAGATGCTTGATGCATGGAGCGAGGAAGCCTTTCGGGTGTTAAATGCTTCCAAAGCCCAGTTCATGAAAGATGAACACTTTGTCTTCTATAGCTCAGACTTGCATGCCAAATTTATCTCTGGGTTATAACATAAAGTCAGATCTCAATCTACGACTCTCCGGACTTCAGCTTAAAGAACAGTCAGAAGGTTGTGTGCCTTGAGAATGTAAAATAAAACACATGTGGGACACGTGAGCAGGGTTTAAAGGCTTTATTACTGAAGGAGATCCTACATGTTGTACGTGAAGGATCACAACAAAAAAGCAAGAAATTCACTCTAATAAGCGTAAAACAGGTGAATGCATTTGATTTAATATATGAAAATTCTTCCACACCTAACAAAAAAGATCTAAAATTATTTAAAAAATTAAAGCTGCAATATAGAATATTGTAGACAGAATAAACAGCTTCTTGCTAGGGATTTTGTGAGATTTACTTTTTAGAACAGATGAAATTCAGCAGTTCAGTATCATTTCTTTCGAACCAATGATGGTTCCCTCCCGTCGCCATGGCTCCAGACATGTCACAGTCGTCCATCGGTGGATTTGAGGCCCAGTTCTTATAGATGACCACCTCGTCACTGACCCAGAACCAGAAATCCAGAGTGCAGGCGTAGCTCAGGCCCATCCAGACGTAATCAGTCGATGCGTCCTTGACTTTCTCCTGGATCCATCTCTGGTCAGCCATGTTGGTGATGGTGACCAGGTCATGGTGGTGATCTCTGCAGTAGGTCAAGGCGTCCTCCCAGGTTTTATTTTCTTTGATCAGGATCACTTCATCTGTCATAGAAGTGATCAAGACAGACATACTATAACTTACAAACTCATGGCGATGAACTCATTTTGCAAGAACAACAGGTATGTCTTTGGTCCTAAACCAGAGGTGGGTAGAGCAACCAAAAATTGCACTTCAGTAAGAGCAGTACTACTTTAAAATATTTTCCTGAAGTAAAATAAAAAGTTTACAAATAAGAGTAAAATGTTGGTAAAAAGCACAGAAACTGATTATTTATTTCAAAAAAATTCCATCATACTGGCAAAAATATAAAGGTCTGAGTAAAAACTGGTGCTTTAAAGACAAACATAATGTAAATGATCCAACTGCGTCCCATAATTTTAGAATAAATTTAGGCAGACAAAACATTTCTAAATCACATTTTCTTAACATAAAACTTGTGAAACAAAAAGTATAGCAGCAGCTAAACTATGCACAGTATATTAAACCATGCTGAAGTATTTCTAGTGATAATATAAGGAGGTCACGGTATTTTCACTTCCCCTCCAGCAGGTGACGAATAACATTAGAAGAATAGAGCTTGTGTACAAACAGGAAGTCTCACTTTCAAATCAGCTGTTGGTTTGTTTTTTTGATCCGGAGCGTTTTTGCTTTAAATATGCTCATTCATTGAAGTTTTGCACAGTTTGTGGGGAGTTCAGAAATATTACTCTAAAGTAAAAAGTAGAAAGTATTGTGATTTAAAAGTACCAAAAGTGCATTTTATCCAAAATGCCACTAAAGTAAATTTCTGAGTGAATGTAACTAGTTTCTATCCACCTCTGGTCCAAACAAAACATTTTGGGGCCTTTGCTTGATGCAGTGAAATTATCTATGAAATAAATGAATACTTAAAATTGATAATTGCACAGTTCTAATGTTGACATAACCTTGTATTTCTTTACACTAACAACTCACCATCATAACAGATGAAGGGTTTTTTCTTATCACAGTTCACATTCGTCCATCTGCCTTCACCATCAAACACAGTCATGGCACATTGACCACTGTTGGGTTTATGTTTATTAAATATTGGAATCCAGTGTCTGAAAGAGAAACTGCTTCCATCTGACCACCTCCAGGTGTCTCTGAACAAACCAATGAATGGTTGATCATTAGAGTTCATCAATTTCTTCACTTCTCCATCCTGTAGCTGCTTCGTTCCACTGATCAGGTCTGTGTGTTTCCCTCTGCAGTAACTCTGAGCTTCCAGCCAGGCCTTCCTCTCTTTAATCAAGTGATATTTATTGGTGGTGTCTTTTTCTGTGGAATAATCAAACATATTTATGTTTATCTTCTTTGAACAAAATAGATAAAAATAACTTAAATAGATGAACATTCTCACCATTGTAGCAGATGAAATGATGTTCATTGTTGCACTGGGTGTCTGTCCATTTGAGATTGTTATTCATATGCACACAGTTCTCTTGTCCTTTAGTCCCCTTATCAGATGGTTCATTTGCTGCCCAGTTTGTTTCACTGAACTCCACTCCAGGTAGAGACCAACGCCAAGTTCTGGTACCATCTGTTTGACCATACAGACCAATCCAAGCTTCACTCTGATCTCCAGCTGAGATGTTGATGAGTCTCTCCATGTCCTTCATGTTAGTCACTGTGACCAGGTCAGTGTGTTTCTCTCTGCAGTGCTGCTGAGCTTCAGTCCAGGTCTTTGCCTCTTTAATGTAGTGAAACTGATAGAGCTGACAGTCCATGAAGCAACACTGATCTGTGGACAGTATAAATAATGGTATTAAATTAGGCCATTATCAACACACAACACAACTATAATTTGCAATGAAATACAATCAGACTTGTTTTCATTAAAGTTTTTGTGTGATGAAACCAGAACTAACTTCTTTCCTCGTAGTCTGGTTGTGTTCCAGATCAACTTACCCATCAGGAAGAGCAGAATCAGACTCCACAGCATCTTTGCTGTCAGATGAATTATTTCCCTCCAGCAGTTTGTCTCTGTTGGATGAAGAAGATTTAAACACTGAAAAGCTGCAGCTCTCCCTCCACTGGACAGAGAAACGATGTTGAGACGAAGACAGACAGAGAAACTCTCTGCTCTTACTTTACAATGGATAGATCATTTTTTAACATAATTTGATAAATACAACATGCATATGCTATTTAGATCAAGTAATAGCTTCGACAGTCTGCTGAAACTTACATTGGCTTTGTTTTTGTCCTCGATGGATGTTTTGTTGATGCTCTCTTGAAAGCTATCAGTCAAATGTTCTTTCCCAGCACGGATCACTGAACAGCATCTGCATTTGAATGTTCAAACAACAGCGATGACGTATTTCTTTTGAAGCAGCTCATAAAACTCAGAGAGGAACAGACTATTACAATGAGACAGACCGATATGATGTCACTGAATCCATTTATTCACCTGGCTGGAGAAAATGGAACAGGTTTCACTCAGTCTTGTGAATTACCAAACTTTAAAAAAAATAAGAAAAATCATGTAGCAGGCCTTGTTTTATATCATAATTTTGGCAAATCACAAGAAATAGGACTCTAGCCAGTTTTTATTCTGACTATTCTCAATAATCGTAGTAGTTTAGAATTCTTCTTTTTCTCTTTATTTAGTGTTGCAAAGCACTTTGCAAGAGTATTTATACAACTTGAACATCGTCACGATATTTGCAGCCACAAAGTTTCAAGGTGTTTCAAGGTGCGTTCACTTATTTCTCTCGTGTCTCAGAACAGTACAGTTGCAGTACTCAGAAGACAGACGATATCCTTTTGCGTTGTTTGCATATCAAACAAACCTGAGCTATACAGCTTTCGAGTTTTCGTCTTTCAGGGTCTGGAACATGTGCATAAGCAACTCAGCCAAACACTCTCACATGGCTCATGTAAGGTTTTTTTTTACCAGACCATCGTTGATAGAGTGTCTCTTGCAAATAATGCAAATAAATGCTACAAGATCCTCCTGTTCCCGAACAGGAAGTTGGTTTTTCCCCAATGCAAAACTAGAAGGCAAAGGCAGCATGCTAGAAAGTTCTTCAACAATATAAATGCAGTTTTTTATTTTTATTTTTTATAATTTTTGGTGTACAATGTGTCTCAAAAGTATTTGTGCAAGTAAAAGCAAACTGGATGACCTCAAAGGCCTGCCAGGCCCACAATCACTTAAAGGCTCAGTTAAACAGAAACAGATGCTCAGCTATTGACATTTATGAGAAAATAAAGTTTAAAATAAATTTCAAAATGAACAGGAAGACAGTGTGAGGAATATCACCCCTTTATTAATCCAGCTTCTCACATGATCTTGAAGTTGAAAGACAAAGCAGTGGCTTCTGTAGTTTTGCTACCACCCTTTAAAATGCATTCAGAATCAGTGAGGAAGAACAGACCTAGAAAAATAACAAAAAAAAACCCCAACAACAACTAAGGAACACTAAAAATGACAAAAATCCAAAAACACCAACTCACACAATACCATCCATCCATTTTCCTGCACCCTTGTCCCTTAGTGGGGTCAGAAGGGTTGCTGGTGCCTAACTCCATCTGTCATTTCAGGTGAGAGATGGAGTTAACTGGACAGGTCGCCAGTTTGTCGCAGGGCAACACAGAGACACACAGGACACACAACCATGCACACACACACTCACACCTAGGGAGAATTTACAGAGGCCAATTAACCTAACAGTCATGTTTTTGGACTGTGGGAGGAAGCCGGAGTACCCAGAGAGAACCCATGCATGCTCAGGGAGAACATGCAAACTCTATTCAGAAAGACCCCAGGCCGGGAATCGAACCCAGAACCTTCTTGCTGTAATGCAACAGCTCTACCAACTGCACCACTGAGCAGCACACACACAAAACCACATCATGATAATAAGTGACAGTATTTAAAATGTTCTTGTAATTCTTTCACGTCATGCAAAATCAGTTCATATTGTATGATATATATTAACAAATCATGATTCAAAATAAGCATGAAAACAGAGGAAATGGCTTCCCACAGGGGACAGCTTTAGATTTAATTCTTAGAACAGATGAAGTTAAACATGTCAGAATCATTTCTTTTAAACCACTGATGTCCTCCTCCCATCTCCATGGCTCCAGACATGTCACAGTCGTCCATCGGTCCATCTAAAGCCCAGTTCTTATAGATGACCACCTCGTCACTGACCCAGAACCAGAAATCCAGAGTGCAGGTGTAACGCAGACCCATCCAGACAAAAGGAGTCGATGCGTTCTTGACTTTCTCCTGGATCCATCTCTGGTCATCCATGTTGGTGATGGTGACCAGGTCATGGTGGTGATCTCTGCAGTAGTACAAGGCGTCCTCCCAGTTCATCTTCTCTTTGACCAGGATCACTTTATCTGCATCACGAAGCAATAAACACTAAATCATTACAACTACAGGTTCATTTATGGCATTACTCAGAATCTGGGTAACAAAAACGATGCAAAAGGTCCAAGAAATTTTATTTCAAAATGTTTTTTGTGATTCATGCGTAAGTTTGGCTATTTCTTTTAACAGATCTGGTATATATATGGCAAAAATACCTACACATCATAATAAGGGTTTGTTTTTATATTCCTACAAATATCATATTTAAGGACTTTGTCTTGTTGCAGTAAAAACTCACCATCATAACAGATGAAGGGTTTTTTTTCAGTACAGCTCTCATTCTTCCATCTGCCTCCATCATCAAACACAGTCACAGCACATTCATCTCTGTCAGATTTTGAATTGTTAAAGTCATTATTCCAGTGTCTGAAAGAGAAACTGTTTCCATCTGACCACCTCCAGTTGTCTCTGAACAGACCAATGTATGCTTTACTGTCTGAAGACTTCATCAAATTATTCACTTCTGCATCCTGTAGCTGCTTCGTTCCACTGATCAGGTCTGTGTGTTTCTCTCTGCAGTAACTCTGAGCTTCCTGCCAGGTCTTCCTCTCTTCAATCAGGTGATATTTATGGGTTGTGTTGGTGTCTGTGGGTTGAACAGACAAATGTAAATCTCCATCTCTAACTTTTTAAGAATGAAAATAAAATCAGGTTTACTTTGAAATTAGTGCTTCTGGTTTCTTTTTTTTATTTTATCCAGACAGTTTTATTAGACTATCTAGATTTTATATTTTTTGATTTTTTTGTACTCACCATTATAACAGAGAAAATATTCAGGCCAATTGCAACCCTGATCCAGCCATGTGAGATTTTGATGCATAGACACACAGTTTTCATAACCTTGAATTCCTCTGTCAGTCGGTTCGTTGATGTTCCAGTTTGTCTCACTTTCATTGAACTGGACTCCAGGCAGAGACCAGTACCAGGTTCTGTTAAATTCTGGTTTACTGATCAGACCAATCCAAGCTTCAGTCTGATCTCCAGCTGAGATGTTGATGAGTCTCTTCATGTCCTTCATGTTAGTCACTGTGACCAGGTCAGTGTGTTTCTCTCTGCAGTGCTGCTGAGCTTCAGTCCAGGTCTTTGCCTCTTTAATGTAGTGAAACTGATAGAGCTGACAGTCCATGAAGCAACACTGACCTGTAAGCATAAAACATATTGGTATTGAATTAGGATGATTTATTTAATAGAAAATATGAACAATAAGCTTCAATATAATATAATTAGAATTTGTATTGAAGTTTCAGTGTGACACATTGAGGTAACTCTCTTTCCTCATAGTCTATTTGTGTTTCAGATCAACTTACCCATCAGGAAGAGCAGAATCAGACTCCACTGCATCTTTGCTGTCAGATGAATTATTTTCCTCCAGCAGTTTGTTTTTCACAACTGTTAAATGAAAATGATGTAAGAGATCATAATAAATAATGTCAGTAAAAGGGATATACATCAAATTATTTTTCTCTTTTTTCGAGTCTAAAGTTTTTTTTTGTTTAAAACTTTTCTGCATCTAATGTTGTTGAGTTTCAGAAACAAATATCTGAAAATTCTTCATTTAAATATTCAAACCAGGGGGAATCTCACTTTTGCCATGAAGACAATTTATGAAGTACTACAGAAGAAGTTAAGATGATAAATTATAATTGTATCTACATTTTCACATAATAAGTACGTACTTTTGGTATTCAACTTTATAAAAAAATACTTTCAATGAATAACTACAGTAGATTTTACACTCGACTCGTTTCCTGATTGGCTGGAGGTAAAATACATCCGTGGTTGGATGGCAGCAATATGATCTTATATTCATCACATCAGCATCATGGAAAAAGTTCTGACATAATTCTGTCAAAACCAGATAAAAGTCCATCAGATCCACCAAACTATCGATTAACAGCACTGACCCTCACACTTACAAATCCACGGACGCCACGGCTGTGTGGATTTGACGCTAAAACAAAAGATGTTAAAAATTTTGTCCAATAAATGGGGTTTCAAATAACATAAATAACCAAATCAGAGATTATTTGTTTTAAAAAATAAAAATATGTTATGAAACCAAAACATCAAAATCCCCCTGATGACCAAACGCCGTTGTATGATCAAGTCTCCAAGTTAATGTCTATCTGGCACCGCCTCTAACTCCTAAACCAGTTTACTATCATCATACTCACCGTTCTTGTTCAGAATTATTAACAAAATTATAAGAAAGACTTTTACCTTTTCTGAGTTTTGTTTCCTTTACTGCGTGTCAGGACTACAAGCTCAAAAGTGACGGATTATGATCCAGCTTTGGTAAATCGACCTTTGTCAACTCAAGGGCTGCGCAGGTGTGTTTAGTCTAGTTTGAGAGATGTGTATTTGACTTGTTAGAGCGAATGGTGACTGAAAAAGTCAAACCTACGCAGATGCAAATAATGCTATAAGATCCTTCTGTTCTCAACCAGGAAGTTATTTTTTTCCCAATGCAAAACCAATAGGTCAGGGACAGGCTAGAAAGTTTGTCAACAGTTATATTCATTTAATATTGTACTTTTGTAACTTTTGGTATACATCCATCCATCCATCCATTTTCTGTACACCCTTTTTCCCTTAGTGGGGTCAGGAGGTGCTGGTGCCTCTCAAGCCAACGTTCCAGGCGAGAGGCGGGGTCACCATGGACAGGTCGCCAGTCTGTTGCAGAGCAACACAGAGACACACAGGACAAACAACCATGCAAACACTCACACCTGGGGAGAATTTAGAGAGGTCAACTAACCTGACGGAGTAGCCGGAGTACCTGGAGAGAACCCATGCATGCACAGGGAGAACATGCGAACTCTATGCAGAAAGACCTGGGCCGGGAATCGAACCCAGAACCTTCTTGCTACAAGGCATCAGCTCTATTGGTAAACAGTGTGTTTCAAAAGTATTCACAGCCCTTACACAAGTAAAAGCAAAGGCCTGCCAGGCCCACAGTCATTAACGGCTCAATTAAAAAGAAGGTGATGCTCGGCTATTGACATTTAAAAGCAAATAAAATTTAAAATGAATGTCAAATGAACAGGAAGTCATGTAAGGAATATCACCTCTTTATTAATCCAGCTCCTCACACTATTCTTGAAATTAAAAGTCAAAGCAGTGCATCTGGAGTTGTGTTGCCACCCGTTAAAATGCATTAATTTATAAAAATCTCTGTTTGACAGCCATATAATCCCGTAGAAATGTAGAGCAACCAGGTTTCAGTCAAGTAGATCTATAGATCATCTGCATAGCAGTGGAAGAACAACAGGAGAAGCTCCAACTGGCAGCATATAAAGTAATATTAAAATAGGTCCAAGAACTGAGCCTTGTGGGACGCCTCACGAGAACGGAGCACTAGAAAAGGCAAAATTATTACCTGACAGTGAAATTCCTGACAGATAGAAGGTAAACTGAAAACAAGAACAAGAACTTCAGAATCAGTTTGAGACAAGATAAAGACAGTTAAGCACACCAGCAGAGGTCCAATGAAATGCCTGAAAGAAAATATGAATTCAATGATGCTTACAACTGAGTTAACCTTAAGTTTCTGTAAGTCATGTTCCTTTGTGTAGCTTACCATCACCAGCATGTTAATGAGTCAATGACTAAATGTAGTGCAAAGTGCTTTGGAAGCCTCTGGACTAGATAAAGTGCTATTTAAGCACAGGCAATTCACCATGTACCATTTTTAAAACAGATGAAATTCGATTCCTCTGTATAATTTCTGTGTTATCCTTTTGTCTCCATAGCTCCACACATGTCACAGTCATTCATCTGTCCTCCTGAGGTCCGGTTCTTATGGTTGACCGTCTCCTTGCAGATCCAGAACCACATGTTCATCAAGGAGTTTTAGCACAGTCCTATCCAGATAAACTGAGTCGATGCCCTCTTGGCTTTTCCTTGACCAGCCTTAATTTCATCCAGGTTGGTGATGGTGACCAGCTCATGGTAGTGATCTCTGCAGTAGGATAAAGCATCCTCCCAGATTTTATTTGCTTTAATCGGGATTATTTTGTCTGTCAATGGAGTAAAGAAGACAAAGTATTTATGATTCAAACCTTTATTTGTGCTGTTATTCAGAATTTATGGCTCCTAACTTTGTGTTCTAGGAACAAACGTCCATCCATCTATTTAACTGGATTGATGGATGGATCCAGTCTGGTGATGGATGGAAGCAGTCTGGTGGGCTCACTAGATTAAACAGAGAGGCCCAGAGTTCCCTCTACCCAGCCACATGGGCCAGCTCCTCTGGGGGAATCCCGAGGTGTTTGAAGGCCAACTTCAGACCAAAAACATTCAAGTGTCAAAAACACATCCAACGCTTTGAGTTGGATACGTTGCTTGACATCTTGGTCAAGACGAACGTCAAACGCATCAAAGTCATGCTAGACGTGCGTTTGGGAGGGCTGTTGCTTTCCATTGCCGGTGTCTTTGTACAATGACGAATGAAACATTGAGAGAGTGTCTTGGCTTTATGTACTGATAGCAACAGGATGTAGCTGTCGGCACGTGTTTGAATTTACCAGATAATTCAGAGGTGTTATGAGTTTGCTGAGTTTAACAACCTCGCTGGGTGCTGATGAGGGTCGCTAGCACGATTTTCGTCTCACCCGAGTCCAGTTTGATGACCTGTTAACCTGTTTTGGTGCCTGTATCTCCTGGTAGAACAGCAGCTACAGATCACTAAGTCACATTAGAGCAATAGCTCCGATTTTGCGTTTTGAGCATGGGACATGCTTGAACGTTCAAAACTCTCAAAATGCTTCAACAACACAGAGACACACACATGAAACGCGGAGACGTGCCCAAGACATAATGCTATATATAAACTCCCCCAGTCACTCGGTTCTCCTGGGTTCCAGTTTGTCTCACTTTCGTTGAACTCCACTCCAGGCAGAGACCAGTACCAAGTTCTGGTACCATTTTGATCCAATCCAAGCTTCTGATCTCCAGCTGAGATGTTGATGAGTCTCTCCATGTCCTTCATGTTAGTCACTGTGACCAGGTCAGTGTGTTTCTCTCTGCAGTGCTGCTGAGCTTCAGTCCAGGTCTTTGCCTCTTTAATGTAGACCTACCTGAGAAAACTTTCATTTTGCTTTGTTGAAATGTTTTTCGAGAAACACATAATGACACTCCAGGCACAATGGATCCAGTGATGAAGTTTGAACATTTCCAGGAAGTAAAAGCATGCAGGGAAAATCCCGGAATGGGGGGTAAATCTGTCTGACTCCAAGCAGGAAGTTGTTTTCTCCATTTGGGGTACTGGTAAAAAAAAAAAAAAAAAAAATTTAAAACCTTACCATCACCAGCATCAACCTTTAAAGAAAGGTTTTTATTATCAATGTCCTCAAGAACTTTCCAGTTACTTCTTAATCTTTATATTTGTTATTATTGACATGAAGCTTTTTTTTCCAACACTTTTAAGGTGATTTTTTTTTTTTGTAGCTTCATATCTCTGGTACTGATCTGATGAAGGGGCGGGGCAAAATAATGTTTGGGTAATGGCAACATGACGGACAGAGCGTCCCAGATGGACGACGTGTCTCTACATTCATGAGATGTTTGAACAGCTTTAAGCTTCAGGTTTCATCTAAACTGCGTTTACATAACAGTTTTAATAAAACAGTGTAAAATTATGAAATATCCAAACATTTTAGCTGGCAGTTAACTTCAAGTAGAAGCTTGTTAGGACATTTATAATTACATTTTTATTTTTAATTTTTTTAGTAAAGCTGGTTGGGACTGGATTGTAAAGTGATGAATTTTTGATGTTTGTCAGAAACACTTTAGGCGCTGGAATTTCCCACACACACAAAGCGTATCGCTGCCACATATGTTAAAATGATCAATAACATATCATTTCTCATGTAATGAGAAAGTGATTTAAGGTGAGACACAGTAATTAGATCGGTGCAAAAACAAAACTTAAAAAATTTGTATAATAAATGAATTTTTTTTATGACAAAATAAAAACCTCCAGTGACCAACAACATTCATATGTGTTAGTATATGAATGTTTGTACTTTTGGAAATAGTGGATAAGTAAAGTTAGACTATTTTAACCAAAACTCTTAAAAAAATACATTTAATTTCTGAACATGAAATTTGCCAAATATAGTTTGATCAAATGCCTCTCGAATTCTTTCCATGACAACCAAAGACAATATTTTCATACTTAATTGAAAACTTATTAAAGACATTAGATATTATATTACATTCTTTTCAAAATAGGACAATTCAAGAATAAAAGACTGTTTCTGGATGCTCTTTGCAAAATGTATAGTCAGGGTCTATTGGTTTAATATATTTCAACATTTATTAAATAGTAGTAATTATATGCAACAGCTTAAGAAAATCGGGTGTCATGTGGTGATTTTAGCAGACAGACATCACAGCCAATCAAAATACCAGACCAGAATTGGCTGATATGGAAATAAAAAACATAAGAAACATTTGTAATAACAGATATAATGCAAATTGGAGAGTAGTAGGAAAAGAAAGTGGTAAAAAAGTTGCCAGTCAGTCTAACTTTAAGCTTTATAAAAATGGAAAGCTTAAGCCGAGACGTAAAAGTAGACATGATGTCTGATTCTGACTAAAACCGGTATAGATCAGAAAAAAAGACAAAAAACTTGTTTTCAACAAGATTTTATTGTTTTTTTTAACAATATTGTAGTAAAGTATTAATATGACTTTGAATCCATTTAAAACAGTGATAATAAACTGAACAGCCTTGTTCTTACTTGACAGCTAAAACAAGATTAAACAACCTGTCAGGATTTAGTTAAGGAATAAACGAGTTCTAGTGAACGCACCACACACTTACTGATTACTTATAGAGAGTTGAATGTATATAATAACTGGCTGATCAAAGTGAATAAAATGTAACGATGTTACGTTACAGAAAAGTATAGATGTTAAATTAAAAGATACAAGAAAATAAAATCACCTTATTTAATGACTACAGCTGGTGAAGCTTGATAGAAATATTAGATTTTAAATCAAAAGTATTTTTATATATAATCCTAAAAATGTTTGTAAAATTTAAAAGTAACTTGCATCAGAACAGCACTTTGAAATATAATAAAAAAATTTAAAAGCAGATTTAATCCTTTGAACAAATAACCCAATAATATTTGCTTCACATAATTAAACACACACACACTCTGAAAAAATGAAGAGACCACTTGAAATGATAAGTTTCTCTGAATTCACCCTTTATGTGCAGAGGTTTGAGTAAAATGAACATTGTTCTTTCTTTTCTATGAACTACTGATAACACGCCTACGAAACTCCAAGTGAAATTTTTGTATTTATTTCCAGAAAATGAGAAATGGTCAAAATCACTGAAAGGATGCAGCCCTTTCAGGCCTCACATAATGCCAAGAAACAAGTTCATGTTCATTTGGAGACAACAAAACTAATGTTTAAAACTCAGGAAGAGGTTAGAGATCAATATTGTGTGGTCAATATAATAGATCAGTATTAGGAAGGTTTTCAATGGGGTTCAGTGCCTCTTCATTGTTTTCCAGTGCTGTGTTTGTGAAATTTTAAATGCAACTTTGGGCACAAAACAATCAAAAGCCAAAGGTTTTACGTCTCAGGATTTAGAACAGAGGAAATTAAACGTCTCACTATCTTTTTTTTCAAACCACTTATGTCCTCCTCCCGTCTCCATGGCTCCAGACACGTCACAGTCGTCCATCTTTGGACATGAGGCCCAGTTCTCATAGCTGACCACCTGGTCACTGACCCAGAACCAGAAATGTAGAGTCCAGGCGTAGTGCAGACCCATCCAGACATAATCAGTCGATGCGTTCTTGACTTTCTCCTGGATCCATCTCTGGTCATCCATGTTGGTGATGGTGACCAGGTCATAGTAGTGATCTCTGCAGTAGTACAAGGCGTCCTCCCAGGTTTTGTTTTCTTTGATCAGGATCACTTTATCTGTCATGGCGGTGAGGAGAAAACAGTGGACAGAATTGATTTACTTATTTATTTAACAGAAAAAGGCGGAGAAAAATATTTTTGGTTCCAGGGAAACATTTTCAAATTCCATCTTTTAAATAGACATGTGGATATACACTTGTATATCATGAATTAATAAATTATTTCCAAATACGAATGACGAAACGGTACATAGAAAATATGTTAATAGATTCAAATCTGATTTCTTATAACCTTTGACATGAATATCCTTACATGAATAAAAAAAACATTAGTCACCCTCATAACAGATGAAGGGTTTTCTTTCAGTACAATTTTCATTTTTCCATCTGCCTTTATCCTCAGGCACAGCCACGGCACATTGACCACTGTTGGGTTGATGATTATTAAACGATAAATTCCAGTGTCTGAAAGAGAAACTGCTTCCATCTGACCACCTCCAGTTGTCTCTGAACAGACCAATGAACGGTTTCCTTGTTGTAGACGCCATCTCTTTCGCCAGCCCTCCATCCTGTAGCTGCTTCATTCCACTGATCAGGTCTGTGTGATTCTCTCTGCAGTAACTCTGAGCTTCCAGCCAGGTCTTCCTCTCTTTAATCAGGTGGTATTTATGAGTTGTATTAGTATCTGTAGAGTAAAACATTATCTTAACGTCAATGACTCAGGCCTTTTGCTTTATTTATGAAGAAGAAGAAACTATCACAGTGTGTGAATTCTCACCATTGTAGCAGAAGAAATATCTTTGGATGGAGCAACTCACATATCCCCATTCAGAAGTATTTACCAATAACCCACAGTTCTCCTGTCTTCCACAAACATTAGATTCTCCTGTGTTCCAGTTTGTCTCACTTTCATTGAACTCCACTCCAGGCAGGGACCAGTACTGTGTTCTGGTACCATTTGTTTGACCATACAGACCAATCCAAGCTTCTCTCCAATCTCCACCTGAGATGTTGTTGAGTCTCTTCATGTCCTCCATGTTAGTCACTGTGGCCAGGTCAGTGTGTTTCTCTCTGCAGTGCTGCTGAGCTTTAGTCCAGGTCATTTCCACGTTAATGTAGTGAAACTGATAGAGGTGACAGTCCATGAAGCAACACTGAGCTGTAAACGTAAAGCATATTCTTTTATTCATAACAACTAATTAATATTTTCACTAGGGTTCACAGTGTAACTTGATCCTAGGAAGTGTTTAGGTGTCTTGTTCTACTTTCAGTGTGCAGAAGAAAAATTAAATCTGACTCCAGCTGAAGCTGTACTCTAACTAAGACTAGGGTTGGTATGGACTAAAAGTTTCATCACTATGATAACGACAAAAGTGACAATAAGAACCGTCAATTCTTTCTTAGATGACAGAGCAAGCACAAGTTTGAAAAGCCTATCCATTTGAAATGCTTCTTTAGGACACAAGTCACTTAAAGAAATGTAAATTGTATCACTGAACTGCACACAATATTTTCTAAGGAATTGATACGTATTGACATTTTTACTGAATGGACAGTGGAGGAAGTAGTAGAAAATAAACCTGTGGGTTTTCTTTTCAAACATCATTAACCGGAATTTACCATCAATACGATATATCAAAGTTCTTATCGTGACAAGAAATTTAGCATGATAAATGATAAACGATAAACGATACGATAAATACCCAACCCTTATTGAAACCTGAGAGTCTGGTTGTGTTTCAGATCAACTTACCCATCAGGAAGAGCAGAATCAGACTCCACTGCATCTTTGCTGTCAGATGAATTATTTCCCTCCAGCAGTTTGTCTCTGTTGGATGAAGAAGATTTAAACACTGAAAAGCTGCAGCTCTCCCTCCACTGGACAGAGAAATGATGCTGGGAGAGCACAGAGATGAAGATAGACAGATAAATACAGAGCAGACAGAAAAAAAAAAGATTTTCAAATGAAAAAATGTTGACATAATATTAAAAATAACGACATAATCTAACTATTAGTATCATTCATTTCAGGAGCTCAAACTTACATCTGCTTCCTTTTTTCTTCCTCAGTAACTGTTATGCTCTTCTCTTGATCCTCTGCTGTAAACTGTGGCAGGTAAGCCCTCTGTGTCGTGGTTTTCTGCCTTTCTGAGCGGAAGCTGAATTTTCCCATTTCGTAATTTAAATATTCAAAGTAGGACCGGGACTTTTTTCACAAGAAAACCATTCATAAGCACAAGGAAAAACACGTAGACGAACCAACGTCTGTGAGCAGACTGGGAAAAAACCTCCAATATTTCTGTGCAACATATGCAAAAACGTTCCTCATGATAACGAAAGTCTTTGTTCAGCATTGCATGTTACCGGTGAGGCCTGAGCTGCACAGATGGTGTATTATTCCATAGCTAGTTCTGTTCATGCCGTGGTAGTTATTTGCCTTTTAAATAACCTCCATATTATTTATATATATATAAAAAAATACATCCTTGTAGAAAAAATTCATCACACGCCAAGTGTAAAATTAGCATTAATGAAAAATAAACATTCAACATAAATTGCAGAAAATTGCCAATGTTTTAGGCATTTTATTTGACTGAATTGAATGTTTGACTGTCATCACTGTCAGAATAATGAAAGTTCTTAATTACATTCTTCCCCTGGTCAGACATCCTCCAGTCACTAGGTGGCAGTAGTGTTCTAGCTAATCAACAGTTGGGTGAAGTAATAGAAGAACAGAATGGAGAAGAGACGGAGAAGATCGCAGCAGTCAAAAGAAAAATGGCGGAGGCTTTCCTCGTTTTACAGTTGATGAGAAGGAAAACACCTTAGCAATAGCAATCGACTTCGTGTACATGCTGCTAAACCTGCTAGTGATGTAGAAATAATTTACCGTTGCAGGAGAAGTGCTTATCCAGAGGCCGTGCTAGCTAGCTTGAGCATTCGAGTGGAAGACTCTGCTGACATGGAAGATGCTAAGCAGAAGCTGAAAAGAGAAGAAGCTACATTTCGAACTAAAATGGTGATCTAAAAACAAAATCAGTAAATATTTAATTCAAATATTATGCCGGGTGTAATTCAGCCTCGGACTTGTACGGAGCCCATGAGGGGACATGGAGAAAAAAAAAAAAAAGAAATCCCGACTTACTTTCTGGAGATCCCGACTTATTTTCTATTTTCTATATGTTGAGAAAATAAATCGGGATCTCGAGAAAAAAAGTCGGGATTTCTTTTTCTTTTATTTTCTCTCCATGTCCCCTTAGGGGCTCCGTAGATTTGTAATCCAAGGCTGGTTAAAAAGTTAATCAGGTGGGTTGGATCTGCCTGTGTTCGATCTGAACTCCAGCACTGGTTTCTCCTCCTGCTGCGGAAAAGCAAGAAGTCGTGAAGCTGCAAGCGCGCATAATTTAGGTAGATAAGATTATTAATAATTACATATTATTACGAATGATATTAACTACATATTAGTGCAAGTAACAATATGTAATTAACACATCTGCTGGGTGTGTTGATGGGATCAGGATTTTCTGTTCAACTAATTCAATATTAATTAACCCACATAAAATTCAATGCCACTGATTAAGAATCAGACTCCACTGCATCTTTGCTGTCAGATGAATTATTTTCCTCCAGCAGTTTGTCTCTGTTGGATGAAGAAGATTTAAACACTGAAAAGCTGCAGCTCTCCTTCCACTGGATATAGAAACGATGCTGAGACGAAGACAGACAGGAGACGGAGCAGGTAGAACAAACCTGTCAGCATAATATCATATCATGCTGACATAATATTAGTTATGATATTAATAATAAAAAATAACCAAAGTATCACTGAGATTAAAACTGAGCCCTGTTTCCTTGTGTCCCTCAGTGAAAGAGATCCTCGTCTCTTGCTGCTCTGCTGGAAACTGACCCACCTAAACTGTTGCTCTCCTAGTTTAGCTGGTCTCCAACCAGCAGGAATCAGTACATATTTTAAATATTCAAAACAGGCAGGAACATCTTCCAGAAATAATCTCGTACATAGGAGGAAACAAGAGATCAACCAACCTCTAGGGGGGAAATTAAGCTTTATTTATTTATTTTTAAATATATGTAAATACACACCTGAGAACTTCCTCACACACTGCTGAGGTTTCCTCTGGACACATGGTGGATGATGTCACTGCCAGTTCATAGTTTGCAACATGGTGTTAGTTTGACTTTTAAATGTCATCCATGTTGTTTTATAATCTTGTTATAGAACAAATTCATCACATGTTCAGAGCAGGAAGTTTTTTGCTCCCACTATAAAAACTGACATATATCTGTACAATATCACAATGCATTCAATTTATTACTATAATTGTACGCATTATAATAATAAATTATTGTTATTATAATAACAATATAATAATAATAATAATAGTGTTATAATTATGACAATATAATTGTAACAATTATATTGTAGCACAACATTACAACTTCATGTTGTGTACCAGGGTGTGGGATTAGGTTTTTATTTTCTTCAGTTGCCAACATTCGTCCACCAGAGGGAGCCAGGTGGCGGTCTCTCCACGATGGCATGCCCGCCTTGCTGGTTCCACACACCTGCAGCCTATCATCATCAGAGGAGTATATGAGCAGATGACTGCCCTCACCTCTCTGCCAGAGTGTTTGCCTGTATTGGTATTCCAGCCCTTTGTAGCTTTGTTAGTTTTTCTATTGGATTTCTCTGAGAGCTTTTGCTGATCTGTTTCTTGTGAATCCCCCTGTGGTCGCCTTTGAGGACCCGAGAGAATCCTCGTGTCCTCTTGACTACTGGTGGAGTCGTGGTTTGTTACCCAGTGAATATCTAAGCTCCACCAACATCCTTCTCCGTTTCATTTACCTTTGTCAAGTCATTAGCTGGCAGTCTGCCTCGCTGCTCCTCTGTGCCGCTCCAAGACTTACCTGTCCGCCCTCCAACGCCGCTTTCATCCTCGTCCTGCTGACACCCTCTGCTGCACCCGCTTCCTGGAACTGCTAAGACCCCCCACCAAGATTTCATCTACATACCTTGAGTAAGTAACCTGTTATTTAGGATTAAGGTATCACAAATCCCTTCTTATTGGAGCTAATCACTTCTCTCCTTTTCTGTCCAATCCGATCCCGGTTGCCTGGCAGCTGCCTCTCTCCAGTGGCAGTGACATTTTTCCCTTAGTTGTAAATAAATATTTATTCTTATTTGTCTCTCTCTGTGAGTGTTTCTGCATGTGGGCTCGAAACATCAAACCCATCATGACACTTCAATAGGTAACTATTATAAATAAACACACATATAAATATATATAGTGTCCTTGATTTGAACTAAGTAGTTCTAATAAATATTTGATCAATTGGATATTTATCATATTCTCCTGCCAGAATCTTTTCATAAAAACATTTCCAGACAGTATCTTCTGTTTATCCATAATATTCTCTACATGGCAACTGAGTGACATCTTGTCAGTCAATCTGGGCCGTTCAATCCAAAACGATTCACACCGTTGACCTGATTCAGGTTGAGAAGACTGTTTAAATTTTATCAGGTTTCTGTTTACCGGAAACATGTTGGGATGGTCCAGAAAGACGCAGGATCTAAATCACATTCTTTAGAGGAAACTAAAGATTAGGGTGATGACCAGGAGGCCTTCCAGTCACAATAACTTGGAGGTCATCACCAAAGATAAATCAAGATACCAATGGAAACAATTAAAAAGTTGGATCTTTTAAAATACTTGTTTCCATTGATGAGTGGAAAATGTATGAAAAGCTTAAGACAACCATTTAAAAAAAAATAAATAAAAGGAAAACAGATTCAAGTCAAACTTTATTTATAGTTTACTTTAGTTACAGTGTGATGTTACACAAAGTGCTTCATCAAAGTTAACTCCTAGTCAATAGCTAAAAGTAATATTATGAAAGAACAAGCCAAAATTATTAATAACTTAAAGAGCAAAGCCATGTTACTGTATACTAATAAAAGATGATATAAAAGTAGCTAAAATTGAAAAACCAGAATCTTAAATGATGAGGATAAGAATCAGATGTTATTGTCATTGTAAAGAAAGAACAATGAAGTTTGTTTCAGTGCATCAAACCACAGAACAATCTACAGAATAAATTATAATATGTGACATGAATGTTACTGAAACCACAAGAAAACCGAAGACAGCATCAAGACTTATGTAAAAAGTTCAGCTCCAATGAAAGGAAATATTTTTTCTCTTAGAAGTAAAATAAATGAACAGTAAAATATTTAATAAGAGCCACAGACCTGAAAGAAAAAAGAAGAAAAAGCAGAGTGGATTTTACTTTTTAGAACAAATGAAATTAAATTTATCACGGCCATTTTTCTTCCTCCAGTGATGTCCTCCTCCCGTCTCCATGGCGCCAGACACGTCGCAGACTTCCATCGGTTCATCTAAAGCCCAGTTCTCATAGCTGAACTCTTCACCACTGACCCAGAACCAGAAATATAGAGTCCAGCTGTAGCGCAGACCCATCCAGACAAAAGGAGTCGATGCGTTCTTGACTTTGTCCTGGATCCATCTCTGGTCATCCATGTTGGTGATGCTGACCAGGTCATGGTGGTGATCTCTGCAGTAGTACAAGGCGTCCTCCCAGGTTTTATTTTCTTTGATCAGGATCACGTTATCTGTCATAGTGTTGACATCAAAATAGTTCACATCAATTACTTCACAGAAAAAGGTGAATGAAAATATATCTTTGGTTTTAGTGAAAATAAATTATATGATAGAACAGATTTGTAGGAAATACATTCATAGATTCAAATCTGATTTTGTACATGACCTTTGATATAGACGTCTTTGTATATATATAAAAACTTTACCCACCATCATAGCAGATGAAGGGTTTCTCCTCACTACAGCCAACATTCCTCCATCTGCCTTTACGATCAAACACAGTGACGGCACATTGACCACTGTTGTATTTTACATTGTTAAAGTTGTCATTCCAGTGTCTGAAAGAGAAACTGCTTCCATCTGACCACCTCCAGGTGTCTCTGAACAGACCAATGAGTGGAAAAAAGAACGCAGAGGAAACATTCTCCAGCTCTGCATCCTGTAGCTGCTTCTTCCACTGATCAGGTCTGTGTGTTTCTCTCTGCAGTAACTCTGAGCTTCCTGCCAGGACTTCTTCTCTTCAATCACGTGGTATTTATGAGTTGTGTCGGTTTCGTGGAGTAGTCAGGTAAACTCCCATCACAAATACATTCTACAAGCTTCTTATTTCATTTAAAATACCAATAAAGTATCTAAAGAAACTATATGGTTATGTAAATTAACAAATAGTAGGCAAAACCAGATGTGCATTCTCACCATTGTAGCAGAGAAATATTGGAGTAGAGCAACTCGTATCTCCCCATTTGAGATTTCTAAACAGAAACCCACAGTTCTCAGTTCTACATTGTTTGGTCTCCTTCATTCCAGTTTGTCTCATTTTCAGAGACCAGTACCACTTTCTGATACCATCTGTTTGACCATACAGACCAATCCAAGCTTCACTCTGATCTCCAGCTGAGATGTTGATGAGTCTCTCCATGTCCTTCATGTTAGTCACTGTGACCAGGTCAGTGTGATTCTCTCTGCAGTGCTGCTGAGCTTCAGTCCAGGTCTTTGCCTCTTTAATGTAGTGAAACTGATAGAGCTGACAGTTCATGACGCAACATTCACCTATGAAAATAAAATTTTGCATGTGCTATTGAAAAATATTCACCAAGGCTTGTAGAACAACTTGTTTCAAAAAGGCTTTTATCACACATTTCCTGTGTGATAAAATTGAATCTGTAACGTTCCAGAAAGCAGAGAGTCTAGTTGTGTTCCAGATCAACTTACCCATCAGGAAGAGCAGAATCAGACTCCACTGCATCTTTGCTGTCAGATGAATTATTTCCCTCCAGCAGTTTGTCTCTGTTGGATGAAGAAGATTTAAACACTGAAAAGCTGCAGCTCTCCCTCCACTGGACAGAGAAACGATGCTGAGACGAAGACAGACAGGAGACGGAGCAGGTAGAACAAACCTGTCAGCATAATATCATATCATGCTGGCATAATATTAGTTATGATATTAATAATAAAAAATAACCAAAGTATCACTGAGATTAAAACTGAGCCCTGTTTCCTTGTGTCCCTCAGTGAATGAGATCCTCGTCTCTTGCTGCTCTGCTGGAAACTGACCCACCTAAACTGTTGCTCTCCTAGTTTAGCTGGTCTCCAACCAGCAGGAATCAGTTCACATTTTAAATATTCAAAACAGGCAGGAACATCTTCCGGAAACAGGACAGAACAAAGGAGAAAACAGCAGATGAACCAACCTTTAGGACGAGAAAATACGTTTTTTGTTTTTTTTTTCTTTGAATATATGTAAAACTGGCAGTGTTCATACAGGCTCACGCACTGCTGAGGTTTCCTCTGGACACATGGTGGATGATGTCACTGCCAGTTTATAGTTTGCAACATGGTGTTAGTTTGACTTTTAAATGTCATCCATGTTGTTTTATAATCTTGTTATAGAACAAATTCATCACATGTTCAGAGCAGGAAGTTTTTTGCTCCCACTATAAAAACTGACATATATCTGTACAATATCATAATGAATAACATTTGTTATTAAAGTTATTCTACTTTATGTTTCTGTTTTATGGGAGACGGTGCATTAAAACTTCAGGAGGCAACTCTTATGAAAATACATAAATATATCGTTGGCCACAAGCCGTGCGAGCGACGCAGTTAAAACGTTTCATAAGGAGGTTTGAGCAAAAAGGAACTGGAGCCAAGCAGCAAAAGAAAGAAATCTGGAAATACAGAAAATTTGTGTGTGTGTGTGGGTTTATTTTTTTTAAGACAACAGTTTCTGATTTACAATAAAGTCTGAAAATTAAAAACAGCCAAAACACACATCCTCTTCCTCGTTGAATAATTGAAGTTGAAGTTTTGTCTTGACGATCTGCGGAGACTTTTCCTCAGTGAAATGTCAAAGTGCTTATTCACATCACAGAATAGCAACTTTACGGAAAATGTCATTTGAATAGTCAAACCAGGGCGAGGCCATCGCTCTTGAGGAAACTAGTTATGAACCATGAAAGGGGAAGGAAAGCGAAAGTGAGATGAATTGACCTATTCAATGCTTCGGTAATAATTTAAACAAATGTTATGGAAAAAACAAACAAACACGATCATCTCTGCGAAGCTCAGATTTTACTGATGAGGATTGAACTGAACAAATCGATGGATAAATTAAGCTCCTGTTGAACCATTCATTTCAAAACTGCAGAAACATTTATTATTAACTACATAATGTTCTAGGCGAAGGGATTGACCAGTTTATTAATGTTCAGTCATGTTTTTTTAAAAACAATTTTATTATTTTTTTATTATTATTTTTTAGAAAAATGAATCAATAAATACAACAAAATGTGTATTTTTTCATTACATGTATCGTGTTGCGTAAGTTGCTGCCTCTCAGTCAGGACTCCCTAAAAAACGAAGTTGTGATTCTCAAAAAAGTGCAACAACGCACGTCATCACATCTTCAGCATTATTTTACTGTTAACGCTCAATTTCTTTTAGTTTTTTATTTTTGTCGTTTTAGCTGATTTTGATTCTATGAGATC
The DNA here is from genome assembly GCA_902982915.1 of Phalloptychus januarius. Lineage (NCBI taxonomy): Eukaryota > Metazoa > Chordata > Actinopteri > Cyprinodontiformes > Poeciliidae > Phalloptychus > Phalloptychus januarius. The sequence goes on from CADWAE010000460.1 coordinate 2,519,033, forward strand.
TGAACAAATGCTGGGAGACACAACCTGCTTTCTGATACAAATAAAAAAAAATCTGATTAGAGCTTGAATGTGAATTGCCTGGAGGTTTGGAGGAGGGGCTTGAACAAAGCAATTAATCGTGATTAATCACAGTCCTGAGCTGTGATTAATCACGATTACATTTTTTTAATCCATGCAGCATATGTAGCAAATTAAGAAAGAATTACAAACAATCGAGTTTAATTTCTATCATGACTGCAGTAGTCTTGGTGAACAACTTAAATCTTCTTTACCAATTTTATCTGCTAAGTTCTTGATTAGAAGAATATTTATCAGATTCTGCTGCCAGAATATTTTTATAAAAACATTTCCAGACTGTATCTTATGTTTATCCATAATATTCTCTACATGGCAACTGAGTGACATCTTGTCAGTCAATCCGGGCCGTTCAATCCAAAATGATTCACACCGTTGACCTGATTCAGGTGAAAAAGAATCTTTACATTTTATCATGTTTCCGTTTACCGGAAACATGTTGGGATGGTCCAGAAAGACGCAGGATCTAAATCACATTCTTTAGAGGAAACTAAAGATTAGGGTGATGACCAGGAGGCCTTCCAGTTACAATTACTTGGAAGTCATCACCAAAGATAAATCAAGATGCCAATGGAAACATTTAAAAAGCTGCTCAGCATCTGATAAAAAGCTTTGATTTTGGATCCTCCAAAATATTTTATGTTCCCATTGATGAGTGGAAAATGTATGAAAAGCTTAAGACAGGCATTTTTAAAGAATAAAAAGGAAAACAGATTCAAGTCAAACTTTATTTATAGTTTACTTTAGTTACAGTGTGATGTTACACAAAGTTCATTCATCAAAGTTGACTCCTAGTCAATAGCTAAAAGTAATATTATGAAAGAACAAGCCAAAATTATTAATAACTTAAAGATCAAAGCCATGTTACCGTATAATAATAAAAGATGATATAAAAGGAGCTAAAATTGAAAAACCAGAATAATAAATGATGAGGATCAGAATCAGATGTTATTGTCATTGTAAAGAAAGAACAAGGAAGTTTGTTTCAGTGCATCAAACCGCAGAACAAACAATCTGCAGTTTAAATGTTAATATGTGACATGAATGTTACTGAAACCACAAGAAAACCAAAGACAGCATCAATATTTATGTAAAAAGTTCAGCTCCAATGAAAGGAAATATTTGATTTTCTCTCAGAAGTAAAATAAATGAACAGTAAAATATTTAATAAGAGCCACAGACCTGAAAGAAAAAAGAAGAAAAAGCAGAGTGGATTTTACTTTTTAGAACAAATGAAATTAAATTCATCACTGTCATTTTTCTTCCTCCACTGATGTCCTCCTCCCGTCTCCATGGCGCCAGACATGTCACAGTCGTCTATCGGTTCACCTTCAGCCCAGTTCTTATAGATGACCACCTCGTCACTGACCCAGAACCAGAAATCCAGAGTGCAGGTGTAACGCAGACCCATCCAGACGTAAGGAGTCGATGCGTTCTTGACTTTCTCCTGGATCCATCTCTGGTCATCCATGTTGGTGATGCTGACCAGGTCATGGTGGTGATCTCTGCAGTAGTACAAGGCGTCCTCCCAGTTCATCTTCTCTTGGATCAGGATCACGTTATCTGCATCAAGAGGCAATAAACACTAAATCATTGCAACTACAGATTCATTTATGGCATTACTCAGAATCTGGGTAACAAGAACGATGCAAAAGGTCTAAGGTCTTTTAACAGATCTGGTATATCTATAGCAAAAATACCTACACATCATAATAAGGGTTTGTTTTTATATTCCTACAAATGTCATATTTAAAGACTTTGTCTTGTTGCAGAAAAATCTCACCATCATAACAGATGAAGGGTTTTTTTTCAGCACAGCTCTCATTCTTCCATCTGCCTCCATCATCAAACACAGTCACAGCACATTCATCTCTGTCAGATTTTGAATTGTTAAAGTCATTATTCCAGTGTCTCAAAGAGAAACTGTTTCCATCTGACCACCTCCAGTTGTCTCTGAACAGACCAATGTATGCTTTACTGTCTGAAGACTTCATCAATTTATTCACTTCTGCATCCTTCAGCTGCTTCGTTCCACTGATCAGGTCTGTGTGATTCTCTCTGCAGTAACTCTGAGCTTTCTGCCAGGTCTTCCTCTCTTTAATCAGGTGATATTTATGGGTTGTGTTGGTGTCTATGGAGTGAACAAAAATTGTTAATCTCAATTTCTAACTTTCTTTTAAAGATAAACTCAAAATCAGGTTTTCTGGCAGATGCATTGAAAGCAGCAGTTTCTGTTTTTTGTGACTAAAGACTTTAATTCAAATTTGATCCACATTGTTTTATTAGATAATCTATAGTTTAGATCCTTTGATTTTTTTGTACTCACCATCATAACAGAGGAAATATTCAGGCCACTTGCAACCCTGATCGCACCATGTGAGATTTTGATACATAGACACACAGTTTTCAGAACCTTGAATTTCTCTGTCAGTCGGTTCTTTGATGTTCCAGTTTGTCTCACTTTCATTGAACTGGACTCCAGGCAGAGACCAGTACCAGGTTCTGTTAAATTCTGGTTTACTGATCAGACCAATCCAAGCTCCCCTCTGATCTCCAGCTGAGATGCTGATGAGTCTCTCCATGTCCTTCATGTTAGTCACTGTGACCAGGTCAGTGTGTTTCTCTCTGCAGTGCTGCTGAGCTTCAGTCCAGGTCTTTCCTCTATAATGTAGTGAAACTGATAGAGCGACAGTTCCATGAAGCAACATGACCTGTAAGCACAAAATAATTTGCGGTCTCTTGTTTTAAGAAACTGTTTTGGAAATATAAAACAGTTTTTTTGGGGACAGGGGGCTTTAGGGCGTCAGAAATCAAATAAACAAAACAGTATTTCGGAGAGGTTTTTTTTTTAAACTTTGTATGTGATCAAAATAAAAATCAGGCAGATTTCTTCTGAACCCTAAACCCAAACTCTAAGTTTGTTAAACGCTAGAAGCCAGTAGAAAGCTGTGTTTCAGATCAACTTACCCATCAGGAAGAGCAGAATCAGACTCCACTGCATCTTTGCTGTCAGATGAATTATTTTCCTCCAGCAGTTTGTCTCTGTTGGATGAAGAAGATTTAAACACTGAAAAGCTGCAGCTCTCCCTCCACTGGACAGAGAAACGATGCTGAGATGAAGACAGACAGAGAAACTCTCTGCTCAGTTTGTCATGTACCAGAAGCTGAGCTCAGACACACAAAGACGTCATTTCCATCAGCTTCCTTTTCTTTCGGTCTTGTTTTGCCTAAAACTTTTCTCAGTAGTTTATTTATTTCCTTTCATGACAAGCAGATCTCCACTAACAAAGCTCTGTTATTGAACTGACATTTTGATATCATAATTTGGATATTCAAACCAAGGGTGTGGCAAGGCGTGATGGAGTCATTCTGCTTATGAAAGAAATCATTTCTAATACATGCAAAGTTTACAATGTGAAAAAAAACAACTTTTATAATCAGGATCTAGCAGAACTCATGGCGTATTGACTCACTGATGTATAGAAATATATTACAGTTCTTCTGACAGAAACAAGTGTTAATATCTAAAGTTCTTCTTAGCTAAGAGTTGTATTATTTTTCAAGCAAAAGTAAAAAAAAAGTATTTGAGTAAAAGATAAAAAGTATTTGGTGACAGAACTACTCAACAGATGAAACCCATTTAATCGGTGAAAAACCATTAAGTCTAACAGTGTAGAGTTATGTGTAAATTTTGGAAATTTAAATAATATTACATATCTTCAAAATCGCAAAAAATGGCAGAAGAAATGTTCTTAGAACAAAAAGCATTGAATCCAACATTCACTCAATCGTATAAATGTGAGAAAAGTAAAACGGATCTAAAACTTACATGTTTCCTTTTTCCCCCTCAGTGAATGAGACGCTCTCCGCCTGACGCTCTGCTCAAACTGACCCAGGTATCAGAAAGAGAAGCTGATTTTTAACATTTCATTATTTAAATATTCAAAACATGTTTCACGAGAAAACATTAAACTATAAACAGGAAGTACAAATATAAACAGAACGAGTCATCCTCCGTTTCCTGGGAACCTGGTTGACGTTCCAGAGAATCGTTAGCAGTCAGGATCGCGTGCTGCTGGTGAGCCTCTGCTGCACATTGAGTTTAAAACTTCTGCTTATTATCGTTTAAACCTCACAGTTTCAGGATCTGCCTCAGGGTGTTTGTGTGGAGAGGAGAATACACTTCCTGGTTTCTCACACATTTGCAGCCCCATACAGACTGACATTAACTGGTTTAACTGGGATGTGGTGGTGTTCATGTAGTATGGAAATAGATGTATTTTGAAAAAAAATGCATTGAGAAAAACACTTTTTCATGAGTCACATGAGTCACGAGTCTCATGATCAACAACCAGATGTTCCTACTGGCAGAAATGACAAAGACGACAATAGGAAGATTATAAGGACCAGAAACCTAAAAGGGGGGGGGGGGTGGAAGCAGAGTGGATTTTAATTTTTGAGACAGATGAAGTTATATTTGTCCAGATAAATTCTCTTCTTCCACTGATGTTTTCCTCTCGTCTCCAGACATGTCACAGTCGTCCAGTGGTCCATCTAAACCGAGCTGAGATGTTGATGAGTCTCTCCATGTCCTTCATGTTAGTCACTGTGACCAGGTCAGTGTGTTTCTCTCTGCAGTGCTGCTGAGCTTCAGTCCAGGTCTTTGCCTCATTAATGTAGTGAAACTCATAGAGCTGACAGTCCATGAAGCAACACTGACCTGTCAGTTTCAATAAAATATGACTAGATCTGCTTTCATTACCATTTCTGTGTGACAACACAGAGGTAACTCTGTTTCCTCGTAGTGTGTTTCAGATCAACTTACCCATCAGGAAGAGGAGAATCACATTAGACATGACTTAACATTCATTTAAAGGTAAAGTTTGTCATGTTGTGACTCACATCTGCCTTTTTTTTCCTTGCTGTCTTGTTTTGCCAAAAGATGTTCTCAGTAGAAATATGTCTCTGTTGTGACAACCAGAGCTCCACTAACACACTCTGTTACAGAATTGAAATTTTATGATCATAATTTGTATATTCAACCAAAAGGGTGGGACAAGGCATAGTGGAGGCTTTCTGCTTATGAAAGAAATAATTTTTTTATTGCCACAGAGGAGGGAAAGTTTATGATGGGAAAAACCTAAATTCTGTCACATCTGGCATATTGACTCACTGGTGCACAGAAATTTATTACCATTTGACAGAAATATTAGATTAGGCAAAATACGACTATTAATATCATTATACCACGTGTTCTTACGACATCATAACTGGACACTCAAGGCGAAAAGTACACAAGTAAGAGTAAAAATGTATTTGGTAAAATAACTATAAAAAAGTGATGCTAAAAAAATCTTCTAGAAAATGTTCTCAGTACGTTTTCTGACATTTAGCAAACAGAAATTATTTTTGGTAATTGTATGTGAACTAAAACAAGACAAGCATGGTTTGGTTTCACATTCATATTCATATTTACACATATATCCATATACATTCACACGGGATTGCAAAAGCATCAACACCCCATGACGTGTTCCATGTCTTGCCTCATGACAAACACAAACATCAGTATATTTAATTAGAGTTTTATGTGAAAGGCCGACACAACGTGGTGTACGTGTGTGGAGTGGAAAAAAGTTTATGTAGGATTTGAATTTTTTTTTTTTTACATGGCGACATGTCCAGGATGTAACCTGCCTGGATGGATGGATGGATGGATGGGTGGATGGATGGATGGATGGATGGATGGATGGATGGATGGATGGATGGATGGATGGATGGATGGATGGATGGATGGATGGATGGATGGATGGATGGATGGATGGATGGATGGATGGATGGATGGATGGATGGATGGATGGATGACTGAGCTTGAGCTGCTTCGTCAAGAAGAATGAACAAACATTTCAGTCGCTGGACGCGCAAAGCTGGTAGAGACAAAGACTCGCAGCTAAAGGTGGTTCTACAAAATACTGGCTCTGGCAGGATGAACAGTTTTGCACACCGCACCTTTCAGTTTGTTGCTTGTAAGAAATGTTTTGAGTCATCTACTATTTGTTTGTCCTCTTCATAATTGTACACCACTTTGTTTCGGTCTTTATCATACATCTCCAGTGCAACATATTCATATTTGTATTTTTACTGTGACAAAATATGGAAAAGTTGAATGGGAATCAATACTCTAACAAGTCACTGTGAGTCACTTAGTGGCATCTTGGCTACCGACCATAAATCAATCTCATGAAAATGATCAATATAACTTTGTTAAGTAAATTGAACAAGGTTTTTTCAGAGTGTGCTCTGAATCTCCTTTGTTTTGTCCACTTTGAGAAACAGCATCTGCCGTTTGACTTCCTCCCAAACTTTGGCTCCTATTTCCCATGAACGGGTCCCACTGCTGCGATAACATCTGGAAATTTCTGAACAGAAGCTCAGAGCTCAGCACTTGCTGCAGCGTCTTTTCAAGAGCATAACAAGAAAAAAGCAAAAGCCACAGTGACTCATGTTTCACTTTTACCATCTGATTTTTGTTTGCTCTCATGAAAAGGACGGTTTAGGAAAAGTTGAGGAAAGATAAAGCTTCGTTTCTCCCGTGACTGTAGCACTCTTGGCAAACGTTTTAAATCCTTTTTTTCCTTTGTTCCTGGTAATTTCTTTACTGGACGGATATGTATCTGATTCCGCTGCCCGGATCTTTTTACAAAAACATTTCGAGAGACTGTATCTTCTGTTTAACCAGAACTTCCTGCCATCTGCTGATCAGCAGTTTTACTTCTGTCATTTCTCTAAGAATGAGTAAAAAAAAAATCAATCAATCCGGGCAGTTCAATAAAAAAAAATATGGTTTTAAATCCAACTCATAGCTTGATTTAGCTTTAACAGAACCTCTTAATTTGAGCATGTTTCTGTTTGCTGGAAGCAGTGTTCACATTTTGAGGAGGCCCAGAAAGAGTCAGGATTTCTGCTGCATAGAGGATCTTTGCAGGGATTTGAAGATTAGGGTGATGGCAAGGAGGCCTTCCAAAGATGGACCTTTAAATCATCAGTGGAAACATTTAAAAAGCTGCTCAGCAATTACTACAAGGTTTTGATTGGTTGTGTTTTTATTATGAGTGGAAAGTGGATGAAAACACAGAAAATTTTAGTTTTTTTTTTTGTTTTGTTTTATTAAATTCAAACATTATTTATGGTGTATTTTATATGCAGTCTGATGTGACACAAAGTTCTTCTTAGAGGTTGAAAACACAAACAAAAAGATTAAAACACCCAAATCAAAACTACCATAAAGTTCAAAGTTGTGATTCTTTGTGATGAAAAGAAAATTCAGATGAAGATGAAAAGTGACAGAAATCAATCAATCAATTACAGAAGAAAAGGAATAATGGGAAGACACTAATGTACAGTTAAAAACCTGAGTAAGTGGAGGAGATTTCTGGGAAATATAGAGATTTATATAACTGGAGAAACATTCACAGATCAGTGTAACTCGGGGCGAAGTGCTTTGCCCAGGGGAACATCAGCCTCTGGCAAGACGAAGCTGGAATCGAACCCACAACTTCTGATTGCAAAGTGACGCCTAGTAAATGGCTAAGAGTAATATTCTAAAAGAACGTGCCACAATTATTAATAACTTTAAGAGCAAAGACATGTTACTATGTAACTAGGTAATATAAAAGTAGCTAAAATTGAGAAACTAAAAATATAAATGATGAGAATTAGAATCAGATGTTATTGTCATTATAAAGAAAGAACAATGAAGTTCGTTTCAGTGCCTCAAACCACAGAACAAACAACAATCTGCAGTATAAATGATAATCTGTGACATGAATGTTACTGAAACCACAAGAAAACCAAAAGCAGAGTAGATTTTACTTCATAGAACAAATGAAATTAAATTCCTCAAGGTCATTTTTCTTTCTCCACTGATGTCCTCCTCCCGTCTCCATGGCTCCATACATGTCACAGTCGTCCATCGGTTCACCTGTGGCCCAGTTCTTATAGATGACCACCTCGCCACTGACCCAGAACCAGAAATGTAGAGTCCAGGCGTAGTGCAGACCCATCCAGACAAAAGGAGTCGATGCGTTCTTGACTTTCTCCTGGATCCAACTCTGGTCATACACGTTGTTGATGCTGACCAGGTCATGGTGGTGATCTCTGCAGTAGGTCAAGGCGTCCTCCCAGGTTTTATTTTCTTTGATGAGGATCACGTCATCTGCATCAAGAAGTAATAAAAACTAAATCAGTGCAACTACAGATTCATTTATCTCAAGATGCAGAACCTGGGCAACAAGAACAATTTAAAAAGGTCTGAAATGTTTCATATTTCCACATGTTTTATGCAATTTATGTGTACATGTGTAGACAATTTCCTGCAATAGATTTAATATTTATATGAGAGATAGATTTCAACAGTATAATAAAGCTCCTTTTTTTCTTCCTACATATTTAGTAAGATTTTAAGAATGTCTTATTGCAGCAAAATCTCACCATTATAACAGATGAAGGGTTTTTTTTCAGCACAGCTCTCATTCTTCCATCTGCCTCCATCATCAAACACAGTCACAGCACATTCATCTCTGACAGATTTTGAATTGTTAAAGTCTTTATTCCAGTGTCTGAAAGAGGAACTGTTTCCATCTGACCACTTCCAGTTGTCTCTGAACAGACCAATGTATGCTCTACTGTCTGAAGAGTTCATCAATTTCTTCACTTCTGCATCCTGTAGCTGCTTCGTTCCACTGATCAGGTCTGTGTGTTTCTCTCTGCAGTAACTCTGAGCTTTCTGCCAGGTCTTCTTGTCTTTAATCAGGTGATATTTATGGGTTTTGTTGGTGTCTATGGAGTGAACAAAAATTGTTAATCTCAATTTCTAACTTTCTTTTAAAGATAAACACAAAATCAGGTTTTCTGGCAGATGCATTGAAAGCAACAGTTTCAGTTTTTTGTGACTAAAGACTTTAATTCAAATTTGATCCACATTGTTTTATTAGAAAATCTGGAGATTAGATCCTTTGATTTTTTTTGTACTCACCATCATAACAGAGAAAATATTCAGGCCATTTGCAACCCTGATCGCACCATGTGAGACTTTGATACATAGACACACAGTTTTCAGAACCTTGAATTTCTCTGTCACTTGGTTCTTTGATGTTCCAGTTTGTCTCACTTTCATTGAACTGGACTCCAGGCAGAGACCAGTACCAGGTTCTGTTCAATTCTGGTTTTCTAATCAGTCCAATCCAAGCTTCCTTTATGTTTCCAGCTGAGATGTTGATGAGTCTCTCCATGTCCTTCATGTTAGTCACTGTGACCAGGTCAGTGTGTTTCTCTCTGCAGTGCTGCTGAGCTTCAGTCCAGGTCTTTGCCTCATCAATGTAGTGAAACTGATAGAGCCGACAGTTCATGAAGCAACACTGACCTGTAAGCACAAAATAATTTGCTGTCTCTTGTTTTAAGAAACTGTTTTGGAAATATAAAACAGTTTTTTTGGCAACAGGGGGCTTTAGGGCGTCAGAAATCAAATAAACAAAACAGTATTTCAGAGAGGTTTTTTTTTTTTTTAACTTTGTATGTGATCAAAATAAAAATCAGGCAGATTTCTTCTGAACCCTAAACCCAAACTCTAAGGTTGTAAAACGCTAGAAGCCAGTAGAAAGCTGTGTTTCAGATCAACTTACCCATCAGGAAGATCAGAATCAGACTCCACTGCATCTTTGCTGTCAGATGAATTATTTTCCTCCAGCAGTTTGTCTCTGTTGGATGAAGAAGATTTAAACACTGAAAAGCTGCAGCTCTCCCTCCACTGGACAGAGAAACGATGCTGAGATGAAGACAGACAGAGAAACTCTCTGCTCAGTTTGTCATGTACCAGAAGCTGAGCTCAGACACACAGAAACGTCATTTCCATCAGCTTCCTTTTCTTTCGGTCTTGTTTTGCCTAAAACTTTTCTCAGTAGTTTATTTATTTCCTTTCATTACAAGCAGATCTCCACTAACAAAGCTCTGGTATTGAACTGACATTTTGATATCATAATTTGGATATTCAAACCAAGGGTGTGGCAAGGCGTGATGGAGTCATTCTGCTTATGAAAGAAATCATTTCTAATACATGCAAAGTTTACAATGTGAAAAAAACAACTTTTATAATCAGGATCTAGCAGAACTCATGGCGTATTGACTCACTGATGTATAGAAATATATTACAGTTCTTCTGACAGAAACAAGTGTTAATATCTTTATATCACATGATCTTTAGCATAAACTGGACACACAGTAGAGCAAACAAAAGTTGTTCTTCTTAGCTAAGAGTTGTATTATTAAAACATTGTTTCTCAATAAAAAGTAAAAAAAAATAGTATTTGAATAAAAGCTAAAAAGTATTTGGTGATAGAACTACTCAACAGATGAAACCCATTTAATTAGTGTAAAACCATCGAGTTTAACAGTGTAGAGTTATGTGTAAATCCTGGAAATTTAAATAATATAACAGAGTAAAAAATTAACATATTTTCAAAATAGCAAAAAATGGCAGAACAATTTTTCGTACAACAAAATGCTTTGAATCCAACATTCACTCAAATCGTATAAATGTGAGAAAAGTAAAACTGATCTAAAACTTACATGTTTCCTTTTTCCCCCTCAGTGAATGAGACGCTCTCCGCCTGATGCTCTGCTCAAACTGACCCAGGTATCAGAAAGAGAAGCTGATTTTTACCATTTCATTATTTAAATATTCAAAACATGTTTCACGAGAAAACATTAAACTATAAACAGGAAGTACAAATATAAACAGAATGAGTCATCCTCCGTATCCTGGGAACCTGGTTGACGTTCCAGAGAATCGTTAGCAGTCAGGATCGCGTGCTGCTGGTGAGCCTCTGCTGCACATTGAGTTTAAAACTTCTGCTTATTATCGTTTAAACCTCACAGTTTCAGCTCGTCTAATAAAAGTGTTGCAGACAGTTTGAAGAACAAACTGATGACACTGATAACTGATAAACATTGTTTATGTGTTTTATTTTTGGGCTGAATCAGGATCTGCCTCAGGGTTTTGTGTGTGGAGAGGAGAATACACTTCCTGGTTTCTCACACATTTGCAGCCCCATACAGACTGACATTAACTGGGTTTCAATTCACTACAGAATTGAGCAAATTGAAACTAGAAAAATATATTTGCTTAATGGAAGCTTGCCACCTTCTAGAAAGGTCACAATAAAGAAGCTGGAGATAGGCACCAGCACCTCCTGACCCCAGTAAGGGACAAGGGTGCAGAAAATGATGGATGGATGGAAACATGAAGGTGTATTGAACGCTGGTGTCGCTCAGCAAAAAGTTCTGAACTTCATCAGAACCTCGTTTATCTCCACTGAGTTCTTATTGGTCCTGTAACTGTACCCCATTAAAGACGCGACATCGTCCTGTGTGTTTAGAATTTATTGAGTGATAAAGAAACAAATCAGCTGCTCAGAAAATATGGCCTTTTATATATAAACCGCTTTAAAAACGTGCATTGAAACTCATTTTTTGGTGTGAGGTCATATACATGTTTAAATGTGTTTACAAAATACAACCCGTCTGAATATTAAAAGCGCTAACTGTGGAAAACCATCCTCTATAGGAAAAAACGCTGAAATGACATTGTAACCTCTAAGTGCAGCATCAAGAATATTACAGAGTTACTGCTGAATCACACTCACACATTGACTTGGTCTCTGCCATGCTAATTCTTGCTCTTTTTACATTTTTGCTCAATATGTCTTGATATTCTGCGTATGCAGACGTTATAATTTGTTTCCACCGGATGGGACATGGACACTTCTGGGATTCTTGATCCTTCCTGTTGTCATCAATGAACCGCGTTTTCTGGGTTCCATTGATGAGGAATATCTCCTGTTCTGAGACCAGACAGCCTGAGCATCATAGAGCCGGGTAGGTTTATCCAGAGCAACTAACTTCTGCTCAGAGCTTGATAACCGTAAACCGGGTCCAGAGAGCAGAGTGAACTCTAAACCTTAGAGCAAATGAAGTTCAGTTCCTCTGTATCGTTTCTTTGGAACCATCTATATTCTCCTCCAGCCTGCATGGCTCCAGAAATGTTACAGTCTTCCATCCATCCTGCTGAGGTCGAGTTCTTATAGCTGATCATCTCCTTACAGACCCAGAACCAGATGTTGTTGAAGCAGGTGTAGCGCAGACCCAACCAGACGTAATCAGTCGATGCGTTCTGGACTTTCTCCTGGATCCATCTCTGATCCTCCATGTTGGTGATGGTGACCAGGTCATCATGATGATCACTGCAGTAGGTCAATGCGTCCTTCCAGGTTTTATTTTCTTTGATCAGAATCACGTTATCTGTAACAGATAGCAGGTACAAAAAAAACTCATTCATACCTTTGCTCATGCTCATATTCACAAACAATGAAGATTACATGTAGAAGTAGCAAAAAAAAAAAAAAAAAATTTTTAGCTGCAGAAAACTGTGGAGCATTTCAAGTTTTTCTATGTATGTAAATAATTAAAAAAATGAAGACAGTGCAAAACTCAAAACGACAAACCTTTATCACATTACGTATTGATTATGCAAATTTAAATGAACATTTAAGTCAGAGCATCTCACCGTCATAACAGATGAAGGGCTTTGATTCATTACAATCCTTCATTTTCCACCTGCCTTCGTCATCAAACACGGTCTCAGCACATTGATCTCTGATCGATTCTGCATTGTTAAACTGGAGGTTCCAGTGTCTGAAAGAGAAACTGCTTCCATCTGACCACCTCCAGGTGTCTCTGAACAGACCAAAGTGAACCTTAATAGATTCATAGTCCATCAATTTCTCCACTTCTTCATCCTGTAGCTGCTTCGTTCCACTGATCAGGTCTGTGTGATTCTCTCTGCAGTAACTCTGAGCTTCCAGCCAGGACTTCTGCTCTGTAATCAGGTGATATTTATGGGTTGGATCAGTTTCTGTGGAGGGAGCAGACAAATGTAAATCTCCATTTACAAACGAAAAAAATAATCAGGTTTATTCAACAGCATGTGTTTCTGTTTCTTGTGGACTGAATTTGATGCTTTTAATTTGCTATTTATTTGTTCATATATTTTCCGAGAGCTCAGTCTAAAGTTTTTGTAAAATATTCCTCGCAGGCATTTTTCTAAGGCAATCTACAGAAATTACATTTGGCGTTTGCTTAATACTCACCATCATAGCAGAGGAAATATCTTTCATTCCGGCAACCCTGATCTGTCCATTTGAGATTTTGATCCAGATAACCACAGTTCTCAAACCCTCGAACTCCCACATCAGTCGGTTCTCCTTCATTCCAGTTGGTCTCATTTTCATTGAACTCCACTCCAGGCAGAGACCAGTACCAGGTTCTGTTAACATCTGTTGGATCATACAGACCAATCCAAGCTTCCCTCTGATCTTTAGCTGAGATGTTGATGAGTCTCTCCATGTCCTTCATGTTAGTCACTGTGACCAGGTCAGTGTGTTTCTCTCTGCAGTGCTGCTGAGCTTCAGTCCAGGTCTTTGCCTCTTTAATGTAGTGAAACTCATAGAGATGGCAAACCATCACACAACACTGAGCTGTGAGGATAAAACATGTTGGATTTAAATTAGAATGATTTCATCAACACATAACATGGGCTAAAGGTCGCAATGAAATACAATGACAACTGTTTTCACTGAAGCTTGCTTAATTCTAACACAGAGGTAACTCTCTTTCCTCATAGTCTGGTTGTGTTTCAGATCAACTTACCCATCAGGAAGAGCAGAATCAGACTCCACTGCATCTTTGCTGTCAGATGAATTATTTTCCTCCAGCAGTTTGGAGGAAAAAATGACGTATTGGTGAAATTAGAGATGAAATTTCTTTCTGTCCCTCAGCGAATGAGATGCTCTTCTCTTGACGCTCTGCTCCAAACTGTCTCCACGAATCTGTCGGTCTCTAAAACGCAGCTGAATTTGGCCATTTGATTATTCTATTATTCAAAACAGCGTAGGGACGTGATTCCCCTGAAAAGCATTTTTTAAAACTGTAAAGAGGAAGGAAAAATACAAACAAGAACATACTCTGAGAAGATATTTTGTTTTCCAGACAAACTGTGACGGTCACATTCAGACTGAAACTGTTTCTGCCGCCTGTTCTGCTTTTCAGTCGCACAGGAGATAGATAAGGATTTGCATGGTTCTTTCCCCCACATTGTGTTTTTGTGTTGGCATGTGACCGACTGGTGACCTGTGTGATGTTCAGCCCTCCTCTCTGCCAACGAGCCCTGGAGAGAGGCACCAGATCCCACAACCCTGATAGGATGGGCGAATGTGGAAGAGTGGAGGAATCAAGTTTTCGCTTTCTGCTTAAAATTTGAAGCTAAAATGGCTTTTTTAGATTCAAAAATGTTATTATTATTTTTTTTCTGATGGAATGCTCTTTTAAATTTGTGATCCTCCTGAAATCCGTACAGAAACGGTCCTCTCCATTGGCTTTAATGGTCAGGAGGCATGGTGAACTCCACGCACTACTGCTTGCAACAGCAAGTCCATGCTTCACCATGTAGTCCACTTGAGTCTTCAAACGGCGTCGCTTTTCCGGGTTCACTCTGTAAGGGTGCTGTTTAATAGGCTTGGAATCACCAACATCAATATCATGGCTGAGCACACGAGTCTGAGTGGGAATATCTGCAAAACAGTGTCCCATAAGACTGGATCAAATGAATGACATCAGCCTGCTTGGGAAAATCAAGGTAAGACAAAAAGAGAGGCAAGTCTTCCAACACCGCTGAATTCGGAAACTTCCCTTCCGTGACAGCCGTGGAAAAGACGTCACCCTCAGGTTCAGCACTGGACAGCTCCTCACGTGCATCCACACCTGTCCCCACAACGGCGTCAGTTCGGTCACTGCAAACACAACTGACAGCTTTATTCACAGAGGGCGCACGCTCGATATAAGGCTTGAGCATATTAATATGACATAGGCGAGATGTGCGCCTTCGATCCGGAGTAGAGATCAAATAATCTCGATCCCCGACCTTCTTCGTGATCGTGTAGGGGCCACTGTAGCGCGCTTGTAAGCTGGAACCAGGAACCGGAAGTAACGCTAACACTTTGTCACCAGGCTCAAAAACTCTCATCGCCGCCTTTCTGTCAAATAAGGACTTCATTTTAGCCTGTGCAGTTTTAAGATTTTCTTTAGCTATCTCGCACGCACGGCTCAGCTGCAACCGAAAGTTACTGACGTAGTCCAATAAATTTTGGTCGGAGTTTTCACACAACCGTTTCTCCTTCAATAGCTTTAAAGGACCACGAACAGCGTGAGCAAAAACCAAGTCCGATGGGCTAAACCCCAGAGACTCCTGAACCACCTCCCGTATAGCAAACAGTTGTAAATGTACCCCTTCATCCCAGTCCTTTTCGAATTCCAAACAGTAGGTGGGAAGCATTGCTTTCAAAGTTTGATGGAAACGCTCGAGTGCGCCCTGACTTTCCGGGTGATAAGCGCTGGAATGACTGTGCTTTATGTCAAGTTGCTTTAAAACCTGTGCAAACACTTTAGACATAAAGTTAGACCCTGTCAGTCTGCACAACCCGAGGCAAACCAAACACTGAAAAGAACTTAGTTAGTGCTCTCACCACTACCGGCGTAGAGATTTTACGCACCGGAAAAACCTCTGGAAAACGAGTAGAGGTGCACATCACTGTTACCAAGAATTTATTCCCCGCTTTGGTTCGAGGTAACGGACCCACACAGTCAACCAACACTCGTTCAAATGGTTCAGAGATGGCTGGAATGGGGCACAAAGGAGCGGGAGTAATCGTCTGATTTGGCTTCCCAGATACTTGACAGAAATGACACGAATTACAGTAGCGCACGACATCGCTCTTTAAACCCGGCCAAAAGAAATGACGCAAAATGCGATCATATGTTTTTCTAATTCCAAGGTGACCGGCTAATGGATTATCATGTGCCAATCTCAAAATTTCTGAACGATATGGAGCTGGAACAACAATCTGTTTAACAATACTCCACTCTTCAACAGGAGAGACGTTCAAAGGCGTCCACTTTCGCATTAAAAGCCCATCATGCAAGAAGTAACCAGTAGAAATGCAGTCAGACCTATCTGGTAATGCATCGTTAAACAACGGCGCTAAGCTCTCATCCGCTGCTTGGAGCTTCATCAACTGCTGCCTGGACAAGGACAGCGCGCTCGCATCCAACAAGTCCTTCCCCAAACTTTTCTTTAATGGGACATGTTCGGATTCAGTGTTGCACAGAAAACTATCACTCAAGTCCCAGTCATCTTTGTTTTCCTCTTGTTGACGCTTAAAAGCAGCGCGCGTCACTGCGCACGACGTGAATACATCAGGGAAAGTACGAGCAAGCGCATCCGGACAGGTGCGCAACACCGGGACGGATGTAACGTCTGGGGTAACCAATACTCGACCCCCAGCCAAGTCATTGCCCATGATCATTGAAACGCCCGCTATAGGAAAACTAGCATTTTTGGACACGGGAACTGGAGATAATCTAATTATTTCTTTCTCCACAGAGAGGAAAAGAAAAAACGGAAGAATTGAATTATGAGAACGAACGAATAAAGCAACTATTTTTTTTTGAATCCTCATTGTCTCGTGTCCTTAAATATGTTGTGTCCTTGGTGGCCGTAACAATTATTTTTTTTCTGATGGAACACTCTTGTAAATTTGTGATCAGCTTGATTGTAGCCTGAATTTGCGCTGCAGACGAAAACTGTTTTTTATGTCTAACTCTGGGACACGATGTGATGGGCGTCGTCCCTTTTGACATAAATAGACAATAACAACCTCTGCTCTGTTCAGATGTGCAAATGTCATATTATCTGGAGTAATTTCATCTTGCAGTAACGAACGAGCGCCACACGTCTTCTGGTGAACAGACTGAGCTGACTGGAGTGGAAGGTCAAAGTGAGACCCAACCCGACGTTCAGCTAAACTGGATTCAGCTCGTTGATCCCAAAAGGAAAATGAAATGTTGAGTTGAAGATTCATCTGGAGATGGTGACAAGTGTGGGCAGGAAGGAGCTCGTCTACGGAAAGCCTTTAGGGTCAAACACGCTTGAACACTTCAGATTGCTTCCACTCGCTGTGAAGTGAGGATGACTTCTTGTTGCTCCAGTAACTTAAACTATGTATTGTAATAAGAAAGGGACAATATTACATATATTTTCATTTTATTGAATGAAGCGAATCAAGCCCACAAAACATATGTCTTTCACATAAACCGCTTTAAAAATACGCACAGAAATTCATGTTATGGTTTGAGATAATATATATGTTTTAATTTTAAGAGCAATAAGGTTGAGTCTTCTGGTAAGAAATGATTTTTAACTACTGAAAAAAATTATACAGCAAAACAACCAAATATTCACTTTGAGAAACATTTAAATCATGTCCAAAGAGAGCAGAGTGAACTTTAAACCTTAGAACAAATGAAGTTCAGTTCCTCTGTATCGTTTCTTTGGAACCATCTATATTCTCCTCCAGCCTGCATGGCTCCAGACATGTTACAGTCATCCATCCATCCTGCTGAGGTTGAGTTCTTATAGCTGATCATCTCCTTACAGACCCAGAACCAGAAATTAAGAGTGTGGTTGAACCGCAGACCCAACCAGACAAAAGGAGTCGATGCCTCCTTGACTTTCTCCTGGACCAGTTTCTGTTCATCCATGTTGTTGATGGTGACCAGGTCATGGTGGTGATCTCTGCAGTAGGTCAAGGCGTCCTTCCAGTTCATCTTCTCTTTGATCAGGATCACTTTATCTGTCGCTAAAAATACATCATTTTCAAGTTTGAAATTAAATACATTGTAAAAATGTGAATTATTCTCTTGATGTGTGAACATTTAAGTCAGAGCAACTCACCATCATAACAGATGAAGGGTTTTTTTTCAGCACAGCTCTCATTCTTCCATCTGCCTCCATCATCAAACACAGTCACAGCACATTCATCGGTGACAGATTTTGAATTGTTAAAGTCTTTATTCCAGTGTCTGAAAGAGAAACTGTTTCCATCTGACCACTTCCAGTTGTCTCTGAACAGACCAATGTATGCTCTACTGTCTGAAGAGTTCATCAATTTCTCCACTTCTGCATCCTGTAGCTGCTTCATTCCACTGATCAGGTCTGTGTGTTTCTCTCTGCAGTAACTCTGAGCTTTTTGCCAGGTCTTCTTGTCTTTAATCAGGTGATATTTATGGGTTGTGTTGGTGTCTATGGGTTGAACAAAAATTGTTAATCTCAATTTCTAACTTTCTTTTAAAGATAAACACAAAATCAGGTTTTCTGGCAGATGCATTGAAAGCAGCAGTTTCTGTTTTTTGTGACTAAAGACTTTAGTTCAAATTTTATCCACATTGTTTTAATAGAAAATCTAGAGATTAGATCCTTTGATTTTTTTGTACTCACCATCATAGCAGAGAAAATATTCAGACCACATGCAACCCTTATCGTGCCATGTGAGACTTTGGTACATAGACACACAGTTTTCAGGTCCTTGAATTCCTCTGTCAGTCGGTTCTCCTTCATTCCAGTTTGTCTCACTTTCATTGAACTGGACTCCAGGCAGAGACCAGTACCAGGTTCTGTTCAATTCTGGTTTACTGATCAGACCAATCCAAGCTTCCCTTTGATCTCCAGCTGAGATGTTGATGAGTCTCTCCATGTCCTTCATGTTAGTCACTGTGACCAGGTCAGTGTGTTTCTCTCTGCAGTGCTGCTGAGCTTCAGTCCAGGTCTTATTCTCATTAATGTAGTGAAACTGATAGAGCTGACAGTCCATGAAGCAACATTGAGCTGTAAGCACAAAATAATTTGCGGTCTCTTGTTTTAAGAAACTGTTTTGGAAATATAAAACAGTTTTTTTGGGGACAAGGGGCTTTAGGGCGTCAGAAATCAAATAAACAAAACAGTATTTCAGAGAGGTTTTTTTTTTAACTTTGTATGTGATCAAAATAAAAATCAGGCAGATTTCTTCTGAACCCTAAACCCAAACTCTAAGTTTGTTAAACGCTAGAAGCCAGTAGAAAGCTGTGTTTCAGATCAACTTACCCATCAGGAAGAGCAGAATCAGACTCCACTGCATCTTTGCTGTCAGATGAATTATTTTCCTCCAGCAGTTTGTCTCTGTTGGATGAAGAAGATTTAAACACTGAAAATCTGCAGCTCTCCCTCCACTGGACAGAGAAACGATGTTGAGATGAAGACAGACAGGAGACTCTTTGCTCAGTTTGTCATGTACCAGAAGCTGAGCTCAGACACAGAGACGTCATTTCCATCAGCTTCCTTTTCTTTCAGTCTTGTTTTGCCTAAAACTTTTCTCAGTAGTTTATTTATTTCCTTTCATGACAAGCAGATCTCCACTAACAAAGCTCTGTTATTGAACTGACATTTTAATATCAGAATTTGGATATTCAAACCAAGGGTGTGGCAAGGCGTGATGGAGTCATTCTGCTTATGAAAGAAATCATTTCTAATACATGCAAAGTTTACAATGTGAAATAAACAACTTTTATAATCAGGATCTAGCAGAATTCATGGCGTATTGACTCACTGATGTATAGAAATATATTACAGTTCTTCTGACAGAAACAAGTGTAATCTTATATCATGATCTTTAGATAAACTGACACAAAGTAGAAACAAAGTTGTTCTTCTTAGCTAAGAGTTGTATTATTTTTCAAGCAAAAGTAAAAAAAAAGTATTTGAGTAAAAGATAAAAAGTATTTGGTGACAGAACTACTCAACAGATGAAACCCATTTAATCAGTGAAAAACCATTAAGTCTAACAGTGTAGAGTTATGTGTAAATTTTGGAAATTTAAATAATATAACATATCTTCAAAATCACAAAAAATGGCAGAAGAAATGTTCTTAGAACAAAAAGCTGTGAATCCAACATTCACTCAATCGTATAAATGTGAGAAAAGTAAAACGGATCTAAAACTTACATGTTTCCTTTTTCCCCCTCAGTGAATGAGATGCTCTCCGCCTGACGCTCTGCTCAAACTGACCCAGGTATCAGAAACAGCAGCCGATTTTTACCATTTCATTATTTAAATATTCAAAACATGTTTCACGAGAAAACATTAAACTATAAACAGGAAGTACAAATATAAACAGAACGAGTCCTCCTCCGTATCCTGGGAACCTGGTTGATGTTCCAGAGAATCGTTAGCAGTCAGGATCGCGTGCTGCTGGTGAGCCTCTGCTGCACATTGAGTTTAAAACTTCTGCTTATTATCGTTTAAACCTCACAGTTTCAGCTCGTCTAATAAAAGTGTTGCAGACAGTTCGCAGAACAAACTGATGACACTGATAACTGATAAACACTGTTTATGTGTTTTATTTTTGGGCTGAATCAGGATCTGCCTCAGGGTTTTGTGTGTGGAGAGGAGAATACACTTCCTGGTTTCTCACACATTTGCAGCCCCATACAGACTGACATTAACTGAGTTTCAATTCACTACAGAATTGAGCAAATTGAAACTAGAAAAATATATTTGCTTAATGGAAGCTTGCCACCTTGTTCCAGTAAGGGGTCAGGGTACAGAAAATGATGGATGGATGGATGGATGGATGGATGGATGGATGGATGGATGGATGGATGCATGAATGGATGCATGGATGGATGGTATTCAGCATTGAAGGCTATTGGTGAGGATCTGATACACATGGATCATAACATCACTGTTTATACCTCATATCAGATTTTTTCCTTCTTAAAGTTCGGTGTGTTGCAGACAGTTTAGAGAACAACCTGATCAAAACGTGAGAAAAGCTCACAGTTGTTTTCTATCCTCTATTATCCTGGTGGACCCTGGTAAACCAGCAGACAAGCTGGAAAGTCTTTGTCATCAGAGCTTGCAGTTTTATAGTTTATTTTATGCTTTCTTTCTTTTTCTTATTTTTATCTCATTTTTCATTTATTTCATTTCCCTTCGAAGTCAATAAAGAACTTTTTTAATTGGAATTGAATTGCTTTAAAACATCCATTCACACCGTGAGGTGAAACATGAAGGTGTATTGAACGCTGGTGTTGCTCAGCAAAAAGTTCTGAACTTCATCAGAACCTCGTTTATCTCCACTGAGTTCTTATTGGTCCTGTAACTGTACCCCATTAAAGACGCGACATCGTCCTGCGTGTTTAGAATTTGAGTGATAAAGAAACAAATCAGCTGCTCAGAAAATATGGCCTTTTATATATAAACCGCTTTAAAAACGTGCATTGAAACTCATGTTTTGGTGTGAGGTCATATACATGTTTAAATGTGTTTACAAAATACAAACCGTCTGAATATTAAAAGCGCTAACTGTGGAAAAACATCCTCTATGGGAAAAAACGCTGAAATCACATTGTAACCTCTAAGTGCAGCATCAAGAATATTACAGAGTTACTGCTGAATCACACTCACACATTGACTTGGTCTCTGCCATGCTAATTCTTGCTCTTTTTACTTTTTTGCTCAATATGTCTTGATATTCTGCTTATGCAGACGTTATAATTTGTGTTTCCACCGGATGGGACATGGACACTAATTGGGATTCTTGATCCTTCATGTTGTCATCAATGAACCGCGTTTTCTGGGTTCCATTGATGAGGAATATCTCCTGTTCTGAGACCAGACAGCCTGAGCATCATAGAGCCGGGTAGGTTTATCCAGAGCAACTAACTTCTGCTCAGAGCTTGATAACCGTAAACCGGGTCCAGAGAGCAGAGTGAACTTTAAACCTTAGAGCAAATGAAGTTCAGTTCCTCTGTATCGTTTCTTTGGAACCATCTATATTCTCCTCCAGCCTGCATGGCTCCAGACATGTTACAGTCATCCATCCATCCTGCTGAGGTCGAGTTCTTATAGCTGATCATCTCCTCACAGACCCAGAACCAGATGTTGTTGAAGCAGGTGAAGCGCAGACCACAATGCATTGCTTTAGCATATTTTTAGTTTCAGAGCGTGGAAATGTGACGACATGTAACAGACACTAAATCCTGCCCACCATTGTCAAGCGCCACAAGCTTGGAGCGTCTCCATTGGCCGTGTGTTCCTCACTGTTGTGGGCGGGAACAAGGGCAGGAAAGTGGGCGGAGCCATGAGTTCGCTTCCTCCAATGACAGCTTACACTTTGACACTCTGCAACGGAGAACGCTGAGCTTGTGATTTTGATGGACTCACATAAACCCAGTTTTTTGACACTGATACGGCATTTATAATTTTTTAAAATAAATATTTTACCTGATTAATTTTCTCACTGAAACAAATGTCTCGATTGAATGATGGTATTCATAAACTCCCAAAGGTATTAAAAAAAATCCAGCAAACAAAAACACAAAGATGGAAGCAAGACCAGCAAACCCTGCCACCTTGACCCTTATATTATTGGTTAGAATGTAAGGCGGTGGCTCTTCTTTACGTTGAATAGGAAACTGTCATCAGTAAAACCAACACGCATCCCTCAGTGTAGCAGAAGCTGTAGCAGAGAAGATTCGAATATTCCAACCGGAGAAGGACAGAATTATGAAAGAGGCTTTCCATAAATCATGCAAAGCAGAAAAACTCACAACATAACAACTTGTCTGTTCAGGAAAAAAAAACTATGAATAGAAGCTATTTTTAATGGCTCAGTGTAAACAAACCATAGACTGTGTGACTTTTGATCAAGCATCGCATGTGATGTCAGAGCGTTAGCTTGTTGATGTTGCATGATGGTGTTTATGTTTGGGTTTGAAATTGACACAGAAAATAAATAAAAATACATAATTCAAGCTCAGAAATTTGATCACTGTAAAAATGCAGGTATCCCCTACATGCCAGCTTTTCAAAATTCTTTTCAAATTCTAACTACTGGCTCTGTTTGGGCATGGGGGCGCGGCTTCAGATGATGATGTTGCAGAGCTAGAACTCAAAGCTCATCACAAAAGCTGTTGCCTACAGGACCCAGTTTAGCTCCATAAAGTTCTGTTCTTCAGACAAAGCGGCAATAGAAAAAAAGGCCCAAATCCAATTACAGTTTTGGCTCTTTTTTTTTTTAATTACTTCAGTTTTTTAACGTATGTTTTAGCTAGCAGCTAATAGGCGATGTCAAACTAGTAATGTACATTAATGGAGAAATCCTACAACCGCTAAAATCTGACACCGCTCCCTTTTTGATTACATTTTGTGAAGAAGGAAGTTGCGCTGATCTTCTTCAGAGATTTTATATAGATTCTTTCAGTAATTCTTGGTGCTGCGCCCCCACAGTCGAAGAGGGGGTGGGAGTACAGCTTTTTCAATTTGTTTGGGTCGTTTGACACAGTGCAGTGAGAATGTGAACCACAGTAGCTGAAAATGCAAGAAATGTTGCAATTTTGTTCCCCAATCAAACTGAGTTTACCGGACCTTAAGGGGTGAAAACACCCTAATGCTCAATTGAACAATATGAGGCGGCTGACCCATATTGCAGTATTTTTAATGCTGTTATTAATTTGTTTCATAAACAGTTTTTAAACAGCAAAAATAAACTTTGAAAACAAAAATAACAGAAATAAATGATGCACAGTGGTGAGTCAATGCTCCATTTGTTCAGTCAGAATCTATATGCATGTTGGGATTTTCCCTGGATCATTTTTGCTTCCTGTTTGTGGTTTAGAAATGCTCCCACCTCCCATCTCTGGCTTAAATATTCAAATTATGACATATTCAACATTTTAATTGTATAGTAGAGCCGGGTTAGTAGAGTTCTAGTTGCCAGAGAGGAAAGAGATAGATCTACTGAGAAACAAGAAGGAGAGAAAAGGAAGAAGATGTAAATTACATCTCTTTGTCTGAACTTTGCTTTTTACTATGATACATGATACCAATATTTTCTGAAATCATGTTATGCCATGTTTGACTTGTTAAAGATTATTTATGAGTAAAAAAAAACTGAACGGAGTTTGTCTCCATTTAAATCTTCTTCATCCAACAGAGACAAACTGCTGGAGGGAAATAATTCATCTGACAGCAAAGATGCAGTGGAGTCTGATTCTGCTCTTCCTGATGGGTAAGTTGATCTGAAACACAACTAGACTCTCTAGTTTCTGGAACGTCAGTCGCTAATATTACTGGGAAGACAATTAACTATTTCTTTATCACAACTTAGGCAAGAGCAACTGGAATAACATGTTTTAGTACCAAAAATATTATTTTAAATGCTGGAAAATTTGTTGACATTAAATGATGCTTGTCAATAATATATTTCATCTTCAAAGGTCAGTGTTGCTTCATGGACTGTCGGCTCTATCAGTTTCACTACATTAAAGAGGCAAAGACCTGGACTGAAGCTCAGCAGCACTGCAGAGAGAAACACACTGACCTGGTCACAGTGACTAACATGAAGGACATGGAGAGACTCAACAGAAACTCATCTGGAAACATAAAGGAAGCTTGGATTGGTCTGATCAGTAAACCAGAATTTAACAGAACCTGGTACTGGTCTCTGCCTGGAGTCCAGTTTGATGAAAGTGAGACAAACTGGAATGAAGGAGAACCAAGTGACAGAGGAAAACAAGGATCTGAAAACTGTGCTTATCTTAAGAAAAAACTTGGATGGTTCGATTCTGGCTGTGAGAATGCAAGATTCTTCCTCTGCTATAATCGTGAGTATTAATAAAATACAAAATGAAGACTCATCAATAGATAGTCTAATAAATCTGTGAGTTGAATCTTGAAAATCCTTCCACCACCAACCTAATAAAACATGAAACTGTTTGTGTTTCCCAGTGGAACAAATTTTTTATTCAGCATAAAAAAATAGAATTGGAGATTTAAATTTATCTGTTCACTCCACAGGAATCAACAGAACCAATAAATATCATTTGATTAAAGAGCGTAAGACCTGGCAGAAAGCTCAGAGTTACTGCAGAGAGAAACACACAGACCTGATCAGTGGAACGAAGCAGCTACAGGATGAAGAATTGGATAATGTGATGGACCCCCAGTTTAATAATCTACACATTGGTCTGTTCAGAGACAACTGGAGGTGGTCAGATGGACGTAGTTTCTCTTTCAGACACTGGAATGACGACTTTAACAATCCAAAATCTGACAGAGATGAATGTGCTGTGACTGTGTTTGATAATGAAGGCAGATGGAAGAATCAGAGCTGTGCTGAAAGAAAACCCTTCATCTGTTATGATGGTGAGTTTATGTGACTTAAATCTTCACACATCAACAGGATCTTTTTAATGTGTTCATATAAATGTGTTAATCTTTGATTTATTCTTAAAAATATCATATTTCATTTTAAAGTTGTGAAGGATTTTTTTTTGTGCACGCATTCTGTGACAGATAAATTTATCCTGATTAAAGAGAAGATGAACTGGGAGGACGCCTTGTACTACTGCAGAGATCACCACCATGACCTGGTCACCATCACCAACATGGATGACCAGAGATGGATCCAGGAGAAAGTCAAGAACGCATCGACTCCTTACGTCTGGATGGGTCTGCGTTACACCTGCACTCTGGATTTCTGGTTCTGGGTCAGTGATGAGGTGGTCATCTATAAGAACTGGGCTTTAGATGGACCGATGGACGACTGTGACATGTCTGGAGCCATGGAGATGGGAGGAGAATACAAGTGGTTCAAAAGAAATGATGCTGACATGTTTAATTTCATCTGTTCTAAAGAGTAAAATCCTCTCTGCTTGTTTTGACTTCATGTTGTTCTTATTAAATGTTGGTTTCTTCCAACTTTAGTTTCCTAATAAGAGAAAAGAAAATCTTTACATCAACAGTACTGAACTTTTCAGTGAAGGTTTAATGTGGTTTCAGTTTTTATAGTGTGTTATGTGACATGCCAGTGTGTTTTGTTTTATCTCTTAAAACTTTATTTGTATATATTAAATTGAGGTCATGTCATGTTATCCAATTCTATTCTATTTCAATACTCTATTGATAATAATGCCAAGTACTGTCAGATATTTTAACTCTTTACTATTTACCAGGAGTCAACTTGCAATCAGAAGTTGTGGATTTGATTCCAGCTTCATCTTGCCACATATTGATGTTAACCGGGATAAGTCACTTAACTGAACTGACAATGATTTGTTTTTGTCTCTTATTAAAGTTTTTTGATGATCTAATACAGGGGTCCCCAAACTTTTTGAGACCAAGATCTACTTTTTCCTACCTCCAGCCAGCTGAGCTTTACCACATGACACGAAGATATAAAAATTGTAATTGAAACTCTATTGACTTATTTTATCACATGAATACACATCAGTTACAGGGACGGCTGGTATTAGTGGGCTAGTATTGTTGAGCCCTCCCTGACATTTACAATAAAGTTGTTAAAATAAACCACTTAAAAATAACTACCTAAAAATAAATACATTTTAGAAATAATGTATCACATTTTGTTAAATTTTCAACAAAAATGGTGTCAAACTGCATGAGTAAGATCCCGGGGTCTTGCTGAAGGGCTAACTTCTGTCAGCCCCATTCAGCGTAACTCCCTGTCACGGTTCAGAATGACTGGCAGGACAAACAATCATGCACACACACTCAGACCTAGGGACAATTTAGAGAGGCCAATTAACCGGACAGTCATGTTTTTGGACTGTGGAGGGAAGCCAGAGTAACAGGGAGAACATGCAAACTCCATGCAGAAAGACCAGGGCCGGGAATCGAACCCAGAACTTTCTTGCTGCAAGGCAACAGCTCTACCAGCTGCGCCACTGGGCAGCCTGGTATGTTTCTGTGTTTTTTTTATGGTTTTCTTCTTTTTTTTTTCAAATATTATTGGAATTTTTAAAAAATCTAAAAAGAATCTCACTGAGGAAGAAATTGCATTAGGTTTTCTATCGCTTTAATATGTCTGCAATAACTGACCAGTGGCGGCTGGTGGTGATATTTGAAGAGTGGGTGAGCCATCAGATACCGTTCCCCCAGATACTGGGGGTAAATCACGCACTATGTGCATCTGATTAGGGCGCAGTTGGAGAAAAGTGGGATAACGCATGTATTTTCCCACCTGGGCAGTGCGGAGCGGTTGAGGGAACGCTGGGGGAACCGTATCTGATGGGGAAACACGAATTATAGTAACACCAGCGTTGTCATTAGTTTCTTCTTCTGTGGATTGTTGGAAGCAGCTATGTTTTGCGTCATACTATGCATGAACTAGGGATTCCCTGACAGAAAAAATCCATTTCAAGACAACATACACCGGTACGTTTTAGAACCGTTGCTCTCTGGAACCCGTTCTCAAACTGTGCCGTTGTCAGAGAAAACATTTAGTGGTTTCACGTAAATGTACAGAACAAACAACAAAACTCTTCCATTTTCACCAGAAATTGTTGTCGTGTAAACGGGCCCTTAAACTCCTACTCTGCTAGTCAAGAGCCGTCCTTTAAGTCGCCTTTTTTTTTATTTTCGAAATGCACAGAATTGCGCACCACCTTGTTGAAACAATAATTACTGATATTATTATTATTTTTGTTGGGTTATTAATTTGAACACATTTTGTTGACTTTGTTTATTCTTTAATAAAGTTACAAATCTTTTGGACCTGAATCACTGAAGGAAACAACATGAAAACCTACGAAAAAGACACAAGCAAAATCACATCTTCCTTCACAAAGTGTAAACAAAAAAATGTTTATTATCAGATTTTAGAACTTTTCTTTTGTCTTTGGCAAACAACTACAAGTAATTTCTCCTGCTACCGCTAGACTGGCACGTTAGTTTTCACCCAGAATTCCCTGCACAATTCTTTGCTTCCTGTTTTTGGAGTGGTCTCCGACCTACTTTGTGTCAACATGTGCATTCGAGTAACGCCAGCGTTCACCTTAACCGAAATGAGACCATGGTCAGATCCATAATTAGCTTTTTTGGGTTCAGTTGTACATTCACATCTTTTACAAACAAACCCGATTGTCTAAACAAATGGACTACAGTTCATTTAAACCAGACTGAAAAGAGTTGATGTGGATGCAGCTTCAAAATGTGATACCAAATACAATATGGCTCTCAATGATACCTTAGCCTTGTGGGTGTGTCACAACAAAATGTGTACAGTCAGGTGCCCGATGTTTTTCAGATTTTGAGACTTCCTATAAACATCCAAACGGGGCGTCACGGGACGTTCGACTCCTGTCTTCAGTTCCTTTGCCACATGTCTTTCCTGTCTTCTCTCTGCTTCATTCCTGTTGGATTACGTTCAGATAAAGGCAGCGAGCACTTGTGATGGACCGAGTTGAAAACAGGAGTCGTCACAGGAAATTAGAAAAATATGTTTTTTTATTATTTTTATTATTATAATTATTACTCTCACCCAAAGATTTATATATATGAAAAAGATAATCTCATAACAGAGACAAAGGAAACAAATCTTAACTCCGGAAAAAAATGCACATAAATTGGCTGCACAAACAAACATAGCTGACCTTACAAATAAATGACACTCAGGAGTGTATATACTGCCTGATCAGTCCAACTAAGACAATAGGGGTAACTAAACAGAATGCAATTACTAACAAATAACATTACAGCTAAGTTTGGCTAAACTAAACACCCAAAAATAAAAATCTAAAATTTGAAACTCTAAATACAAATATTTACTTAAATACAAAAACCTACCTAAACAAAGAAAATATAAATACCCCCTGCCAGCAGGACCTTGTGGCGCAGTCCAATCAGCATTCAATAACACATTTTCAACATTGGTTACTTGGCTAGAATTGGATGATTGATTGATGGCTGATCCACCATCAGTTGTCGGCCTCAAACAAAAATCAACCATTCTCACTATAATTCAACGTCGAATTACCATCGAGTGCTATCTGGGATCCACCATCCCTTGGTTCTCCTGGTTTCCAGTTTGTCTCACTTTCATCAAACTGGACTCCAGGCAGAGACCAGTACCAGGTTCTGTTAAATTCTGGTTTACTGATCAGACCAATCCAAGCTTCACTCTGATCTCCAGCTGAGATGTTGATGAGTCTCTTCATGTCCTTCATGTTAGTCACTGTGACCAGGTCAGTGTGTTTCTCTCTGCAGTGCTGCTGAGCTTCAGTCCAGGTCTTTGCCTCTTTAATGTAGTGAAACTGATGGAGCTGACAGTCCATGAAGCAACACTGAGCTGTCAGCATTAAACATGTTGCTCAAAATACTGATCAATGATAGGGTCTCCACCGGTATTTGAAGCATTAAAAACTTAGTAGGAAAACTTTTTTTCTGTTGTTTTTAAAATAAAATCAGGCAAATTTATTCCTAATCCATCTCAATCCCTGATGTCACAAAACAGAGTGAATGTAACGTTCCAGATCAACTTACCCATCAGGAAGAGCAGAGTCAGACTCCACTGCATCTTTGCTGTCATATGGATGATCTTCCTCTGTAGCTCTGTGTCTGTTGGATGAAACACTTCCTATCAGGGGTTAAATAAACTTTCTTCCCCCTCATATTTGTTTTCCGACATAACATGCAGTCATATTAAAAATTAAATCCACACAAATTGCTGAAACTCACCTTTTTACTTTTTTTTGGAGAATTTAATCGACTCCTTTTCTGTGACGCTCGGCAGAAAACAGTACACAGTGAAGAGTAGATTTTTGTTACTGACATGAAATATGGATGGCATTTGAATATTCAAACCAGCGTAGGGAAACTTTATGAAAACTATTTACCAAACTAGCAGAGGAAGTTTAAAATGCCTGTTTTTTCCTGCTTTGCGTGTTCCTGGCAATGACGGGCCGAAAATGGTCCAAAGTTCCCGTAAAGAACCTCCCATAAAAGGGCAGACATGCAAATGGTGTTCTGACATAAAGATGAATCCTGTGGACCACAGTAACTTTACAAAGATATGCTTTGTGCACATTTATTAAAACCATCACCATGTCATGACAGTATGGTTTGAGCTCCTCACTGTGCTGCTTTTGTGGTCCGCAAAACTGGGAGATGTAGGCAGAGGAGAGGCTTTAGCAGCTCAACTTCACTCTCTCTTTGGTTACCTAGCGATTCTGGATCCAGAACTGCACAGCATTCTGGGAGATGAAGGCAGAGGGAAGGCTTGAGCAGCTCTAACTCTGTCTCTCTTTTGTTACCCAGCAACAACCTGTTGAGTAACTTGCACAGCAGCAGTTTCATGTTTGGCCACTTTGCCACATAACTGGTTTCAATGTAAGCTAAAAAATTTTATTGTTTTTTTTGGATGTACGTGTGCCCAGAGATATAAGTTCAGAATGGCTCGACATAGAAGGTTTGAAAAGCTGCAGCTCTCCCTACACTGGACAGAGAAACAACGCTGGGACAGCAGAGAGACGAAGACATAAAGGGGACAGGAAAGGAGGAAAATATTGCATAACTTTCTTGATTGCAGTGTAAAGCATTTTTGCTCTATATGAATTATGGTTTCAAACTTAAAATAAAAAAAATATACATTTCAAAAATTTACGAAGCCAAGCAGCCAAAAAATAGAAACAGAAACTTTCCGCAAAAAGGAAAGAAATAAAAAATACATCCAAACTAAAAATTCCACACAGCATTCCACCATTCCCATTTTCTTCTCCTTGGTAAGCCTTTATACAATGAGCTGGGTTTGGTTTCTCCACTACGGTGGCCCTGAAGGGCAAACTACTTGAGCAAATTCAAAAGCACAACATCGGGGCCACCATACTCCACTGTAGAGGTCTGAATAACCACTAGATGGAGCTAAAACATCTACACGTCCAATCAACAGTCCCCTTTAATGTTTCAGAACAAGTAGCTTCATCCAGAGGTTTCATAAATCTCAACTTAACATACATTTATGTCTAAAAGTAAATTTTCTGTCTTGACTCAACACTCAACATGACAGTCGGTGGTTTTCAATTTGTCTGAACCTAATTTCTCATATGGATCTACTCAGTTATTTTGGTAGGAATAATCAATAATGAATAAAAAAATATCCAAAACAGTGACAAGAATATTAATGAATGAAATCCAACCTACATTTATATTATTATTTGCTAGTCATATGTTTATACAAATATTGTCTAAAATGTCATCTTGAGCATAAAAAAAAAATATGAGACAATTTCATGGTATAATAGTTTATTTAAAAACCCCAAAACCAAATCTGATGAAATTTCTGATAACGTATTAAATGTTTTTTATAACATAAACAAAACTTGATCAACACAAAGTAAAGTTATAAAGGGTCTTTATTCGTCAAACAGAAGAAATATATTTCATAAACAACGAAACAAAACCCCCTAAAATGATTCATCCTATAAAACGTTCAGTGCATTTAAAACCATCATAAGTGTATGTGAATATTTATTTCACACAAGTAATAAAGCAATACTTATTTACATCATGTAAAACATATTTTTGAAGTTTGGCCTGTTTTTGCATACTGAAAAACAAAACATCCATTATTTCATTTTATTTCCCCTTCGGAACTAAGTTTTCTGTAATATGCAAACTTCATATGAAATCTATTATTTATATACATCTAGAGTGCGTTATTTTAAACTGAAGCTAAAAATTTAATTCTGTTTTTTTCTTAATTTTAAAATACACAATTTATCCAGAGTAAATTGTGAATAATTGTCACACTTTGAAACTTCCATGTATTCTACACAACTGTGTGAAACCATTAAAGGTGCAGTACGTAACTTTTATAAAATATATATATATATAAAAAAAAAAATTATATATATATATATATATAATTTTTTTTTTTTTTAAACTATGACATGACAGCATAATGTCAGATTGATATACTGTAAAAAACAAAAACAAAAATAAAACACCAACTCAATCAAATCAAAGCGCGGAAGAGGGTCTTAGTGACGTTAATCATTCATGTGTACGTGCTGCCCCCCACCTTATGTTTTAAAGGGTTACAATTTTAAATGTAAATCCAAAGACTGAGTTTCAGTCCTTGGAACAAAAGAAATTGAACTTCTCACTGTCATTTTTCTTCCTCCACTGATGTCCTCCTCCCGTCTCCATGGCTCCAGACATGTCACAGTCGTCCATCGGTTCACCTGGGGCCCAGTTCTTATAGATGACCACCTCGTCACTGACCCAGAACCACAAATCCAGAGTCCAGGTGTAGTGCAGACCCATCCAGACATAAGGAGTCGATGCGTTCTTGACTTTCTCCTGGATCCATCTCTGATCATCCATGTTGGTGATGGTGACCAGGTCATGGTGGTGATCTCTGCAGTAGTACAAGGCGTCCTCCCAGGTTTTATTTTTCTTGATCAGGATCACGTTATCTGTCATGGTGTTGACAAGAAACTATTTCACATCACCTACTTAACAGAAGGTTTTGAATGAAAATGTATCTTTGGTTTCTCAACAGATCTGTGAATGAAGATGACTAATAAATACTTTTGAAAGACATTACTCTGAAATATGTTTGTAGCAGCATGTGGCCTGCCCCGAGATTGAGGACACCTGGCCCCTAATTATTTCCTAGTGGGTGTGGTGTATAAAGGACACTCGCCCACCTTGTGACACCACAATAATCTGCCCTTAGAGAAATGAAAAATAAGTTAATAAAATACAAATTAATTGTTTTTGTATTATGAAATTACAAGAATGTCTTGTATGTACGTGTGGAGTGAATTATAGTCCCCGGGGGAAAAAAAACATCTGGGTCACGATTGCACCGGAACTTATAAAAGCAGAGACATTCTGAAGGAAAGAGAGAAAAGGACGGTCCGGAGGAGCTTGGGAGGGACATTAACGGATGTCCCTCAGCCAAAGTCATATAAAAGCCTTCGGGATTAAACAGAAGCCACACGGGGTTTGGACCGGGACCGGAGTCCTGGAGCCACTAGGCGGAGGACGCGCCAGGCGGAACCAAAGGGAACGCTCGGGTAACGCCAGCCCGGTGAGACGTATCTTTAATTTTCCCTTATTTAATTTTTTTAGAGACAATCGCATTATTTGGGTCCCACCGATATTTTTTGAGAGATCCCTACTTCTTTTTTTACTTTTTGACAGCGGAAAGACGGATTCTATTTTTTTCTTCGGACTATTATCATTATCGAACGAACTGACATGATTGTGTTTCAGAGACTGGGGTTTATGGTTTTGTTTGGGGGGGGGGGGGTGCGCAGTGTTTATGTGTAATGTTGTCAGACTGACTAAAAGTATTGAGGGGTTTCCAGCGTAACAGCTGATTGTGCGGATTAAATATAGCCGGACACGCCCACCCGCTCACCTGAGTTGAAGTGTCGGATTGTTTTGTTTTACTTCGTTGAAAGCGTGCTTCATAAGGCGATCTAAGTAAATACACGGACGTGCTCATTTTCGAATATTGCTAAAAATAAGAGAATAACTTCCTTGAGCGTGTGCAACCTTTCGTGTACACGGAATTTGTTACAACCTGTTTCCTTCATGCCAGCATTTGGTCGGGCTTCAGAGGGAAGGTTGTTTGAGTGGCTTCGAGTAGTAAGTATTGTTTCTCCTCTTGTTTAAGATCTGCAATCTCAGTGGTTGATCCAAATTGTTTAACTTTAGAAATTGCCTGGAGTCTCCTGTGTACTGTGGTGTGGCTATAAACTACCATCCGAGTACAATTTGGCAACATTAAACCGGTATGTATGTCATTGCACCCATGTAGCTCCCCTAGTGCAAAAAGTACAATGATTTTTTTTAGTAGGAAGCACTGGCAAGTGGATCCTCCTGCTGTTGGACCGGAAGGGGCTCTCTGGTTGGGGTGGGGCCATCCAGCTCTGGTAGGTGACAATGGAATCCACACTCTGCCACTTTCCAAAATCGCCTACTAATCTCACTTGATTTCAGGCATAAAGCTGCTGCAGCTCACGGGAGACCCTGCTGCTTTATTTGGACTTAATTTTAGCCCCGGCTGCTTTTTTTGGGCTTTGTTCAGACTTTGTTTTCGATTTTGCTATTTTGTTTTGTGCTTTATTTTTGATTTTGTTTCATAAATCTTCAGTTTGGTTTCTCAGTTTTGTGTTTTTGTTTAGTTGGATTAGCCCATTCAGTGTGGCCTGCTGCTTCAGGTTCTTTTAAATTACGTTATTAAAGTACTGATTTTTAATTAGTGATTGGGGGTAACCTCATTTTAGACCTTGTCCACGTCTAAATTGTAGCGTTTGTTTTGTTTAATCCCATAATTTTGTCTCCAGGCTGAGAGCTGAAGGCGGTGGGGAGGGGCTTCCAGGGAGACTGGACCTGTATGCTGTGCGAATGACCGGTGGTGGGATTATTTCACGATGGTGTCTGTTCACAAGTGTTTGGGGTGATTTATTTGTTTTGAACCAGTTCTCCATACTGGACTGCCCTCCCCCTGCTGGTAAGCCTCGGAACTATTAACCTCCCTTTCCATTATGGTGCCTTAAATTTTAATTGTTTTTAACATCATGGAATAATAAAGTAAATTTTTTGTGGAACAACGTCTTGTTCTCGTTGATGAAGAATCGTAGTGCCTTATTGGCTATCTTTTTCCTTGGGTGAAACTCCCAAGGTGGCGTTGTTGACACCTGTGGGTTGCCCTGTGTTGAGGGGGCAAAGTACAAAATCTATACCCTCGTGTTGCCATATGTTCATAGATTCAAATCTGATTTCGTACATGACTTTTCACATAAACGTCTTTGTATATATATAAAAACCGTTACTCACCATCATAACAGATGAAGGGTTTCTCCTCACTACAGTCCACATTCTTCCATCTGCCTTTACGATCAAACACAGTGACGGCACATTGACCACTGTTGTATTTTTCATCGTTAAATTCGTCATTCCAGTGTCTGAAAGAGAAACTGCTTCCATCTGACCACCTCCAGGCATCTCTGAACAGACCAATAAATGGTTTACTGCTTGAAGGATTCATCACTTTTGCCAGCTCTTCATCCTGTAGCTGCTTCGTTCCACTGATCAGGTCTGTGTGTTTCTCTCTGCAGTAACTCTGAGCTTCCAGCCAGGTCTTCTCCTCTTCAATCAGATGGTATTTATGGGTTGTGCTGGTTTCTGTGAAGTTGTCAGGTAAATTCTCGTCACAAAAACATTCCCCAGTCTATATTATTTCATTTAAAATACAAAACAAAGTATCTAAAGACACTATATGGTTATGTAAAGAAACAAATGGCAAACAAAACCAGACGTGCATTCTCACCATTGTAGCAGAGGAAATATCTTGGAGTTGAGCAACTCAGATCTCCCCATTTGGGAGGTTCAATCAGATTCCCACAGTTCTCAGTTCTTGCATCATTTGGTTCGCCTGATTTCCAGTTTGTCTCATTTTCATTGAACTCCACTCCAGGCAGAGACCAGTACCAGGTTCTGATACCATCTGTTGGATCATACAGACCAATCCAAGCTTCACTCATATCTTGAGGTGAGTCCCTGTTGAGTCTCTCCATGTCCTTCATGTTAGTCACTGTGACCAGGTCAGTGTGTGTCTCTCTGCAGTGCTGCTGAGCTTCAGTCCAGGTCTTTGCCTCTTTAATGTAGTGAAACTGATAGAGCTGACAGTTCATGACGCAACACTGAGCTGTGAGCATAAAACATATTGGTATTAAATTAGGATGATTTATTTAAATACACAATATGGACAATAAGCTTCAACATAATATAATTAGAATTTGTATTGAAGTTTCAGTGTGTCACACAGAGGTAACTCTCTCTCCTCATAGTCTGGTTGTGTTTCAGATCAACTTACCCATCAGGAAGAGCAGAATCAGACTCCACTGCATCTTTGCTGTCAGATGAATTATTTCCCTCCAGCAGTTTGTCTCTGTTGGATGAAGAAGATTTAAACACTGAAAAGCTGCAGCTCTCCCTCCACTGGACAGAGAAACGATGCTGGGAGCAGAGAGATGAAAACGGAAAGGTTGAAGAATATTGCACAACCTTTTCTCTACTAAAAAAATGCTACCATGTTAAAAAAAGAAATAAGAATTAGTAAGATTAAAATGACAGACAAAATAACGTACATCTCTTTCTTTCTGTCCTTCAGTGAATGTGATGCTCTTCTCTTGATGCTCTGCTGAAAACTGCCCCAGCTACACTGTTGCTCTCCAAACAGCAGCTGAATTTAACCATTTCATTATTTAAATATTCAAAACAGGGAAGAAACATTTTTCACAAGGAAATCTTCTAAAAGCCAAAAAGAGGAAGAAAAAAATTAATAAGTTCAACCATCCTCTACAACGTGGGAACATGATTTAATCAACAGGAGAACTGTGACAGCCTGTATTCAGCATCGCGTGCTGCATGGATTATAACATCGCTGCTTGTAGCTCAGACCTCACAGTTCTTATTTGCCTTTCTAATGAAGTTTGTGACAGACGGCTCAAAGAGCAAACTGATCAAAGTGTGAGAAAAGCAGCTGTTTGTGTGAAAGCTGCTCTTTGTTCACCAGCTTTGATGTTCATATCGTGTGACTTTAACAGGAAATCCAGGGAATTATTTTTTTTTTTATCCAGGTTTCACATAACCAGTTTTGTTTCATTTTAGTTTATCTTAGTTTTTAATTCATCTCCTAACATTACATTTTTACTTATTTTTTTCTCACTGATAGATGAATACAATTATTTTGTTTGTTACATATGAGTGTGTTTTATGTATTGAACCAGTTTCACAAAGATGGTAGTGGATTTATGTAACGTCTTTGCTAGATAAGCTTTTGTTTATTGATAGTTATGATTCTGCATCTAGAGACCTGGAGGGTCTGCTGTGGTCACACAGAGGGGCGTGACCGGGCAGAGGGGCGTGACCGGGCAGAGGGGCGTGACCGGGCAGAGGGGCGTGACCGGGCAGAGGGGCGTGGTCACCAGGTGTTGGTATAAGTCTGGTGCTGTGCGGGGGGGCGTGACCGGGCAGAGGGGCGTGACCGGGCAGAGGGGCGTGGTCACCAGGTGTTGGTATAAGTCTGGTGCTGTGCGGGATGTCAGGATCCTTTGTGGACCCCGAGGTCCCCTGGCACCACAATATTAACAGTTCCCAGAGTCATGTTATGGTGAGGCTTCTTTCCAGTATTGTGGCCTCCGTTTGTGGAATGGTCTGCCAGAAAACCTGAGGACTGCTGAAAATGTTGCTGTCTTTCAGATCAGGCTCAAGATCCAACCTTCTATCTGTACTTCGTTAATTGAATAAATTCTGCTAAGTCTGTGCATTTTTCACACAGTTGTGTGTTTTTCCGTATGGGGTCCGAGTGGGTTATTGTTTGTTTGTACTGCACTTTGAGCTGCTTTTAGTATGACGGGTGCTTTATGAAAACAATTGATTGATCCTCAAAGCAGGCGTAGAACCTATAGTTCCCACAAGTATTGAACTGGAGGTGATTCAACTGCCTGGCTGCTCTCAGATCCTCGTTCATACTTCAACGGTAGAACTGGAAGCACCAATCAGATTATGACACCAAAACCATTTGATTGACAACTGACCGCATTCATTGATTGGCTGGTGATTTACGTCACTGGTAACTCCAAATAACATTTAGCATTTAGCTGTGGACCGGAGGAGTTTAATTAAAGTTGTCAGGAACACATGAGGCAAGCTAGCCGCTAACTGCTCTGAAAGCAAACAAATAAAGTGGCAGAATGCAATTATAGTGAAATAATCAGCTGAGTTGAGCCTTTATCATTATGTTAATGAGTTTCTATAAGACAAAATGAAGTATCTGAGTTTATTTGAGGCCATCTTGGAGGTTCACCTTTTTGTGTCGCTGCAAAAATCAGCGGAGAGTTGACCGCAGCTGCAGCACGCTCATTTCCCGCCCACAACGATGAGGAACAGAGCGGATAATGGAGAAGCTCACTACCTGGGCTGCAGCCGAACCGCACATTAAGCAGTTAGTTTACGACATGCCAGTGGAAAAGCACCTTTAGTAGGCCTAGCGTATGCGCAATGCTATAAAATAAAATATGTGGACACCTTTGACTAATGTGCGAGAGAAAGATTTCAAAATGGCTTCTGTAGGGATCGACTGGTATGAGATGGAGCAGGAGAATATGTCAGATGATGTGGATAAGCTGCCTCATATCTCAAACTATGGCATAGTTCACTACTTAGTGAAAACGAAGAGTGTATACAACACGAAGGAGCTTCACAACCTGAAATCCATGGACGCATACGAATAGTGTTTCAACGGCTTTGTAAAGGAAATACAAACTTTTCTGGTGACTGGCAGAGTGAGAACCTGTATTAACATGCAAGAAGTCTACATGTTTGTCTTAGCTTGCAGAAAAAAGCAACATTAGCCAGGCTAATGTTGCTTTTTTGGCCATAACTCCTACAGAAAATATCATTAACATTTACCATAGTATCACACAGAGGTGGGCAGAGTGCTCAAAAATCGCAATCATGTAATAATTTGAATATTCAAAACCAGGCTGGAGCCTGATTCAAAATAAAACTATTCATAAACCAGAAAACGAAAGGACAACTGTTAATAAAATGAATTAACCTTTGTAACCAGAGAACATTAATTCATTTCCAGGGAAAATGTGACTATCTTTATTCAGTCACATTTTCTGTACAAAATGGTGTATAAACTCAATGCTTGCAGCTTGAACTTTATGGTTTCTATTTGCTATTGAAATAAAGTGCACTACAAACAGCTCGTAAGACAAATTTATCAAAGTGTGAGGAAAGCAGCTATAGTGTGAAAGCAGATCGTTTTTGAGCAACTTTGAACTGAATGTTCTATTCAGTGAAAAGTGACTTTCTACTTTCGTCTCCACCCCGCAAATTCTTTGGCTCCTTCACCAACCCAAACCACTTAAAAAAAAACATTATGCCTCTAAATGTATGTTTTCAAGCCAACTTTTGGCAGAGAGAATGTCAGAGTAACTATGATCTATTTTCAAAGGAAGATTTTTTTCTGCTACATGAACATAAGGCACCCACATACTCAGAAGTATTGTGCGTATTCTGTGAGCCACAATCGGTACCCTTGGCCAAGATGGCTTTCTTCTTAACACTCTTCGATGGAGAAATGCAGGCCTGGGATTGTGAGATTCCTTTCCCACAACTCCAAAGGATACTAGCAAGTTTGATGACTGCCCTGTTTCTTCTCCAACAGAGCAGCCACATCTGTTAGTGCAGCACAAAGTGGCAGTCTTGCGCAGTCTTTGCGACGGGTTTCGCCGATTCTCAACCTTATCATCTAGGTGTTGCATAGAAAACAGTTCAATGTGAACAGTTTCCCGTGCGACACCGAATATACGTCCTCACGTATACTCGGAGAAATGTAACTTTGTGCGGACATGTCCAGCAGACAAAAGTAAAGCACAGACATCTGCAGAGTGAAGAAGGCCAGAGTTTGTGAGAGCCTTAAGTTTCTTTACCTAACTTCATAAATATGAAGAACCACATAAAAGCACTTTAATATTCTCACCATTATAACAGATAAAATATCTCCCTGTATTGCAGACTGCATTTCCCCATTGAAGAGTGCTAAGAAGGAAGCCACAATTTTCTTGTGCGGTTACATCATGTGGCTCATTGGATCCCCAGTTGGTCTCATTTTCACTAAACTCCACTCCAGGCAGAGACCAGCGCCATGTCCGGTCAAACTCTAGTCTCGTGTACAGACCAATCCAAGC
This sequence comes from Phalloptychus januarius, assembly GCA_902982915.1. NCBI lineage: Eukaryota > Metazoa > Chordata > Actinopteri > Cyprinodontiformes > Poeciliidae > Phalloptychus > Phalloptychus januarius. The sequence goes on from CADWAE010000460.1 coordinate 2,558,670, forward strand.
TTGGCTCATGTTTCCAGGCGCGTTCCTGAGGAGTCTCTTCATATCCGCCATGTTAGTCACTGTGACCAGGTCAGTGTGTTTCTCTCTGCAGTGCTGCTGAGCTTCAGTCCAGGTCTTTGCCTCATTAATGTAGTGAAACTGATAGAGCTGACAGTCGATAAAACAACGCTGAGCTGCGCACATAAAACACGTTGCTGGAAATACAAATCAGTAGCTGCGCTTCTATTGATCATACAATTATGCAATTTTTTGGTAAAAAGTTTTAACTCTAGATTGAGTTGTATTTTTTGGCAGTATCAAAATGAGTGTTTTTTGCAAAACTCCAAAGGAAAAACTTTTTTTATTCAGATTACACGAGTCACATGATCAACAACTGGAGGTCGCCGTTGGTGCAAACCACAAAGAAGACGTCAAGAAGGATCACATTGTAGCGTGTTTTTTAATGACATCGCATAAACAAACTTATGATTTTTGTTGTGTTTCTTATTCAATGGAAAAACAGCAATTGGGAAATTATCAGGGGGGCTTGACATTATCAGACTATTGACAAAGTTTCTGTGCGCATTTGTATTGGAAACGCAGCTAATCATAGCATCACTAGTAAGAAAGACTTTTCTGATGGCAGATCTGTATTGACGCGTAACAGTATGTAGCGTTTTAGATCAACTTACCCATCAGGAAGAGCAGAATCAGACTCCACTGCAGCTTTGCTGTCAAATGAATTACTTTCCTCCAGCAGTTTGTCTCTGTTGGATGAAGAACATTTAAAAACTGGAAAGTTGTAGATCTCCTTCCAATGTCGCGAGAGCAGAGGAGCTGAAGCAGGACAGCAAACAGAGCAGATAGAAAAACCTGAAGTCAATATTTTCTTAAGTAATCAATGAAAATTCTCACCTGATATAATAAACTTAAATGAATTAAATAATTAGATTACACTTTTGAGTAAAGGAAATGAGGTGAAGCTCTTTGCTGGATCCTTTTCTTGCCTTATGGAAAGCTTCGTGTTGAAAACGGTCCTCAGGTGAATGTTTATGCATTTCCAACACAAACCACAGTATTAGTAGCTACATTTGAATATCTCAGTTTGAATATTCAAACAAGGGACAATGTTGTCTTTCCTGTGAAAACAAGTAATTACTTAACCCAGGAGCAGAGCTAAAGCGTTGAAATTAACCGACTGCAGTTTGCATGGACATTTTAACATGTGACTGAAAAATGCGAAAACACTTAAGATCTACAAATATGTGGCCTAATTGCACTCAGCAGTTTGTTACTAATGTAACATTAATTGACTTTTGGTTTCATTTTTACCTCTGTGACTTAGTTTGTTTTGACTATGTGAATAATGTGAAACAGGCACCATGAGATAGATGGATTTTAGCCCAATGTTATGGTTGCAAGTAGCCTTATGTCTGAGATCAACAGTAATAAGCACAAACAACCAGGCTGACAACAAAAAAAACCCCTGATGTTTAATACAAAACTAAATAAAATAAGATTATTGTACTCTTTTTCATTTATGACAGAAAGTGCACAGCTCAAATTATTGTTCCTTCACAAAGATATGTGCGCTCAGATCAGTCTCACAGATTTGAGCTTTCACAAAAGTGCCACAGTAAAGCTGGTGGCACCAACAGCAGCACAGAGAGGGAAACAGGAAGACTCTCCTGAAATATTTCATTGTTTGAAGACAAAAAATGCAGGAAAGCAGCATTTTACATGAACTACTGAAGCAAAACTGCAGTGATTTGAATAAATTAAAATCTTTTAAAAAAAGAAGAAATATAAAGAAGCAGTGAAGACATGAGAAATGATACCTTAGCCTGTTGCAGCCATGCTTCAGAAATTTGTGTTCAAATCTGTTAATCTAAAATAAGCAACTTAATGTGATGAAGCTCTACAAACTTTGAGGATTTTTGGTTTCTCAGTCACATGTTATTTCCGCTACGTTCTCGACTGGTTGGATATTCATGAGATCCTGCTTGCAGAATCTTTGAATGAAATCACACCAAGACTTTACCTTCTGTGTAACCTGTGCTGCCATCTGCTGGCCAAATCTTACTTCTACATGGAAAACGAGTAACATCTTTTCCATTTTAGCTGCTGACAGACTGTCACACATTCAGTCCAAGCTGTTGAGGTTAAACCTAAACAGATGTAGGTTTAAAGAATTTTAAAGTGTATTGACATGTTTTTTTTCACTCGAAGTAAAGTTAACATTTTGGATGTCGCCCAGCCAAAGCTCAAAATTCAATATAGTAGATGGCCAAAGATAAATAGTTAAGATAGTGAAAGCATTAACAATTATGGCCAGCAATTATTAGAAAGTTCTGATTGATGTAATTAAAATAAAGATTGTGCCATTGATTTCTGGGATGCATCCCAGCCCGCATACTAGGTGGGCACCATATGGGTCCCACATGGGTTTGTCCAAGTAGTGCCAGCGCCTACATGGACCCTAAATGGTGGTAGCCCTACATGGGCAAACCCATGTGGGACCCATATTGTCTGCCCTCCTTTTCCCAATATGGGGCCCATCTAGGCATGCTGGGTGGGATGTCAATAATTTATGACAGGCATTTAAAAAAATTAAATATAAATACAAATATATATATATATATATTGTTTCAAAATCAAACTTTATTAATAGTGCAATTTCATACAGTCAGATGTAATAGAAAGTGCTTTAAAGCGATTTAAAACAAAAAAGTAGGCCTCTAACCACTAGAAACACAATAAAATGATTGAAGTAAATAACTCAAGAAAACAGATCAAACAAGTAATTGTTTACAATAAAATAATTCAAAGTAAGAGAAATCAGCCAATGCAGACCAGGGACAGAGGAAACACAATGATGAAGATCAGCAACTAAACACAAGAGATTTGTATTTAGTTGCTGTGTGTAACTAAACACACAGCAAATGGAATAGAAAGGATTTATATTGCTCATATTCACACACCAGTATGAGGATTGGCACAACTTGAGCTGAAGTGCCTTGCTTAGGGGAACATCAGCATGTAGCAAGAATCGAACCCACAATTTCTGCTTATAAGACTCGCTTTTAACAGCAACGTGATAAAAACATCCGACAGAACCCGAGCAGATCAACAGTAGCTTAAAAGGCACTGAAATATTAAAGTATAACTTCACAATATAAAAGTAGATCAAATTGGTGTAAATTACATAACAGTATAATAGATAAGATATAACTCCCTGGCATGTTGCATAGTGCACTAAAAAAACCAAACACCACGTAAAGCTTTATGTAAATAGATCAGCACCATTGAAAAAACGATTCCTCACTTGGGAAGTAAGATTATTTAAACCAACATCTAAAATAAATCACATACCAAAGAATAAAATAAAAACAAAAGAAAAGATAGGATTTTACTTTTTAGAACAGATGAAGTTAAACTTCTCATCATCATTTTTTTTGAACCACTGATGTCCTCCTCCCGTCTCCATGGCGCCAGACATGTCACAGTCGTCCATCGGTTCACCTTCAGCCCAGTTCTTATAGATGACCACCTGGTCACTGACCCAGAACCAGAAATCCAGAGTGCAGGTGTAGTGCAGACCCATCCAGACGTAATCAGTCGATGCGTTCTTGACTTTCTCCTGGATCCATCTCTGATCCTCCATGTTGGTGATGGTGACCAGGTCATGGTGGTGATCTCTGCAGTAGTACAAGGCGTCCTCCCAGTTCATCTTCTCTTGGATCAGGATCACTTTATCTAAACAAAGAAGCCATTTGATGACACATCCATCAAAGGTCACAACCGTGCAGATGTGACACCTATTTCAGTTGATTTTAATTGAAATGATCTCATCGGTGTTTTTGAAATGGCTTACCTTCGTAACAGACGAAGTGTTTCTTGGTCGTACATTTCTCATTCCTCCATCTGCCTTTATTATTAAACCTAAACATGGCACATTGCCCACTGTTGGGCTGTTGGTTGTTGAAGCCTTTGTGCCAGTGTCTGAAAGAGGAGCTGCTTCCGTCGGACCATGTCCAGGTGTCTCTGAACAGACCGAAATGCACGTGTGTTTCGCTTCGCACAGAGTTCAAAACATTCGCCAGTCTTGCATCCTGCAGCTGCTTCGTTCCACTGATCATTTCTGTGTGATTCACTCTGCAGTAAATCTGAGCTTCCTGCCACGTCTTCTCCTCTTCAATCAAGTGGTATTTCTGGTTTCTATCAGTTTCTGTGGAGAAGGAAGAAAAAAAACACATTGCAGACTGAGAATATTTGAGGAAAGTTGATGGTTTTGTCATACTTGCGATCAGAATTCCATTAAGAAATCGATACCACTTTACAATAAAAAGCTCTTCCTATAGATGAATAATAAAAATTATAGATATGTTATCAATTCATCTGTAAACACTTTATAAATCATTTACTAGGCATTAAGAGTGAGAAGGAGACTTTATGCTAAACAACTACATTTACAAATCGTTATTGTGCTTACAAGGTGCTCTGAAAAGTTTAGTGTAATAACTGTAGATAAAATCAATAGGTGAACAGAATTGGCTCACTATTTGGCAAGAAACTGGTAGATTTTGCCTCCTTTTCGCCCTAAATGAATGTATAGCAAACAGCTACTAGTGATTTATAAAGGGTTTAGAGAAGAAGGGGAGTGGTACCAATACATCTCTCATCCAGATGTTTTTTTTTTAATTACTTAGTTTCTTTCGTGGGTTTTCTTATGACTCACCATCATAGCAGAGGAAAAATTCCTTGTGATGACAGGATCCATCTGCCCATGTGAAGTTTTTAAACAGAAACCCACAGTTCTCAGATATTTCATTTCCATGTTTGTCAGTTGGTTCTCCTTCATTCCAGTTTGTCTCACTTTCATCGAACTCCATTCCGGGTCGAGACCAGCGCCATGTTCTGGTACCATTTGTTTGATCATACAGACCAATCCAAGCTTGGTTTTTACTACCAGCTGAGATGCTGATGAGTCTCTTCATGTCCTCCATGTTAGTCACTGTGACCAGGTCAGTGTGTTTCTCTCTGCAGTGCTGCTGAGCTTCAGTCCAGGTCTTTGCCTCTTTAATGTAGTGAAACTGATGGAGCTGACAGTCCATGAAGCAACACTGACCTGAAACATGATTTCAGCAACACACGTCATATGGCTAAATGTTTCAATGAAACATCATTTAAGCTCCTGTGATTAAAAAAAATGTAGTAAAAATCTCATAGTCTAGTTGTGTTTCAGATCAACTTACCCATCAGGAAGAGCAGAATCAGACTCCACTGCATCTTTGCTGTCAGATGAATTATTCTAAAGTTGGCTGAAGAACACATTTAAACACTTCACATCAATGTTTGAAAACCTGCAACAAGGCTGGGAGAGCAGAGAGGTCGAAGCCAGACACGAAACAAAACACTTAACTATCAAGCACAGAGAGAAAGTTAAAACATGGGCCTGGTCATCTTTCGTGTCTCGTCAAACCTCCGATCGACGTTCCGGGATTAAATGTCGACTTCTGGTGAACAGAGATCACATAAGAGCGAGTCTGTGTCAGCATTTGAATGTTCAAACGGGAGGATGGGTGCGATCTTCAGAAAGGAGATAATTCATGTTACCAGTTATACAATAAATAAGGACGGTGAGCTGAAGCAACTTATGTATGGAAAAAAAAACATCTGGATTTTTTTTTAGCATCAGACTAGAACGTAAAAGTAAGAGATAATAATACTATGCATTCATCTCAGAAAACAGCTTTTTCCCCAGATAGACATTTGGTCAAAGTATAACTGTGTGTTTTCCTCATTATCACCTGTTTTAAGTAAATACTGAGATATTTACCCTGCTGCCTAATTTGGCTGAGCTGATCTCACCTTTGACCAAATGATGTTTAAAGGATGTTTTTATTAACTCAACTCCTCTCATCTCAATTATTTGAAATTCTTACACAAAGAAGTCAAATATGATTCTTTAGATTCTCTTCAGCCTTCTTTTAATCTTGACTGCAAAAACTGAATATCCTGCTTTTATTTTGAAAGCTGCAGGTCTTAGTTTGAACATAACCACTGTGTTTTTTTTCCCCCAATTGGAGTCTCTGTCATTTGTCAGCTTTTTCTCAGAAACACTCAGCATCTCAATACACAGCATTCCTAAATGATTTTTGATGATTTATTCTAAATATTGTATATTTCTTGTAAATGAGCGACTCAGAAATCACATGATCACGTGGCCCCGGCTCTGCTGCCAGGTCTGATCTCTGGGTTTCTGTGTTTGCGTGTCAACATGAACCGCGTCGGCAAAATGAGCAGCACAGGCAGCAGGCGTTTTGCATGTCTGCCTTCGTGCCGATGCAAAACACTGTGAGGACGATACGCAAATGTACTTTCCAACCACAGTGTGAATGAATTATTGTTGCGCGGGGAATTTTGTATCTTTTCCTGGTCCTCCCTCCTTTTTTTTTTTTTTGCATGTTTACAGTGCTCTTCTGGTTAAGGTTAGGAATAGACTAGTAATGGTTGGGTTTAGTGAAAATTAGATTAAATTTAGTTACTTTGTTAAATACAAAGCCCTGAGTTTTTATAGGAGCACAAGGATGTGTGTGTGCGTGTGAGTGTCTTTGATATGAGGGGTGGTTTTCTTTTTTAGCCAATAATCCTGCAGAGGCGAACCAACTGGAAGAAGAAACGCTCACCTGAAATATGAATTATGGTTTAATAAAAGGATACAAATCGACAAATATGTCACAATTCTAGGTGGGAAAGTCGAATCCGGTGAATTTGGAAATTTAAGAATGAAATTGAATGAAAGGTTTTAAGTACTGGTGTACGGGTGTGCAAAATGATCACATTCCCATCTTTCTGTCAAATTGTAAATAAAATGTCTCTCAACATGTGGAAAAGTTTTCAATTGATTTATTAAGATCTTATTGTTTTAAATCACAGCAAAGATTTTATCAAGGATGAGTTAATGTTAAAGTCACTGAATATTTTAGATGAAAAAATATAACATTTTAAAAAAAAACATTTCAAGAGGAAATTATTTTCAGTCCTAAGCAAATAATATCTAATCTAATATTCTGCTTAACAGATCATTTCTTGGTGAAAATCAAATACAATTTTGTGAAGTGAATCAAACCCACAATTGAATTGAAGCACAAAGTGAAAGAGCAAAAAGAAGAGGAAGAATTATTCATTAGTACAGATGAAGTTAAATCTCTCAGTGTCGTTTCTTGGGAACAACTGGTACTCTCCTCCTGCCTGCATGACTCCAAATATGTTACAGTCATCCTGTTCATTCCAGGTCCAGTCATCACAGAGCCAGAACCAAACATCCATACTGCTGTTGTAGCGCAGTCCAATCCAGACAAAAGGAGTCGATGCCTCCTTGACTTTCTCCTGGATCCATCTCTGATCATCCATGTTGGTGATGGTGACCAGGTCATGGTGATGATCTCTGCAGTAGGTCAAGGCCTCATGCCAGGTTTTATTTTCTTTCATCAGAATCACTTTATCTGGAAGGAAAATACATAAAATATAAAGAATAAAACTAAAACTCTTCAATCAGAATTTATGCAACAAAAAAGAAGTTTCAAAAGTATTATCAATTAAAAAACTTCATTTAACTGAATGTTAACAGAATAATGAATGTTTTAACCACATGAACCTGATAGTGAAGTTTGTATTCTTGACAAACATATTACTAGGCATACAGAGTTTTATGTTACACAAACTGATATGTTTTGAATACTCACCATATGAGTAACAGATGAAGGGTTTTCTTTCATCACAGTTCTCATTCCTCCATCTGCCTCCATCATCAAACACAGTCATGGCACATTGACCACTGTTGTTTATCTGAATATCAACACTGTAGATTCCAGTGTCTGAAAGAGAAACTGCTTCCATCTGACCACCTCAGGTGTCACTGAACAGACCAATGAATATATACCTTGAATTTGCAGTCGTTAAATTAACCTTTGTTCACTTCTGCATCCTTCAGCTGCTTCATTCCACTGATCAGTCGTGTGTTTCTCTGCAGTAACTCTGAGCTTCCAGCCAGTCTTCAACTCTTTAATCAGGTGGTATTTCTGATGAATCATTTTTAGAAATAAAGAAATCAGAGCACAAAGTTTATCACTTGAGTTTTAAAATAAACATTAACAAGATGATTTAGATTTACACAAATTTTTTTCTCACCATTATAGCAGATAAATGAAACTTCCCATTACAAGATAAATCTCCACTTGAGGAAAGGAGGGTTGTCTTTCCATATCATCCCATAATTCTTGCCTTCAGATCTAACATTATTTGGTTCCCCTTCTGCCCAGTTTGTCTCACTTTCATTGAACTCCACTCCAGGCAGAGACCAGTACCACTTTCTGATACCATCTGTTTGACCATACAGACCAATCCAAGCTTCACTCTGATCTCCAGCTGAGATGTTGATGAGTCTCTCCATGTCCTTCATGTTAGTCACTGTGACCAGGTCAGTGTGTTTCTCTCTGCAGTGCTGCTGAGCTTCAGTCCAGGTCTTTGCCTCTTTAATGTAGTGAAACTGATAGAGCTGACAGTCCATGAAGCAACACTGAGCTGTGGACAATAAACACATTTCACTATAACTTGTAGTGTCTGTTTACACAACACATGCATTACAATTACTAGAACTTAGCAGCTTAATTTTATGTTTAATCACTTTACTTCCTATGAATATTGAACAGGCAGCTGGTTTTAAATCAGACTTTATTATAACAGAAATCAGAGAGTCTAGTTGTGTTCCAGATCAACTTACCCATCAGGAAGAGCAGAATCAGACTCCACTGCATCTTTGCTGTCAGATGAATTATTTTCCTCCTGCAGTTTGTCTCTGTTGGATGAAGAAGATTTAAACACTGAAAAGCTGCAGCTCTCCCTCCACTGGACAGAGAAACGATGCTGAGACAAAGACAGACAGAAAAATTAGTGCAACTTTTCTAACTTAAAATGTGCTAACATGAAAATAACGTAAGAATAGGATTAAAACTAAATTTCTATGAAACTTACATTTCTTTTCTTTGTCTCTCAGTGGACGGGTTCTCTCCTCTGGAGACGGTCCCAGGTAAACTGTTGGTATCATAATTCCCCACGTCTCTAAATACCAGCTGAATTTCACCATTTCATATTTAAATATTCAAAGTAGAGCAGGAACATGTTTCACAAGGAAACCCTTTACAAACTATAAAGAGGAAGGAAAAAAACTAATTAGATGCAAAAAAATCTACTTTGGAAAACAACAAGGAAAAACTTTATTCAGCATCACCTGCTGAGCTGTAATATCACTGTTTGTAGTTCATCCCTTAAAGTTTCTGCTTGTCTTTCCAATAAATTGCTACAAACAGCTTTCAGAAGAAACTGATCAAAGTCTGAGAAAAGCAGCTCCAGTATAAAAGCTGATCTTTATTTTGCAGATTAAAATTAGTTCCAAACAGGAAGTCCAGAAAAAGGATATGATGTCAGAACAACCGATCTTGCTAAACCTGTCAAATAGTCAGACAATTGTTGTATGATCTGCAATATCGCATGGCTGAGTCTCGCCAACCTGTTTGATTCATGCAACATCGTGTGTCTAACTAATTCTGCACAAAAACGCTTTTCAAGATAAGAAGAATTAATAGTTCATGGTACATTTTAAAAGCATAATCTAGAAAGAGGCAATAAAATATTGCAAATGAGAATGTTTGTGTATCAGTAGTACCCACAAGACAATGCCCCAGTATAATTAGCCTACATGTAGCATGGACAAAAACCAAAACCAGTTAGCATGTTGCATCAGGTAGCATCCCAGAGCCTCAGGTGCGTCCCAGACTCAGCTGGTGCACTGAGACCTTCAGTTACTGGAGTGTGATGAACCAGGCCGGCGCCACATCAGGTCAGAACACCTCTGTATGCGTGTCATCGCCGTCACAACCAGGGTTCTTCAGGTTCTTCAGGTTTCCGCTTCTCCATCAGCAGCTGGACTTTTCACTTAACTGCTTGCCACTTCGCCGTCCACCAGATCCTTTCATGTCTCTATCTTTTAGCTTGAATTAAGTTTTGGTTAAGGCTACTGGTAGGAATAGATAGTAAGTTGGATTAGTGAGAAATGTCAGCATTAGCATAAATGTAGTTAGAAATTGAATGCAGTCATTACAAGACATAAGTTTATGGAAGTGCAAGATATGCAGGGTTGTCTAATGTGTTAGAGGTGGTTTGTTTCAACAATATCCGTAGAGACGACCAACTAGAAGATCAGCTCACCAGAAATAATGGGTTAATAGGATATAAATCTACAAATATCTCACAACTGGAAAGCTGAAACTATTTGGAAATTTAATAAGAACTTGAATGAAACTTTCTTAGCAGCTTCATAGGATTTGGACAAAGTAATTGGGATCTTTGTTTCATCTCCACCTTCCCAACATCTTTCTGTTAAATTGACAGAATGTCTCTCAACATGTGGAAAAGTTTTCAAATGGTTTATTAAGGTGTTATTTATTTAAATCACAACAAAATTCGATCAAGGATGAGAAGACAAAATATTGTAAAAACAACAACATAAATGCACATGTGAGAAAAGATCCACTTTATATAATCTCAACAATTCACTTAAAAAAATAACATTTAAGAAAAAATAATTTCCCATTTTAAGCAAATAATATCTCATTTAAAATTCTGCTCAGCAAATCATTTCTTGGAAAAATTCAAATCTGGTTTACTGAATTTTATTAAACCCAAAAAGACGCACAAAGTGAAAAAAGCTGATAGTAAGAAGAGGAAGAAGAGTTATTCATTAGAACAGACAAAGTTAAATCTCTCACTGCCGTTTCTCTGGAACCAGCGGTACTCTCCTCCTGCCTCCATGGCTCCAAACATGTTACAGTCATCCTGTTCATTCCAGGTCCAGTTCTCACAGAGCCAGAACCAAACATTCATGCTGCAGTTGTAACGCAGTCCAAACCAGACAAAAGGAGTCGATGCCTCCTTGACTTTCTCCTGGATCCATCTCTGATCCTCCATGTTGGTGATGGTGACCAGGTCATGGTGATGATCTCTGCAGTAGGTCAAGGCCTCATGCCAGGTTTTATTTTCTTTGATCAGGATCACTTTATCTAGCATGAAAATACATAAAAAATAAGGAATGAAACAATACCTATACCTTCTTTATAAGTCTCCAATCAGATCTGGTGCAACAAAAATAACGTTTCAAAAGCATCAAGGACCTTTATTCAACTAAATACATGCAATAATAATGACTGTTATGAGATAAATCACACAGACCTGATAGTGAAGTTTAGATTTGAAAGACTTTTAACTAAGAATGTGGAGTTTTCTGTTAGACAAACTGATATGTTTTGAATACTCACCATATGAGTAACAGATGAAGGGTTTTCTTTCATCACAGTTCTCATTCCTCCATCTGCCTCCATCATCAAACACAGTCACAGCACATTGACCACTTTTGGGTTGCTGATGGTAAAACTGTCGATACGAGGGTTCGAGAGAGATACTTCTTCCATCTGACCACCTCCAGGTGTCGCTAGTCAGACCAATGTATATAGGTTCTGCCCAATAATATATAAATGCAGATATATTCATCATATTCTCTGCATCCTGCAGCTGTTTCGTTCCACTGATCAGGTCTGTGTGTTTCTCTCTGCAGTAACTCTGAGCTTCCAGCCAGGTCTTCCTCTCTTCAATCAGGTGATATTTATGGGTTGCATTATTTTCTGCAGAGTGAACAGAGTTGATTAGCTTTGCATGACTTTTGAGAAGTATCCTTAGAAAAAGGGTTTAAAAAAAGAAGCTTAATAGTTTAAGGAATAATTTTTTCTTTACTTTTAAAACATGAAACTTTTATATGATGTCAAATAAGAAAAAGATGGAAAATGTTGATAAATTTTATTACTATAGGTCTTATAATAAAATATATTTATATTTGATTAAAAACACTTTATTCATAAATGTGAAATGTTTCTTATTAGTATTTTTATTATTAAACATAAATTAATATTTGATAATAAAATGTTACTCTTTGTTCTTCACATTTATATATGCACTGTTGAAACCAGATGTTTACATAGTTTACATGCCCTATTTATATTTTAAAGAAAAAAAATGATGTTTCAATCAAAATACTTCAATCTTACCATCGTAACAGATGAAAAAGGCGTAATATGTACAGAATATATTAAACCATCTGGTATCCAGCCACAAAATTCCACAGTTGGACATCCAGCCATCCCATGGTTCTCCTGGGTTCCAGTTTGTCTCACTTTCATTGAACTCCACTCCAGGCAGAGACCAACGCCAAGGTTCTGGTACCACTTGTTTGGATCATACAGACCAATCCAAGCTTCCCTCTGATCTCCAGCTGAGATGTTGATGAGTCTCTCCATGTCCTTCATGTTAGTCACTGTGACCAGGTCAGTGTGTTTCTCTCTGCAGTGCTGCTGAGCTTCAGTCCAGGTCTTATTCTCATTAATGTAGTGAAACTGATAGAGCTGACAGTCCATGAAGCAACACTGACCTGTGAACAATAAACACATTTCACTATAACTTGTAGTGTCTGTTTACACAACACATGCATTACAATTACTAGAATTTAGCAGCTTAATTTTATGTTTAACTCTTTAAGTTCCTATGTGAATATTGAACAGGCAGCTGGTTTTAAATCAGACTTTATTATAACAGAAACTAGAGAGTCTAGTTGTGTTCCAGATCAACTTACCCATCAGGAAGAGCAGAATCAGACTCCACTGCATCTTTGCTGTCAGATGAATTATTTCCCTCCAGCAGTTTGTCTCTGTTGGATGAAGAAGATTTAAACACTGAAAAGCTGCAGCTCTCCCTCCACTGGACAGAGAAACGATGCTGAGACAAAGACAGACAGAAAAATTAGTGCAACTTTTCTAACTTAAAATGGGATAACATGAAAATAACGTAAGAATAGGATTAAAACTAAATTTCTATGAAACTTACATTTCTTTTCTTTGTCTCTCAGTGGACGGGTTCTCTCCTCTGGTCCCAGGTAAACTGTTGGTATCATCGTTCCCCACGTCTCTAAATACCAGCTGAATTTCACCATTTCATATTTAAATATTCAAAGCAGAGCAGGAACATGTTTCACCAATAAACCCTTTACAAACTATAAAGAGGAAGGAAAAATACTAATTAGATGCCAAAAAATCTATTTTGGAAAACAACAAGGAAAAACTTGACTGTCTTTATTTAGCATTGCGTGCTAATGGTGATCTAGAGTATAATATCACTGTTTGTAGTTCATCCCTTAAAGTTTCTGCTTGTCTTTCCAATAAATTGCTACAAACAGCTTTCAGAAGAAACTGATCAAAGTCTGAGAAAAGCAGCTCCAGTATAAAAGCTGATCTTTATTTTGCAGATTAAAATTTAATGTCAAGAGTTTCAAACAAGAAATCCAGGAAAAAACAACGAATAACCAGTTTTTCTTCACATTGAATTTAGACAAATTGTTCATATCTGTCAATTGATTGTGTTAATTTCTCCTCACTGTTTGATTAATTCAATTATCAAGTTTCTTTCGTGTTATTCTGAATTCTTTGACATCTCCATAGTACAGCAGGAATCAGCTCCTCAAAGACGAAGGTTTGGATTCATGGTACATTTTTGGTAAATAATCTTTAATTCATTTAAAGAGCACTTATGAAATAGTTATTTATGTGTTGTGAGTGGAAAAGCGTACAGAGAATAAAATATGCATACAGGAAGCAAAACTATTCGGGAAATTAACACACTAATTGATCCCTGTTCGTCGTCTTCCCTTCAATTAATTATTTCTTGTTGTTACTGTGGTCAAATTATTTTCAATGTTTTAAAGACGCGGCGTGTTTTTGGCTACCATATATGTTTTGATTTTTGATTGTTTTTTTTGTTTTTTAACTAACCACCTTCAAAGTGCATGTCAAGCACATTTATGTTGTTTGTTGTTGTTCTTATAATTTTATGAAGTAGATTAATAAAAAGTAAGATAAAAATCCATCCATTCCAGCAGTTTGAGTTGTTGTGGCATTCAGGAACATATTTAAAGGTTTCAAATGTTTTGCTAATTGCTTATTTATTTATTTATTTTGCTTAATTCCTGCACATCTGCTGAGCTAGTCTGAAGGAGCAGAGACTGTCGGGGTCTGTGAGACGGAAGCTCGGAACAAGGAAGCCAGGAACGGAAAATGAACTTATCTTGAGAAAACCATATGGGAAAAGTAGAGCTCTCAGATTCTGTACACATCTGTTCATAACAGTTTAACTTAAATATGTCAGAACTTTAATGTCTAAACCAAGGGCTACGAGATTTGAACATCTATCAAAGCACTAGTCCAGCCGATCATGAAAAAATGTGACCTTAGCATGACCTGTAGGGTTGAGACCGGCTCTATAAAAGAAAATGTTAATTTTCTATTTGTTTTATGCAAACATCAGGTACTCATACTTCTCCACAGCCAGACTTCCTCCTGGAAAATCAGATTACAATCTTGTCTTGTCTCTGCATTTTGCATAAACCCCGTTTGTTCAGAAGGAACCTGAAAATGAGAGGAAACTGATGAAACTGATAGGGTCATTTTGGGGCTGTAGACTGGGAGGCTCTGTGATATCAGAGACACGTTGTATAAAACCTTTGTGTGTATAGCACCGTTCACACCAGGAAGGAGAGATTCTTTCACGATAAACTCAGTCAGGGGAATTTTTCAGCATTATGCAGAAGCACTTTAAAATATAAACATATCCTGACATTTTTTTTCCCCACCTAAAATGGCTAAAGTCACGCAGGCCTATCACTATCAGTGCATGTGATGAAAACATTGTTACTCTGCATTTTGAAGGAGGTTCACCTTGTTTAAATCAGCCTTTAAGTTTGGTTTGTTTCCATCACTGCAAAAAACACAAAATCATACCAAGTATATTTTTCTAGTTTCTAGTCCAAATATCTCAATAACTCGAAATAAGACAAAACCAACATGCAAGAAACTTTTCAGCGAGATACATGAGCTTGTTTTGAGCCAAAACACAATTAATATAGATTTTTTTAAAAGTACTGTTAACACTGGCAGATTTTCCCCACTTATAACAAGAAATGTTTCCAATATTATAAGTGGAAAAAGCACTGACAAGTGGAACTAATACTTTTTGGCTGACATGAAGCAAGTTGTTTATGCAAAACAAGAAACTCTGACTACAAGGAGAAAATCAATCAAACGGGGTAAAACTAACTTTGTATGCATGAAGCATCCTAACACAGATTTCTTCAAACGTGGGAGTTGCAAACCTCAGGAGAAACTGCAGGTGGGCTTGTGAAATTTCAGATTAATTACATTGTTTTTTGTTTTCTTTTTCTTTTTAAATTCAAAGTTACGTCTTTAAATGCACTCTGACATGTATCCAACACGTGACTCACACTAAGGTGAGATCACATTATTTTTGCTATGCTGATCATTTGCAGGAATTTAACCCCCTATTGACAGAATTAAGGTTATTGAACAGAGGCGTAATACTGAGTTACACCACCAGGATGGCAGTGTTTCCCGAGAGACAGCTGGATGCATCTTTTGCCCTGCTTGCCAGTCCTCAAGGTTACAGGAAGAAGTGAACAAGAAGTAGAGAACATATTTTATTTTGTAAATGCAGGTGGTGCAAGGACCACCAAGCACATGTATATGATTCATAATAAGATATTATACAGCGTTATATAGCAGTGTTATGTAAGTTATGTCTTCATAGACCCATGAGCTGAAAAAGAGGAGTTTCTTATTCATTGTGTGATCTGGATTATTCCCAAGTGGAAAAATTGAGGTGGTGGAATTTGAAGTGCCACAGTTAATAAATATCGGTCAGTGCGAAACGTGTTTAAGAGCCACAATAAACCTTCAGAATTTTATGGGAAAATCCCCATGGAAAAATAACTGACCAGTTCCTGTTGAGCAGTGTTTCTGTATATTACAAAAATCCCCAGGTTTTTCCATTGGTGCCTCTGGCTCAACAACAACATCAGCCAGTCGAAACTGTTGGCGTCGCTGAGGTAGGGGAATATTACAGCGTCGTCTCTGTTCATTTTGTGTGTTTTTTATTTGAACCAATGATGGACCTGTTTGCTTGCATGACCTTCTGATTTTATCAAATATTCAGAATGCAGGCTCAGAGCTAAAAACAACATGCAAATTTAAGGGGAGGGAATATAATGAAAATAAGCCACTTCTTCTGCGACAGACTGGCGACCTGTCCAGGGTGACCCCGCCTCTCGCCTGAAACGTTCGCTGGAGATAGACACCAGCACCTCTTGACCCCACTAAGGGTCAGAAAATGGATGGAGGAATTGGATAAGCTGCTTCTTTCAAATAAGCTTTTGACCAGTCAGCGTTCTAGAAACAGTAAACAGATGGGTGATGGAAAAACTAAGGCTGTAACACATGAACTGAAATCTAGCAATTTTTTTCCATACAAAATCAATTGATTTTAAAAATTAAAGCATTTTTTTTTTTGACTCAAACAACCAGGGCTCTAAAAACTTTATAATTGAAAGAGCAATTTTTGTACCCGCTGTTCATCTAAATAAAAACCATTTAGAGCTACAGATGTAACGCATGACTTTTTTTAACAAAACAATAACTCATTTCCTAATAAATATTTACTATTGGAAATAAAACGTTGCTGAATTTACACATTGGCTGTTGACTTGTTAATTGGCCATAACCAAAATGACCAAAAGCTCCTGAAAAGGCTGACCTAAATTAAACGACTGCTGTTCTTTAGCCCTTTTAAGTACATGCAAAAACAAAGACGCCTAGCTAAATTGTTCATTTTTGAGTCTAAAATGTTTTAACTGTAAATAGAACGTACCTCTTAAGTTTGTAACGTAAAAAATTTGGATCATTTTTGCTTCGCCGGATTTTTCATTTCTATGCGTTTCTTGTGGATGACATATAAAAATAAAAAGTTGCAGCTGCTTTACTGCTTTGACCTACGTTTAGATTTTAACGAGGTGCAACTCTTGCTATAACAAGGTTTTAAAATATTGTTTAAATGAGAAGTTTTTCTCGTCTCATTGAGTTTCAGATCTCCTTAATGTGACGAGAATGTTTCCTCGTTTAAACGAAACGCTGTTCCAGAATTCATTTCCGACATGTGCTGTCAAAAAACGCTTCTGTGCGCCCCTGGTTTTCAGAGAGAGAGAGAAAAAAGAAAAAGAGTTCCTGGAGAAACTGAGACGTCCGCATGGAGAACACACAGAAAAACCCTCCTGAAATCTCAACCTTTTAGCTCTAAAACAATAGAAGAACTGCAGCAGGAATGGCAAAGTGAGATGAGATCATTATTATTCATAGTTTATTTGAACAACACAAAGCAATCTTGGTCTGCACACAGGTCATCTAGCTCAAAAGGACGAGCAGGAGTAATCAGCTCCCGGAACACAGACACCCAGCGCCAAAAGACCCCACAAGGTTATGACATATGTAGAAATGATAATAACCTAAAAATCCCTAACAGTTTATTTGAACAACAGAGAATACAGGTAACAAGAAACTAATCAAATGCTTTTGGATACACACACACACATACACACACTTTTATACTTTCCTATGCAATATTTTATAAATGAGACTCTAGATCATCAGTTAATTGGCACAAATATACATAATTTTTCACTGATTGTATTAGTTGGGTAACATACATGTCTGCTGGAGCATTTAGCAGCTGCAGTTTAATGTTACTTTACCTTCTAATCAAATCTTACATTTTATACGTGTATTCGTGGTAATATTTTACATATTTAACAAAAAGCACAGAGTGGATTTCAGTACCTGGAACAGATGAAATTAAACTCATCAGTATCATTTCTTTTGAACCACTCATGCTTTCCTCCCGTCTCCGTGGCTCCAGACATGTCACAGTCGTCCATCGGTCCATCTAAAGCCCAGTTCTTATAGATGACCACCTCGTCACTGACCCAGAACCAGAAATCCAGAGTGCAGGTGTAACGCAGACCCATCCAGACATAATCAGTCGATGCAAACTGGGCTTCCTGCTGAACTGATCTCTGATATCCATGTTGGTGATGGTGACCAGGTCATGGTGGTGATCTCTGCAGTAGTACAAGGCGTCCTCCCAGTTCATTTTCTCTTTGATCAGGATCAAGTTATCTGCATGGAGAAGCAATGAGCACCGTGAAAGTATTGTACAAGCAGCTCTTCCCATGTCATTGCTAGAAGGCATCAGGTGAAAAATAATTTTAAAGGTTGGAAATGTTTGTATCTTTTGCATTTCACTGATCAGGATTACTTTGTTCCGTTTAAGAATAAGAAATCATCCGAGAATAAATTTGTTTCCACCAATATTTTTATTCAAAAGGAAAGAGAGTAGATGTTTGCTTTTAGAGAAGAAAAACTCACCCTCATAACAGATGAAGGGTTTTTTCTCAGCACAGTTCTCATTCTTCCATCTACCTCTATTATCAAACACAGTCACGGCACATTGACCACTGTTGGGTTCTGATTATTAAAATGTAGATTCCAGTGTCTGAAAGAGAAACTGCTTCCATCTGACCACCTCCAGGTGTCTCTGAACAGACCGATGTATACTGGTGAATAGTATGAATAGGAAATCATATCCTTCACTTCTTCATCCTTCAGCTGCTTCGTTCCACTGATCAGGTCTGTGTGTTTCTCTCTGCAGTAACTCTGAGCTTCCAGCCAGGTCTTCTTGTCTTTAATCAGGTGATATTTCTTGGATGATTCACTTTCTGTGAAGTAAACAGAGTTGGTTCACTTTACATGACTATTGAGCAGAAGCTAAATGAGCCTCGTCTACAATGGCTACAGTGGCTTCTTGAAAAATATGAAAATTTGGATACATTTATTAAGCTACTTAAGGGCTTTTTTAAACAAACAAAAAACATTAAAATTTATTAAAAGCTTATTTTCATAATTGTAAAATTTTCAGTAGCTTAAATAAAAACACTGTCATGTTGTTGGTAGATGGAGTGGAACCAAAATGCAGAACGAACCGACTGAGGCAGAAAGTAAGCAGTGAGATTTTAATAAAATAAAATACATAAACAAGAACGTTCAAACAGGGAATCACTAGGAACAGTGCAATGAGAGGAGATGTTTTTAAATACTGATAGAGTGAACAGCTGGAACAATAGACTGGAGCTGATTGGTTAACAGGTTGCAGGTGTGATGGGAGAGAGAGAGAGAAGAAGATGAACTGAACTAAAGTAAAGCAGAAACAAGGCTGATCTAATCAAATAAGAGTAACTATGGAGAACAGATAACAAAATAACCAATTAACTCTGAAAAAACCAAAGCACCAAAATACTGATCTTTTGTTTTGATTTTTTTCCCTTATTTTCTAAAGTTCAGAAATGAATATGGTTGTTTATACCCCCTTTGTCAATATGAGCTTGTTTATATATATATATATATATATATATATATATATATATTATATATATATATATACTGTATGTGTATGTGTGCATTTGTAAAATCTCAAATAAAAGCAACTTACCATTATAACAGAGGAAATTTAAAGGCTGACTACATTCACGAAAGATCAATTTTCCCCAAGAAATATATCCACAGTTGTATCCATCTCTTGGTTCTCCTGGGTTCCAGTTTGTGTCACTTTCATCAAACTCCACTCCAGGCAGAGACCAGCGCCAAGTTCTGGTACCATGAGTTGGATCATACAGACCAATCCAAGCTTCACTCTGATCTCCAGCTGAGATGTTGATGAGTCTCTCCATGTCCTTCATGTTAGTCACTGTGACCAGGTCAGTGTGTTTCTCTCTGCAGTGCTGCTGAGCTTCAGTCCAGGTCTTTGCCTCTTTAATGTAGTGAAACTGATAGAGCTGACAGTCCATGAAGCAACACTGACCTGAAAGCAACAAGAAAACCAAATAAACAATTATAGCAAAATCTAGACTTAATTCATGTGACTGAGGTCAAACTATTGTGTTCACAGCCAAATAGACTTTAAAAAGATTGGAAAATTGGAAGAAGAGTTAAAAGATCACTGTTGTGGACAATAAACACATTTCTGTTTAGACCAGGGTGGGCAACTCCAGGCCTGGAGAGCCGGTGTCCTGCAACTCTTAGACGTCTCCCTGGTCCAAAACACTTCAATCAAACAGCTGAATCACCTCCTGAGTGCAGTCAGGTTCTCCAGAGTCCTGCTAAAGACCTCATTATTTGATCCAGGTGTGTTGAAGTAGAGACACGTCTAAAAGTTGCACAACACCAACCTCGAGGCCTGGAGTTGCCCACCCCTGGTTTAGACAAACCAGCAGTGGCAGTTTAACCAGCACATCTCTTACAGCACAGGTGTCAAACTCCAGTCCTGGAGGGCCGCTCGCTGCCCTGCAACTTTTATATGTGCCTCTGCTGCACCTGAATAGAATAATTAGGTCGTTAGCAGAACTCTGGAGAATTTATCTACACAAGAATGAGGTAATTAACCATTTCATTCCAGTGTTTTGTACCTGTGGCACATCTAAAAACTGCAGCACAGCAGCCTTTGAGGACTGGAGTTTGACTATTACAGTAATATGATTTATCAATTTGAATTTCTGTGTTACAATTGTACTTCCTGGTTGATTATTTTTGTCGTTTTGTTCTGAATCTGACTTTAATGCACCAGAAACTAGAGAGTCTGGTTGTGTTTCAGATCAACTTACCCATCAGGAAGAGCAGAATCAGACTCCACTGCATCTTTGCTGTCAGATGAATTATTTTCCTCCAGCAGTTTGTCTCTGTTGGATGAAGAAGATTTAAACACTGAAAAGCTGCAGCTCTCCCTCCACTGGACAGAGAAACGATGCTGAGACGAAGACAGACAGGAAAATTAGTGCAACTTTTTTAATAATCTATTTCTTTCACCTTCTAGTTTAATCAAACTAAGCTAGGAACAATTTAATTCTGCAGCTTTTTCTAAAATTTGTTTTGGCGGCAAAATCTAAATAGAAATCTAATAAATTTAGTTAAAACTAAGAGCAAGGAGCGTAAATGAACTTACACCTGGTTCTGTTTGTTTGATGTCTTCAAATGGGAAGTCTCTTCTGAATGCTCTGTTGAAAACTGTCCACAGAGAAAGTCTGCAATGGGAATTTAGTATCATTTGGCTGTCAGAATTTGAATAATGCAAACATGGGATGGGGGGTTGCCCTCTTTCAGATGCCAAACTTCTTTTTCGTGAATAAAGTTATTTTCATGATCAGGAAGCAAGAACCACAGGGGCTTTTTCTAACCACTGTAGGCTGAGGGGGAAACTGCTCTAGTCACAGAACAAAATTAGCTTTGTTTGTAGGCTGAGAGGCAGTTTTATCTCAGGATGCTGCAAAATGTTTTTTGTTAATTACATTTATACATTATGAATGTAATGTATTGAAACATATTTCAATGGTTGATCATTGAAATATGTTTTATGTCTCTAGGTTTTCTCTGGGTCTATTATTGTGAACTTTTACTTTAGTCTGTTTTGACCTTTTAAATGTATTTAGTTTGTCAGAGAAACACTAAAAACCGCTACAGTGCAAGTCAAGCCAAGAGACTTTTGAAACTGAATCTCTCTGGCCTAGTTTCTATAAAAAGCTGCTTGTTTATGTGCAGTAGAAATCTTAGTCTGAAGAGAAGTGGAAGACGGATCTGCATGTGAAAGAAGAGTTGGCGTTGAGGTGAACATTTTATATTCATAAAGAAATTTTGCCGAATGCCTTCAGCGAAGTTAAAAATCCACCTTTGACATGGAGTTTACCAGGCGCTACCTTCCAATGGAGTGGGAAGAGCGATGGAGGAAAGAAAAGGAGAGGAGGAAAAGAGTGATTGAAGAAGGCGGAGAAGGGTTAGAACAAGACAACCGTGAGTTGAGGCGAATTGTTGCTTACAATGATTCCAGGATGGGCCTAGCTAGTCAAGAAGGTAAAACTAAAGAGTCTGATGTGAGAAAGACTCAAACTAATAAGGAAGATGCCAGTAGACATGCCAATGATGAGACATTTGAGGATATGGAACATCATGTCTACACATTCTCAAGCAAAACCTTTCCTAAAGAGATGTTTCTGATTCTTAAAGAACTGCAGGTCTCCTCTATTCTTACAGACCTAACTCTGACTAGTGAGGATGGCTGCAGCTTTAGTGTGCATTCCCTTATTCTGGCTGCTGTCAGCGCCGTCATTCTAAACAAACTTAAGGAAACAACCATGGGACAGTTTTGCAATGCTCAAGGGAAAGTAGCAAAGTGGTCAGTACACATGGGTCCTGAAGTTGACAAAATTGGGCTTCAGGCAGTTATTGAATTTGCTTACAGTGGAGATGTATTGATTTTAAACAAAGACACACTAAGTCAGATCAAAACTGCAGCTAAAGTACTGGAGGTATCACAACTGCTGGATCTCTGCAACAACATAAACGCGACACAGGAAGGTCAACATCCAAAAGCAGAACAAGATAGAATCTCTGCAGAAGTACATCTGAAGAATACGCTAAGATCCATTGAAAGGTTGTTGGATGACAAAGTTGGATGTGATGTAATTTTGGAACTGGATAGCATGTCTTTCCATGGTGAGTCAGTAGGATCTTAGCTTACTGTATTATTTTATGATGGTAGCCAAAGTTGACCTTTACTTCTGTCTTCAGTTCATAGAATTATCCTGGCTGCAAGCAGCGACTACTTCCATGGGATGTTCACATGTGGAATGAAGGAATCTCACCAGGCCTGCATCACTCTTCCCTTTGTACCGGCTTGTGAATTGGAGGCACTAATCGGTTGGTCCTACAGCGGGACTCTTCATCTCAGCTGGGACTGTGTGTTTGAGATAACCTGCACTGCCCTGCAGCTTCAGTTTCAACCTGCTTTCTTGCTTTGCCTCAAATTCATGCGAGAAGAAATGCAGATAAACTCGTGTCTAGACGTGGGATCGTTCGCTGAAGCATATGGCTTGTCAGATCTCCTCGAGGAAGCCGATGACTTTATATTGAGGAACTTCAGGGAAGTGTCAGCAACAACAAAGTTTCAAGACCTTCCAGCACAGAAGCTCCTGGACTTGCTTCGCTGCGATGGTTTGTGTGTGCCTTCAGAGTTGACTGTATTTCGTGCTGTAATCTCCTGGATTCAGGCGGATCCCGAAGAGAGGTTGGTCCAGGCTCCTTTACTGATGAGCGGAGTTCGTTTCCCACTCATGACTTTTCGTGAGTTCAGGGAGGTCAGAGCAATTAATCTACGCATGGAATGCTTTGCCGACAAAGAAGTGGAACTCTATGGATCCGCTCTCAAAGAATTTGGGTTCAGTCTCCCAAAGTCTGATGAATACTGCCGGATCAGGCGACCTAAAGATGTTCTTTGCGTGGTCGGGGGAGACCAGCTAGATCCAGATGTGGGTAAACGTATACCAAGCCAGGATATCTGGTTTGCCAATTCTTTGCGCAATGGCACAGGATTGGTGAAAGAGATAGAGTGGAGGAGACTAGGTGAGATTCCAGATAAGCCAAAGTTCAGGCATGGTGTAGCAGTAATGGACAGAAAACTGTTTGTAGCCGGTGGATGTTACTTCTATGCCAAGGATAACATAATGACATCAGCCTACAGGTAAGGATGCATTTATATCCATTTGTTAGGCTTAAGTTCTCATAATCCATATCCTTTCTTTTACTCTGCACAATATAGCTATGACCCTGTGACAAACACTTGGAAAAAGTTGGCTGACATGCAGGAGCCAAGAAGTAACTTCTCATTGGTCGTGCATCAGGAGCGCCTTTATGCCATTGGTGGAGACAAAGAGATTGACACCAACGCAGACAGCGTTGAGATGTATAAACCAGAAAGCAACTCATGGAGGTAATATATTTGTCATTTACGATTGAATTCCTGAACACGATTTGTCAGATATAACAACTAAGGAAGTTGTTATATCTGACAAATAAAGATGGGCCATGATGGTTTTATATCATTTACCTGATACTCTGTGGTACTTAGGAGCTATTACTATAGCTTTAAGCACAAGACACTGTATGTGTGTGATAATGCAACAGTGGTAGATAAATTCCTTAAGCCCTTGGACAGTGTTGGACAGGCCATCTGTTAAACAAAATAGGCTGGCAGAATCCCTCTAACGCCTCCACGCTACAATTAGCATTTTAGCTAACCCAAGCGATTTAGCTAATTTTGTTTTATAGGCTGGTTTAAGCATACAAGTTGAAGCATAAGGGCTTTCAGCTCCTCTTTGGTACATTTCCTGTTCACTTCACCTCCATCCAAAGGTGGGCCAAACCTGGCCTGCCTGAAATAATTTGTAAAAGGCTGGCATGCTTAGGACCCAATACTGTTGAAAAACCTTCTAAGTAATAAATATTATTAGGATTTTTTTTCAACAACATTGCTGATCTTGTAACTTATTATACATATTTAAACCTTTCAGTAGTTTAAAATCCAGTCAGAAGTTTTCAACAAAGTATTTTATTGGGCTAAGCTACCTAATATCTGTGTTAAATATTAATACTGAACAAAACTCAATATAATCAAAACATTCAGAGCTTCATTGAGATTTACTGCATAGTTTTTCTAACATTGGAACAGTGGTTGGATGTTTTATTTTTAAATGTATAATTTACTCATTGATTTATTTTAAAGTTTATTTCTTTGCATTTCCTGCTCATCTTTCATTACCTTCATTGTAGGTGTGCCTGGCATTTCCCTGGTTTGCAGTCAGGGTTTGGTTCGGTGACAGGTCCATTTCTAAATGTAGCTTGTTAATGGATCATATGTAAATGAATCATTCCGAAGACCTCGCAATGCAAATTCTTCCAGAGTTCAACTGTGACAGTGTACCAATAAGTTGAACTTTCACATATTTGAACCATATCATCTTTTTAGAATAAATAATTGAGATTCTATTTGGTTAGAAAATGCAGGCGCCAGTAAAACTGCAATGTGTTACGATTTCATTAATTGTAAGTTCATAAAACCTTATGAACTTATGAACAGCATAAGTTCATAAGTTCCCAACTTATAAAACATGCAGTGCCAGTGGATGGACACCAGATGGCAACATTTGCCATCTGACAGAGCATCTGACTGTAACGTGAAAATTTACTCAATAGGTTTCCATTAAATAAAAGGTGTATTTATTTGAATTCAACTTTAATATGGAATTTGAATGAGACAATGTTTATGAATTGCTCAGAAAAGAATATATATACATTTTTTTATTATTTTGGGAATTTTTACACTGTCCTAGAATATATTCTTAAATTTTGTTCATGACTGATCATGATCAGTATAAACTTGCAAATAACCTCCATTTAGACGTTGACCTAGAAACAAATAATTTAAAAAAATGTTTACCATCTAAAATAGAAATATATTTTAGAAAGCCATAACATGGATTAGAAGAATGACTGCTGTACTTCGGGATGATTTGGGAGATTGAAATTAAATTTGCACAGAACAATGAATGTTGAACTGTGATTAGGTGAATATTCCCAGTTCAATGAATAAGCTGTGATCAATCACAGCTTAATATACACATATGTTTATGTGGAAGATAACTTGAAGTCATTTGGGTTAAGTTAGCCCATTTAAAGATTTATTTTAATGGAGCATCTTAAGTATTTTAAAGAAAATATGTCTTGTGAAGCTGAAATACCTTGGAGCAATATTGCTTGACTTGCTGTTAGCTTGCAATGGCAAAGCAATCAACACAGGAATAATTTTCCTTAGCGCTATGTCTAGATATATAATTCTAAAGAGAGAAAGACGGATGCTAGGAAATTCTATCAGTTTAACTGAAAGTAATTTCTACATGTTCATAACATCATTAGCTGATGGATGTTCTCTTCTTTTTCCTAGCTTTGTCCACCCTCTGGATCAGGCTCTCAGTGGATATGGAGTCTCTGCCATAAATGGAGGCATTTTCATATCTGGAGGTTTTAACTGTAAATATGTGTGCCTGGTCTCCATGTTTCTGTACCACCCGGACAGAGGAAGTGTCTACCTGGCGGACATGTCCTACGACCGAGCCCAACACTGCATGGAAGCATTGCGAGGACGCCTTTACGTTGCCGGTGGGGTGTGTAACATGAGGAAGTTCTACACCGATCAGCTAGCCTGTGAGGTGTATGACCCAGTGACAGACTCTTGGGCTGATTTTTCATCGCTGCCAGTGCCCCATGTTGGTTCTGCCTCAGCTGTCCTGGAGGAGAAGCTCTATATTCTGGGAGGATACTGCCAGGACGATTACAGTGAGTCGGGATTGGTCCATCGGTTTGATCCTGGCCTCCAGCGGTGGGAGACCATGGGCAAGCTGCCAGGAGCTGTCACTGACATTAAGGCCTGTCTTCTCCACTTGCCTCTGCATTTCAGACACTAACCAGATGGTCATGATCATAAACCGTCACAGAAAATCCAATCTGTCATTCTGACTCGCAAAGGTATAAAGTAACTTACAAAAGTAGACCTAATAGGTAGACCAACACAAAGTAAGTGCATAACTTGGAAATGGAATTGTATTTGCCTTCAACCTAGCCCATCTTCTTCCACATGTCTTCTGTATTGTCTACAGCCAAACTGCAAATAGGACGTCTTATGACTTTCTTTCAGCACTTTCTAACCAGTTTTCTTTTTTGAAAGCCAGATTTCTTGAGTACACATGTCCTCCTGACATAAGGTCCCTCTTGAGTTGTGGACCTCTACCGCTCCTCTGGACTTACAATGAGACACTCCACTGCTTTCCAAGCCTGACATGTTCTCTAACAGACCTCTGAGGCCTGTTAGAGAACAGGCCTCAGAGGAATTATGCTGAGATTATCATACACACTTCGCCGAAGGGTGATTGCACTTGATTTTATTTAGAGTGAGGGGGCTGAATACACTTTTCAGATTTTCTAAACAGGCATTTCACAGAACAGGAAAATAAAATTCTTAAGTATTTTTTTTCTTTTTTTTAACATTAATCCAGTAAAAACATTACTTCTCAAAAACATCTGACTAAACATACATTTTGGCTTTTGCATAACCAAAAAGATCTGTTTTGTTTGTAATTGGACATTAATACACATGTTCTGCAACGGACAAGGCTAGTGCTAATGTTTTGGGATGAACAATGTGGAAATAAATGGATGTGGAGGGCCCAGGTTGTGGCGTGAAAATGATCGTTTTAATGACGTTTACAGGCGAGTACAAAAATCCAGGTAGCACAGGTGAGCAATGAGACAAGGAAACGCAGACACTGGTAGCAACTGGGAATACTCGCAACCGACCGTAGACACAACGTTGACTATGACAGGACACAACGAAATACAGACACAGGTGGGATTAAATTCACCAGGGAGTAATCATGGAAACAGGACACAGCTGGGATCAATCAAGGGCTGTGTCAAGATGACACAGGAACTAAATTGACTAGAAAACAAACACAAAAGTTCACATCCTCACATTCATAGTAGTACCCCAACATTCTTTAGAAGAAAAACGCGACTGAGACTAGTTCAATTTTACAACAACAGCGTTTTTAGGACTTTCTCTTCCTGCTAGTTCACCTCAATGTCAACAGTGTGATACCCAACTAGACCATAACGAGACTAAAAGGCCGATGTATGGCTGTGATAAATAATTCAATCTGTTCAATCACAAGTTTCAGACTGAAAGTTCAAAATTAGCTCGATTTATAACAAATTATTCAATTTATATTATCGTGTTTCATGTTTTTCCATCTGACTTTATGCTCAACTAATTCTTGAGCCGGTAAGAAACAGCATTTTTATCCTGTCAGAAAACTGTAGATTGGAAGTACTGTTATATCTATAAAAGGCAAATGGACTGAGATTAAGAAAGATGTCTATAAGTCATAGTTTGGAACAAAAAAACAAAACGGATTCATGTTCTACACAGAACCAGCTCTGGTTCATACCAGCTCTGGTTCATAATCCATTAGATTAACTTTTTTTATTGCAACTTTTTTCTTTCTTTCTTTACCATCATATTTTTTGTGGTTGAAATTGGATTCCCAAAAGTTATTTTTCTGGAAGAATTATCTCTATTCATTTTATTAATGTTAAGATTTATTTGAAAAGGTCCTCATTACTTTTCATTTTTTACTTACCAACCAGTTCATTAGTTCATCTGTGAATTCATTGTATTATTATCGCATGTTATCGGTGCCTCTAATGACTTCATAAAAGAACAATGTGTGCATCTCCATCATGTAAAATATGTGGATGTTCAGATAAACTCTGTTCCATATCACTATGCTTTTTTTGCCATACAATGCTTATATAAATGTTAATATATAGGATTAAAATTCTGTTTCGCTGAAAATAATTTGAAGTTATGTTCGGATGGTGCAGTTCAGGGGAATGTACAACTATTGTAATTTCCATTATTTTCAATAAATATGTTTTCAAGTCATAAACTTCACAGATTTCTCACAAATTATCAGTCTCATGTTAACTATACTTTCACAACATAGTGACGGTGTCATCAAATATGTGATTTTTTATTTTATTTTTTTAGACCAATGGGAAGATGAGGAAGCCACTGAAAACACCAGTGTGTATTTTACCACCGTGCCACAAAATGATGTTGACACAGTCTCCAGTGTTCATCTCAAGTATTACTGAGTTGCTCGTTGTGTCGCTGGCGTCCAGTCCTGTGAACTCCCAGGTGCTCACTTGGTAGCTTCCATTCTTCACCAAGATGGCTCCCGACGTGTGGCCGCCGTAACCGAAAGTCATGAAGCTGAAGTGATAAATCCCGTTCACCGGAGCGGTGAAGATCCCTGTGGAGGAGGAGAATACACCTATTAATGCTGGAGTTATCGATCGACTGATTCTTGCTGTCCAAATAGACGCTATAAAACGGTCATACCTGTCTTTTTGTCGTAGGCGTTGCCAACATTTGTGAAGACTCTGTCAAATTTAAGGACATTGCTGGTGCCAGGAGAGTTCGGTCCGGTGAACGAATTGGCAGACTCAATGATGGTTGCTGAAAAGGCAACGTTTTTCTGTACTAGAGAAGGTAAAGAAAACATAATGGTTAGTTTTCAGCTCGTAACTGTAAAGTCTTGCAAAGTGCGCAGATTTTGACTTCAAAATTTAGTGTGGAGTGTTTTTTAAAAAAACATTCATTTCAAGTTGTTAACACTGTACAGGGACAATGTTCAATAAACAAAATATTTACCATTATTTACACATACCTGCAATCTGATCCAGGAGATGGTTCACTGTGAGATTTTGCATCTTCAGCTCTTTGTTCAAGCTTTCAATGTTGGAGCCAAGTACAGATTTTTCATGGCTGAGTTTTGTATTGAAGACTGGAGAACAATAAGAGAAAGATTGAAGTGTAAGGCCTATTAACATGTGCAATGCTACTTCGTGGATAAAGCAGTGTAGTTTAAGTTACCTTCATTATTTTTCTGAACCGCCTCCAGTTTATGTTTGAGATCCAGCTTGGTGATGTTCAGCCCATTTTCAACTTTGACCTCGAGGTCCTGGGCCGTTGACTTTAGATGGGAAAGTTCCTTCTTGTACGAGCTCAGAAGTTTGTTGGTGTTGTTGAAGGCAGCTTCGGTTTCCGTCTCCAGATTCTCGAGCTTTGCTTTTTTGTCCGAAAACATGTCAACAAGTTAAACCCTGTTAATTTTTACTTTGACCACATTTACTGACTTTGGGTTGTTATCAGTTATCGTTTGTCCATACAATCTTCATAGTACCGACTCGTTTCTACACCCACCTGCAGTTTGACCAATCAGATGGTTCATTGTGGCGTTTTGTGTTTTCAGCTCATCAATGGCTTTGTGGAATCTGCTTGTGATTTTGTGGTCCAGCTCAATTTTCTGGTTGTGTAGTTTGGTGCTAAAAGCTTGAAATACAGGTCAAGTAAGTTAGATGGTTTGAATTATGAATATTTTCATCAATTATGAAGACTATTGAGTGTGAAACTACCTTCAGTGGTTTTCTGAACCGCCTCCAGTTTTTCTTCGATGTCCATCTTGGTGACGTTCACCTGGGCTTCAACTTTGACCTCAAGGTACTGGGCCGTTGACTTTAGGTGGGAAAGTTCCTTCTTGTAGGCGTTCAGGAGTTTGTTGGTGTCATTGAAGGCAGCTTCAGTTTCCGTCTCCAGATTTTCAAGCCTGGCTTTCTTTTCCATCAGCTGCCTCTCAGTTACATCCAGTCTCTCCTCGATGTCACTGAAGTTTCCCCCAAATCCTTCTTGGTGCTTCTCCAGTTTATCAACTTCATTCTTCAGGATGTTAATATCAATTTTGTGATTGTTTGTGGATCTGGTCAACTCTGCAAGAATACATGTAAATCCTCTAAGACCCAATAACATCTGGAGGCTGTGATGTCAGCCAAAAGCTTTGAGGCTCAGTTTAATATATTCGCACTTGAAGTTATTTACCAAAAAATAAACAAAAATATTGAAATATCAAAATTACCTTCACTTTTTAACTGAATCATCTGCAGTTGGTTTTCAAGGTCCATCTTGGTGACGTTCAGCCGGGATTCAAAATTGACTTTGAGGTCCTGAGTTGTTGAGTTTAGGCGGGAAATCTGATTCTTGTATGAGTCCAGCAGAGTTTTACTGCTGTTGAACGAAGCTTCAGTTTCCAACGCTAAAGTTATAATCTTGACTTTGATGTAGAAAAAAAAAACAGTGCAAAAGTCAACATAAACTATTAAATTACATTCAGTTCCTTTACTGGCTAGTTAAACACTATGTGAACAACAACGTGATACCAAAAAATAAATCTTTCACTAATCTGGTTTACGCCTGATTTAAAACAGGCTTACTGTACACTTCGATAATCTTGAAATTTGCTCATTTGATCGCGTTATTGCAGAATTACCTTCAGTGGTTTCCTCAATCCTCTGTAGTTTCTTTTCAAGGTCAGCCTTGGTGGCATCCAATCGGTTTTCAAGGTTGTCTTCAATACCCCGGGTCGTTAGATTAAGGAGGGAAAGTTTATTTTTGTACGTTTCCAGTAAGGCTCTAGTGCCGTTGAATGAAGCTTCAGTTTCTGTCTCTAGATGGACAAGCTTGGTTTTTATGGCCAAAACAGGTCAACAAGTCAAACCCTAATCATGATTACTTTGATATTTACTGGCATTTTGTACTCCACATCGACTATCCAAATTACAACACCCACCTGCAGTTTGACCAATCAGATGGTTCATTGTGGTATTTTGTGTTTTCAGCTCATGAATGACTTTGTTGAATCTGCTTGTGATTTTGTGGTCCAGTTCAGTTTTTTGGATGTGTAGTTTGGTGCTAAAAGCTTTGAATACATGAGAAGTAAGTTCAAGCATTTGAATTATGAGTATTTTCATTAATCTCAAAGAATAGTACGTTTGAAATTACCTGCGGTATTTCTCTCAATCACATCCAGTTTTTCTTCAAGGTCCACCTTGGTGACTTTCAGCTGACCTTCAAGTTGCGTCTTAAGGTTTTGGGCCGTTGAGTTGAGGTGGGAAAGTTCATCCTTATATGTGTTCAGCAGTGTGTTCATGTTCTCAAAGGCAGCTTCAGTTTTCGTCTCCAGACTTTCAAGCTTGGCTTTTTTTTCGATTAGCTTCTTCTCGGTCTTATCCAGTCTCTGCTGGATTTCACTGAAGTTTCCCCCGACTCTTTCTTGGTGTTTCTCCAGTTTGTGAGCATCACTCCTTAGACTCTGAATGGCAGAACTTTGACTTTCTGTAGCTCTGGTCAACTCTGCAAGGCTGTTGTTTAGAGTCCTTTCCAATCTCTTAAGCATGACGTTGTTGTTTTCCAACGACGTTTTCAGCTGCAAGACAGCACTTTTGAGGCTCTCATGTCCTTCAGAGATGTATTTAATATTCTCATAATTGGAGCACACTGTTGGAGTCTGTGTCGTTATTTTTGGCACCGGGTCGCATGTCCGGATATACGGAAGCTGAGAATTTGCAAATCTGAACAAAACGGCAAGAAAAAATACCCCGATGGCCATTTTCAATGTCCAGACAGCGTCGCTTCTGCTTGCTGTGTCGCTCCTGCCAGAGAAATAGACTCAACTTTCAACAGGTTCCTCCTTATAAGTGTAAATGTTTCCCTCAGGGAAAGTCCCACATTATCTTTTTATCTGTAAGAAACACAAGGAAATGTCTTGATTTCTTTCCTACTAATTAAAACATGTTTTGTGTGTCTTCCAATATTCCTCACATTCTTCCAGTAATCATGCCTTTTTGCAACTTCATAGCTGCCACTCCGGCTCTACCTGCTTTGGTTTTAAGACGGGGAACTTTCATGATTGAATAAGGACAAAGAAGAAACATGGATTAAACAGATGCAACACATGCATACTGATAAATGTGACGATGAGTTGAGGGAAAGAAAGACTCGAGTAGCAACAGACATGAATCTGTTCGTCCTAACTGGCCTCCGAAGACGCAAAAGAATACAAAATAAAACGTAAAAATTTTTAACCAGAAAATTTTTATCTTTTTTATTGTAAATCTAATCAACATTTCAATCATTATTATACAACATAAGTTTAAAATAATTAATTGAAATGTGTCGAGGTTTTTTTTCCTTGCCATGCTTACCTTTTTGATTGTTTAGTTGCCAAACTTATCAAGCTGCTTTTCTCTTCAAACTAGCGTAGCATAGCCCACTAACTCGTAATGATCGGTGCGAGGCAGCATTTGTGCTATTCAATGTTTTCTATTCAATAACCGCTATTGAATAGAGAACAAAAGTGAGGCAAAACATTCTAAAAGTTTATGTTTTTGACATATTTAGTAGCATTGTTTGTGAGTTTGAATAGGGGGTTCCTTAAGGAAATTGTCTGGGTTAGGCATAAACGCAGTTACTACAATGAATCAAAGTCAATACATCCTGGAGTACGAGGATGTGTGTGAGCATTTGTCCGTATTTGATTGTAGAGCTTTTACTGTCTGGCTTTATCTTCATGTCCTAAGAATTTTTAAAAAAGATACAGGAAATTAGACCTACAGTGATGGCTTTGTCAGGTTTTCTGTTACAATAGTTTGCCGGTCATGTTGTGGTATTTTTGAATGACGCTATTTTTAAGCTCTTGAGGGCAGACTGGCTGTCTGGTGTATAAACTGCACATATTGTTTGAAAATGTCATCTGAAGATCTTATCACTGACATACATCCTGGTTCTAGGTAAATGTGAAGAATTGGTGTGAAACAAAACCCTATTGTTGAGGAAGATGGGCACAAATAGTGATTCGTCTCCTTTGACGCCTAACAGGTTGTCTGTTATGACTGCAACATCTGTACACTCAGTTGAACAACATTGTAGATGTAGAACAATGTATACTACAATATACCCCAGCCTGCATACCTAGGTGGGCCCCATATGGGGAAAAGGAGGGAAGACAATGTGGGTCCCACACGGTTTTGTTGACATGGGCAAACCCATGTGGGGCCCATGTGGGGCCTATATTGTCTGGCCTCCTTTACCCCATATGGGGCCCACCTAGGTATGCTGGCTGGGTACCCCCTCTCATTACTGATATAAAGAATAAGGCCAGATGGATGAGTTGGTGAGGTAAGAAAATTTACTGCTGCCAACAAAATGACAACAAAATGCAACTAAATTTCACGTAAGCCTTTTTTAGCAATGTTAATCATAACTATTTTAACAAAATAAAAAGAAAAAAGAAAAATGCAGTGTCTGGTTAAAAGAAAAACAATGAGTTTAAACCATAGATGTTTCTTAGTAGATGTGAAGATCTGTTGACATAGTACGGATTGCTGTTTTTATTTCATTGCAGGGTTTACTGTGCCTCAAAAGCTTTTACTACAGCGTCTCAATTGAGCAAAGTGGGAGGACAACGCCCTCTTGTGGTCTGGTATTGCAACAAGGAGAAAATTATTTTTCATATTTCGATACGAGTAGAGCAAATACAAAAATAAAGCATCTACAACGTTATTACAACTCGGTCTGTCACAATAAACAAATCAGTGAATTGCAAATTAAATAATTTCAAGCTCAATAATTTCCATTTGCATGACTTGTCTTTTTCTATCTTTTCTCTCTCTTTTTATCAAAACTGGTCTTCAGTGGCGTATTGGTCTCAGCTAGAGCCTTTCTTGAATTTTAATTCATTTTATTTGTTGTATTTGTTGCTTTATTTATTTTTTGTTGGATAATTAAAATGTATTCCAGTTTTAAAGATTCATTAAAATTGAAAGTTTATTGGTCTTTGAGAATGTGTCTTTGCATTACTATGTCATTACCCTAATATTACTTGAAAATGGTCTGAAAACAACAAAATTATTTTTTCTCACAATAACTTCTGGGAAATTTATCATCCAACAGAATTTATTGTGACAGGCCTAATTACAACCCACATTACATACATTATAAAAATCAACTGATGTAAATAGAATTTACAGAATTTATTTCAGCAAAACCCTCAGTCATATAAATATATTTAAATGTCTGCACCTCTATGTTGTAGTGTTGGACATATTTACCATGAGACATATATTAAACAAAGCACAGACTAAGCTTTGATGCACTGTTAAAAACACATTTATTTAATAACCTGTTTACAACAATATACAGGGACCATAACATCAGTTTGAAAGCTTTACAAGTTTCAAACTACTATGGCGGTAGTGTATTTTTTTTTTTTTCAACTTTGGATGCACATAATTAATAGTCAGCTGTATCTTAAGAAATGGAGACAAATTTGTGTACTTTGAGATGATTCATTTAGATTTTAGGATGATCACTTGAACACTTGAATACTTGAACATCGACTTTCTCCTTACAAAAATTTTAATTCAGACACCAGAAGCCTAAAGCCCAACACATATCATTGTAAAAAAATTAATTCCTGAAAGATTATGTCTGAAATCTTTGATATGCTGACAACATTTTACACACGTAAATGCTGTGGCAAACGCAGCACACATGCTCGTATTTCATTGTTAGGTCCTGGCATTTGTCCCAGGTTCTCCCATTTCTGCGTGGTGATGTCATAGCGATGGACCATATTAGTGTCACTGAAGTCCTCCTGGCTGTATCCACCCAACAAATAAAACTTTCCCTCCAAAACTGCACTCCCTGCCCCGACATGTGGCACTTGCAGAGATGTAAACGCGGTCCAGGAATTGGCAGCTGGACTGTACATTTCACAGCCAAGCTGGTCCATGACAGTCATGTTATCATTTGTGGTGATTCCTCCTGCTACATACAGGTGTTCTCCCAGGGACTCCATGCTGTGATGAGCTCGAGGTTTGCTCATGCTTGTCAGGAAGGTGCTTCCTGTCTCCGGGTTATAGAGGAACATAGATGCAACACACAACTGGTCAGTGTTTTGTCCTCCTGAGATAAAGATCTGCCCTTTGAAAATCTTTGCTACATGTCCGCCCAACGGTAGATCCAAGGGGCAGGCAAATCTGAAAGAGAAGAGACTTAAGTAAGCAAGGGCTAGTCACATTCATGTCATTTAAACTGCTAAAGGTGTTTTAGCAACAAATCCATATGTGTTAATGTTGTCAAAGTAGATAAAAGAATGCTGTGGAACTATGCACATGGCACTAAACTCTTAATTATTTTTCTTTCTAGATTACCTCCAGGAGTTTGTAGTGGGGCAGTAACATTCAACAGTAGCCATATGATCAGGTTCACAGTATCCACCAACAGCATATAATTGTCCATCCAGTACAACCACAGAGAAAGAGGACCTCTTCTCTTGCATGTCACACAGGCACTCCCAGCTGTTTTGAAGTGGGTCGTACCTACATGTGGAGTGCAAAGATAAATGTAGATGTTGAGATTGTAATAGATAACATACTAATTGATTCCTGTCTTTGTTGTAATGCCTTTCCTCACCTATAAACGGATTTAAAGATGTCACCCTTGCCGTAATATTTTTTGCCTCCTAGAATGTACAGTTGTCCATTGAGCATAGCGGCTTCATGACTGAACCTTGGTGAAGCTGGCATTTCTCCCAATCTTCTCCACTCAATTGTCTTGTTTGTCCCTGTTAGACTTCTTACAGAATTTCCAAACCAAACATCTCTGCTGACGATCCGGCTGCACAGGTCTTCAGAGATCTGGTCACCCCCAATCAAGACAAGACTGTCTTTGGGCAGATAGATACGGCATTGGCTCTTTTGCGAAGTCTGGCTGCAGCAGAAGTCTTCAAATACATTTTTATGTACCTCTGTTAAGATGTGATCACACCAAATATTCTGTGATTGGACCTCTTTGAATTCCTTAAATGTCATCAGGGAGAACTGTACTGTTTTCATTAACTCATCAGCGAGTCTAATCCTTCGACTGGGCTTTGCTTGAATCCATGATAGCACAGCATTAAACACAACAAGCTCAGATGAAACACAGAGTGAGTTACTATTCAGGTACTTCAGGAGCTGTTTGGCTGGCAGGTCCTTGAACTTGGAGGTGCATGCCACCTCTTGGAACTGCCGAAGGACAAAATCATCTGCAGCTTCAAGAAGGTGTGCCATTTCATATGCCTCAGCAAAAGATACCACATCAAGGCAAGTGTGGGCATTTATTTCTTGCTGAAGGAAGGTAAAGCACAAGGACAGGGCAGGTTGATATTGGAGCTGAAGACAAAGGCAAGCGATCTCAAAGACACCCGTCCAGTTGAGAGGAAGAGCCCCGTTGTAGGAGCTGCCAATCAGAACTTCTAGGTCTGAGGCCAAGAGGAATGGAAGACGCACACAAGACTGAAGGGACTCTTTCATACCCAACGTGAACATCCCACGGAAGTAGTCACTACTGACAGCCAGGATAACTCTGTGAACTGGAGAGAAGAAGGTGAAGAGTATTACATATAAATGTTAACTCTGTCTGTGTTGTTCAGGTTTAATCTAGTTTGTAAAGATAGACTCGGTTGGTTAGTGATTGTAAAATTGTGAAAACAACTGTAAATGCCAACAACTCTGAAGTTTCTTGATCTTAGAAACCATAGTTGTTCATTTATCCATCGTGCAACTGTAGACCTTGTAAGCAATTTAGCTTACTTTTTTAGGGTAAAGAGATGTTTCAGTCAAGCCTGTTACCTCTAGTCTCATCGGTTTAATATTGCTCTAGTTCATAATGGCTGAATTAACTAAAGGAAGTAATGGCAGGCTGAAAGGAAGACAATGTAACCCTTTTGAAACAAGCATATGGAGCAGAGTCACATCTATATCTTGTAGAACAGTGGTCCATAAAGACTGACTGAGTACTTACCAAGAACTGATCCACCAATTGCTTCCAAACTTACATCACAACCTACTCTGTTCATCCACAACTGTTTGATAGACTCCAGATTGATGCTCAGTTGTTCTGCAGCAGAAAGTTTTACCCTTTTATTGTCTTTGCAAAGGGATGTGAGTTTCTCTTCGTACAGTTGACACAGGGCCAAAACTCGAGGGGAGCCCATTGCTCGAGCAGCAACTTGTATTTGATCAACGTTTTGCTCATTCAAACATGATATGACTCCAGTGTACGCAAACTCCACAATCGCCTCTAATCCGACATAATCCACTTTTGGACCAAGAGACACTGACCACCCACGGCCTCCAGAACGAGCATGAGCAGGTCTAGCTTCAGTCACTCTGCTGTTTTCTGTTTTTCTTTCATTCAGTTTTATCCAGATGAGTGAGCTGACAGCAGCCAGGACTGTTGAGTGGACACATATACTCCTGCCATCCTCTGTGTTCAGTGTAAGGTCAGTGAGAATAAAAGAATCTCTGAACTCTTTCAAGGCCAGGAAAATGGTTGTAGGATAATCATCTTTATAGTAAATCTTTACAAAACCTTCCTCTGCATTCTCATCCTCATCAATTGGATCTGCAGATACCTCACCATTTGCATCTTCGTCTTGGAGATTTCCAACATCATATTCAGTCTCTTCTTGAGCTTTCCAATATTCTGTCATTTTGCTACATGTCAGTGTCTTGCTTCCATCTTTGCTGCGCTCCAGAGTTTTACGTTCTTGATTAATATTCCGATGCCTGATCTCCTCACTTTCATCACCATGCTCTCCATCCATCATCCTCTCCTTCTCCTCTGGCTCCTTTACCCTCTCTTCTCTCAAGTCATCAATTATGTGACTCTCATCTACTTTCTTTACCTGTTTCTCTTCATCTCCATATGCCTCCTCACAATCCATAACCTCCCACTCCGTTTCATCATTTTTATCTGTATCGTCTTTTGTATTTGCTTCAACAATCTCCTCATCTTCCTTTCTTTTCGAGTGATCAGTTTTGTCTTCCTTCTCTTTTTCAGGTTCTCCTACTTCCCTTCTCTCTTCTTCTTCATTTACCTTTTTACAGCTGCTGGCATCCTTACTGTCCTCCTCCGCTTCATCCTCCTTTTCCTCAACTCTCACTTCAGCAATAGCCTCGTGGCATATCCTCCCCCTCCAGAGTTTGCTCCTGCTCTCCTCCACCTCTCTCTTACAATCCATCGACTCTTTCTGGAGGCATGGATTAGCTACTGCCATTTTGTTGCGTCTCCCCGTAATCTCTTCTAATAACTTTAATTAGTTGGTGCTTTTTAGGCCTCTGGATGCTCAAGGACTGCGGATCCCTTACTGTTTGAAGTTTTTGAGGAAAAGCTCTGACACAGGTGCAGATCATGGATGTTCAAGTTATAGCCCACAGAATGCTGCTGAGATTGCTGGGTGTTGCTTTGTTTCTCATCCCCTAAGCAGCAGTGTTATATGTTTGCTCCAGTCCCACCTCTCTCTCTCCAGCTGCATGGAAACATTCAAGGAGCACAAGAGCACAAGTTCCCACAGCTCCTCTTATAACCAAGGTGCTACATATATACAGTGTAACATAAGTAGGTAAAATTCTCAGCTGGTTGTCTCTTGTCAAGCTCAGACTAAACAGTTTTGAAAGCAGTTGATGCACAAGTTCTTTTGGCCATATGTTTTATAGCTACAGTTCATGTATTCTTCCATTGATTTCCCAAATGGATTCCACTTTCCAACTTGTGAATGTCCTCATCAATCTTCAGTTGACACTATGTAGCTCAATTCCAAGCAAGACACAATGGACTGATTCGTCCACTCTAGTCTTGGCAAGCATCTTTACTCTTGCGCCATGAAAATACTTGGAGAGTCATCAGAGGCATCACATTTCTCCTTCATGTCAAAGCACTGGGTCACAGATCTCGAGGCACAACTGAAAAAAGGAGGCCAAAAGGGCAACGAAAAACACACACAACACCTGTTGGCTCATTCACTTTGACGTTGACTGTGAGTCGAAACAGGTGGGTGACACTGTAAACTAGACTTGTGGAATGGCATCAGAACTTAAAAGTACTGCTCCCCGTCTTTCAAGTGGACAAAAATACACAACGGATTCCTCGTGGTCATTGTTTTTCAAGCAAAATCAAAGCGAAACACTAGGGGTCACTCCTGTCTCCTAAAAAAAAACCCAGGTAACTAATGGTACAATTTACACTGACTCACAAAAACCGGACAGTAGCAGATTGGAAAAAGCACTGCCCACTCCCACAAATCAGCAGACCCCTTGATTAGGCCTAGGTGTTGCTGCTTATCATGTCCAATACGTCTAATAATTACTTCCCCTGCACCATATCATCTTACTGAAATTATCTTAAACTGGTTTCTTAGTCCTGATAGCCATGACACAGAGCTCCACCAGTCTCCTCAGACAGCAGGTCTCTATCCTTTAAGTGACCTGGATTTTCAGGATTTGCATCATAGATGTGCAGACGAAATCTGCAGCAATGCCTTGATTGATATCATGCCAATGATACAAATTTCAGAGCAATCCCTAACACACCTTGTTGAATCTATGAATTATTAAGATAGCTCTAAAGAAAAAAATTTTTATATATGACATTGATATTATGTTTTTTGTCAATCAAAGAATGTAAAATAAAATTGTGTACCTTCAAATCAGTTTGTTAAAAAAAGATCTTATTTTGTGACAATATTTACTAAAAATTTGTCCAACTTTATTTCCTGGCTCCTTTTAAAGCCTTTGAAAATCTCTGCAACAGGCCTTTGATTGCGTCCACACACAGAGTGAGCCTCTAATCAAATCCTGCTGAAATTCTCCGAAGTTGAAGCACTGTGTGTGGGCGAAATGGAAGTGAAACTGGTGGGCAACATCTCGCTTCACAAAACGAACTCCTACCTGAATCCACTGCAGCTATGTCACTCTCCCAGCCATTCACAAGGAAAGCGATACTGCTGAACAACAGGCGGGCAAATGAGTCAGGTGCTTCTCAGAAATGCATAAACAATACAAAACATCGATGCAATAAAGTGCATACCACACTTATTATCATTATGAGGTGGATGTGAGTATTGTACAAAGATTTTTTTTTTTTTAGCTGTATTCCTATAGGACAGTAGATGAGCAGATGTTAGGGTAATCACTTTATCACTGACGTTTGAACTGAGAGTTCAACTCTGGGTATAATCTACTTATGAAAAGTCTGTTTTCTCTAAGCAGTTCTGATTGTTACCATAACAACGGCATGTAGCAAGAGAAGATCTAACCTCATTATGGGACCCCTCCTCCACAAGCCTAACCCTTAGGCCGTCTGATCAAGAGCAGCAGCAGTACCCAGGCAAAGATTCTCTCTTTTCTGAAAAGTCCAAGTGCAAGAACATTTTCTAATCTCACTGTGTGCCTCATTTGTGAGTGTGATGGAGCATTTTAGTTCCAAAACTTTAGGATGAAAACACTGGAAAACATAAAGAAAATTGAACTGGACAAATACTGATTTTCAGACAACTGCTAGAGGAGAAGAAAATGTCAATTTCTATATCTTGAAACCAAAATCCAAAAGGTCCAGCTTAGTAAAGCCACTGAAATCAGCAGGAAATAAGATCAGTGCACTATCCATTAACTTTAGTGAATAAATATATGCCTAAGCTGCAATGGAAAGACAAGTTCAGATAAGTTCATTAAAGCACAAGAAGACATATGCAAGAGGATTAGCGGTTGTGCAACCTGCTGACAGTTCTCAAAGTCAATAGGCAGGTTAACATTCACTGGCAACAAAAATTTAGAGAACATTAAAAAATGCAGGTTCATAGAAAATATGTAAAAAAACTGAGACCAGACGAGTTTTTTTTTTTTTTTTAATACAATCTAGTTTTATTGACATTTTATTGCCCCATGAAATACAAAAATTGATATATGGATACAATGGAAGAAATGCAAGCTTTAGGAAGAGCAATACAGCAGGACTGAAGACTAAACTAACTTCACAGTACTTAATAGAACACAGTACATGATGATGAATAATAACAACCACTTCTCTTTTCTGGTGAGTTGGACAAAACATTTAAATATCATTCCTAATTGAAAAAGAAAGAACATCATAAAATAAATATATCATACAGTACAGAGCAGACAAAATGGCTTTTTACCAGTTTGCATTTCAGCTTGTAACAACGAGCGTGGTTGATTGTCAAGTTCAGTTCTTCTAAACAGCAACCATACGATAACATACGTGACACAAGATTCATATTTATCATGTTGGCATTATGTGAATATGCGGATGAACGTGAACTTATCGTACATAATTACAGTATTTCATTTTTTTTCTAAAGTTTATTTTGTTTCGAGGTCAGCAGATTTTTAGTATGGATTGTTGTTTCAAATGAATCTTCAAAAAAGAGAAAAACAAAAAACAAAAAAAAGATCCATGTAATCTGTTTATGAAACCAACAGATGTTCAGCAGATTCTACACAGCAAACTTGTATCTGATCTCAGTCGCTATTGCTTTTTAAATTGGATTGCACGCTATTTAGATCCACAGGTCCCTGCGCTAACTGAAGAGGGGGGAAAATATGGGAAGAGGTCATGGGAGGGGGGTAGTGTCAGGGCCAAGGACGCGACAAGACCGAAGATCATTAACAGCACTCACAGCGCCGCAGGAGGAACAGAGGAATTGCATAGTGTAGCGGCATCGTCTTTCACATGTTTTCCTATCGAGTGTGTAGTTACCCTGTTTGAAGGTTCCTGAACCCCTTGGTGCCCCCCCTGAACCCCCCCCCCCCCCCCCCGCCCCTTCACAACCCCCATGCTGCTCTTGCAGCTCATTACAACGGGAGCCACAAGATGAGAGGTCTATTTTTACAAACGAGGGGGTGAGAAACTGAAACTTAGCGACTGTAAGCTCCTTGAAAAGATTCGGCCAAAAAAATTATTTAGCATCCTTCAATATAACACAATCCAAACAGAAACAACCATTAATATCATTTCTAATTCTTCCTTTTAAAAAAAGTCATAAAATATAATAAATATGCTATCGACTACATCGTAAGACTTGATGACGTTTGTGGGATGTTTGGAAAAAACAGGATGCTGTGTCATGTGGCGGTCCAGGGCAGCAGGAATGAGATTATAACGATGACGAGGGAGAGCGAGACGGGCAGCAGGAGCAGCAGCTTGACGGGGAGAGGCAGGGACGAGGGCCACAGGGACATCAGCTTGGAGCCTGGGGACCCATCCGTCGGACGCTTCTGCTTCTCCACGTTGGGCCCAGTGATGATGAGCGGCCTCACCTGCGAAACGCTCTCCTGATGGATAAAAGCAAGGCAAAGGACAGGGGATCGTTATATTGGGTCTGGATGCACTTGCAGTTCTTTCTTCAGTTAAATCCAGAAGAAAAGAAAACCTAGGAGTTTTTTTTCATTTTGTTATGGTTTTGGAAACCAAGAAATGTAAGTGTCAGAACAAGTCAGAAAAATTGTGAAGAGGAAGCGCATGCCTTGCAAAATGGTTAATAAAAGCAGCAAAATTAATAATCATTACAAGGATTTTGCTGTAGAAAACAAAAACAACTCAGACTGTAGCTTTCACAGCAGAAGTTAGATCTAATGGGCATTTGCTGGTTCTGTTTGAGTTTTATTTATTTATAGCATATGGACAAATTAATGTTAACTAATTAATAATTGCATATTAATTGCAATAATATGCAATTATTATTGCACATTAATAATTGCAATGACTATTAATTGCAATTATTAGCATTGGCATAGAATTAGCATTAGCATATAATTAGCATTAGCATTTAATAGATCTAGTATTAATCTATTAAATGCTTAATAGATTTGCTTAATCTGTTAAGCAAAAGGTGCTTAATAGATTTTTTTTTTTTTTTTTTTTACAGAATTTGAACCAAGTGAAGCCAAAACTAATGTGAAACATAATTGCAGACAAATATATTTCTGTTTCTTAAATGCAACATGTATATATTTTTGCACAGTTTTGGCTCTGTTGCTCTTTTTTTGAGTCGGTATACTGCAGTTAACAATCAATCGCTAAATTAGATGACGATTATTTCAATAATCTATTAATCACGATTAACATGACTAACACAATTAATCATTTCAGCCCTACATGCCACTGTGCTATTGGTTTTGTTTTAAACATTAGGATGCAAATGGAAATATAACTATTGCATTGATTTCAGTTTGAGTAAACTGAAGCTGTCAGTTTTTCTCACAGACAGAAATGTCTGTGGGAAATACAGCAACGATGTTTAATTTATATGTTGGAAAATCTGATGTTTTTAAATATCATTTGGATTTTTTAGAAACAAACAGCAACCTTGTACTATTATTATATAGCACACATTTAGATTGTATGGCTTTGATTTTTAAGTGCTTCTGTCCTTTTTCCAAAACAAATCCATCGCTCAGTACCCGGCATTTACTCGGTCTAATTATGATTTTTTTTGACTGAGGGATAAAAGCTTATGAGGTGAAACAGAAAACTCCTGTCAATTCCCATCTGCGCTGACCAGACAGTAATAACAGGGTTAAAGGAGAGAGTCTAAATGGACTCTTTCACTGGCCAAATGTCCAAAAGTGCCAGGTAAAATATGTAAATGAGAGTTTTGGGAGGTGGGCGAAAGTGAGAGCAAAGACAAGAGATAAAACAGATGCAAGGTAGTTGACAAAGGCTTGGAGATTACAAAATCAAAATGTAACTTAATCATAAATACCTACATAAATACTTTAATCAGACGACAATCAAAAGGGCAACGTTACAAAAGCAGTAGGGCAGCAGGGCTGTTGTAAACAAATATTTTAGTAATCGATTAATCTATCAATTATTCTTACGATTAATCGAGTAATCTAATAAAAACAAATAATAATAAAACATTGGTAAATCTAACATAACAGAAATTTT
Source organism: Phalloptychus januarius (assembly GCA_902982915.1). Lineage (NCBI taxonomy): Eukaryota > Metazoa > Chordata > Actinopteri > Cyprinodontiformes > Poeciliidae > Phalloptychus > Phalloptychus januarius. The sequence goes on from CADWAE010000460.1 coordinate 2,602,830, forward strand.
ATTATTGCACATCAGTCCAATTTTTCACATTTGAGTTTCCATAACAATAACTTTTCTGTAGGTTAGAAAATTAACTTTTACCAATCATCATTTGGTCTCTTAGTAAGACAACTACCACAAACACGAGGCCAAATCAATACAGAAATGGTTCACCGAACACAAAATCAACTTTTTTTCCATAACTATTTTATCAGGAGTGGAGAAGAGAGAAGAGCAGATGGAAATCACAAGTGAGGTACTGCAAGGTTCAATCCTGGGACCCCTCTTTTTAATATCTACATGCTCCTCCCACTGGCTCAAGTTATGACAGGAAATAAGATTAGCTGCCATAGCTATGCAGATGATGCACAGCTCTACAGTACGATGTCACCAAGTGACTCTGAACCCGTTTAAGCACTAAACAGATTCTTTGAACAGATCAATGTGTGGATGTGCCACAACTTTCTCCAGATGATTAGAAACAAAACTGAAGATATTGTCTTTTGTCCTAAATAGGAACAATGTAGAATCAACTCACAGCTTCAGTTATTGCAAGTAGAAACTAGTGATCAGGTCCGAAATATATAGGTGTGGTGATGGACTCTCACTTGAACCTTCAGAGCCACATACAGACAGTTACAAAGTCAGCCTTCTATCACCTGAAGAACATTTCCAAGCTTAAAGGACTCACATTGCAGCAAAATCTAGAGAAACTCATCAATGCTTTTCTTTAGAACTAAGTGTAAAATGTGCTTCTTCGGGACACAGGATCGTCTAGAGACTCAGGACTCTGGACCATCCCGAGTTAAAGAATGGTAAGCTATCCCCCCACCTACAGAGTATTTTATTTTAAATGAAACCAATCAGCTTGGTGATTGGTCCCTCTACCTCCAGGATGGTCCTGCTGTGTGCTCTGTCGGGACTGAGCCGCAGGTTCCAGCGATGGCTTTTGTGGCTCCGCCCTCCGTCGTCCTCACTCTCCGTGGTGTCTTGCCGCGCCACGCGAGGACGTTTGCGCCTGCGCGAGCTGATTCGCTGGAGAGAACTGTGCTCCTGGATTCTGAACCAATCAGACGTAAGGTCAAAACATTATAAGGGGGGAAAAAAAAAGTACAAGCCAAGCAAAACGTGGTGATGAGGTCTCCGTAAGGCCAACCTGCAGTCTGTGTCCTCTATGTCAGCATCTGCATCGCTTTCTCCCTGAGGGTCGGATAACGCGCACTCCTCCTGCGGCGCAGAGGAACATTAAAGTACATCACGTTCAAAATATGAGTCGTGCAATAAAATAAAAAATAAAAAGACGGTGAATCACGGCCATTAGTTGTCACAAACAACCTGCGGCGACGGCATGTGTCTAACCGCATGTGCTCATGTGTGACTTTTCCTTATGTCACGGTCGTTAATATGCATGAGCCAGCTGATGCCGCCTTCGATAGCATGACCAATGAGCTCACCACTTATATAAATGTCATCCTATTTATATCCCAGCGGTATTGATCTCCTCTGGAACAGTTGAATGAACACCTCGAAACGTTGAATGACTTCTGCGTAGAATTGTCGTATGAAAGGGAAGGTTCTTTAAACCATGACGACAACATCTGGGGCCAGTTGAACCAAAAGTGGGCAAGTCAAAGTTCTGCCGACGTGGTTTGAGCTAACATTGGAAGGCTTATTTCTCACTAAACTATGGTTCGCTTAAGAATTGCTATTATGTAAATGCTATTGCTATTTAGCCAGAAACTTTCTAGATTTCTGTTTGATGGAGAAAAAAACCCAATATTGGCAAGATGTGATAAAATTTCATGGGTTCTGAATACTTTTCCAAGACTCTGTAGATCTGATATGTTGAAACCTTCAGTATAATATAGAAAGCTCAGTGTATAGCTAACTGATAACACACACACACACACACACCCGCATATGTTATATATTACCTCTGTGCCATATCCCTCAGAGTACCTGGTTAACATGACTCTGTTTTTTCCACAGTGTTCACATAGTAGAGTGCCCTGACAACAGAAAAGCAAGAAGACAGCTGAGAGTGACTGATCCTGAAAACACTTTGAGGGAAAAAACACACACACACACACACACACAGACACACACACACACACACAACATGACAGCTGTCAGCTCTGAGCAGCTCCTGTAAAACATACAGTAGGAAAACAGACGTAGCAACAGAGACACAGAAGAGGTCGGCGGGAGGCGAAATCTAGAGAAAGGCTCTGAGCGGCGCGGCGTGGCGAAGCGCAGCGTTTTATTCCGCCACGCGCCACAGACACTTAAGTGGGAAGCCTGAGCACTCACCAGCGTAGGCGCGTGTGCTTCTGAATAAAGTGTACGGGGACCGGCCTCGCACAGGCACACTATATCTACCTCTTCACAACTCGCCCCCATCTGAGACAGAGACAAAGACAGAGAGGATGAACTGTTGACCCTTTGGTGGCTCTTACCCCCTTTTACTGCCTGCCAGCGGCAGATTAGCAAAGCTGCATGAAGGAAGTTCGAAGATGTTGTTTCCCAAACTTTTTTTTTTCTTTTTTTTTAAATTATGCATCTCCTAATAGCTCTGTGATGTAACCTTTTCCACCTACTACAAGAGCTGAAAGCCCGGCGCTGATTAGACTGCCTCTGCCAGACGTTGGAAATCATGAATGCTTAAAAACCGGGGTAATTAAGCCGAGGAAGTAATTAACATCACATCCACTTATCATGACAAACACTTTTTTGTAGATTACATAATAAAGTTGTTTTTTCTTTGAGAGGGATTGAATATTGACTTCACACATTATTACAATTTTAATCAAGCATGTTAGCTTGTACTGAGACAGACTGGTGACCTGTCCAGGGTGCACCCCCACCTCTCGCCCAGAACATTAGCTGGAGATGCTTTGCCCCAACATTATGGAACAATTGAAAACCTGAGGATTCAGTTCATGTTCATGTACAGCTATCTGTACAGCAATAGCTAGTACAGATCGCTGAAGTAGGCAGTCAGCAGTCAGATCAAAGCCCCTACTAAAGTTGTTGTTTGTGAGCATAAAGTTTACTGAATAAAAACTTACTCTTTAGCAACAATTTTTTTTAATGTATTTTCTCTTAATCCAAATTTCTGTTGATATCCACATTTTGCTTTGAGTCAAAAATCTTTCTCGAAATTATCCTTCTGGATGTAAAGATGCAATAATTAGCTTTTTCTTTTCTCTGTTTGACTGTAAATGCTGTTTGATTAGGTGTTTATATTTTACTTTATTTTACTTTCATTTTACACAGATGGTGTCCTGAGAATTTACTTTTTAGTAGCTCTTCTACATATGCACTTGTTATGTGGAAAAAAATGACTTTTCCACAACTGAATTAAAAAAGGGGTTTATTTAGGCTAAAATTGAAATTACAATTTTCTTACAAATGACCATTTGCTGCTGTGGTGACATACAGGCAGACTTTGTCTGTGGGTTTTAAATTACTGCAGGGGGTGACGGTTTACTATGTCTCCTAAGTACTGCTCACAGACAGTCCTTCCTTGTCCTGACCAAATAAGTTCAAATACAAAACTTCACTTTATGAACTCATATTTGCTATCAGAATTGTTGGTTTATATAAATATTTTACTATAGATTAATTATTTTGTCATTCTAAATGGAATGTCATCACTTAAACAGGCTTAAACATGATGTAAAATGACATCTAAACATAAATAGTTTTTAAAATCTAGCAAAAATAAAACGCATGCAGTTTGTTAAGGCCGTATGACAGCTTGCTGGGTGTCTCAGCTGGCTGTATGACTTCTTTTCTCCATAATCTAGCACCAAAATCCAGGCAATCCAAAAACAGGCTTTGCGCAAAAAAAAAATAAAATGAAAAAAGATTTAGAGTCTTACTTCACAGTCATTATCGGATGTCTCTCCAGAGGTAAACAGGCTGTGGGTGTCAGACTCCCTTCGCAGCATGACCTCTGACTGGGATCAAACACTCACGTGGACCTAGAGAGGGGGGGGGGGAACTATTATTTTCATTGACTTGACTTTGTTCTGAAAATTATTTATGCTCACACACTTTTCAATTGGAGGTTTAATTTTTCTTTCTGAGTGCTCTGCTTTTTTTTTTTTTTTTTTTTTTTTTTTAACAATGATTCACTGCAAAAAACAAAAACGGCATTGCAGTGGTGTAGAAGTGATGCTGCCTTTACGCAAACAGCGGGGTTTGCCATCACAACACATCCCAGCACCTCTCTAACATCTGCTCAGCACTGTCCGCACTCCCATTACGTAATAGCCAAAGAGCATCAGTGTTATAGGTACCCGGAGAACTTTTCACATCAAGAAAAAACGCGGACAACATAACAAGACAACATAGATTGTTCTATTAATTACAATCGAAACGTTCAAAACATATATTTACTAAATAAGTACTCAATATTTCCGGCATTCCCCAACTATAGGATATAACAAAATAAGAGCGGAGTAACCCATCTTACCCGTAAAAGCATCGTAGGACACAGAATAAACCCATAAAAGGTCGGCAGAGTGTTTTGATTAGAGAACGAGCCGGCGCACGCGGCAGTGCGTCTCATTGTGGCGCGGAGAAGCCATGAGCTCGCGCTGTTCGCTTATGTTTGACATTGTGGCAAATCCTCTGCGTGATGTCAGCGCGAGCGATGACAGGCAGCTACAGTCAGGGAAGGCGCGCGCTCACTCACACAGCACACCAAGCTCCGCGGGAGCGCGAGCTAGAGATTGGTGCGACTTCCGTTTTAACGTGTCTTTCAAAATAAGTTGGAATTTAGTGAAATTAGAACGACCTGAAAACAATGACACGTGTACGTTTATTCCTTTCTACAATTTATTACTATTTTATGGTATATAATATGTAATAAATATATCACAAGTCTCTATTCAAACTTATCTTCATCAAATCTCCCTATTTATATCTTGACATGCTGAATTTAGTCTTAAAGACGGACTTTAGATTATTTTCATTTGTCTTTATTTCTGCATAGAGTAAATACAACAATAAAACCGTTAAAAAAAAACATGTTTTTTTTATTCATGTTAAATCCATATCTTGAAAAAATGTTTTTGCGAAATAATTCTTTGACTTCTTGAAGTTATTGCTGGGTAAATAGGAAGACTTGAGATATGTGAGACATTCTCTTTTTTTATTCCAAATTATGAATATATGTTTTAAAACAGAGGTGTTTCTTGGAACACCATCTTTGTTTCTTCTTTTACAGCAGTGTTTTTTTAAAAAAAAAATACTTGACAGAAAAATGTGCAATAAAATATGATTTGAACACGTGTCCCACACATGCCAAATATTGATCATAGCAATTTTTGATTAACTTGTAATTGGTGCCACGTTGTTAGTGTTACCTTATATGTTACTTTATCAGGATGGTGAAAAACATAATCATATGTAAAAAGAAAAGTTTATTTATTTTATCCCCCACATCCCAGCCAGCATCCCTAGGTGGGCCCCTTATGGGGAAAAGGAGAAAAGACAATATGGGCCCTACATGGGCCCTCCATGGCGGTGGCCCTACATGGGCAAACTTGTGTGGGGCCACTATAGAAACTGGACAAACCCATGTGGCACCCATTTTTTCTTGCCTCACTCCAAAACCACTGATTGGCTGGTAGGTTGCATCTGACGATTGCTGTGGAGATTTGGTGACTCCAAGTTGCCACTGTTTTACTCCCCTCGCTGTGGATTTAGTGTGTTTCTCACTCTGAAACATGCGGTAGATAACTTTGATTAAATTGCCACTTAATCAAAGGGACAATGTTTAGTGCACGCAAAAAGGAAATTGCTGATGAAATTGTTTAACTTGTGGTATGAGACCAGACAGAATCAATTTTTAATCACAGAGTTTATGAGTTTGCAGAGGGTTTTACATTAATGTGGATTGAGCATTATGTGGCTTTTTGGGTGTGTTTAGAAAACTATTGAAAGACTGAGTGACACTTGAATTGAGAGCAACATTCAGAGTTCATGTGGATCTAATGCACTAAAGGTTTTTCCATTTCACATTCCATTCCTGCTCACTGTGGAGATGATAGAAATCAACCTTTGTGTGCTAAAAGATGCATCTTTCAAATAGACTTGGTTTAAGTGAAATAGTTGCTGGAAACAACTTTGTGTTTTGATGCAAAAAACTCAAAATGTTGCATTCCATCAACCTTTGCTCTGGAAAACATCTTAAAAGTGGTTCTGTGAACCCTTAAATCATCTTTTCTATACAAAGGCGCATACCTACTGGACATGGAATTGCAGGTCACTGCTGCCACATTTCATTGTTGCATTGAATACGTGCTGCGAGGCAATGTGGTACGCTGATATGTTATTGTCTATGAGGAAAATGAGATGTTTACTTGAAGTAAAACGGTGCACAGTTGAAGGCATGAGTAGTGCGAACGCATCTCGACAGTTACTGTGGAGGTACGTAAAGTTTTCAAGACGACAATATTGGCGTCATGATAAAAAACAATGAGACCAGGCTCGAGTTTTAGAGAACTGCATTTAACGTCTTGGAAGAGTATCCCATTTCAAGCTGACCTTTCTAATGACCAAATCAAAGTTCAGTTCTTTGACCCTGGCATCTTAAAAACCCTCAAATGTGCAACAATTACATGTGATTTTTGTCTTGATCTTTATCTTGGCGCTGTTAGAGTCGCCCTACAGTCGGTTCAGAAGCCACGCAGGGACCCGCAATGGAGAGGAAGAGGGAGAAAAACAAAGAGTTGCAAGCATTTATTTAAACAGCCACTACCACACAGAGACACACACCGAGACACAGAACATCCTCACGTCCCAAAAATTGCTTTTTCCCACAGAAAACGTGTCCCTTTCTGTAAGGGCGCCGCATCGTCCCCACAACTCTGCAGCTACACTTATCGGGTCTGGTAGCTGGAGCCTAGCCAGAACAAGTCTGCTGTTTATTTGTGAGTAAAAGCTGTCTTTGGGAGGCTGTAGAAGTAAAACTTTAGACACTCCCAAGACAAGCAGTTAATATTTGGATATTTGGGAGGAGAACTTTAAAATGCTGTGATGATAAATAAATGCCTAAACCATATTAAGTCTTGCAAATGGAGCTCATTTTGACTGGATTTTCCCATGAGTCCAGCTGCCGCCAGTAGACAGCAGGGCTACTGAGTGAGATAAAGTGTAATTAGGGGAGACCTAATGGCCGAGGGAGGGATCCTCATTAAGGTTGCATGTGGACCATGCAAAAGACCCTTGGGGACAAACCAAATACTTGTTTTACAGACTTTTCTAGTATCTGGCAGTAGTCCTTAAGTCTTTTCACCTTTCGCCTCACAACCTTTAAGTATTTTATTGATATTTATCGTGATAGACAAACACTGAGAAGTTCCTTTATTTCTACAAATAAAATCAGAAAATTGTGGCATCTATTCGAATTCAGTCGCATTGTGCAAATATTGTGCGTAGCCACTGTTACATCGATAGAAATCAACTATAAGAGGTCATAAGCCAGTGATTTCTTGTACCAGTCACAAGTCTGGAAAATGCAGAGGGTTGTTTCAGGAAGGGAAATCCACCGCAAAACCTAAACCAGATCAAATACGTCACTCACAAACATCAATTCTGTACTGGATTGGTTGAGGCCGGGGTCAACAACGTTCTCCAACGTCGGAATCAGGAGCATCTACTGCAGTGAGACTCCATCTGGTCGGCAAAACGTTCTATTGATGTGAGTTTATGACGTAGAATGTAATACTTGTTTGCAGTATCCTTTACCTGGCTTTCTATTAAGATAAGTAACTAGTACCGATGTGACAATAGTAATTAGGGAAGATATTGCTTTCAAGAGAATATTTCCTGCATATTTGGAGCAATCCTGCTCGTAAAAAGTTCACCGCCCTACTTTAAAAAAACTTATGTAAGAACAATATGTCTTCATAAAACTGACAGAGGAAATTGCTTGAAAGCAAGATGTGCTCTTCTGTGTGTGTGTGTGTGTGTGTTAACTGAAGAGGATGGAAGTGACAGATCTAAAGAAGGAGATAAAGAGACTTGTATATACACCATGATACCAACACAAACGGGAGATTTGGCCTCGATAAGGAAATGAAGGAAAAGGGCGCAGCTCAAATAAACCATAACCGATGCATCACTCGCCCTTCTCGCTCTCCAACTGAAACTCTCGCCGGCCATTGCTTCTGGACACACACGGTGAGATGAAAATCAGAGGGCAGCTGCGGAGGCATTTCTGGAAGACCAGCAGGGAAAGGCATTCCGTGAATTTTCTCATCAGATTTGGAATCAGGACTTAAATACAGCCCATCAAGGCTCACAAGAATTCTCTGAGGTTGCAGAACACTGCTGCAAAAGAACAACAGCGGACATTTAGATCAGACGCTTCGAATCTGAGGGAACAAACACGACACCCAAGGCAATTACAGGTTACGGTGGAGTGAGGAATGGCCAGAGGTGGCTCAGAAATTGGGATTCTGGGCGTGGGAGCTATGCACTCCTGTGGTGGACAAGTGAGGCAGAGCATCCACAGATGTTCAGATGGAGATTTAGTGTCTGCGAGGTGGAGGTTGACTGTGCAGTGAGAAGAGAAAGTACAGGAAACGCAAGGAGTTCTGTTTCTATGAGGAATGAAGGGAACGGAAAGCAAGGTCTGGTAGATCCTCAAAGAGACTTGCGTTCATTTTCAGGATGAAGAAGAGGTATGCCTTTTGGAGGCAGCTGAGGAAAAAAATAACTTCTTTGAGGTTTTTTTGAACACGTTCATTTCTTAACGAGACCAATGAAGGAATCGGATCAAATCAAGGACCTGACTTGGGATTTTGACCAATCCTGGGACTCGATCATTAAACCGGCCGCGTGCCTTTGCCTCAACACCTTGGATTTCTCCGACCTCTTCGATGAAGACGACAGTGAAGAGGATGAGCGGCTCCTTACATCACCACCAAGTCAACACCTGTCCGTGGCACCTCCTCCGCCACCTCTTCCACCGCCTCTTCCTCCACCTCCTGCTTTACCTTCACCATCTAAAGGTGCAGGGATTAAAAGCCACACCTTGAAGCTTCACTGGAGGGAACTCCAGAACCTGACCCCGCTTCCCAGGATGACGCGCTTTGGAAAACAGACAATATGGGCCGGGCTGGAGCCAGTGCAGTTGGACACGAACCGTCTGGAGTATTTGTTTGAGTCTAAGACCACCAGCAGTAGTTTTAAGGTGGTCTCTGGGCGGCAGGTGAGAATAATAAAATCCTTGAAACCAAGACTGCTTGAATTACTTCTATCCAGTTCTAAGTGTTTTATGAAAAAACAAAATGGCAAAGTGTGTTACTGTTAACCAAGCATAGCGATCTGCTTGTGTCAGTCCCAACAGCTGATTTAGTAAATCTTTATGTGTGTTGAGGGTTGGATGTAGCAATAGCCGAGTTTCCATTACAAATGTGCACAAAAGCTTGTCGACATTCCACTAATGTCAAAAATACACAATTTTGTGTTTCCACTAAAGCAGCAGTATATGCAACATTTACAAAAATTTGTTTAATGGATGACTTGTGACTTCTGAAGTCAGTTGATCAATAAAAATGGCTTGTAATCATTGGCAGCTATGTACTAGGTAAGTCTAGTGAAAATCCCATCAAAATCAAAAAGCTGTCATGACAGTAATTGTTTACTTTTTTTTGCTAAATTCAGTGTAACTGGGTCTTTCAGCCTGCATTCAATTGTTGGTAGGCGTATAAGTGAATGATTTTAAAATCAGTGCAGCAAAATTGTAATGTTTGAAGATTCATCACCAGATACATTTTACCTCAAATGTTCTGATTTTGTGTGTTTTTTGTATTCTTTGAATTTAGGTCGAAACATTGGTGTTGCTGTTTTTTTAGGAAACAAGTTCAAACCTATGGAAGCCCAATTATTCCACTTTGATGAAAACAAAAAATAAATTTGTATCTCACAGTTATGACTTAGGTATCTCATTACAAGATACCCTTTAGGTGTAAATCATAATTATTAGATCATTTTTAATTCTTATGAGAACTTATAATAATAATGAGAAACTCTCTCACTATGTCATGTCACACTTACTAGAGTCAAGTTGTTGTTCTTTTTTTAAATAGTGACAGAAATTGGTGTCCATACTCTTTCAAGGATTTATATGATTTATAAAATAATGCAAACATCCAAATATGTATCTAATTATAAATCACAAGGCAACAAAATCTTATGTGTCACAATCAAAAGGCAGGCAAAAAACATTATATTGCATCACAGTAGTGTGTTGCCTGTTTCTCTTCAACAGAAGCAGTCGTCTATTTCAGTGCTGGGCATGAAGCGCAGTAACATCATAACCATCGCCCTGAGCAGCCTGCCTCCATCTCGCCTCCTCCCTCCTGCTATCTACAGCATGGACAGCAGCGTGCTGGACAGAGAGGACATTCAGGTACACCGACCCTGTGTATTCGACCTTTAAACTTTTGTTCTGACAAAGCGTTTATGTTGCGCATCTCCAGCACGAGTTTAAACTGTTTTGGCATTTCCTCTCTAACAGCGACTTGAAGCTTTGATCCCAACAGAGGAAGAGATTGGTCTGATCAACGAAGCCAAGGCCCAGAACCCACACGCCCCCCTGGCCCAGGCTGAACTGTGCCTGCTCACCCTGGGGGAAATACCTCACCTGAGTACGAGGCTTCAGCTCTGGACCTTCGCTCTGGACTATGACTCCTTGGAGAAGGTAGACAGAAACAACGACACCTGTCGCGACTGTCGCTTTGACTGATCGCAGAACGGTGTGAAAACGTAGCACCGCTGCTTCTTCCATCATCCAAAACCTACAAAAAAACTCAGAGCCTTCTGGCTCATCTGCAGTACCGTTATAAACCATGTATCCTTATTAAGTTATTTTCACATTCCAACCACAAAATTCAATGTATTTTAGGATATGGACCAACAAAAAACAAAAACACACAACTTACGAAAAAAAATGGATTTTAAATTGAGTGTCATATTTAATTTAAAATCCAGTTAAAGTGCTACAAGTAATCTAATTGATAAGCTAACACTCAACAGCTAAAGCAACAGGTTGTTGCAAACTGCTAATAGATCTTATTTGTCATTGGAAATGTTTGTGCTTTGCCTTGGATCAAGGGCTGCTTTCTTCTTAGGTTTTGTATTAAAAAAACAACTTGCTTGCAAAATAGCGAGCAAGTTTCTAACTCTAAACCAACAAGTTACTAACTCGCTTGCCTATTAACAAGCTGCTAATGGCAGCTAGCAACATATTCCAGCAACATGTTCTGGTCATATGGTTTCCACCGACCGGAACATCTCGTCTCACCACATGTCGTTGTTGCGGGGAAAATCTTGTAGAGGGAGCACAACTCCCTAAATCAACCAGCATTGACCGAAATTCTTGCCACAGTTTTCATTTTTGAAACTCTTTAAAAACTGATACACTACATTGTGTTAGTCTACACACGATGTAGTGTACACCAACGTAGTTGACTGTACTTCTGCAAGGCACAGTGTACTTTTGAGTTCCCACAATGCCCTCTGTATGTGTGTCTGTCCATTCTATAGGAAATCGCTGAGCCTCTCTTCCACCTAAAGCTGGCCATGGAACAGCTGGCCGCCAGCCAGACCTTCAGGTGCATCCTCGCGACCGTGTTAGCCATCGGTAACTTTCTCAACGGCTGCAAGGTGAAGGAGTGCAGTTGCTAGATTCATTTTTCATTTCTACATAATTTCTCTCATGCGTGACAAGAGACTTCATCTCCCCAAGGCCCGCGGCTTTGAGCTGAGCTACCTTGGAAAGTTGTCCCAGGTGAGGGACACGCACACGCGTCAGCCTCTGCTGCACCACGTCTGCGTGCTCCTGCTGCAGCTCTACCCACAATCCTCTGACCTCTACTCTGACATCACCGCCGTCACCAAAGCCGGCAAGGTGCGCACTGTGAGGAATAGCTACAAAAAAAACAAAAAGGTTAATATTTAAACAAAGTCACCTTTGGTGCTCAAGGGTGTCCCTCATCTCTGCAGTGTGACTACTCTCTAGTCCAGTCCAACTTTGCACAGCTGGAGACCATGTGCAAAGCATCATGGGAGCAGTTGAAGGTTCTGGAAAAGGCTGAGGAAAAGAGGAAAGGAGGAAAAGGAGACAAGCGAAAACTGAAAGACGTGGAGATGTTTGCTCCAGAGAGTTCGCTCCGTCACAAACTGCCCAAGATCCTGAAGGAGTGCGAGGAGAGGCTGAAGGTCCTGAGAGCCGTCCACCGTCGGGTCATCAACAGGCACGCTCGCACACGTTTACCACAACACCGAACTTTGAACGCCTTCGCCTGAGATTTAGAACTTGTCGTCTTTCCTGTCGTTTGTCCGTCCTTCTTCAAGATTCCACTCGTTCCTCATGTTCCTGGGTTACTCCCGATCCATGGTGCGAGACACCAGAGCCGAGGACTTCTGCAGGACCATCAGCAACTTCTCGCTGGAGTACAGGTCCATGAGGCAAGCCGTCCTCCTGCAGAGGGAGAGGGAGAGGGAGCGGGACAGGGAGCGGCAGAAGTTCGGAAGTGAAAACCCCGGGCCCAGCACGCCTGTGGGCAGGAGGAAAGGTCAGCTAACTGCAGCGTCACAGGTTGGTGTTTCAAAACACTCCCAAACCAAACCATTCCACACATTTACCTATCAAAGGTACAATTTGGCAAAAAGGGAAAAAAGGCAGCATGTGGGTGCTGCCAGAGCCATGGGAAATGCATATAATCGTTGATCAGCACCTCTCTTCCAAAACTCCTTATAAGATTTGAATAAACTACTTTTGATCCACCATGCAGGGAAGTGATGAACAAAGCCGCCTGGAGGAAGTGCTGAGAACGCCGGAGTCCGTCCCCAGGAGGGATGGGACTTTACCACGAAGCCGCCGACGGTTGGCTGACATCAAAGGTATTTCACACATTTTTTTTTTAACTCTTTGACTTTGATTAGTTTTTTCTGATTAATTTAACGTGAGTTTACTATACATATGATTTGTTTCTTAATGAGTCCTCATTTGTTTCTATTCCAGATTCGTTCTCAAGAAAACTGAAGGCATGAACTTGCTGATGTTCCCTTTTAGTCACTGGTGTTGCTGTTACTCTGAAATGTTGATCTCATATATTCCCATATTTTACAGCCGGTGCATTTTGCAGGAGAGCTTTTGTGGAAGACATGGGAAACTTTGAGTTGAGGATGAGTTTTGTAATTTGTATGAGTCAAACGATTGTTCTTTATCCTTATGAAAAAAAATGATGCTAATAGTTTTGATTTCAAGCTAACAATAGCTAGAACCAGATGTTTACACAGACACATTTTTCTCTCATTTTGTCTGGCACGTAATCCAATACACTTTTTTCTGTTTTCAGTCTGCTAGGATAAAAAATATCACCACCATTTTGTAACAGTAAGAAATGTGCATTTTTAGAATATTTTAATTAACTAGCATTGTCGTAAATTGCTGTTGTTTGCAATAAACATATATATTTTTAAATATGCTTATTAAAGTATGCGTGTTTAGAGAAAAGAAATAAAGTGATTTACAAAAGGAGCAATACCTGTTGAATCTGAGCTTTAAAGCATGAATAAAAATTAAAAATTAAAATGTCCAGTTGTATTCTAAATAATAATAAGCTAATTATTAAAATTGTAAAAGCTCCGAAATAGCATAGTCACCTGTGGAGGTTTTTTTTTAAAACCTCAATAGATTTTATGGTAGAAACAGGCAAATAATAAAATAATATCCGCACACAGAATTTATATGCACATGTCTTGAGTCTTCAAAAAATGTAAAAAAATCATAACTTTAAATTGTGTAACCATGGCCAAGTTTTAACATTGTTATTTTGTGGAAATATAAATTATTAGTCAGTTTTTAAGAATCTAAAAATTGAGATGAACAATTACAAAAATGAATGCTAGATTGTTTCTAAGTCAGATTGACAAAAAGTACAGTCTTTGGCCTCCGTATTGAATTTTAGTCTTAAATATTCAATCTTTAATCGTCTTTTTGGGTTTTTTGGCTAAAACGTTCTCACGCCGTCATTTGCGTCGAGCGACAGCGGTTTGCGGATGTCTCTGTTGACTGACACGTCTGTCCAGTGCAGCAACCAATCAGTGACAGACTTTCCCAGAAGGGGGAGGGGAAGTCGGGAGGTCCAATCAGAAGCCAGGAATACAAACAGGGGGCGGGGCCAGCTCTGCTCACAGTGTGTGTGAGCCGACGCCATTTCGTGTCAGCCGGTTTCAAGGTGCTGCCTGCATTCATCGAGCAGAAAGAACAGTAAGCGGATAACCCATCTCTCCCGAGTAAAACAAGCTTTCAGTTGTTCTCATTTTTAGAATTAAGGTCCTGGTGAGTATTTTTAACGAGAGATTTTTCGCACTTTTTTCATTTTTTTATGAATTTTGAAGCGTCTTTGGGATTTTTTTTTTTTTTTTTTAATGTTATTTTTTTTTTTTTCATTGCAATTTTTCCTGGCTGGTTTTCCCCGAGACTTGTGTTGACTGGCTGACTGTTATGGCGTACATTTTGTGAAGGCAGGAAAAACAGCGCATAAACTAGTTTGCTGTAACATTCGCCTCGGTGTCTTTGCTCTGTTTTTCTATTTTAAACCTCCATTTTTCAGGCGTGTTGTGTTCTCTTGTCGTGTTTCTGACTGTTGGCTCGTTTTCATGGAGAGAAATGTGGAGGATTGTTCCAGGATGATCTGGACTGGGATTTTTTGTTTTTGTTTTTTTTTTTAATATATACATATATACCGGCTTGCTCAATCTCTGGAATAAAAATATGCTTTTTTTATATGTTGCTTTTCCACCAGCAAAAACTTGGTTTGCATTTCTTGACGTAGCGTTTTTCAATTTTCTTTGTAGTGATTGCTGAGGCTTTATGTTTTCCTGCAGAGGAGTGATGTCATTTTTCAGGCATTTTTCAAGGACAGCATTTGAACATTTTGCACAGTCAACAAGTTGGGAGTTTTCTTTGCATAGGTGCCACATATTTTGTTCGTTTTTGGCAATATTGGTAGTTTTAATAAAGCTTTTTTTCCCCCCAAAACAGGGAAATGTACTATTACAAGAAAGGCTTTTTTTTTTTTTTTTTTTTTTTTTTTACAAGAGAGGTATTGAAGGGAGCTTGTGCAGTGCAACTTTGATTACCCAGTTTGTTTTTGAGCATATGACAATAAAGTTATTTCTATTTCTTGGTGTGCAGATGTTATGTATCTGAGGGTTGACTGAGCTCCAACAGGGATTGAATAGCTCTGATACGGCGATACCTTGCTGCTTATAATTCAGCTTGCTTATCTGTGTGAGTGCGACCACAAACAAGATGGCTTAGCAGGCAAATCAACACTTTAACAGTACATTTCCTCCCAAACGATTGCATTTTCTTTTGTTCATGATGAAGGTACGGTATGAATTGGCCAACCGGCCCACAGGGCCAGCTAAGAAAATTACAATAAATGGAGGGTTTCATTTCAAAACCCTCCTTGTTTTATTGTCAAACAAGGAAGACGTCAGCACTGACTGATATTTGTCCAGTCTTTAATGAATCAAGTTTATTTGTATAGCACATTTCAGGAGCAAGGCAGTTCAAAGTGCTTTATACCATGAAAACATAAGTGCATCATACAGTCAGCAATTAACAGACGTTGCGTTTTGTCAAGTGCCATTGTTAAAATCATCAATACACATCAAACGTATTGATCAATGTTCCATTTTTTTATGGTTTAAAGCAACACATACTACTTATTAATCAACTAGGTTTAATTGCACTGCATATTTCAGCAACAAGGCAAAGTGCTTTACGTTCTATGTCTTTTTTATGGTTTAAAATGATAGCACCACTTTAATGAAAGACTCTGCAACCAAAAACGACACTAGTTTTAAAATATGTTTTTGTATTTAACATGATAGTTAATTTATGTATCGCATACAGGGTGTTGGTCACTTCACTCCTTTCTTATTTGGTACTTTTGGCCATTTCATACCCAACTTTTTCCAGGAACCAAAAGAAGTTGTCTGTCACAGGCCATTTCCTAACAACTTCAATTCATGCCCACTGAACCTTAGGAATATTTTGAACTCCTTTTAACAAACCGTGATTTAAAGTCATTTTCTGAAGCCTTCTCATAGTCTTTCGGGTTTTTAGGGAGTACAAAGTGGAAGTATGATGGGACCAGATGTCTTTGTGGGGTTACTATTACCTCATTTCCACTGAGTGGCACAGCACTGGTCAGTGCAGTTTTGTACTCGACCATTTGAGCCGCTGTACTCCAGCAACTCACCTGAAATGCACTGTTCATGCATTTGAGGTTAAACCCAAATGCATGATGCCATCAGTGACGATCAATGGACTGTGTTGTGTAACAGCTAATATAATACTGTGTCATTTTCCTATGGACCTACAACTGAAAGGCTGGCCCAAGAAAGGCATGTTGTAGAGGTCCTTGAAATCACTTTTGCAAACAGCTTCTGTTTTGTCTGTTTCCATACCGTACAGGTCAGTACGGTATGGCACTGACCCGTACCATACCGTACCCCTCTGATGGGAATCCATCTGTACTCTATGGCTGCTCAAGCCATCGAGCATGAGCCATGCTAGCTGCAGCAGTTTTCACAGTTGAAGCACCAACACTATATTCACACATGCCACAGACACAGAAAACCGAGTTCTTATATGGATGGCCATATTCCAGATAATAAAATAATATAAGGCAGTTCACTGGAGAAATATTCCTTTTTGTAAGTACTGGCCATACTTTCCATTTATTGCGTAATTTGGTCATTTTAGAGCTCAAATATGTGCCATGATGTAGATGACAGATGAACCTAATGATGCCACATGTAGATATAATCCCAGTATACCACATATTGGAATCAAACGAGCACTAACTTTTAAGGGACAATTCAGATATTGTTTTAGGCAATCTCCTATAAAGTTATCGCCAGTAATAGGTTGCCTGTAGTAGAAAATCCTTCGACAGCCCCAAGGACCTCCAGTTTAAAACTGTGTATTGAGAGATTTATCAGTCTCTCTGATCAGATGGCACTCATCAGTTTGGCAATGGAGAAGATTTGTTTTCGGAGGCAGTTATTTTACATCAGCATTAGGGTCAGCTGATTCAGCAGGCAGCGTTACTTTAGCTTAGCAACAAAGCAGCTTAGCATTCTCTTGACCAATAATTAGAGATGAACCGATCTGACATTAATATCTTAATCGGTCCCAATATTGAAAAAAAAATGTAGTATTAGAGACAATGTGCCTGATCCATAAGGGCAAATCTATTCAGACTCATTTCTATGTTTTGTGTTTTGAGCGATGTTTACTGAATCTCCGATATTTGTATCGGTATCGCAAGTGAAAAAAGTGCATCGATGCCTCCCTACAGTGCTGTACCCTAGTGTTTGACTAGTGTTTGCTTCCTTTTCTTCAAACCCATCCCAGTGTGACGAGCATTGCAGAAAAAGCGACCAAACTATTCCTCTAACAATCTATCCGAGCAAAGACTCCCTAATCTGGATCAGTCCAAACCAAGACTGAGCTACTCCATAAACAGCATAAACTGATGGGTTTGGAAAGCAAGAGGAAAGTGAATGATCCTGTAGGTCCCCGCTTGAACCCCAACACTCCTGTCAGAATTAGAAACACCACAGCTTCTGGCCGCTCTGTCGGGTTGCCAGCTTGCAGAGACGTGCTGGCCAAATCACGCAGGGCGAGAGCACAGCATTAAGCTTTGGCCAGACACTCTGCATGCAGCTAACATGTAATCCCTCTGCTGCTGCTGCTGCTGCTACTTCTGGGATACACTGAGGCCCAGCTGGCTGCACTTCTTGCTTTTGACAAGCGATATCTGCCTCTTGTAACATTAAACAGAATTTCTGTCAGCAAAAAAAAATGCAACTTCATCACACACTTGCTAATTCAGTTAAAGGAATGATTAAATCTACAAAGTCAGGATTATAGGCACCATAAAGCACCGAATGGCTCTGAATGTTTTTCTGTTTTTTTTTTTACTGCAGCCTCCATCTGTTTCGTAATTATAATGCGCACCCCCCAACCCACCGCAGTCTTACATAACTTTGTGACAACAAGCTCAAAGCTCCTTACTCTTATTAAAAGCCGAGGCTTCAATGCTAACAGTGAATCGCTGCGGAGTCTGGAGCAGCAAAGAGAAGTCTCAGAACTATGCGGCTCTTTCATGGAGACAAATGGCAGACAGAAGCGCGACAGTATGAGGCTGCATTATTTATTCAGCACAAACCTCAACAGGCTGGAAGATATATATATTTATATATAGTTTCTTGCAAAAGTTTCAATATGACTTTAACTTCACATATTGTCGCTGTATTCCATTGGGATTTTCTGTGACAGACCAACACTTAAGTAGTGGATATTTGTGAAGTGGAAGAAAAATATGTCTGGAAAATCTTAAAAGTGCGTGTTCTCAGCTGCCGAG
Organism: Phalloptychus januarius; assembly: GCA_902982915.1. Classification (NCBI taxonomy): domain Eukaryota; kingdom Metazoa; phylum Chordata; class Actinopteri; order Cyprinodontiformes; family Poeciliidae; genus Phalloptychus; species Phalloptychus januarius. The sequence continues at coordinate 2,621,285 of CADWAE010000460.1, forward strand.
AAAAATGCATTTGGTTTTGGGTCATGTGTCCAATCACTTTTAAAGATCTAGAGAGAGAAATTCCTTTTTTGTTAAACAGCTGAAGATCAGACAATTTGTCTTATTTCTGGACTTTGACTAGGTCATGGAGTAGGGTTAGGGTAACACATAAAAACTTTTTTGATCTAAATGAGTATTTTTGTTGTTGTGGCTGTTTGTTAAGTTTTTATTGCAACCTCCTTTGAATAACGGTTGTATTTTTGTCATTCTTCTTCCAGAAAGGCCAGATGTAAGGAGTGAACAACTAATAATTGTAGTCTTCAACCAATGTCTGGGGCCCTCAAAAAACATAAACAAATACTTTCATTCATCTCTGTATTTATTCTGAGATAGACCTGCAAATAGGAGGACTCTAATTTTACAGATATAAAAATTTGGGCCAATGTTGATGTCCAATATTATTGTTTATTTTATGGCCAATAACTAACATTTATTCTATACATTTTTTCCAAGCCTTTTGGCACCATGAAAAAAATGCATACACCACTCACATCGCTTGTCTATTTCAGTTAAATGCCCCACACTTCAGCAATTAGTCAGTATCATTGTCACATTGCAACACAAATACCACATGGCCAATCCTCTGCTTTCCCCCTTGTGAAACCTTTACACAAACGCCAACAAGATGGAAATAAACATTGATTATTGAAGTCGGTGCGACCAGTTGTAGTTTTCTGGAAGGTCACTGATCTTTAAATTGGCTAACTTGACTATTCAAATTTTGGTCAATACCTTTTTTATACAGTAGAGTGGCTATCATTAGCCACGCATGTGCAAACATGACGGGGTGGGCTGGTCTGTCAGCCTGTCCTCTCTTATGGCAGAGCAAAAGGGAACAGTGTCTGGTTTTCAGACCTTTGCAGAGGTAAATACAATTAACGGATGAGATTGGTTTCACGTGTAAGCGTCGTCCAATCACCAATTTATCGGCGCACCCCTGTTTGCACCGATGTTGGCGCAGAACATATTGTGCATCCCTACACTATATTTACATCGGGTGACGTCTTAAGGTAGTCAGTTGGACACACGAGGATACATGATGTTGGGTACACACCAGATGTCTGTAATAATGCTGACTGTTGATGACTGCATTGTTTTTTAAGCAATCCACTTTTCCCCTTACACGTCCCTCCTTCTCCACCAACACAATGTTTGTGATGATGCTAAACATTTTGTCTATACCCTCAAAATCCCTATGAAATATATTCATTTTAATCTGACAAAATATGGAAAACGTAAAGCAGCATAATTACTTTTGCGTCGTAAAAAGTCAATTAGAAAGTGTAGTGGATATTTCCCTTCAATCACTGACTCCTTCTCTCACGGGTCCTCAGGACTCTCTTCTCTCCAACAGACAGAAAGGCAGGCAGGCAGCCCTCCACCAAGCCGATAAAGACACAATGGAGTGAGTGTTGCTTTCAGACTCCGACCCTCTTCTGCTGTCCATTTTACAGATCCCTGCTTTTGTTATGGTAGAGCATCAACACACAGTTTAGGGTGTGAGATTATGCTTCCTATCTGGGAGCCAGCTTTCTTTTTTGCAGGAAACACTTTAGAGTATATTTTTACACACTGAAACTTTATATGGTTTCAGTTTTAAACTAGTATCAGGAACTTTATGTTTATCAGCTAAACTTGATTTTCACATTTATTTAGCTCACCACAAGAGGGAGACCTTGTACCCTTAACGGTTCTGATATCCAAATAATGGATTTGATCAACAACAATCTGCTTTTTATCTGCCTCTCCCAGCTGGTCGCCGTCCTCCACCTCCAGCTCCATGGCGAGCAGCAACGTGACCAACAAGAACGACACCCACTCCCTGAACTCCCGCGTCTTCATTGGCAACCTCAACACCTTGCTGGTCACCAAGACCGACGTGGAGGCCATCTTCTCCAAGTATGGCAAGGTTGTCGGCTGCTCCATCCACAAGGGTTACGCCTTCGTGCAGTACTCCAACGAGAGGAACGCCAGGGCCGCCGTGTCTGGGGAGGATGGCCGGATGATCGTCGGGCAGGTGTTGGGTAAGGGCGATTGGCCATAAACTCTGGTTGGCAAGGGTTGGTACCTTTCATCTTTTAGATGTGTCACAGCTAAATCAATTGCTCCATATTTTGTCATTAATCTCTGTGGAGTCCTGATCATTTTCTATCCATCTTATTCAGGTGTTAAACTTAAAAAAGACTTTTGAAAACTGACATTGAACAACACCTACCTAAAAGTCTTAAGAGATTTCACCAAAGTCTGCTTGATTTCTTGTATTAAACAGCTGAAATACTTAAATCATAAGGAGCCAAATAAAATTTTAACCAAGTGGATGGAGCCTAGACACTCTCCCGGAGAATATGTGGATCTTCTCTGGGTACTCCTTATATTTATTAGGTTAATTGATTAATCTAAATTGCCCATAAGTATGAGTGTGTGCTGTCCTTTGACAGATTTACCACTAAGTTTGCTAAGTTTAAAAGACTTATTTTTCAGTTTTTAAGGAATCTTGATTGCATTTCATCATCTGCTGCTCCAGTCCTAGTAGACTGCTAAAGTGTGAGCTGGATTTTTCTACAGCAAAAGAAAAGATTAACAACATCTAAATTTGACTCATTAAATCCTTATTCCATAGCTATCAACCCCCAAATCAGGATTCTTAATTTTTTTCCAAAGTGCCAAGGGCAGCACTCATCAACCGCCTACTACCAGAGCTTAACTCCGAGTCATGAGTGTCTTACCTTTTAAATTATTTATTGAAGGGGAGGAAATCAAAGCAAAGATAAGTCTTTTTATGATTTTGCCTAAATGGCCTAATTGAACTGTAACACTCGTCTGGTCCATCATTGACATTATGACACTTAGTAGATTTCAAAAGCAAAAAAATAAATCACTATTATTGTGCTGGAAATGCTAGAATCAGAATTAATACTAATGATGTTAATATCTAATTTTGTGACAAACTGTACTTCCTTTAGTATTCTGTAAAATCAAAGAGTCCAGAATGATGCATCCAAAAACTTAGGTCTTTTATGTTTTATTCCAGTGGTGGTAAATTATGGTCAAGCATCTTCAGAACATCTAGAATATTTAACAGGTTCTGTTAGTTAAAGTACATTAGAAAAAGATCCAGTGACAGGATTATTGCGCTTTTTATGTTTGGCGCAACAGCCGAGTCTCTCTGCTGCCCTCTAGTGCTAAATATTAAGCATTAAAATAAACCTTACTTGTGGTATTTTTACAAGAAGATTAAAATAAAATAAGTGAGTAATATTGTTAGTAATGTTGAGAGTAATATTCTTTTTTTTTTTTTTTTTAAAAAGAAAAAAAACACTCTTTCTTCTAAACTTCAGTGTTTTCTTTCTTTCCCGCAGACATTAACCTGGCAGGTGAGCCGAAGCCTCGCCGATCGAAGACGGTGAAACGATCAGCAGGAGATATGTACAGGTGTGCATCCCTGGCGCTCAATTTCCCTAATAATAACATAGCAATATATGATTACATTTAAATTCTTAATATAAGAATTAAGAATGGTGAATTCTGGTTCTTGTGAACTCTGTTATAAGGTATAATTGTGTGCTGTGCCGTTTTCTTCCCTGCAGTTCATCTTTTGATTTGGATTATGATTTCCAAAGAGATTACTATGACAGGTAACAGGTTTATTTTTATTATCGAGTATTAAATGTTCACATTTATATCTTAGCACATGACATTTCTTCCTCTTTTTTATCTTAACCGTAAACTAAATAAATTACTGTTGAATGAAAATGTTGAAGCTTATTTGACGGTATGTAACATCATCTTCCGTGACTTTCAGAATGTACCCGTACCAGTCTCGGGTGGCTCCTCCCACCCCACCTCCTCTGTCCCGTGCCGTGGTTCCCCCGAAGCGCCCCAGGGTGAGTCTGAGCAGCGGGGGAAGCCGAAGGAGCAAGACTGCCTTCTCCTCAACCTCCTTCAAGAGCAGCCAGAGGACCTCCCGCACAAGTAGGTCCCAAATGACAGATACACGGAGTGGTCAGACTTTCTGCCAACCTTCACTACAATATACAAGTGGAACTCCATAAGATTGAAGAGAGATGGGAGCAACCTGGTTCTTGTAATCCGAATGAATCTGATTTTCTGACCATCAGTAGAAAGGGTGGTGTATGGTAATGCAATGCCAAAGACTACAAGTGTAGAAATGCTTTTGCATTGCGTGAATTGAGCCTGATAGGAGAGCCTTTGACCGTGATGGACCTTTACCTACATTTGATTGCTAACCTTAAATGTTGATTGTTAGGAAACCTGAAATCCTCCTGGACATTTCTTAAAAGTATCCAAAACCCCAATGAAATGTACATTTTTCTTCAGATGCCAAACAAAATTTGGGGTTTTTACCGATCAGCCTTAAAGGCCCTAAGACTGCACAAGACACGTCATTTTGAGAGATTTAACGTAGAGCGCTGTAACATATCAACTGTTGTTTGTCTCACAGTGAGGACGGACGATTTACAAACCATCAAGAGAGAACTGACGCAGATTAAGCACAAGGTGGACTACCTGTTGGACAGCCTGGAGCACATGGAGAAAGACCACAGTAAGAAGTCGGGTACGCCTGCAGATTCATATGTTACTGATGAACTAACTGCATCAATCTTCCCAGAAATGTCATTTGTTTGACCAAAAAACATAAGGTGTGACATGCACAGTTCACTGTTAGTTTACATTTCAGAGTTTTTGTAGTCTGTTCCAAGGAGGGGGGCTTTTTGTGAATCCCACTGAAATGCAGGTGTGGCTTTATGACATTTGGTAGCCATCAATGTCAGGCATTCTGGATATAGAATCTTCAAGTCTTCCCATAGATTCTCAATCAGATTTTAAGTCTGAAATTGGACTAGGCCATTCTTAGGACATGAATTTGCTTTGCTCACAGTAACTCTGGCTGTATGTTGGAAAGTGAATCTCCTCTCTAGTGTTAAGTCTTCTACTTCTTTCCAGACTCCTTTATATATTTCCTCTCCTTATCATCCCTGATCAAGCTTGCTCAGACAGAAGAAAGTCATCTGCACAACCTGATGCCTCCTCCACCTTCTTTTAACCTCAATAATGTTTTTTTTTGTCTGACCAGTCTACCGTATTCCATATGTTTGGTTATTTAATTGGTTAACTGTGTCCAACATTGATTCAATTTGTAAGGTGATATTCTCTAACAAACCTCTAAAACATCCACAGAACAACTTGTTAGCTCATAAACATTCCAAATTCATAAATCGGTCTCTTTAATTCCTTTCTATTTTTTTTTCTACTTGGTTAGATCCCATTTTCTCTACTTTCCACCCAGAGATTAAAAGCTCCAAGCCAGAACCCGGCGAGGTGTCTCCACTCCACTCGTCTACTTCCAGCAAGAAGGAGGGCAGCCTGAAGAGAGCCAGAGGGAGCCAGGAGATGAACGACTCGGAGGAGGACGGAGACCTGCTGGAGGATGAGGACGAGGTGAGCCCAAGCAATAGGAGATCTTCTACGCCATTTTTGTAGTTCCGTTTTCTTTTAAAAACCTTCCCATGGTCTTAGCGCGACGCTCGGAAGGATTCTATTTCTTCCTTCTTCTCTTCGCAGGTGAAAAGCAGAGGGCGAGACGAGGACGACGGCGAGCAGGAGGAAGGCGAGGACGACGGCGACAGCACCAACGGAGACGAGTCCTGAACGGGAGAAAACACACAAACCGGAACAAAACAAGCCGTGTGTTAAACCTTCTCCACACCACGTTCATCTGCTCGTTTCTGCCGAAGAGATAGGATTTTTACACAGCTTTGACTTCCCACAGATTAGAAGTGAATTCCTATTTTTATTTCTTTTTTCTTCTTTTTTTTAATTACACGTTTCAAGTGTTTCCTCGGAATGACAGTAGACAGGTGTAGCTTTCCTACACTTGGTGAAAGCCGAAGTTGGGCAGATGAGAAATGTAAATTATTTCATGTTTGGGAATTTTGCTTCGTGTTTTGCCTGAAATGGTGTAAAACACTTTCTCACTGACCCATCTATCATCATCATGCTGCTTTCTGTGCGACTTCATCCCTGAGAGATATTAAGATTTACTGTACAACAAAAAGAACTGTTCACTAGTTTTCTCAAACATTTTTTTTTCACCTAAAATATCTGTTTTCTTGCATGTGTTCTGTTTTGTTAGTTGGTTATTTTAATGTCTTTTTTTTTTTTGACTTGAACAAAATTATGTAAAGTTGCTGCAACCATTTTTCTAAATTCTTCAAAAAAGAAAAAGAAATCCTGCTAATCCTCCTGCAATGCTGCATCCGAACCAGCAGGTGGCAGCGTGCAACAACTACAAGAGAATAATGACCTGTTTGTGTTCCTCAGACAATCTCTCCTCATTTTTGCTCCTAAGATAAAACGTGATCACGCACATAGTCCCATTTTCTCCCTACACAAATTCTGTTGTCTTTTAGCCCAAACTGACCTCGGTCCAATTCTGTTGGCTTCCATGTTCACCTGTATGTTTCCTTCTTGACTTCACAGGCAAATAAACATGTTGAAGTTTTATCCTCTTCTCATTTGTTTTCTTTGTGTTCTATTGTTGGGGCTGAAGTGCTTCATGTCTTTGAGAAACACGGTTATGCAACAGAGTATGAGCGTAAACAGCAGGGATGTCCAGATACAATCCCAGGAATCACCTCAGGGTTCAATCACAGGATCTTTAAAAGATCACCATGACGATGCATTCATGTTTAGTCCGCTTTAATCAAAATCCATTTGCTTCATCTTGGTTCATTTGGGGAGACGTGAATGCGCAATTTAAGTCTGGCCCGCCTGAAAATCTAGGTTTTATATATGAATGCAACCAGTCCGGAGACCATTCCAGAAGCTGTAAGTGGACTACAACACAGGGCATTCTGGGTAAATAAAGCCTCAATAAACTCACAAGTCTAGGAGGTGAACCAGCTTTTTTTTGTCTCTTCTCCCAGAGACAAAAAAAATCCGACAACTGCTAAAATCTGATGCTACTCCACTTTCAGAACAGCTGATCCAAATGATTGCATTACTTCTTCTGCAGGCATCAAGTACTGCAGAAGCTTGTTCATCACCCAAAGATTCAATCCAGGTGTGTGGCAGCAGGGAAACACCTAAAACTTGCAGGGCAGGGATTGAGAAGCACTGGTTTAGTGTTTGTGAAGAAGGAAGTTGCTTTCATTACTTCTTCAGAGGCTTTCATGTTGGGTACTTCTTGGTGTAGCGCCACCACAGGAGAGAGAGTGGAAGAACAGGTTGCTGAAAGACTTTGGTTTTAGACAGTGAAGTGTGAAAGTGAGCTGCTCGTAAATGAAGATAAGTGTAGGAATGTATATTTACTGGTTTTTTTTAACCTCTTTGCTTGTATCATGCTCAGGATTCCCCAGGAAGCCATCTGGTGTAAGAGAGCACTGAGTGCACAGAGCACCTGAAACGCTGGTTTTTGACGTTTGACGTGCAAAAGAAAATGGTCAGTTTATGAAGTTTAAGTAAGTTTTTCCATAAGTTTTACATGTCAGCGATTAAGTGGAACTTAACTGAAATATGTCATGAGCCAAATTTCCAAAGTGGAGGCATGATAATGCTATCTTAGCATGCTAATGCTATCTTAGCATGCTAATGCTATCTTAGCATGCTAGCACTTTGTCAGAATGCTACATTTATGGAATCACGTCCGTGAAATGTGAGAGAATAAAAAAGCATTGTTTTACTGAAACTGTTTGGAAATGCATCATAAGTCTGAACATTTATTAGAGGTGTTTTCAGGACATGGCAGTTTTAAAAAAAAAACAAGGTGAATAAACTAGCGAAATAAATGCACTGAAATAAAAGCTATTAGCCATTTCATGAAGTTTGACAGCAGCTTAGTCCCACAGCAAAATGCTCTTCTGAGCACAAAAAAGGTGAACATTTTAAAGAGGTAAATATAGTTCATGCATCTCCCCAGATCTGTCTGTTTCCATCTTACATAACCAGGAGTATAATTTTGGAAGCAGCACTTCCTGAGTTGTAAACAAGAAGGATAAAGTTGCATAGGACCCAGTTTCTGGGCTGCAGACCACAACTTCACTCCTGCATATATTTATTCACATCCTGGCCGGCGTAAACATACGGAATTGTGAATTATGCAACGGAATGCAGCGCAGAATTCAGCTTCGGCTTTTATTCGGTCTTTCTAATGAGCAATTGTCAGAAAACGTTTTAACACATTTTGCCCTCCTGCCTCAAAAACGCCTCCTTACATCTACGCAATATGCTGCCAGGAATCTTTGGAGGAACTTGGAACTTGGAGAATAAACAGAAGTTGGAGAAAGGAAAAAAAAAATCAAACAGGGATGCTGAAAGGCAAGAACTAAGTCGATAAGCAGCGCTCTCCTCGCAGGGGTGAAGTGTGATTAACAGGGGAAGGGGAGAGAATGAAACCAGGGATGAACAGGCCACGGAGCAACAGGGACAGATGGAGGGGGAGCCAACAGATGGAGAGAAGGCAGAAAGAGCGGAAAAGATTTCTGGCCATTCGCTCAGGGGGGGGAGAAGCTGAAGAATGTGGAAATGGTGTAACAGTTGGAGCGAACCCTCGCAGGGCTGTGGCCTCTGTTTGCTACACTGCTGGATGCTCTTTCACTGCACAGCTAACCTGACAAAACCTGACAAGGTTTTGTCTAACCTTGTCAGGTTAGACTGTTTTGTCTAACCTGACAAGACTATTTACAAAAGTCTGGATTCATTGAACATCTTTTAAAGAAGCAGTGTCATGTAAAATATATATTTTTTAATCTCTGCATCATTCTATGATCCAAAACTCCACATACCTGGAGTGTTGCCTTAATCCTTTCATGCATGTTTGAGAAGTCCTTTAGTCTCAATGGCAGCGATTGGCGAATGGCAGCAGAACATCTGGATGGACCTAGCCCCGCCTTCGATGACACAGCTCCTCCTCTGGGCTGCGGTTTCCGCCTCACAGAGCAGACCTCCCTCGCTCCTTCATGACTCCTCCCCTCGGCTCCTTCAGACTAGCCAGCAACAATCGGCAAACATCTGCTGAGCTCGTAATACGAGCTACTTCTCAGAGCAACGCTGGCCAAAACGCTACTAAAAGGTTAATAGAAGAACAATGTTGTGGTGACTTCCTGAAGGTTTAGTTTCAGAAAGAGCAGGAGGTTTTATATGTTTTTTAAAGAGACAGAGGCCCAGTTTCATGGTGTCAAATTACAAAGTAAAATTTCTTTTAAGTCATATATTTATAGCATGTTTAAAAATGGAAGTTATCATAAATACTTGATTTGCTTAGAAAACAAAAAAATACTGCCCCTTTAAAAATCAATTGAAAGGATTCAAACCATAGAGGGAATCCACATGGGGTGATGTCGGATCACGCTGGATTTGATCAGATGACGCCTCAGGTCCCACAGGCCGTCTCCCATATCATCGGCGCGACCGCATGACGACTTCAGAAATTATATCAAGACATTGCACAGTAGGAGCATGAGATTCTGCCGAAGTGGAAGGCTTTAGAAAGTGTATACAGTTTACTCCAAAAAAACATTGTTGCAACAATGGCAACCTCCATAAAAAAAAATTGATCCACCAAAATAACTTTCCTTACACACTTTCTGCTGATTTTAAGCTACTAAGGCAACATCTCTTTTCTCGTAGCAGTCGCCTCGTCTCGGTACGACGACGACTGGGGGGGGGGCTTAGTCAAAGTATTAATGGTTATAATTCATTTGGTAGTGACAGCTGAGCCCGCTCTAAGCATCCTGGCTCAGCTGGCGTACATCAAAGTGGCCAAGCCATTAATAATGCTATTAGTAACACCGGAGAAAGTCAAATATTCCTAATAGCCTTCTCAGGATGCTTCCTGCTGGGCTGCGTTCAGACACCCGCAGGGAGAGTGAAGTATGCTTGTTAAAGTAATTGCAGATAAGCCATTTCAATATAAAGTGTATCTGTTCGTGTCGGCTGATGATGTTATCTGTTTCTGATGGGTGTATGCATGAAAACAACATTCACTGTCTTTAACGGAATGGGAGCATCGTGAGGAATGCATAAAATCACAATTTTTTTCCATTCTGTGTAAATATGTTTTGCATCATTGTTTTAGGTTGGGTTTTATTTATTTACAATATTGCAAATTTATTCTTTCACATTCAAACGATTGTGGAAACAATCGTTGGATTCGATTGTGTCTTTGTTTCATTTGGGTGAGATTTTTACACCATCCAAATTCACAGTTTATTTTGTATAGGAAGAGTATTTATACCCAGCCAGCATACCTCGGTGGGCCCCATATGTAGAAAAGGATGGCAGACAATATGGGTCTCACATGGGTTTGTCCGCGGGCCCATGGGGGCCCTACGTGGGTTGGCAGTGGCCCGTGTGGGGCCCATATTGTCTGCCCTCCTTTTCCCCACATGGGGCCCACCTAGGGATGCTGGCTGGTTTGAACAAAGTAAAGAGTGTGTTTCACATGCCGGTGATTCAAAATGCTAAAAAAAAAAAGAAACAAGAGCTGGAAACCAAAAAAAAAAGTGGGCAAATAACTCAAAAGTGTATTTAAAACTGAAATAGGCTGCAACCTTGCAAAGACAAAATCTGACGTCACAATTGCACAGTAAAGAAGGCCTCCTGACCTTTTAAAATAGCAGAATTACTGAGTCTTCTATTGCTATCTCCTCTGCAACTGAATACAACATGGCACCACTTGGGGGAGAAAAAAAAACAGCCACTCCCTCAAAGCTGCTTTTGCAAGCTGGCGCTCTGTGTTTGTGCAGAGAAAGAATGCACAACAAGCATAGTGTGATGTATGTCATCTGCACGTCCCTGCACCGCTGGGTTCCCATGAGGTTAGCAAGAGCCGTGTTACAGAACTGAAGAAATTCACCAGCATTCTTACTGAGGGTTAGGAAAATGGATCCAACTTGGTTTTATGAGGAAAGCGCAAAGGCATGAGGGCGACATTGGATATCTGACTGTCAATACTCTGCGAGATAACGAATAAAACCGTTTCATGAACTGCAAGCTGAACCGATGGGCATTGATTTGGCGACTTGTGAAGGTTGTGCTGAAATGGACCGACTAATATGCATCTGAATGATGCAGATGGTCACACACTAAAACTTCGAGTTTGAATTGGGATAAGAAACGCAGAGGGTGCAACATAAATGTGAATGTGTAGCCACATCGTGCAGCCTCCCAGGTGGGCAAAAACGCATGCAAAGAAGGCAGGAGGGGCAGAGGGAGAAGATAAAAGCATGGCTTTACTCTGAGCTACTGCAAGGTCACCGTAGCGATGGGAAGAGGGGGAAGGGAACGAGCAAAGGGATGTGGGAGAGAGGAGGACCGGGGCGATGCGAGCGAGGAGCGTTGGGAGGCTGCAGAATGGTCGAGAAACAGAGGGAGGGAGGAAAGGAAGAGGAGAGCCGGAGGTGTGTAGAGCCCGGAAGCCCCAAGGGTGATTTATCGTCTCTGCTGGGAACCCTCGCAGGGGAAGTCTGTATATGTGACAGAAATCTGAGAAACAAGGGAGGGAGGAACAAAAACGAAGCAAAATGTCAGAGGCAGAAAAGTAGCAGAGCGTGTGTGAGTTTGAATCGGGCGAGTGCGTCCTCGTCGTGTGTGCGTGTCCAACTGTGTGTGAGAGCGGGTTAGGAAAACAGTGAAACCTGAGTTGCACATCAGGGGGAGAGAAGAAGAATCCCAGAGGTGGATATCTGCTTAGCTTTAAGCCAAACAGTCGACGCTGTAGGCGCATGGCTGCATGTTTGTAGAGAAGCTGCGACGTGTTGGATCCCGCTTCATTTTGGTTAAAAATGCGCAAGCCGCATGCGATCGAGTGGAGAATGTCTGCGAACAATAATGTTCTTGTCTTGCCTCAGATTCTGAAATTCTGAGGCAGATAACTGGGCAGTTAAAGTCCCAGTTATCTGGACTTTAACTGGGACATTCGAACACATGTCCCATTGTAGCTTTGTCTGTATGGTTAGGGTCAAATCTCCACGCCAGTCTCAAATGTTTTGCAACCTCAACAGTTCTCAGTTTTTTGCAGAGAAGACATGTATTCAGCACTTCAATGTTCCCTGTGGAAGAAATGGATCCCTACAGCATAATGGTGCCACGTTTCACCATGGGGGTAGGGTGTGCAGGGTAAAACGGAATGCATACGAGGTTCGCTGTGGTACATCTCCAGCAAAACTCAACAAACTTTAAGGCTGTCGCATCACAAAATGTTCAGTGACTTTGGGAGGGGGAAGACATGCTGTAAAGGTCACCAGGTCAGGACTCAAACCTGTGACGGTCGTGTCGAGGACTGAGGCCTCCATATGTAGGTTGTGTTTTACCCATGCACCTCCGCAGCATCCTATCCTCACTTGTTGCTCACCTCACTTGTTGAGGAAGATTGTTTTTGAGACTCCTTTTGTCGTGAGTTGTGGGAATCCTCAAACTCACAAACAGGAAACAAAGGTCCAATAAGTTCATTTAGCTATCCGGAAAGTCACGAGGTCTGAGGTGTTCCTTTAACTCTGGCTGGTGAATCACTGGGAAGAAGCGGAATAGGAATGAATCCTTCAGTCCAACTTCTCTGAGGTTGAGGCTTGGCCTTAGGAAGGACCACAAAGCATCTGTCAGTAAGGGGTTACTTTAACTCTGGCTGGTGAAACATTGAGAAGAAGCAGAATGGGAATGAATCCTTCAGTCCAACTTCTCTGAGGTTGGCCATAGGAAGAACTACAAAGCATCGGTCAGTGAGGTGAGCTGACCCCAGGAGTGGTCTTACTGATGGAGGGAGGACAGGTGAAACTTTGGAAGTTATCAGGACAACCAGGGTGAACTCAAAAACAAGTAATACGCAAAAGTAGATTCAGTCAACTTTTACGTATTACTTGTCTTTTTGATCGGTTTAGTTGGAGTATCGTCACATAACTTTGGACTCTGCACACTTTTAAACTAAATGGACTTACTTTAACTCTATAAAGTGAAGCCCCACTGCATCAGGGTGAGCTTCATGAGCTTCTTGTGTTTTGAACCTTAGGACTGTGCAGTGGATGCCCCACGACTCGTCCCGTAGCTGGGGTGAATATAAATGAGAGAGAGAAATGGGGCATCCACCAAACACAAAGTGGAGAGAGAGAAAGAAGGAAAAGGGGGAAGGTGAGAAAGAGGAGCAACAACTGCTTTTGGCTTCATGTTTCTGGGTGGGGGATGTGCAGGGAAAGAGGAAGTTGGCTTATCTTCCTCCTCTCCATCTCTCTCACTCTTTGAAACCTTTCAAACATGCTAGACCATTTTTGATTTACAGCTATCACTTCCTACAGCCCTGTTCTCAGTTTCAGCAACATTATGCTTCTTATTTTAACATCCCCTCCACAGCCCCTTGTGTCTTTTCGCTCTCACTTTCTTTCATCTCTCCATTGTTTTTCTCACTGCGGGGTGATTGGAGAATGATCTGACTGTATCTCTGGATTAGGTGTGACCCTGGAGGTGTTTCTTCTCAGAGTTAATCTGCTCAGTACAGAGAAATCTGGTGATTCACTGTAACCCAATCATACATACAAGTGGCTTTAACACTGAAAGAGCATCATGTTGTCATTTCAATATTCTCTGCTCTTAGGGATACAGCTTCTCACAGATGGAACGTTGGGCTGTTTTTGCAGCCGATAGTCTGGTAGACTCAGTTCGATAGAATGGACACATTTGTTACATTTTCACGGTTCGCTTTCACAATGCACTGTCAAATGAACTAAGCGCTTTGAAAAACCTGTTTCACCTCTTTACCTGTGGTGGCGCTGCACCAAGAACTACTGAAGGAAACAATGACGCTGGGCGCCAACTTCCTTCTTTACAATTCGTAACCAAAAATTTAGATTTTAGCAGTTGTAGGATTTCTCTGTTAAAAGAGAAAAGACTATGAACCATTTCAATAAACTAAATAAAATGAATAAATAAAACTTCTCCCGCAAGCGCTAGGCACAGATGTTTGTTTTGGAGCAATCTCCGGTCCGCTTGGCGTTCACATATGCATTTGAACTGCACCAGAGTTCACTTCAACTGAACCGAGACCTTAGGGTTTTAGTTGGACCAGAGTCCACTTTTATGAACCACATTAGAGTTTGATTCACTCCTCCCCACATGAACTGTGCCTCCTAGGCAAAGGAACTATAGTCGGATTTAAGTGGACTAAACAGGGCTGGTCTGAATGCAGTCATAGACCGCTCCTTGACAGGAGGAATTTGAGACTGTGGCTTTAACCAGCTCTTTCCCAGTCAAGCCACACCAGATCTGTTTCCATTCGCAGATCCAGTGTGGTCCCTCCCTGTTTGTTGGGACCAATTTAGGGATGGTTCCAACTGGACCTCGACAGGTTTTACAGGAAAGCGATTTGCTTGGCAGGAGCCTGCATTTATCAACAAGCCTATGGGTTTATATCAACCACTATGTAACTAATAGTGGTTAATTATAGTGGAAAATAGTTAACCACTATTTTCAATTCGTGATATGACCGTACTATTTGATCGGCTGATGAAATGGAGAGCTGCACATTGATAACTCAATGGTCAGACCTTGAGGTCCAAACCCTTTCATCAACTGTGGCAGAAAAACACATACAGCGAGCGTCATGTGGATGGGGAAACAAACAAATATAGAGAAACATTTCAGAGAAACTAGTCGCTCAACTGTATACAAATTACATCATCGAAGTTTTGACCACATATAAACGCAGACGGAGAGGAACACTCCAGCCAGCATACCTAGGTGGGCCGCATATGGGGAGAAGGATGGCAGACAATATGGGTCCCACATGGGTTTGTCGGCGGTTTTCATGGTGGCCCCACACAGGTTTGCCCGGCTAGAAGCTCCTTCTTCTTGGCAATGAAGAAGGAGCTTTTGTGTGCTAGAATGGCTCAAACTCTACTCTACCAAGATCCAATTATAAATCTGTCTCAAAACTACCAAACTAAAGTTTACAGAAACTCTCCATTGACTGTGACAAAGCTTAGAAGAACGGGGAAACATTTTATACTCTAGATGTGCAAAACTGGTAAAGAAACTTACACCAGTACCTACAGATTAAGGTGATTCTTCATGGTATTGACTTATGGGCTTTATTTTAAAAAAAGCAGATAGAAAACCACGTATCTTGTTCTTTTCACTTCACAATTAGCTACTGCTCTGCGCTGACCCGTATCCCAAAATCCCAATAAAATATCTCAAATCTTGTGGATGTAGTGTGACAAAATGCGAACAGGCTCGAGAGCTCCAGATAATTTAGTCCCACACCCGTGGATTGCGTCCACATACAGTTGGCAGCAACCTCGAACGGCATGTGGTATTTTTCACCTAATTGTGCAACAGAACAGTGTTGCAGTCTAATATTAATTTGATACATATCCACTAAGAATAAACACAGCAGCGCCGAGTTGCAGCGAGCAGCGGAACGTCTCTGTCCATACGGTGGAAGCTTGCCTCCTCGTTTTGTAACATCTTTAGGCCCAGCGCTGCTTTCCAAGTTCCAGCGCATTAATATTCATCAGGATGGCTTTAATCTCTCGAAAGTGGGTTATTGGCAAGTGGTAGATGTTTCTCCTCTATCTTCTCTGCCTCATTCCCCTGATTAACTCTGCTCCTGTGTCTCAGTGTGATTATAAAAAGGGCTGGGGGTGGGGGGGGGGAGTGCATATTCATGTGAAACATGAGGAGGGAGGTGTGTGTGAGATAGGGGGAAAGAGTTGTATAAGAGATTTAAAGTGGGTGACGGCAAACAAGGGAGACGGAATAAAAGAGACAGCTCTGACGTCACGGGCGCTTTAACTAGGTCAGGCATGAAGTTGTGATGTCACTTACTCCGGAGCCATCCCACTGGGCCAATCATCTGCAGAGACACTCCCCCCTTTTGTTTCCCCCAACCTCTGCGCTGGTTTCCAACAGCTGCCTGGAATCAGACATAGAGATGCGTCCTGCGGCTGTAAACATGGCCGAGAAGCCGAGGCTTCTGGGAGAACAGCAGAGGGGCTGATCCGCAACGAACGTTAAAAATGACACCAGAATCATGGGGGAAAAGACTGGATGCTATAGTTTATAGATGCTAGAGGTTTGTTTTTAGCGGGTAGAAAATTGTTCTAAGACGAGGTTTAAAGCTGGTGTTTTTAACACCGTAATGCCTGAATTTATGTCCAATTTTACAATAACAAAAAATATTATTGGTGTTTTTCCCTCTATGCATTACAACCGACCAAGATCAAGACTGTGTCTCCAACACAGGAAATTTGTCTCATTAATTATTAGTCAGCAGGTACTAAAGTACAGTTTGCAGAACAAGCAAAGTGCAAATGTAAGCAGATTTTTGACCAGACTTGGGTGAAAAAAAAGGAAGAATCGATTTCTCCACAGTGGCCTAATGTGGTCTTCACATTTTCCAGACCTCAACAGCATCTCTGAATGAAAGCTTTTCCATTTTCTTTCTGCTTTGTGACACAATGTTTCTTAATACATTTGAACTCTATAGGACTTACGGAAACCGTGTAACCCCCTGGTCCAATCGGAACAACGTTCAGCAAGCCTTTATGAGTTTGACTCTTGAGAAATGCTATTCTCTCCCCTTCCCAATCTCCATTCTTCTTCCCTTCCTCGCTCCTCCGCTTCATCTCATACATTTCAGCTCCCTAAGCCTCCTCACCATCTCAGACGGCACCGAAGGGGACGTCTGTGGCGCACACAGGGAGCTATTTCTGATGTTCTTTTGACTCCAAGCATCAAACAAATCCACTTGGCCTTCATCAAGACGCGACAGTGCGGCATTCAAGCCTCGGTTTGTGTGGAAGAGAGAGATTTAAACAGAGCTGCAAGCAGAAACCGAATCGCCTGTGTAAAGACTTCATTTGACAGGGACATAAAGGGAATAAAAGTACAAAAAAACACATTGTGCGTTTGATGCCTGTGAGATCTTTTTTTAATAAAATGCATAAGTAACCAAGAGGGAAATGAAACCCTGATACTGTCAATCTAATTATCGCTCTACATGCAAAGATCACCTCATCGGTTTCCTTTCTGTGCAAAAGGCTGTGCAGGTTCTCACCTTATGTGTTAGCAGATCAAAATATAGGCAGAAATTAGCAATCGGATGACAATCTGAAGTGCAACAAACACTGCAGTAGATTGTGTCAAGTTCACATCGTCTCAACTGAGTCCACTTGACCTTAAAAAAGCTGGAGTGTCTTTTTTTGTAAGACACTCCAGCTTATAAAAATTACCCTTCAAAATCTTTTTTTTATTTTATTTTCAATTTTAAACTGCAGCTGCAAAAAAAGGTTCAGAACTCCAAATTTCCGAAGCGACACAGATGACGATAGAGTAAGGCAGAGAGGTACAGTGTTCTGTTGAAGACAAAAATAATCTAAGTGAAGCGCATCTTATCTCATGTTTGCATCCGTTGTTGCCATGATTTTTAATGATATATTGCATGAACAAGCTTATTCACTTGTGATTAAAATTTTATGTCTTATTTAATGAAACTGCAAAATTGTGGTTTTTAACATTATCGGAACATAGACAAAGATTTGCCCACATTTTTAATGTAAACGCAGCTATTGGTAGCCATCTTGATTTTCATTGAATGATAATCTTTTGTAAAAAAAAAAAAAAGTGCTTATTTTTGCTAAAAGATAATCCCTCTTGTTCAGCCCAAGTTAAATAAGCTGATGTTAGTAGACATGTGTCACCAGTCCTTTGGTAATTGTAGCCTCAAAATTTGAGTGATTGTGGCTTTGTTTCCGTTACGCTTTATGGGCGTACCAGAAACACGCAGATACCGGTCCATCTGGAACCTTTGGATGTAAAAAAAAAAAAATGCTAGTAAAGGCGTTAAAATTTTTAATCCATTTAAATTTATGTAATTCATCAAAATTAACATGTTAAAATCGCAGCCTTTAGTTGTGACGATGTTTGATTGCATAAAAGCAGTTCGATACTCGTTCAGAACCACTTGGCTAGCTTGTACAGCTTAGCTAGCTTGTATGGCTAACGCTAACATATTCCGTAATGTGCATTTTTTTCCTTTGAAATGAATGAACAATAACACCTTACCTTAGTGTAATAATACTGATGGGGTTCGTTGATTTTCACACTTTGTTTTTTTATGACCAGAAGCGTTTAAAAATAGCCACATTTGTTCACCATGTAAAAAGGTCAAATTGTTGTAGCATTCCTTCAGCAAGTTGGGAGGAGCACAAAATGCTGCTTTTGTGTCTCCCCCTAAAAAAAACGACCTTCTCCATTAGCTAGCATTTAAGTTAAAGACGTTTACGCCACACTAAGGCAGTCTTTCACTTTGGTATACTTTGGTCTTAGAAAATGGCCAATACCTAATCATAGCGCACGAAGCTAAAAACAAATATCATTTTCCTAACGCAACAGAGGCCATGTTTCTAATCAGCCTTGAAATAGTCCCTTGCGGTGCCAGTACACAGCACCTGTGCCATTTGTACGCTCAAGCTATTTATCACAAATTACAGTAATATTCACAGGTCTGCCAATCATCCACTACTTTCAACTTCTTTCTTTTTGCCATAGATCCTTTTCCTGTTGGTTTTGTTGTTGCTGTGTTTTGCTCCCTTAAGTTTAAATTACACTCAAGTGTAATATGTCTATCTACCAGCAGGAAAAGAGAGCAGATGGTCTGATTAACATTCTAGGGTAACAAGACACGGCGGTGAGAAAAGAAAAGGGCCTCTGTGTGGCCACACAACCGTCCGATCTGAAAATAACCATTTCACAAGACAGAGCGCAGGACAGAACGACACGTCCATCAAAGGAATCCGTCCTGACAGTTGAGGAAGGAACCAGCTGATGATTTAGAGGAGTCAGCTCTTCTTTTTCTGATGTAATCCCGAGGCAGGTGTGGCTCTGCATAGTCGCAAGTCACAAATTTTAGAATTTGATGTGATTCAGCAAATTTTTTTTATTGTTTTTTTTTTTTATTCTGGCTTATATACCAGTTTTGAGTAAATGTGAAAAAAATATATATAGATATATATATATATCAAAAGCGTCATTGGCCAAGTACAAACGTTCTCTAGCAGCGACTGAGGACACAGTCCTACTAACAGACTCAGTGCTTTGCACATGAAGGTGTGGCAGCGGTCGGTAATTAAATTTGAATGCTGTTAATTGCTCCGGATAACTGTGTTGAATGTAGGTAAAAGGTCAAAGCGAGTCACTGAAGCTAAAATCAAAGAGTGACCTTCTCTTTAAAATGACTCGATTAACGGGAGATCGCTCTCACCACAGGGCTGTGGAAAAGTATTCCCCTCCTCACAGATTTTGTTTTTGATTTATTGTCAAAAAATAACCTTGTTCAATACAAAAAAAAAAAAATTTTTCTAACAATGCTGTTCAATTTTAAGGCGATACATCGTTGAAACCGACAGGCCTGTATGAATAAGTAATCGTTCATTAACCTAAACTAATAACTGGTTGTGTCACCCTTGAACATATTCAATAACTGGAAATAATTTAGGTTGAACCATGTGTAAGACTTTTGTGTCACTTTCCTTACTATAATTAGTTTCATTTCGTAACACTGGAGGAGTACGAACTCTCACCATTCACAAGATTTAGTTTCATTTGTCACATATGTTGTTCCGTACTCGTGTCAATCTTATATTTCAATACGCCTCATGTTACAATTTGTCGTCTTTTCACTATTTTCCCCTCATTTCTACTTATCCTAATCATTATCCTTTAAATGAAAGCCGGGCATTCGTTTAATTTGGTTTACCAATGTTTCCATAATCACCTTAGCGACAGCTAATTTCTGTCCGATTAGGGTACTCCTTGTCAGATCCTTCCCTCTCTTCATTTGCGGTCTGGACCTTTATTTTTCTTTTTAATAAATTACTACAGGAACAAGAAACAGATCAAATGTGTTTTCTTTTTTCACTAAGTGGCATGGAAAGAGCAAAATTGCAGATGACTCATGTCTCAGTAACAAGGCATGAGGTACTTGCAGACAGTTTAATTCAAACACTGTGCATCTGAGCAATCAAAGGCCACCGTGTTGCAGATTATTCATTCATTTATATATATTTTTTCCTCAAAGACATCAAAGAGATATCAGTAATGAATCTTGTCTGGAATCTGAAAAAAACGAGCCGCATTGTTGAAATTCAGATGACGAAGGTGACAGTCTCCCTCGAGCCGAACACGAGTCAAACACAGGATCAGCATCCATTCAGCTTAAAAGTAGGGAATCTTGTGAGCAAAAGCGGTGAAAAGCAATATTTTAGAAAGTTGGATTTACATTCAAATGCTGGAAGAAATAACGCAAAGACAAACGATCTTACCAGTGTTGTTTGTTACACAAATAGAATCAGCAGTGTAATTTCTCCTTGCCTTGTAAACAGTGATGCTTCGCAGGTCTGCGCCGGTCTTTTAAGTATGTGTGCTGCCTCTTGTGCGCTCTCGGTTTCAACAGTGTGTGTGAACTGGTTCGTGGGAGTGGAAGTCACAGTGATCTGTTATGTTACACTGTAAGAAAAATGTCAGGGGGAAGAAAAAAACACGGAAAATATCCTGGCAGAAAATCACCAGGATGTTTTCTGTTAATTCCAAGGACTGTAAAAAGTAGTTTTTTACTGTTATTTAACAGCTTATCATGTTTAGTTTATTCACATTTCTGCTAATCCAAAACTGGAATAGGCTGCGTTTTTGGAGATTTTTTTTTTCTTTGACATGATAGAGTAAAATCTTTCTCCAATCTGTAGACATCTGGGTTTTGGTTGAAACCAAACAGGTGATGGATTCTTTTCCCTGATTATTCGGTAAAAAACCTGGACTTAGCTAAAGTTGCCCTTGGTACAACTTTATGCTAAAATCTTATTTAACAGCACCCTGCTGAGTTATAACACACAGGCTGGTATTTGATTGGCACAGTGGGTGAACTTGATTGCAATAGAAAGGTGGGCAGAGGCAGCAGCCTGCAAAATCAACCGTCTACGAAAGAGACAAAGCACTTTGCTGAGTTTAAAACTGACCTTGTTGTTACATGAACCTTTAAAGATATTCTCGTTGAGCGTTGTGTGGATGCTTCCCTGCTTGCAGAGCTAATTTATCACCAAGATGCAATGTCCAGCTCAACGTGTAGCTGTTGGCTTTTCCATGTCGCTCAGCAGTCCAAACTCTTGGTTTATGTGTTATGGTTAAATTAAGAAGCCATAATTCACTGTGGTTTATGAGCAGAGGCCCTTAGAGTCTTGCTGAATGAGAGTGGATGCTTCCACAGCCAGCCTGGAGCAGGACTCATTCAAATTCCAGGGTGATCAGATCCATCAAGACAAGATGGAAGTGAAGCCTGAAATATTACGGTTTTCTTATAGCAGCCTGCCCGAAAGTGAAATGGCCCTTTAAGATTTTTAGACATGGGAGTGGAAACGGAAGTCCATCGATCCATCCATCCATCCATCCATCCATCCTTTTTCTGTACACCCTTGTCCCTTAGGGGTCGGGAGGGTTGCCGGTGCCTATCTGCAGCTAACGTTCCGGGCGAGAGGTGGGGTCACCCTGGACAGGTCGCCAGTCTGTCGCAGGAAACAGAAGTCAAGAGACCCAAAGGTTAATACGAGGAGGTTGGACTAAACAATTTGATAACATTTAGTAAGACTTTGACTGACCTAATCCGAGTAGCGTTTCATTTGAAGTCTAGAATTTCTAGGTTTTAAGTCAAAATCTCAAACTCAAACATGGCTTGCCTGACTTGGAAAAACTGCAGCAACCACTAATAAAGGGTTTATCGACACGAGTCACTGGATTTTCAAATGAATCCGTTGCACACTTAGCTGTGAAAGAGAAATTAGCTTAAGTGATTTTCCTAAAAAGCCCATTTTTTCTATTTCCCTATTTGAAAAAATGATTGCCTCACTAATTCAGCTTTTCTAATACATGTCCAAATTTGTGTGGAATAAGACAACACCTGTCTTGTGCTGGAACTAAAGGGCCTTTTTTTTATAAATGTCTTGAACCACGTCTATTTGTAATTCAGTTTTCACAGATTCACTCGAAACCAACAAAAACAAGAACCTACACGTCCGTCAAAACACGCCAGACAATCGGACATCACCTTCATCTGCCTATTTTAATATATTAATGTTTTTTTCTATCTCTTTATCTCATCGCATTCCTCCGAAAAATCAATGGGTACCAATAAGGACCGTCTCAAGACACCACTGTGTTGATGAGTGCAGTAAAACAGCACTCCTCTGTTGTAGCTCCTCATCTTACCTTGGACTATCCTTGGCTGCATGAATGCTGCAGTCTGTGGGAGGTTCTTTAAGTCCAAACACCGTCCAAACACCGTTCAATAACTCAAAAAGCAAGCTGTTTGAAACAAACAAAGCTAAAGCTGTCAGACAAACCGAGACTGGAGCCTCGTCAACACCTTTCATGTGTGTTTATGTGAGGAAAACAGAGCAGGGTAGTTCCAAAAACGTATCTTGTTTACTAAATGGAAAAAAAACCACACGCTTGACGGTGCGCTGAAATACTTTTGCACTCACTAACGCGAATTTGTACCAAATCAGTTTCTTTAAACTGGAACGCTCAATGTTTTATCTGAAAGAACTTAATTATATCAACACTTGCACATTAATATACACCAGTAAGCTTGTTTTGGATGCTGTTTCACCTCTTGTCACCATCAGGCAGATGTTAACTGCTTCACAGTGGAGAGCCTTACGTCACCCGGAAGCCCCTTAATCCACCCGGGCCGACCCAGCAGTGAGGCCAAGATAAGCAGTGACCACCGATATGCGATTGCACAAATTACAGCAGCCGTGCAGATCACTGCCTTGCCGTCTCACCAACAAAGCCCAGGCAAACAAAAAAGAGAGCTGCTTTTTCTCTAAACTGTAACCACTAAAATCCTCTTTCCCCTGATGTGAAGTCTGAGCACATGACAGAAAATGCCGTATGGGCTGAATTCACAGCAGCACATTTAAGCGCGTTTGCTGTGCGTCAGTGTGTTTCTGGTGGAATGTGCGGCTCACCACAGTTTGACAGCAAGCACAGGCTGGAGGATCATTATGTAAGGCGGCTGCGGGGAGATTTAAAACGACCAAAAAAATCGGCTTGGCAGAAGCAGCACGTCGAGTTTTCTACTCCCAAGCTGGCCCGAAATAGTTAAAAAAAACATTTTTTTTTAGAATGATAAAACACAGAGCGAGGAATTCCGTAAGAAAATCTCTATTCACACCATCAGCACCGTTTGCCATAAATCCTCACAGGGCGATTACATCATGGTTTCCTTTACTCCAGCCGTAGCTGGCGAACACTTGTAGGAAACAATGTGGTCAGCTAATGGCAAGACAAATATGATTCTAAGCGTGTCACTTTGGGGGCTGGGGGCTGGTGAGGAAACTGTGACCCTACTTACATAACCCTCAGAGCCGATGAGTGATGCTCTGTTTTTTTCTCCTGGATCTGGTCCGCAGCGAAACGCTCGGCCGGGGATTACACGTGTCATGTTTATGCTTCCCGTTTCTCTCCTGCATGAAAGAACTTCACTGTGGGGCTTTATGTGGAAAACAGATTCACTGGGTGTTCACTGCTTCACGGTTGCATAACTAAAGGTTTCGTGAAGAACTGAAGGTGTAGGATCAGAATACGCATTCAGGGCCAGGTACTTCTGATTGCCAATCCGCTTTTCACATGGATTCTTGTATTGTTGTTGTTGTTTGCCTTTCCATTAGTAGCTTTAAGATTAAGTCAAACCCAGGACGATGATGACTTGCCTCGTTCGCTCCCTGTTCAAATGATTCATTTTTTCAAATTGGAATGTAAAGGAAGGCCAGATTCATAGAGTTACAAATGTTTCATTTGAACCATTAGGGAGAAAAACTTATTGTCACCAGTGCTATTAGTCATCAGTCCTTAAAAACTGAAGACGAAAACAGGCCACCGATGGAAACCAGCATGCTGACAGAGATAATCAGAGGCTCTGGCCCAGTAGAGATCATGTGAGAACAATCAGGTTGGCTCTGTCCCGAGGGGGCCCCTGTATGCTCACCATGTCAGTCAGTTAATATCGTAAACACAGAACCTGAAGGAAACATGGAGCTTTTCTTATTTAACTTGGTAGAATCTTCTTTCGGTTGACGCCCATAAAATAGTTTCAATAAATGGATAAAGGATGCTAAGGCTACACTACTTTATTATTATTCTGCAAATACATAAAACTCATAATCGAATATGTTTAACAACTTCTCACTATGAATATATGCATGTAAAAAAGAAAATGTTGTGGCTAAAACTTAAAAAAATGTAATGCTGTAATGACGCAGCTCCTCTTCTGGCACATTCTAGCAAAGATGCCCAGCACAATATTCCACACCGAATCAAAGTTGATAAAAACATTTTTTTTAAATGGGGGATTTCTAATCTAAGAGACCATAATTGTTTTTTTTTTTTGTTTGTTTGTTTATTTCATAACTGGGACAAAAATATCGAGAGTACCGTAGCTGTGGACTCAGCCTCTATTTCAATGTGTTTCAGTTGAAAAGCACTTGTTAAAAACCCTGGATTAATTAGCTCCAGCTTTGCAAGCCGTTCATGCCAAAAATGAACTGATTGCTGGAAATTGGCTGTGCAGCGTGCGGTCGCACAAAAACACAAGTCACTCAGGAACATGTATTTGAACTCTGCTGATTTAAAAACACCTTGCTCTTCGACTTTTAAAAAGTTTTGCAAACACATTCATGGGTGTGAAACTGGATCTTGATTTTTATGTTGGTTGCGTGTTTTGCTTGGACAGCCAAACCTGAATTTCAAGCTGCTAGTCTTTTGTTTTCTCTCTAGGCTTCAGATTGCTCTTCCAGCTTCCCCACGGCGCTGCTCACTCTCACAGTCTCACAGACGGGGCCCAAATCAAACTAAATGCTTTAAGGGTAAACTGGGCAAACCTTGTTCAAAATATTGAGTAGCTATGTCTTAATCTTGTGTCGGAATTTAGTCATTTTAAGTTGGAATAAATGAGGGGGTGTCGTAATTTATTCCTCATCAGATATAAAGTTCTTCATTTAAAAATGACAAAAAATGTGATGAGGTCATCGGTCTCAATTGTTGAGCAATATTACCTGAAACCCATTTATTCAAGTTGAATATTCACATACAAATATGCTATAAAATTTTTTTTAGTTTTATAGAAGCATATAAAATGTGCATCCACTGAATCAAAATTACAATACCATGACTGATAAATAAATTCCAGTACAATTGTGTACCGTTTCATGTCATTTTTTTGCAGATTAGTACGTGCTTATCTCTTATTCTCAATGCTTTGATGCGGACATCTGTGGCGATATTGACACTAATGGGGAGGCAGAAAAGCTGCCACTCGCGACACGTTACAGAGAAAGTGGGGCTCGAAGTGGAAGACGCCGTAGTTGGACTCCTCCAAGTGCAGCCATTTCCCCTCCTTCTCCACCCCGACTCTTCAGCTCCAGGTGCGTTTGTTTACCTGCCTGCTGGGTCCCAGGCGGGAACGCTCGCGCGCTGGGGGTGCTCTGCTCCGCGAGCTCCACAAGGACGGGCTGTACCACCGCAAAGAAGAGCAGGGGGGGAGTCAGCGAGTGGAACTAGGCGTTTTCTGCCAATATTAGCTAAACAGTAACTCTAGTCCCCGGACGTAAACCATAACACCCATAAAATAGGATTTGTAATGTTCCTAAAGAAGAATAATAGACTTCAAGGGGTTTTAGTCGTACGCTGTTTGGCTTATAAGTTTTTTTCTCCCCCCCTTTCCAAACTCCGAGGCTCCATCTTGCCTTTTGATTGACCGCTACATATATATATATATATATATATATATATATTTATTTATTTTTCTGGGTGCTGAATTTTTCCCCCTGCTGGAAAGAAATAAAGCAACAGTGGAAGGCTGGGAAGGAAAGAAAAAGGCACGGCGGAAAATAAAAAAAGCGGCGAAGGAGAAAGTGTCATAACAGGAGCTTCTCGGGAAAAGTGGGGGGGACAGGTTGGAAAAAGAGCAAGTGGGGAACGAGACTTGCCGTATATTTTCTGGACTCCGTTCATTCTTATTGACGGCGAGCTTCAATCTAAAAGGTACGTCTCTGCTTTATTTTTTTCGCTTCCGCGTGCACCAAAATGTCGAGCCTTTATTCTGAGAGTGTTTGTGTTGATGTTGCGCCAAGCTAAAATTCTGCTCTAATAGTAAGTAATTTAAACGTTGAACGCTTAGCAAAAAAATGTATTCAACTCGTACCGCCTTAAAAAGAAAACTAACATCTGCTTGCACACGAAATTGTGTTTTTAATTAACGCGAGAGTTTGTGGCAGAGTGGTGTTATTGATGCGCACATGTGGCACAGCCAGTGGGCTCTTTGTTGCTGTCGCTCCTCCAGCCTCTTGCTACAGTAAATGACCGCGGCATGGCAGGATATGGGCCGGTATTGACATTTTCATACCGCACGAACTTATGTGATATAAAGAGGGGTGAGCCTCCCCCCTCACCCTTTCCTCTGCTCTCCTTCCTCCATTTCTTTACTGCCTTTCAGCCGCATCCATGCTTGTCTTTGTGCAGTTAAACAGTCCACTCCACAGGGCTGCAGCTCCAGGCTGTTTCATGGTTCAGTGCTTTTAACTTACGCGACAGCGAGGTTGTATTATTTTTTTCTCTTTTTTTTTTTTTCCCCCTCCCAATGCGAAGTGCTGGGAGGGAGCCGCCACATTGCCAAATATGTGTCAATGTCAAATGGAGGTGTGTCCCCTGAGTGTGCACAAGAGAGACGGCTGACATAAAATGTCACAATTAAAGGTGTGTTTCACGAGGAAACCCGCGAATATCTTTTAGATGTAGCCTATTCTGGGGCGCGTGAAGGAGGAGGGGGGGGGGGGGGGGTTTTGGTTCGGTTTGTCGTGCTGCCGGGAGGCGCACACATTCACTCACACAGAAGCTCACGCGCAGCTCCTGTGAGTCATACCGCATTTGGACGCTCGCGCTGCTTGAGCGACGTGGAGAGCCCCCTGCTGATGGCGTGCACGCGCACACTCAGATAGCCTCTTCGAAAGTAGGAGTTGTTTTTCTTATTTGTTTTTAATTTAAATTATCTCAGATAAAAAAAAAAAAAGAGGGGGGGGGGGGGGGGACTGCGGGCGTACGAGGACACAGGAAATGCACCTGTACCTGCACGCGCGCTATGACAAAACTGATGGATGGGCTGCGACGCAAACACAGACACGTTCAGGAGAAAATGCCCCGGATTTTTTTTTTCTTGCTGGGGCGTGGTGTATATTAAGCATTTAAATCCCCATGTTTATAACAAACATCAGTATGAATGACTACAGAAGGAAGTTACTTTCTGAAATCAAACACAAATGAGACGATTTAAAGGGTTAGTTCGCAAATTTTCAAATAAGTGACTCCTGTTTCACTTCTTGCCCCATGCCACTTTTGACAAATCTCATTTTGCACCTCTTGAGCTGCAGCCTCCTCTCTACATTTTGCCATTCACAGACTGGGAAGTCAGAGAATCCCAATTGAAAGCAGCATTGCTTTTGATAAGGTCTGACCTATGCTTGCAAATGCACTCACAAATGTCATTTTCGAAAGGCTTTCAGTTTGATGTGTTTCAATCAGGCGTGGAAACTAGCACCTGCTACGGGCCAGATGTGGCTGAATTTACAAAGTGGCTAGTAAATTTGATCAACCCACAAGCTGAAGTGGTGAGTGTGCAATTTGAATATATATATATATTGGTAGTGCTTTCTAAAAGCTCTAAAAGACATCATAGCAATCAAGCAAAATTCACTCTAATTTGTGTTCAAATTGCAACTATTTGCTTGGAGCTAGAAGCAAGCAAATAGTTGTAAGTTTGATTCTACCTCCCTTCTTATGTTGATGTGCCCTTGGGCAAGGTACTTAATACAAGTTTCCGACTGATTGCTGTTTGAATGTGTGGATGTTTGTGGCTGAATGAATAAAAGAGATACCTGGTATAAATTGCTTTGGTTGGATGATATGACAAGAACAGCACCATATACTTTCAGTCCATTTACTGAAATGGCATGCAGTAGACTCTACTGCATGCCAACATTTCTCAACAGGAGCCATTGGATTAATATTTCTTTAGTTGGTCAGGGGTGTGTATTTCAAAACATAATAAACACATCAAGATGGAAAAAAACAAACATTTCCAATACAGGATTTCACAAATATACAACAGCCTCTTTAAAATTCTTACAAATTACTCAGACGTTATTGCTTCTATATATTGATCATCTGTATATAGAGATGATCAATATATCTCTATAATGTAAGAGAGGCGATAAAGATTTAAATGGGATGGGAAAAATGTTCAATGTCGACCACACAAAAAAGTTTAACAACACCCCCAACTAGAACTGGCTGATATGTGATTATTCTTAGTATCATTTCAATTAACTGGATTCAAAAATACATAATTTATTGCAATTAATAGCCTTTGTTGTAACTCGCATCGTGTGCATATTATAAAAAGTCGTTATGAATGGTGATGCTGTGGGCAGGAATGGAATCTGACGAATAAACTTGGTTTGACTATGACTTTTTCAGCACTGACATTGGGTTCTGAGAAAAGCAATCTGAAGAACCTTAAAGACAGTCGTATTTTAAAATGTTTTGAGAGGTCTAGTTGAGAACATTAATGATTTATAAGGTTGCTGTTTCAGTTACAATGCAAAAACAATGCCAATTCCCCATATGTTTAAATAACACACAAGATGATCCTGTGAAGTGAAACGTTGACCAATCACCCGCCATCAGACCAAGGATGTTTGCGACCAGTGTTTCACTTCCAGTGAGCTGGACCGCAGCCGTATCTCGCTGTTGATTCCTACTTTTCTTCTTGAGCCGAGTCATACACATCTGTCGGAGCCAAAAATAAACTCCTGAGCTGAAACACTTGCCCTTTGCTCTGATGCATCGTCTGAGTGTGTGCGGGCCGGCTCCATCAGTCATCCAAGGAGATAAAACTCACTGACATCACTGCCGGGTGGTAGGAAGGTGGCACACATTTATGAACCAACTGAGAAGGCAGCAAAGTAATCAGACAGCAGACAAAAGCGGAAAAATTTTGTCGGACGCTAAAAGACGGTGACTGTATTTGTTAACCCCAACCAGCCATGTTCTATTGCCACCACTCTATTGAACTCAGTGGCGGCTATTGAACAAACCTGACCTCGTTATTGATGGTTGTGACATCATGGGACTTTCCCAATGTTCATTTTGCACTCAGACACAGGCAGTAAATATGCCAAATAAATATTTGTTTTGTTTGGCAAAGAACAATGTACTTCCTCAGGTAGTGCTGAAAACCAGGGCAAACACAAACTGACACCTTTCTGTTGACTCGACCAATATTAACATTTACTCACACAGTGTTTGCTGATCCGCCAGTGTTGTCTCCAGGGAAGCTCGATCTGTTAGATGAGTAATGGCTCTACAGAGGCATAAGGCTGACAGTTCTGACACTGAATACTAAAGTGAGTTATACTGGGAAATATATATGTAAAAAAAATTGAATCATTTTGAATTAAAGTTACTGATTCGAAGAATTTGTGTTGAGTTTCCAATCTCAGCACAGTCTTTACATTTGTTTTCCAGTTGAACTGTACAGGTGGAGAAAAGTTTGGAAATGTCACACTCCTGAGGATTTTGTGTTTTTATTTGTCTTTTGATCATTTTTGAGTGTATTATTGTTAGTTCTTTCCATTAGGATTTTGCAATACTAGTTCATTGCTTTGTGTTTAGGTTCTTATTTATTTTTGTGGACTGTCCTTTGTGTATTTAAGAAGGAAATGACATGAAAACCTCAGAAGACACCGACCGCAACTTCCTTCCTCACGACATGTAAACAAAAATGGAGCGGCGTCAGATTTTAGCAGATGTATGATTTCTATTTTTTTTTTTTGGTAAAACACCACAAACCATTTCTCCCGCTAATTCTAGATGCCAGCTTTTGTTTTGATTGTATTTGCCCACAATACCCTGTGTTGTAGTCCGCTTCCTGCTTTTGAAGCTGTCTCCAAACCTCTTGCATTGAACATATGCATTCAAACTTAGTGCTAATTAGTCTCTCTCGCTCACTTTCTCCCAGCCACAGCTGCAACTTATGGCATCTGATTAGCCCATCTGGTTCTTTGTCATTTCCCACCCCTGACTCGGTATATAAGCTCACTTCTTTGTTAATTGTTGGATTCTTCTGTTACATTTTCTCCTTCAGTTCCACTGGTTCTATGCCTTCTTCCCTTTCTAGCCTTTTTGTCTCTCGCCCTGCCTGCATTTGGGTCCAACTACAAACCATGACAGGAAATAAACTACCATGTCTCCTAAACTTGGACCTGGGGCCACTATATGTTAGGAATTAGCAGGGTTGGCAAAGTTAGCATTTTCAGTTGCAAACATTTGCGTTCTGGCTGTGTAACCTGCAGCTAACATTTCTGTATCCACTCTGGTTTTTTCCTCCCTGCTATCAGCTGGAAGGAAGTGGTGTACTGAAAATCATGAACTTTTGAGTCCTTTTGAGTCCTCTTCCTTCAGTAACAACTTCCACTCTGAAGATAGTTGTTGGTAGAGCAACCCGTTAGCACTTAAGTAAGGTACACATCATTAAGTCAATCCCCAGGCAGCGTAACTCTAAATTTGAACTGTTAGCAACAACGTGTTTAGCTAACCACACGTGTTAGACTGAGTGTCACTGAAAAACTGACCGTGTTTGGTCAGTCATCTGAGATTCTGTTTATGAAACTTCAGACACTGAGCGCTGTTAAAGGGTAGATAAATGTGTGGCGCTACATTGAGGCGGTGCAGTAAACAGCTTTAATTGGATCCATGTTGCTTCAGATGAGGATTAAGGTCCCAGAATAAGAGCAGAGTAGATGTTGCTGTCGTCTTGTCCGCCTTGAAATAGTCCTGGCCTTTCTGCGGCGGCGGTGACGACACCGATTCCATTTCCGCTGGACTGTGCGGAATGCCAGCTGTTGCATATGCGCCGCTGTTGTTGGGATGCCGGGCTCTGATTGAAAGGGGGGAAGCACAAGTGGTCTGTGGTGTAGTGCATGACGGTCTTCCAGTGGTCATGCTGCCTTGGAGCTTCTGAGCAATTTCCTCGACACACTCTTGAATCTTGCTTTCATTTTCTCTAAAACCGCTGAAGGTTCAGACGTTTTCTTCCCTTTTCGCTGGAAATCTGAACCAAGTGAGGATCACTTCTGTTTCAGTCAACAATAATAAAGTTGTCCCAGGTGTCTAATGATTTTGATCATACAGTATCTGAACCATCGTGTGTGCGTTGTTTTCCACTGTTTATCTTGTCAGCAGTCTGTCTCTGACCTTGTTTTCCATAATGGAAATGCCATATCAGTTTAAAAGGCGGACATGACATGGATTTTTTTTCTTATGTTCCTGTATTGATTTCCAACAAATAGCTGCAGTCCTGTGTAAGAGCAATGCAAGCAATTATTAATATATAACTCAGAGTTACATATTGCTAGCAAAAAGAACTGGGGCATTTAATTCATGTTCATTGACGACAACAGCGAATAACCTTTACAAAGACAAAAACATTGTCAGACAATAAAAAGATTACAGTTATTATATAGCTGAACTGTTACTGCTATAGCCTGGTCTAACAGTGTTTTCCATGCAGCAGAGTTAAAATCTGTAAGCGATGGATCTTTGCTGTCTGCATTTTCTGATGTTAAATTGGTTTTTAAACATAAGAGAGTGAAAAACCTTTGTTTTCCAGCGATAACTTAACCATAATTAGAGCTGTATAGAAAACTAAAATTTTGTCGTTATCACAGTATCTGTTCACAACGTGATAATTACAGAAGCACCATACATGTAGGCTCTCTAAATATGTAATATAGTTGGTGACCTAAAATTATGTAGTTGTGGGTATTATTATACTAAACCCTTTTTTTGTGGAGTTTGAAATAATGAATACATTTTTATTCCCAGCAGCCGGATACACGACTCATTATTTGGTTTTTGTGTGTGCTGTGAACTCAAGAACAGAAGAATATGAACAGCACATAGTTATTTCTACATTTACTAATATAATATAAAAATCCTTCCTGATATTGTACAGTCTGAGACACAGTCCAAACGTAGCCAGATATCTGAAAAAACAAAATCCTTTTTATGCATTTTAGCCTACATTTAATATGACTAAAAACATTTATGAAAACTTTGACCAATGTCCACATTGCGTTTGAGTGCCAAAAAAATTTTATCATCCTTAGATATATCCAAATGAATTATTACTGCATTTCAGATTGGATTTAGAGATACCAACATTTGTGCATGTGTTGTAAACTGTCTCTCTTATTTACTTGTCCCAGTTACATCCTGTGCAGCCTGTGAGTTTGCAGCTCCTATTAATAAAGACTGTTTAGTTTTATACTAATGGCTCTTGGCTCAGAGTTAAATGTGGACTCCGCTCTGTTGATACAAGCACTCAGCACATTTTGGTGAAACCTGGCCAGCACCATACGACGCAGCGTCAAAACTGAAAATCAAAACATTTCCAGTCGTGCTCACACACTTTGATTTCAAGTAGCACAATAAGCAAACAAAAGGGAATAAAGAGAGGAGGGCTGAAACAATTAATCATGATTAATTTATAATTGAAATCATCGTCAGCTAATGTAGTATTGATTAATCATTAACTGGAGATTCCATAAGAGGATAATTTGCCGGAAGAACAACACACTCAGAGCAGTAATTAAGCCAAAACTGTACAAAACATTTATACATTTTGCTATGCAATTATTATTCGGTTAAGGCAAAAGTTAAGCAATTAGTCTACAAATGATCACGCATGCACAGAAGGAATGCTATGTTATAGGATGTAGGGCAATAAAACGTTCTTGTTTATAAAAGGAATTGAATTACTTGCATCTTTTAATGCAGTTCTTAATAATTTATAAGAATGATTTAAATAAAAAATCTACAGAATGTGGCAATTTCCTTTTATCAATTAATTAGCCAAATAATTGATTATTCAAATAGTCATTGGTTGCAACCCTAAAAGAAAGTTGAACTCAGAGAGTTTTTGCAGTGAATCTAATCTCATAGCACTGAGAACGATGTAATTTAATACACCCTTTACGCTAGAATACTTTGTGGAACCACATGAATTCATCCTCTGGTGGAAAAATTAAATACACAGGGGACATAAAAGTGCTTCAACACTCCTCCGATGCCGCCTGTGCTACCAAACATCCTTACAGCCAATTACCCCGATAAGGATCTTCATATTTCACTCGTATGGGGGGGCTTCTGGAATACGAGCCCGGTTGTATTTCTACAGTCCGCACGGCGAAGAGGAGCACATTAGCTGATTACTGAAATGGCTTGGAAGAGCGCTCGCTGCGTGGGAGTTCCAGATCAGTCTAGTCTGAACAAATTCTGGCCATGTGACTGACACACAATATTCTCCTCAGGTTTTCTTTCTTGGCCCCAGCCAATGGTAGTGTCTAGGATGTAGCAGCTTGAGTAAGAATATGGATTTTTGTTATTTATATCCAGTGTAGGTGTAAGTATGCGTAAGAGGCTCAGCAACTAGGTCAGTGCGTATGGATTTAAAGCTGGGTGTAGGTGTATAAGACTGCAGAGGTCTTTATATGTGAGTGTGTGTGCGTGTGGGTTTATTGGGGGACACATCAGTCCACTGGTTGATGGCCTAAGGCCAGATACGGATAGGGCTGGGCAGCACAAAGCTCCGTCTGTTCCTACTAGTCCAAATGGCCGTTCACAACATCCTATTTATAGGCAACTCCATTCATACTTCTCAGGTTGGATCCAAATGTCTTCTGGCAATCCTCTCTCTCTCTCTCTAACTGGGAGATTTTTGACGTTGTGTGTTTGAGTGCGCATCCAGTCTGCCAGAGCTGACGGTACGCCATGTGCGTGTTACACAACTAGGAATGTTTCTCAATAAATCTTCAGGTTGATGGGAGAGAGGCGGGTTGGCCAAACGACCAATGAGAACAAATCAACATGTCCAGTGTCCATGTGAGGAGGGTTCATACCCAGCAGATTGTGTGCATGTACATCACAAATTGCCTAGCAACAAGGCATGAGAGCACTTATCGTATAACTAGTTGGCCGCTGATGGCCGGGTGTACAGTAACTAGCCCGGCTGCTAGAAACAGGCTGCTGTGGTGATGATGGAGTTCTGTTTGATGTTGGGTGCGTAACTGTAAAAACATTAAGTGGTCATACAGTTCTCTAGGCTTCCTGAAAGGTTTCTGTTGGACTTTGGCTACCTTTAACAAGGCCTATGCGGGTTTGAAATTCTCTCTGTATGATATCCTATAATATAATAACTCTTGGGAATATGCACATGTTTGCACAGGACATTTAGTTTACCACAAAAACAAGAGTTGTATCCAATCTTTTTGCTAGCTAGTCTAACCCCCTTTAACTGAAATAACTGCAGTGAGACACCCCTACTTTCCCTAACATTGAACTGAGATGCTAGAGAGGTTTCTGAACAACCCGTTTTATGTTATCCCCTCTTCCTGATCTCAGACTGAGTCTGAGGCTGCATTCACACCAGCCCTGTTTATTCCACTTGAGTCAAACTCGAGTTTGTTTGCCTAGAAAGTCCGGTTCATTTGGGGAGACGTCAGTGCACAGTTGAAATCTGATCCAGACCAAAAAAGTGAACTCTGGTCTGCCTAGAAACTGAGGTCTCTGATCAGTTGAGGTGAACTCTGGTGTGTGTCTGGAATACATATGTAGACCGCTCCAAAGGCAGCAAGAGGATAATACCCAAGGCATTCTAGGTGAATACAACCAAAACTGGCACTGGCAGGAGAAATAATTTGTAGTCTTTGGTCAAAAGACAAATGAGAAATCCTATAGCAGCTAAATTTGATGATCCTTAATTTCTGTTTGCATTTTGTGAAGAAGAAGGTTTCGCTCAGTGTCTTCTTCAGAGGTTTTTGTGTTGTTTCCTTCAGTGGTTTTTGGTGCAGCGCCACCACAGGCGAGCATGGGAACAAGTTTTTCAAAGGGTTTGGTTTGTTTCACACAGTGCAGTGTGCAAGAGAATCTGAGCAGCTGAAAATGTAACAAATGTCGGGGTGCTGTGGTGGCAGGGGCAAAGCACAACCCACATATGAAGGCCGTAGTCCTCATGCCGGCGGTTGCAGGTTCGATTCCCGGCCTGGTGACATTTGCCGCATGTCTTCCCCCTCCACTCTCTCGTTTCCTCATTTCCTGTCTGGCTACTTTCAAATAAAAGCCACTAGAGCCAAAAAAATTCTTAAAAAAAAAAAAAAAAAAGAAAGAAAATGTAACAAATGTTGCAATTTTGGTCCCCAATACAATCAAACTGAGTACCGAACATCAGGGTAAAGTACAAAAAACAAAATCTTCCATGCTGACTAAAATGCATGGATAAAAAAATGATGAAAAGGTTGCAAAAAAGAGATAACTGTAGATGCTGACAGCTTTAGCTGAGCTGATAGAAAAACTAAGCAGTTCTAGGATGCACTCTGCTCTGTGTCCAGTTGTGTTACAAACAGTGGGAAGCAGAAAAACCGCGAATAAATCATAACTCTGAACGTTTCAGCTCTAATCAGGATGAGTGTAGCTCAGCACAATATCTAGAGCACATTAATGTCATCTGCTGCTTCCTGTGTTAGATCACTACCATCCAGCTGTCACCATAACTATGGAAAAAAATAAATCATTATAGACTAGAATAGCTTGAATAACATTCTAGTTTCTTTTATAGATAACTTTAATCAGAGCAGGTTGGCTCCTGCTCCTCATTACTTCTCATTACACCAGAAGAGGAGATATGTAAATTACTCACTTATAGAGGAAATGACACATTTTGTTATGTATAGAAATGAAACACCATTTCTCACATAGTTGTGCTATATATGCTATGATATGCAATAGAACGACAAACAAATCTATAAAGGGAATGGCATGAAAAAATGAGAGGACACTCCTGTAATGCGACTTTGAAAAGTGACATCAAAACAAACAGAAACTATCTACTTAACTTAACTCTGCTATTAGGGAACGCCGAATTTCTCATGCAGGTGCAGTGGAGAAAGAAAGACAGAGCCACAACTTTTGCTAACATTGACCATAAAAGTGTGCAAACTGGAATTGGGGAAAATCAATTTGCTTAATGGAAATGCACCAATTTTGAAAAGAAAGTTTTTTAATAAGACGTTATTACACTAATTCGCATTATTTCGCATCACATGGGCTGTAAAGAAGCGGATGCTATTACTGGCGGAAAAGATAAAGAAGACAACAGGAAGTGGTAGGATGATGACGATTATCGCCTGAACTTATTCACGTGTAATTTTAATTGCGTTGTTTATTTAATGGAAACGCAGCAAAAGTCTGATTTAAACATTGAGCGTATTAAATATTTTTGTACGATCAATGTATCCAGACATTGGCTACACCTGCTTTATATTTCTTTACTTATTGTAAAAAAAATGCAAACCAAATCTCCAGTGAGTGCAATGCTTTCAACTTTTTTAAGTCTTAGAATGTCATAAGATCTAATTAAAATAGTTTACTGAATAAAAACAAAAGCAACTGAACTTTATTGGTGGTTTTTCATAATAACTCATTTATTATGTATCAAATGATGCATTGTGAAAACAAAGTGTGTTTTCACAAACTTGCTGTTCTAAAAAGGACTGTGCGTACACTTTTAAAATCAACTGCATTTAATTTTCCCACGAAAAATTTTCATCCGCTGGTTTCATTTTCACATCCAGCATCATTTGATTTACAGCTCCGCGCATCGATGTACACTGGATTTGCAGTAATGAAGTAACCGTCCTAATTATGTTTTCATGAAGCAGGACTCCATTTTCTCCCCCCGCCAACATCAGCCGCCACACAAACAGAGGATCTGTCAACGACTGATATCGGAACCGACTTGTGATGGCGCGTGACGCAGTCACAAGCGCCCATCTTTGGGGTGACTCATGTAACGCCCATCACGTGACTTGTGTGGTGGATGAGGCACAGATGCCTTCAGGAGTTTTGGGCGCGCTGTCACATTCACTCAATATCATAAAGGAAGAGAATTTCCGCGGAGAGGTCTTGGCATAAAAAGGGACAAAAGCATGTGGACGTTCCTTGTTGTGTGGTCAGATTTCATCCATTTTTGTACGTTTGTCAAAAATACTGGCCGTACTCACTGGAACAACACGGATCTGCGCTGGTGCTGTGGTGTAGGGAAGCAGATGTTTGCAGTTTGCTTCCAAACGAGAAAAAAAATCTTGCCAAAAGCCTTCTAAGCTAAATCACAAGTTGTGAAACGCGCATGGTAATTCTTGTGGTTTTGGGCTCAGATGAATGAAGTCGGGAGAAAGAGCAGAAGAGAATGTTTTGATCTCTACATTCATGTGGCCCGTCATTATAATTGAATGTTTCTGGACACATATTTTGCTTTTGTTATACTTTAAATGTGTAAAACATTCATTCCTTGTGGGGAGCCTGATGTCAGATTTCATGATGTGTTTCTCTTCGTATCTTCTTGAGAGTTACAGAGTATAAAACATTCCTGTAGGGCTTTAATGTTTCTTTGAATTAAAATAATTGCAATGACTTTCGTTGGCACTTGTAGTGCTTTGCAACATTTTATATAATGATGTAGCCGTGCAATATATGCAAGGTTGTTTACTCAGAAGAGCAGCTGAGTGGGTTTGTTAAAGCTCCATAGAAGGGCAGAAAAAAACCTCAGAGGGCAAATTAATGCCATAGCAGATGTTTAGACCTGTCACGATAATACATTTTGTCCAACGATAAATTGTCCCAGAGATTATAGCGATAAACGATAGCGTTGCTTTGGGACAGTTTTCAAGTAACACATTGATAATGGCATAATAATGCAAGTTTGCCCTCTCTCAGACCAATAAACCGTTGCTAAATAGGAAAGACGAGTGTAGAACACTGTCAAGAACTTGGATGGAAAGTCGGTGTTATGCTTTTTGGGAACTCAGCTACAGCAAAGAAGACTTTTACAAATCTGCTTTCATCCAGCTCTTCTGAAGCTTCATCTTTTTTAGCTCCGTGCCAGAGTAAAATATATGAAATGTAGATTTTAGAAACAAGATTCTACCTCTGAGTTGTGTCTTTATAGGATTTAGGAGTTTTCTAGAATGAGTGTCTGAAGAGAAGCTGCCGTTTGTCGGTCTGCGGCAGAAAATCAGAGAACCAGGCTGTTTATCTCTTTCATCTCCCAGCCAATGGCCTCGCAATATCAATTTACCCTGGTTGCAAGGTCAATTAGTGTAAGTGCGTCTCTCTGTGTTTGTGTGTCTGTGATCATGTGCTCATCTATTGGGCTCATGACCCAGATTGAGAAGATCGATTCAGCTGTCCAAATCTCGTTTTTTTCTTGTTTTATTTTTTTAGCATCAGTGGGGGAAAACACACTCCAATATGAGCGAGATGAGCCATCTCGTCATTTGCATCGCCGCAGCGTTACTCGGGAGAGACTCACTGCTTCGGTTCATGCTTTGCTTTGATGAATGTTCTCAGCGACATTACGGAACGAGCCAACTAAAAAGCCTGTCAGTCGAGAGAGATTCTGAGTTTCATGGATGAACGGAGTTAAAGCAAGGAGCACATGCTCATCATCATCCGCGCTCCTGTTCAGCGGAGGAGACTTCTCGGAAGTTAATACTGCGGCTACCGGCCGTTAAATGAATCCGAAGCGCTGACAGGTTCTTGTCATTCTGTTGGATTGATTCTTTAGATCCTCAGGAGACAAAAACCCATTAGGGTCCGTCACAAGCTTTAAAATTAAACATGTGTGTTTGGAAGATACCTTAAGTGTAATTTTTGCAAATTCTCCATGCCAATAACGAATGAGCCATGTTGGACTTTCCCACTGGATGCATATCTTTAGCATCTTAGAGAGCTGGGGAACATTACGATGAAGGAGGGGAAAATAGTCGAGGAAATGTGACCTTCCCTTGGGGTACTGTATGAACACTAAGCATTGTGCCATGGCTTCCCGTAATTGATTAAATTTGGGTTATTTTGATCAACGACTCGAGGAGCCAGTGATGAAACCCGATGATTCGCCGACGACTTCCCATCGACCCCGCCGAGGATCAAGTGACTTATGATCTGCTTTTGGACCACTGTCACAAGAGAGAGAGAGAGAGAGAGAGAGACAGACATTCTGCTCAGAGGTGAGGTCATGATGAAGGGAATGAAAGACAACCTGACAAAGAGAAGAGGAGCAGTGTGGAGCCACTGAGTGATGATTCTCAGAGAGTATTTAGGAGAGAAAACTCGAAGGACAAGGAAGCTCTGGCTCCTCTATGGGTCTCCATGGAGGCTGTCTTCTCTCGACACATTTGTCGCTCATTTTTCAAGTCTCACACTTTTCTCTGCCCGGCCAACTGCTTGTGAGAGATTGTGCTTTGTCGTCGAAGTGAGCAGAAAATGCCGTAGTGCTACAGTGCCAGTGGGATTTATCTAGTGAAGCATTATGTTGATAAAAACAGCAAAGCCACGCAAGGACACAAAACTAAAAGTGCCTCTTAAATCAGTGTTTGTCGGCTGTAATCCTTCGCACAGGTTTGGCATTTAGATCAAACGTTACAGTCGTTTTCAGCCGCATGGCTCTTTATTGTCTTTGTGGCATTTACCTCCGCACGTATCCAGCGGCGCTTTAGCGAGCGCCGAGTTGAAAAACCGGACTCTTTTTTTTTTTTCTTCTTCTTTCTGTTTGCCTTCCATCCATATTTGACTGTGCTGAATAGTTAAAAAAAAAGAAAGCATGACCTCAGCAGATAATCTGTGTGCATGACTACACGTCTCGCGGTGCCCGGCGCACATCTAAAAGTGACACAGTGGTGCCCAGATGTGACAGCGCTGAGGCCCAGCAGACTAACAGGATTCGCTTCAGGAGAGAGGGCAGATAAAGTCTTCAAAGTGGCTGTGTATTCAACACCGGAGGCTCTCCACTGCGCGTGTAGGCGTGTGTGTGTGTGTGTATTTGTGTCAGCACCGGGGTAAATCCGTAGTGCGCATTTCACTTTTGATAGGAAATCCTCTGAGGTATTACTGTGGATTGGCTATAAAGTGCCAAAAACATTTAATCCGTGATATTTTTATTACATTGTCAGCATTATGTCTAAATGCCACACTTACTTCCCTTTCCACTACATCGCACTCCTAAAATAATTTGAGAAATCTCCTTATAAAATCTTGTTTGGCTTTGAGTTGCAGTTCTCAGAACAAAATAAAGCTGTTGTTTTTTTTTTCAAAACTGGAGTGTTTCTATTAAGCAAATTTATTTTTGTAATTCCAACTTACATTGAAACGCAGATGCAGAAGGGCCACAAACAGCCCCTGAAAATAAGTGTGCCAAAAATAAAACCTGATCAAGCCAGCCAACCACTTGGAGAAGTTATTGAAATATTAAACAACAAACACTGTCCACCAAACAAAGATTGTGATTGGTTATTATTAGGGGATTGACAAAGTCATGTTAGCTAGCTAATAGTCAACACAACTGAAATAGAGGCAGTACTATTTTAAAAACCCGACCCTATTGGCTTGATGCCTGTTGAAGTTTATTACATAAACAAGAATGAGATGCTGTACATTTTCCACTCTGCAACTGCCACTTTTATTCATGACTGCAGACATTTCAAAAAAGCAGAACACATTTGGTTTAACATTATTTAAATTTTTTTAATTGAAGTTGTTTAAAACTTTGGTATTCTTTGATTACCTGCATATAACTTTGGTATATTTTCTTATTTGAACATTTTTACCTCAAAATTTCACTCTTAAAAGAAAATTTGCTGCTGTAGCAGGGACTGAAGCATCACCTCCTACAGTAACTTGTTGTTTTTGACACGGAAAAAAAACAACCTGTAAAGTCAGACTTCTACAAAATAATAAAATAATACAAAAAATGTTCACTCACTTCTGATCATGTGGTTGATTCATTAGCACAGTAACTCTTTTTTTAGAAAGTAAATTCTCTGAACACACGGAAGACGTGTGCATTGTCTGTATATAGCATTGTCTGTATATACAGACAATGCAGAGAGAACTAAAACTACACCATAACTCAACATCATGACTTGTCAACTTTAGAAACCAATAAAGTATTTAAGGCTGGTTTTAGCTGAACTGTAAGATTTGCCTGGCACAGTGAATACTCTCAAAACAACCGTCTTTGTAAAATGTCAAGGACTTTGAAGAAGGTCCAAAAGCCTAAAGGACATGAACTAGTAAGCTGCTTTCTTCTTCTGACCCTCAAACATTTTGCTACACATCGTCTCAGTCTTAAACCTTCAAAGCAATGGCTCCACTTGTTGAAACAGCCGCGCTTGTCTCCCAAATGCCGCAGGGTCAACGTTTCGACATTTCAGCCTTCAGCTAGACTTTCTCTCTATTGGCGACCTTAATGCGCAATTCTGACTTCAGACAACCGCACATCTTTGTGCTAACTGTTGGGTTCGCTTATCTGGTTGGGTTCGCTAACTGTATCTTAGGTCTAAAGGAGGCTTTTAACTTAAGAGCTGGAGGCAGGGAAGGACTTGGTAATTGAGTCAATCCTGCCTGTCTAAATGTTTGCCCTTTTTCTGTTTTCACGTGTTGCTCGGTGTGGGATAATAACAGACAGAAAGAAGGACAGCGAAAACAAATGGGAACTGAGAGTGACAAATAAAAAGTCAGGAACGGAGAGAGTCGGGAACAATTTCAGAGGTGTGA
Organism: Phalloptychus januarius; assembly: GCA_902982915.1. Lineage (NCBI taxonomy): Eukaryota > Metazoa > Chordata > Actinopteri > Cyprinodontiformes > Poeciliidae > Phalloptychus > Phalloptychus januarius. Next base: position 2,663,102 of record CADWAE010000460.1, read on the forward strand.
GAAGCTGTAAGAAGGCGATTGAAATAAAAAAGGAGCTGGAGGAATGGCAAACTTATATGGTCACATATTGGATCGTCAATGAAAGAAAGGGTTTTGTTTAGTTGACGTTTCTAAAACCTTACAAAAGCCAAGAAGATGTGTGGAGTAAGATGTTCTGTTTAATACAGCTGACTTCTCTTGGCAGAAACGCAAAAGGTCTTTAAGCTCCAATGTTTCTCTGTCCGGCGGCAAATTGCTGCCTTTTCCTCACACACTTATAGACTTATTACACAGACACTGCCCTTTTATTTGCTCACCTTCTCCAAATAAAAGTCCACTTAGATCAGATTTTACGAGGTTTTCCACATCTCTTCATTTCCCACACATGCCGCATGGAAAAGGGTCACTGCAATCTGACTTTAACTCAAATAAGTGACATGGTTGGATCAACCTGGCCTGGGAGCAGGCCTGGAAGGAATTAATTCAGTATGCTAATACGTTGGATTCAAATGCAAAAGGAAACGGCTATGTAGTGGACATTGTCAAATGTGCTGCACGACTTTCATTTAAGCAATTTGGAAGCAGTGGGGTGTGAGGCCAAAAGGCGGGTGCAGCTGGTGGCACCTCCTCGCACCCAGTTCAACTGTAAACCTAGTTTAATCCGACTATACTGTCACTGTTGTTCCTGGTGCATAAAGAAACCCTACTTAAAATAAACAAGCACCTTAGTCAGCTATTGGGAGGGAGAGTAAAGTCTGGTGACCCGCTATGGTTGTAATGCACTGGGGGAAACCCTGAAATAAAACTCCTTGTATCGTATTGTAGAAACACAATACAAAAGATTATTTCTAGTAACATTCAAATTCACTGCGGCAGCTGGAAGCCCAGTCCGGAGTTTTGCTATGTTGACATTGCCCTAGCGGACTGAGACGTAGAGTCAACGTGACACAGCAGCAGAGAACAGGGTGAGCAGGGTGCAGCCTGACGGTGGGGATTGACAAAAACAGCTTGTGACAAGTTGGATTGAGGCGGCCCGCTAACAGGATGGAACAAACTAACATCTCTGGATTATGGATTATGAATGCGCGTAACACTAATTTGTAGGAATTAGCGTCCGCAGCCAGACAGCTGATGGACCCAACAACTGTTGCCTGACAGCTGAAACGTGGAAGTGCGGTCCAACAGGAAGTGAGACCGGCCTCTTTGTCTCAGCCGGTTACACGTTCTCCCCCTGCTTCGATGTCGGCGTCCCTTCCCTCGGGCAGAAATCCCAGCTTCTTTCCGTTTCTTTTTCCATGGTGACAGACGGTGCAGTTTAGCAGTTATTACACGCTCGTAAACACACGGACTTGGAGAGGCAGCTGAGATAAAGAACGATGGGTGAGGGAGTAAGGGAGGGAGCAACGAGGGAGTAAGCCTGATTATGTGTTACAACATCACAAAACTGAATGGGGAAAGCGAGTTGAAGAGTTGAGTAAGTACAGAGGCAGAGTTACACAAGTCCCGAATCAGCTCTGTATGAGGTGTTGTTGTCTTGTCTCCCTGTTCTCCGCTGCCTTTTCACAAACACACCTTGAACTGCTTGTAATGGAAAACTAGCACCGCACATCCATTTCTGGTCTCCAGTTTTGTAAAGCTTTGAACTGCAGAGACAAGTTTTAGCCAAATGAACTGTGAGTTGTCATTTTAAAAAAATATCTTTCTATTTTTTCTGACTTCATTTAATCATTCAATACAAAATTGGCCACCTTGAAGTGTTTTTCCTGCAGTAACAGTCTCCTCACCGAGCAGTGTCATGGCCATCTTTACCTTAATAACCAACAAAGGGAATCCATTAAACCATTCAAAGACAGATCAGCTGGTGGGTTTCGGATTATCGTCTCGGTGTAACTTACCCTTTAGCTTAAAGGCTCCCATATCTTTGGGTGCACTTCATTCCACCCAATTCCGTCAAGGCGTATTCAAAGAAGACACATCCGTCCGCGGATGTGTCCGCGTATTCAGAGCAGGCACATGCGTTTCACAGAAAACTGCTCAGTGGGGAACAGCGTGTATTTCTAACTGTCTTGTATGTGACACCGAGCTGATAAGGTTGAGAGTCAGTGCAAGTAATTGCAAGAATGCGGAGGGGTGCAGTAACTGGTGGAGAGAAGAAAGGCGCACAACTAGCTCATCAAACTGGCTGGGATCGATCGGAAGTTGTGGGAACTGAACTTATTTGTCCAGCGAATTCTCATCTCTCCAGCAAAACACAGCAAACCTTGTTTGTATGCTGTGACTTGCTTGGAATTCTGAATTTCCAAATTTGCACAACTGATTTCTCGCCAACAGGGCCTCGATCCAACATGGCTGCCTTGCAAAAAAAAAAAGAAAAAAATGGAATGACAGCCACAGCAATATCTCTTTATATGCAAATCCGTCAATTTGTATCTCACTATCAAATTGATCAAATGTCACTAAAGTTTTTAAATGGCTAAAGTGCTGAGAGATTCACATTATCGGCTTGTAACATACGGTAGATAACCTAGGAGTGCTATTGAAGGAAGAAATGACCATTTGGGTGAATCATAGCTGCAGTGGTACCAGGTCAGATCTGCAGAGCTCTTTATAAACTGTTGGGAAGAACAAAGTCAAACTCTCTCCCGTCTGTTTTAATCCTCGCTTCACACTCTGTTAATCTTTTGTGTTTTATCTCCTTCTATTTTGATAGACTTTCCCATTCTTCCACCTGTTGTGCTGTTTAGCTAATCTGCTCCTCTGCTGCTTTCTTCGTAAACAGCAACCTTCCTGCGGGACAAAGGATTAATTATAGACTTGCGCAGCTAGAGATCGGTTTATTTTGTAATTGGTATCTAATGACAAGTTCTATTTTAATCAGGTAAAGTCATTGCGGTGAGTAGATTAAGTCTGACAGTACATTAGATCAGTCTTCGACCGGGATGACCAGACAGCCAGTCGCCATGGAAAATGAGTTGATTTGTTAGTTCTCTTTGTGGGGGGGGGGGAAACAAACACCTTCAGGAATTGAATTGTATTTGTGTGAAGATTGTTATAACTTTTTAAAGATGGCATTCGTGCAGCAGAGAGGCGGAGCTTAGAATGTGCAGTCTGGTTTCAAAGGTTTATGTGGGTCATGCACATGCAAGTGAACACAGTCGAGAGAACGGCATATAGAACATGTGACACCGAATAGATCTGCCATGCTTGGCTATTTACATGTTGAAGAGAGTGGCTGCTACGACATTGTGATCTGATGACTGTTGTTTCCTTACTTATTTAGAGCTCCTGTTATGTGTCAGTCCTGTGTTTTAGATTAACAGCATGAAAGGGAAAGGCATTACAAAGACGTCCCCTGGTGACGTCTTTGTCACCAGGGGACAATATTGACACCAAGACAAGACAAGCCCAAGCAAACGTGGAGAAAGTCGAGGTTGAGGATGCAGGAGGTTGCAGGAGAGCTGCATGGTGAACAATGGAAGCAGTGAGAGTTTGGTGGTGTATGCTGGCCTTCTTTGGTGACTAATCATTTCCGCTTGAGACCCAGTTTTTCCCCCAGGGGGAGGAAGCTGTTCATTTCGTGACGCGTGCACGCACACACGCACGCATCACACAAACTAACCAGCTTTCTTCATCCGTCTGATGTAATGCCAGACCTGCAGACAGAATGCAGTCACTGCTTTCTAAAAGCAGGACATGCATGGTTAGTGTACTATAAACAGCAGTTCTTCTTCATAAAGGCTAATGCTGCTTTCTGATTCATTTTTAATATTTACTTTAGGCAACACCAACGATCGCTAAGCAATCGCTAAAACTGCAACAGCTATTAAAATGTATGCAGGATTAAATAACCTTGTATTCTTTTCATGGAATGCAAAAGGCGTTATTGACTAATCAAAAATATGATGACGGAGAAAAAAATCAATCAGTACGAATATAAATAGATAATGGAGCGATGGAAGGTGGCTGAAATAGAATGGTAATAATGCCATGCTTTCTGATTTGCTTTGATTCATTCTGTAATGCCGGAGATGTTTGTTGGGTATACGTATTGTTTACATCTTGTCTTATTTTAGTTTTTTGGGTTAAAACACTGGACACATGGAGGATGCAGAAGTACCAACGTAGAAGCTAAAGCTATTTTTAGCAAAGAACATATTTTATTTGTCCTGTCTTTAACATTACCTACGGTTTATTTTGTCAACATCTTATCGGTAATATTTAGGCAACTGTTATGTGAAAGATTAATATTTAGATAAATATTATTAGGTGAAAAAATGGAGCAGACTCTTGGGTGGGGAAGAAGTGCTAGACTGGAAGCTAATGCTAACTGTTGTTGTACTGCTGAAAAACGTGTTTAATTAGTGTTTATTTTGACATCTTGTCTTCAGCTTGTCACTAATAATCAGGCAACTATTATGTCAGATTGAATTTTTAATAACTTTGGACTATTTTGGCGTCAAAATTTTCCTATATCTTACAAGAAGTTTCAGGTTCGGAGAAGTGCCACTTTAGAAGCTAACGCTTGGTCTGGCTTCAGTTTTGGAGAACATTGTCGACTGTGTTTAGTGTAAAAGTTGGAATATAGGAGGTTTTAGCAACTATTAGCCACTGTAATGCCAATGTTTAGCTTAACATTTACAGGATTTGTGTACTACCATTTTTTTTTCACATTTAGTTGTGAAAATGGTGGAGCACTAAATTTTATACTAATGCTAATTGTGGCTTTTGCTCTTGGAAAACATTCTTAATCAATGTTCACTTATAACACCATGTGTTCAACTTATCACTAATAGCCAAGCAGTTATATAGTCACTGACTAATTCTTATTGAACTTTGGACTATTTTGGCGTCGCAGTTTTCAGGCTACGGAAAAATGCTACATTAAAAACGAATGCTTAATCTGGCTTCAGGTTTGGAGATCTTTAATTTGTACTTGGTGTAAAAATACGTTGGAATAAAGAAGATTTTAGTAACTATAATGCCAATATTTGTTAGCTTAGCCTTTGAACTATTTGCTTTCCACCATATTTTGTGTCTCATTTAGGCAGGAAAATGGTGAAGTGCTAAATTTGAAGCTAATGCTAACAGCTACTATATCGTTCGTGCTTTATAAGTGATAACTTTTACAACTCCTGAGCTTTTCTATCATTACCTTTTCTTATCAGCAATGGTCAGATAACTAAAGATACTGATTATATATTCATAAAGTAAACTTTTGCACTATTTGTCAGCTATCCGAGAACAGCAGTTCCTTGGTATTAAGAGTTTATCTTCCCATCATGTCAAAACGGTTCAACTGTTGAAGTGTGTACAAAATCCACAAAAACTTAGCTCTTAACAATGCCTTCAGGTGTGGCTCTTGCCTCATGGCTGCAAACATAGTAGCACTCGGTGTCACACTGTGGCTGTGAAGGTGTTTTTCTCTGGTTTCTCACCATCAACTGTCGCCTCAGGTTGCTGTCATTTCACGCAGGGTTGTCACGTCTTCAGCACAGGTTGCTGCATATTAGAGTAAACCCCTGTCACACGTGTGCTTTATTCATCTGCTATGTACGAACTATTTCGATGTGTCCGTCTTCTCTTCATGCCCTCCCAATGGTTCTTTTTGCGCTGCGTTTTCTCCCCCCACAATCCCTTTCTGCACATCTCTGCTGGCACTAATTACTAATTAACTTTGAAAAGGCCCCACAGCCCATTTGAAGTCCCACGAGGACAACAGCTACATGCAGTATTTAATCGCTTCCTGTGTGTGTGCAGGCCGCAATCTGTGTTTGTGTGCGTTGAGATACCTCAAAAATCTAAGCCAACATGTTTTGATTTCAAATGTTTCCAATGTTTTTGTTATTCTTCTCCACCTTCAGGGGGAGCCACCATGACATCAGAAATGCAGGAAATTGCCATCACAGAGGACAAGCCTTTACTCACGGGTCAGGCTGATGCTGCCAAGGTTAGACATTCTACGTCTGATATTAAATATTATATAAACTGTACAGGAAAACACAGTTTGTGTGTAGCGATCACAATAAGTCCAAACCGAGCCAGGCTCAAATCAGAAGCATTTTGACTGCAGCCAGAACTTGTGTGTGTCCCGGAGTCTGTGTTTGCACTCTTGAGTCTGAGCAAATCCTTCATCAGACGACTTGTCTTCCAAGCACATATGTGAAAGGTCTTAGGGCCCGCGCATAAGCGGGTGTGTGTTAGTGAGCAGAGCTGCAGCGCTGGCTCCTATCTGCTGGGTTGACGTCAAAACGATGAGGGAGGGAGAGCAGATCCTGCTCTGCTCTGCAGGGCAACAGCTGCATGGCAACATCAGGTGACTTGATGATGACACCTGGTGGCCAACACGGGTATAGCATAAATGCACTAAAGAGTAAAAGGGTTTTTGCTTCTTTTTTATATATATATCTTGAGAGAAAGTAGATACTCTCAAAAAATAGAGCAGACAAATGTTCAAATGCTGCATTTAAACTCAAACGGTACGATGATACAGACGACACAGAGGAAACCAAACAAGAATAGTGGCTCTGCTTACTACAGAATCCTTTTTAAGGTGATGAACTTGTTTGAGTTTAGGTGCAATTTTCAATCATTTGCCACCTCCGTTGCTTCCGTTTCTACTTTTAGCTCAGCTTGCGACCTGGTTATGATCCAGCAGCAGAAACTGTGAATATTTGGAGCATTTTTCCTGCGTCTTAAAATATTAATTCGGACTGTGTCTGCTTCCACTGACATATAAAGAGAAAATGTTACATAACTAGAAAATCCACAACAAAGTTCACATCTTAAAAGAACTTGACTATAAAAATATTTTGACTACTATGAGATTGTTAAGTCTATTATTATTTTCGATTTTGAGGTTTTTGTAACAAAGAGCAGCATGGAAATTCATTTTCTCGCCTCCCTACCAAAAGAGGCCATTAATCATTTATTTTAGAAGAGGAGGCAACATCACACTGTGTGTGTGAGAGGGAGCAGTGTCCGTACAACATTGATTCATTCTTTTAAAATGATGCTCTACTCCATTCTACCTTCCTGTTGCTTGCTGAAAGTCTTGCTCTCTCTCTTTTTCTCGCAGCCCAAATGAAACACAGACACATCTCGATGTGTCGTAGAAAATATATAGCTTTCAAACGGCTTCATTTTTAAAAACGTCACTGACGGCTGAAATTGAATCGTCTTCAATCAGTAACAGTATCCACAACAAAGAGTGGTGTTGCTACAGCAACCTCACAGAACTTAGGGGAGATTCATTCATTATGAAATAATAAAACTCACATCAGCGCCTCCACTTCCAACCCGTTTTTCCAATAATCAAACATCTAGAGGTTTCTATTTATGTTGGTTATGACAAAAATGTACGAGCAGATGTAGCATTTGTTTCAGTCTTAGATGTAAACTAACTCAAATAAGACTGATAGCATTGGATTTTCATCTACATCATGTACCACATGTGTATTCTGTAAAATAAGAAAACATCCAAAGCATCTTACTAACTAGACTTGTCTTTTCGTCCATCTAGGATGTTGCTGAACTGGCTGCAAGGATACTCCTCGATCAAGGACAGGTAAGACTGCCACAAATGCATGAATCAGTTCAGTGGTGTTGAAAATAACTCTAACCCATGTTTGAAAGCAGATATCTTGAGGAATAACCTTTCATAACAAAGCAACTCTCACATAAAAAGTAATAATTGAAGTGTGACCTTCAGACAGTTTCTTGATTGGAGTAATTGAGGTTGAGAGAAAAACACCCTAGAGAATAAAACCTGCAAATTAACAGTAAAAATAACACGATTGCCAATAAGACATTGGTTATTCTCAAAGCTATTTGCTGAGCTTCCTTAAAATAAACAACAACAGTTTGACTTGGTGTTTAATGTTCAAATGATCATTTTATTGTTAATTAGATTCCATATAACTGGATCCGAATCTGGATTACGTCAAAATCAATTAAACTGATTTGACCTTCCTGGCTCGACACTTATAAATTTACAGTCTGAAATGCTAGGCTAAAGCTAGCATGTTTACTCTCTCTTTTTTTTTTGCTACAACTCAATAATTGGAAAAATTCCGCTTCTTAGACATTTCAGCACAGTTCCCGTTAATCAGGCGAAAACAAAACTGCTGTTGTACCTTAACGCTTTGCTTCGACCGTCATAAATTTGAGCGAATAATGTTTCAGCTGCTTTCATCCACACCAACATTTGTCTGAATGCATCAAGCAAAGCAAATTACATGACTGTGCGAAATGGAACCGAAAATCTTATGAAGAAAATAAACAGAGGATAGAAGATATATTAATTCTCCACACTGATTTATTCCTTTCAGGAGGAATCCAATAATATTTCCTTTGTCAGACATGAGGTTCAGAAACATTACGCGCTTGACCCGGAGCTTTGTGTTTATTCAACACTAAGATGAACCCAGCAGGGTGGATAATTGCTGTGCATGCGCTGTTACATTCACGCAGTAATGTTAGAGACCGAATTCAATTAAATGTAAAGACTTTCATTGGCCGGGGTTAGTTCTGCTTCAGCACTGGAAAGCAGAAACAGAACGGAGTGTGTGGCGTTAGGCTGTTTGGATTAAAATGCAAATTAAAGGGTTTTGCTTTATTTTGGGACATGTGACTCACTGAAGCAGGGAAAGATTAATTACTCAGCAAAGAAGTTTATTATTTTTTCCCTCTCTGTTCAGTAGCTGTGTGTAAAGAAGTAGACCTTTGTAGCTGCCTTTTCAAGATTTAATTTAATGTTTCGATATGTTGTACATGGTGGAAAAAGACCCTGTCTGAAGCGGAATAGACGCCTCAGATGTGATGATTAGGAATGTCAACATCCAAGACTTAATGCCACCACTTGTCTCTGCTCAGGAGCACAGCGTGGAGACCCCGCACGGCGTCCTACGCGTGACCCTCCACGGGACACGGACCACCCGCCGGCCCGCTATCCTGACCTTCCATGATGTGGGTCTGGACAGTGAGTACAGCTCTCTCTCTCTCACTGCCTCGACAATCTTCATTTTCTCTTCCTCATCCTCGCTTCGCTCTCTTGCTCCGGCAGGTAAGAGCTGCTTCTCGCCTCTGTTTAAATTCGAGGAGATGCAGGAGATCGTCAAGAACTTCACCCTGATTCACATCGACGCTCCGGGCCAAGAGGAGGGGGCCTCCGCCTACCCTCCAGGGTACGCTGATCTCCGTTTCCCGACATAACCGTTCGTTTTCTCAAAAGTGTGAATAATCTTCAGAGTAATCCCCTCTAAAAATACCCAAAGTTCCCATCTCTCCACTCCCATATCTGGTTGCTAAATGCACTTTTGTCAGGGGCTAAAACTAAAAAACGCTGATCGCTTCATTCCATTTCTTTCCACTTTTGCAGCTACCAGTACCCCTCCATGGAGACCATCGCCGAGATGATCCCTGCTGTGCTGCAGTTTTTCAAGTAAATGCAACATTTGACGTGACTCCTGTACATATGATGTGCTCCCACACAAAACGTCTTTAAATTAAGCTCTTTTTTTTTTGGTAATTCTCTCCGTCTGACAGCTTCCGTACCGTCATTGGAGTGGGGGTGGGCGCGGGAGCGTACATCCTCTCCAAGTTCACAGTGAGTGGCTTCTATTGTTAGAGCTGTCATTTTTGCCATCTGTGTCATTTTGCATAATCTAAAGTAGCTGTCAGAATCCGACACCGTTCTACCAGTCGGGCAGAATAAGAATATGGTACAGTCCTGTTGAAGGAGAAGAGAAGAAATGAAGGAAATCTCCTTAAAATAGATATTTTTGAGTGACGGCCATCAAAAGAGCTGGGAGCAGTGTTACAGTTTTAAGCTGCTTTAGATTTTTTCTATTGTCTTTTTGCACCAAATGTAGGGAAAATAATGCAGATACAAGCTAGTACTTTTATAGAGAGAGGCACCGATAAGACAATTTGGACCGATATCGATATCCAATATATAATCTTCTGCTATGCTAACAAAACAATATTTATTAAAAATATAAATATATAGTTCCTAGTGAGTCAACGTTGTGTAAAAGCGACATTATAGATTGTTCATATCAGCTCAGTTTTACTTATCAGAGTAATACCAACATATTAAAAAAATCAGCCGATGCCAATGTTGATGCAGATATATTGTTTGTCCTGAGGTAAGTTAAATATTAGGCAATCACGATATATAAGCATCAACATTGATATAAAACAATGTCAGTAATTTTTTTAATGTATATATGTAGGTTTGAAAAGTAAAACTGATCAAACTAATACATTAAAAAAATGACAAACATCGGCCGATACTGATGTTGATGCTGATATATTGTTCAGCCCAGAGTAAGAAAGATATTAAGAATATATCGGCAGTAACACTGGTATTGGCCAATGTGACTCTCTTTTTTAACATATTGGTACTGGTCCAAAAAGTAAAACCAATGGGGCCGATACCAATATATTACAAAATGACAAACATCAGCCAATACCAATGTCGATGCTGGTACATCGTTCATCGCAATAGTTTATAAATATTAGAGATGCACGATATACCAGCATTAGCATCAATGTTAGCCAATGTTTTGTAGCACACCGATATAGATTCAAAAGGTTAAAAAATGAGCCAAAATAAACACCTGCCATTTATTTGCACCTTGTTGTTGACTGGGCATGTGTTTCTGGAAAGTGTCGGCCATGTTGGATTTGTTTGGTCATGTGACACTGATAGAAATGAAGCGCAGGATAGTGGGGAGTTCAACTAAAGTGAAGAATCAATGTCTATAGTTGGTAAAGTATGGTATGGTTGGTTCAGTTTTAATAAATATTAGAGCACAGCACAGCCTCTGAGGTTAAGATAAACTTAAATGGATTGAATTTTTTGCCACATAAAGCATTTTGCATGTAGGCCAAACATGTTGAATTTTGAAACGTGAGAAATTGTGAAAAAGTTGAAAGGGTACAAACTCATCTACAGACAGAATGAACACCACAGCAGCCCTTCAAATACACATCCAGCGAAAACAGATGTGGGATGCTGGGAAAATTAGATTTGAGAGAATAGCGTAAATATTACAAGCATGAATTATTATTATGATTTTCCATCTGAGGTACAGTAAAGTCAAATATACCAACGAAGAAGAGGCGCCAAATACGAAGCTAGTATGAGCTCAGGCTCGATTCTAAAGTGGAAGTTTTATTTGCTTTGAACTGGATGTCTGTCCACAGCTCGCTAATCCAGATTCAGTGGAGGGCCTGGTTCTGGTTAACATCGACACTAACGCTAAAGGATGGATGGACTGGGCCGCTCACAAGGTTCGTCCGCTCACCGTCCGACTTCTTGTCTTCCTGCCGATGGAAACCTCAGATTGTAACAAAGTTTGACCTTTTCAGGGCTGTGAATCAGCTAAAGGGTATAAAATTAGACGAGACAGTGTTATAGATTATGTTTCTAACATGAGGATTAGCTTAATCGATCTGTTCTCTTTGTCTCCTCTGTAGCTCAGTTCTGTGACTTCCTCCCTCACAGAGCAGATCCTATGTCACCTTTTCAGTCAGGTACGGCAAAAACCTAAACATCTGGAAGAAAACGCTTCCATTTACGTCTTTTTTTTTCTTTTTTTTCATGTTTTATAAAACTATTTTATCCTTTTTGCAGGAGGAGCTTTCAGCAAGCACAGAGTTGGTGCAGTCTCACAGAGAGCGGATCTCCAAAGCGCCTAATCTGGCCAATATCGAGCTCTTCTGGAAGACATACAACAGGTAAGACCGTCCTGCAGGGGGCAGCATGCGCACCAGAACCGACTAACCCCGTCTTTCTCTCCGCCACAGCCGCAGAGATCTGAACCTGGACCGCAACTATACCTTCAAGTAATTACACCTCTTCTTTTTTTAAAAAAAGAAAAAATAAATCTCTTAAACATTTCAATGCAGCCTCAATGAGTTTGAAATGTGTTTCTTTATCAGGTGTCCAGTGATGTTAGTAGTGGGGGATCAAGCTCCGTACGAAGATGCTGCTGTAAGTTTAAGGTCTTGTAACACTTACTCTCCTGGACTAGAAAGGATATTTTTTCTTCATGTTATTCTTCCTGTGTCCACCAGGTGGAGTGCAACAGTAAGCTGGACCCCACATCAACTTCCTTCCTGAAGGTGAAACATCAGTTTGTCTTTGCTCGAGCGTCTCTTCTGTAATTCTGTTGTAACTCTTGTCGTCCCTCCCACAGATGGCCGATGCAGGCGGCCTCCCGCAGCTCACTCAGGTAACGGGAGCAGCCGAAGGTTTTAGGAACGTCACAAACGGCTGAGTCAGCATTTAAAATACATGAGGAAATGACCTGCTTGTTAAAAGAAAAGTCGCATTTGTTTAAGTAAAGAAGAAATGTACAAATGCTTCTGAAATGTTCCGGCTTTTTGTTCAACTGATTTTGTTTTTATTGTTGTTTTTGTGCGTCTGCAGCCCGCTAAACTCACCGAGGCTTTCAAATATTTCATCCAAGGAATGGGTTATAGTAAGTTCACTTTTGTGAAAATCCATCTCACATTTCTCAGCTAAACGTAAATCTTAGTTATGGGTATTTCCTGTTTGTACGTTTCTTGGTAAGAAAATATATATATTTATATATAATATTAGGAAATATTGTTTATTGTCCACAACAGCAATACAATATCAGTATCAGCCCAGATTTTCATATCAGAGTATCACTAAATGTTACATGAAATTCACAGTATTTCTAATAGGAATGTACAATATATTGGCCCTAACATTGGTATCTGCCGATGCTATTATCATTATTATTGTTTTTTAAATCATGTTAGTCCGATAACAGAACTGGGCCAATATTAACAACCAATATTTATCATGATCTTATCATTTGTTTCTGGTAGGTCATGTGGCATTTGGGTGATCATATGATAGTGATGTAGCACAGAAATGTGAGGCTTTTAGGACACCGGCCACGTAAAGGAAAGTGATTTGTACCAGCATTCTGAACTGTATTTAATCGTATTTTTAAATTTATTGTTATTTAATGATGCTGTTATTGTACAAACAGTAGAGAACATAGTAAAACCAACAAAAGTTTTCCAAGGTTTTAAAAATCATTGATTGGAATTTATCAGAAAAATGAGGAATCAAAATTCTTGTCAGAAATGTATCACGATTCTTCAGAGAAATTTATCGCGATACCTGAGAAACGATACGATAAATGCCCACGCCTACATTGGGGATTTTAGATTCAAGCCCAAACAATCTGATACTCGCTTTTTGGCTGATATCAGACCGATTCTCAGGACACCTGTAGTCCAGACTAAAAATGAATGCTGTAGTTATAGGAATGTTCTGCAGTGTGTTGTTTTGATCACATGTACCGCCTTCTGAACATAAACAAACCCAATCTTTCTCCTCAGTGGCTTCCTCTTGCATGACCCGCCTGTCCCGCTCCCGCACCACCTCGCTCTCCTCCTCCTACTCCATGGACGGCTCCCGCTCTCGCTCTCGCACGCTGTCCCAGGGCTCGCAGGGGGGCCAGATGCCGCCCAGCCCCTCCCAAACCATGGAGGTCTCCTGCTGAAGACGACCCCGCCCCCTTCCACCACCTCACGACGGCGAGAGCGGAGAGCGACAAAGGAAAGAAGGGAAAGAGGTGAAGCGTGAACGCAAAGAAAACGAGACGAACGAACGGCTTTCTCTATCGGTCAACACACGCCCCCCCCCCCCCCCCCCCGCAAGACCAGGCAGAGAGAGAGGGCCTGTCCTCCATGTTGGTCAGCACAGATCCAGTCTTTCAGCTAGAAGAGATTAAAAAGAACCAGGAAGAAGGTGCAGAACGGGAAGCAGTCCTCTCTCCCTCTGTCAGCCTGTAGACCAATTTAACCTAGATCCAGAGTGTGGCATGTAGAAGCTGCACTCATCACTTTAACCCGTAGAAACACTTCAGGAAGCAGAATTGATGATGATGATGATGATGAAACTAATGATGATGTAATAGGAAACAAAACTGTAACACTTTTCTCTTTATTACATGATTTTAATATGATATAGAATAAAAAAAAACATACTATAGCAGAGATACTTACTACAATGTGTGTGTCCACCACTTTTACTGCTAGTTTCTAATGTGTTTTTTTTTTTTTTCTTGGATTTGTAACCTGTCTCAACTACTGGCTGAAGCAGTCAGCAAGAGCCATTCTAGCAACTACATGTGCATCTCAAAAAAAAAAAAAAGTTTAATATAATTTTTAAAAAAATTATTTCAGTTTTGTTCAAAAGCTGAAACTGGTGTATTATATACATATTGAGGCATTACATTTCAGTGATGCATTTCAAGTCTTTAGTTCTGTTCATGTTGATAATTGTGGCTTACAGTTGATGAAAAAACAAAATTATATTTCTTAGAAAATACAAGCTTCACACAAGACCAATGAAATAAAGATTTTTTTTATAGATGAATATCAGCTTACTGAAAAGCTGTGGACTGATGTTCCACAAAAGGAGCTTTTCTTTAAAATCCTCTCACAGCCTGCACACATTTTTTCTTTCCACACAACGTTCCATTAATTTGCATAGCTACAGCACTTTATTATTATTATTTTTGGAAATGACCTTTTTATGGATGTGTCAGTTAGCTGTAGGCCTCAATCAACAGAAAATAAACACTTGAAATATATTACTCTGTATGTAACGAGTTGACTAGTTTCAGTGTTTGAATTGAATGACTGAAATAAATTAACTTTTTAATGGTTTTGGATTGTTTTTTTTTTTTTTTGGATGAACATGTATTTCCTCCTTGGTGTTGCCAGGTTTATTTTGTCTTCCACTCGTCCTGTCCTCAATGTTTTACTTTCTGCTTTTATTTCTTTTATTGGATGTAAAGAGGCTGAAAGTTGTATTTTTTTTTATTATTATTATTTATTCTCCTGAATCTGCATGCCTGGGCTCACCCCCACGTGAATACTTACTGGATATTTTTTCTTTCATAATTCTGCAAATGACGTGTGTGCGCGCGTGTGTGTCGTGTTGAGTTTGGAGCGCCAGTCTGAAGGGCGTCCCTGGGCGGGGTGTTGTCTGCTTGAGCTAAAGCTTTGGGCTCTGTCGTCAACTCGAGTCGCACATTTCTAAGCTCGCGCTTCCAACTTTTCTGGCCGCGTGTCGAACCACTCGTGGCGTCTGACGAGGCCAGAAGGGATCACTGTGTTCACCGTGTGGGTTGTGGTTCTTGTTTCTTTTCTTCCTTTTTTTTGGCCTGCGTTCCAGTTTTACTCGGGACGAGAAATGTACGAATTCCCAGTAGGAAAATTCAACTGGAAACCGTAAGCAAACCCGTTCTGACTTGTAAGGCGGATGCAATATGGCCGCTCCTCCTGTCAGCAGAGGAAACGTGTTCATTTTCGGAGACGCACAGGTAAGACTGCGTCTCAGTTTAGAGATGCGCGTGCGGCTCTAAACTGAACCAATTAAAAGCGGTGTCTGATTGTAGAGCGTAAAGCTTATATTGACGTTCGTACGAGCTCTTTCAAACGATGTTTGTGGGTGTCGCCATGTTGAAATTCCAACTTCTTTAGTAGGACGCCGTTACGTCGGGTCTGACGTCAAAACCCAACGCCGGAACGCAGCATCACCTTGCATGTACGCGGATACCTCCAAATAGACGCGACAGGTGTTCTGAAGAGCTGTGCTGCCCGTAAATCCGTTCTTGCTTGTGGTAATGCGCATGCGCACGTCGATGGTACGCCACATACTGCTTACGCAGCAGTAGGAAAATCTGACGAGGTAGCACAGATAGTCAGAGCACCGGTTTACAGGAGGCGGAATGAAATAGAAGCAGCTTTTACTTAAGCTGAGCAGCTGCTTGTGTGTTTGTGTGTCGCGCGCAAGTAGATAGGAAGTGTTTGCTTCCGGTTTGAAGATTTAACTTAGCTGAGTAAGAAGGAAGAAAATGGAAAACAATAGGATGCAGTTTTTTTTTTTTATAATTTTTTTTAACGTAAAAAAAAAACCCCATGTGAAACAGCCCCCCCCACTGCCAAAACAAGCCAAATAAAAAACCGCCTGAACCTTGAATTGTCCTGTTCCAGCTAGGAAGTAACAGCGTACTGCCAAATTTCAGCACCTCGTTTATCTGGTGACTCAGATCTCCCTCTAAACGTTAATATTTCAACACAAAGCTGTCCACTGCCCTGTGACATGTTGCCAAAAGCCTGACTACATTTATAAAAAAGAAAAAGAGCCGGATGGAGCCATGAACCTTTTCACATTTTTAAACCATTTAAGATGTGAATGAGTCAGGTAGAGACGGCCCGTTTCTTGTTTGTGTGATCCGGTTCTATTTATCCAAAGCTTTTTAAAAACGTGATCGGTGAGCATGACGGGGAAGTCTTTGGAAAGCTTTAAGATGGAGGTTACAATGGCAGGAAGTGGAGACCAGAGGAAAAAATTGTTACATGGATTCAGGGTGTTGTTGGTTTTGAGGCAGGTTCCGATTTCAGTCTGACACAGAGGAAATCTACCAGGGGGAAAAAGTCCAGCGGTACTTCTTTCTAAAGAGTTGAGCAGGGATGTGTGATTGTAAATGCTTGTCTATGTTGTCTTCTGTCTGACTTGTAATTTTTATTTCAATCTGTTTTTTTCCTCTTCTACATTTTTTTTAATTTTTTATCTGTGTGAAGTGTTAGTTTATTGTCCCGATGTGTTCACAAGTTAGTTAACCGTGTGCTAGTTCTTGTGTAACTTTTTTAGCTTTAGCGCTTATAAGGGAGAGTAATATAATTAATAATTAAAAGATCAAAAGTAAAAAACAAAAAAAATAATCTTAAATTTCCTTGTGTGACTCATTTCCCTGTGTAATACGATGAACATCCTTCAGAAGCAAACTTAAATATCAATAAAAGCTTAAAGAGGAGCAACTTGTCCATTGTCTTTATTTTCACATGTGCAGTTTCTCATTTGTACACTTAATATTCAAAAACTGAATAAAACAGCTGAGTAGAAACTACCCAAAAGTCTTTAAATTCTTAGGATAAGACAATACTTTTGAACATGGCTGAATATTTTGAGAACCTTCTTAGGGCAGTGACACAAAACAGATTTTCCATAATCAGGGTGTCTGTGCATCCTTAAGGTTTAAAATAATATGGCTAAAATTAAGGTTTTAAAAAATCTTAAATTCATATTTTAAAAGTAAGTCATTTTAAAAAGTTGCGTTAATCACAGGCTTTAAATTTAGTCTTTACAGGATTATTTAATCTTGTATGTTCTTTTTTAAGTTTCAGACATCATTTTGTTCTGTGACTCGAGGCGTTTGAGGCTATTAGTAACTAGCTAATCTGCCCTTTTGAGCTAACTAGCTTTTTGCATTTATCATGGGTAAGAGCAAATTTATTACCTCGTTGCAGGCAATAAATTTGCCTGCAACTTATTGCCTTTTATTTAAGACCTGTATCATTTCTGCTGTGATGCAGGTCTTAAATTCCATTCAAATTGGTCTTAAAAATCTTCAATTTGAGTTGGTGAAACATTCTGAAACTCTGATATTTTTGTAAAAGATTCAAAGATATTTTCCTAAAAGATTTTCTCGTGCACCCTCATCATGAGCTGAAGCAATTTTGCATCACTGAGTAATTTTTCTGTTTGCCTTGCTTTACAAACCTTGCTTTGTAAAGCAAGGTTTCTTGCTTTACAAAGCAAGGCAAACCAAAATGCACCAGATACTGACTTTAAGTTTATGTAAAAGTGAGACCTCTTGTTTGTTCAACAGCTTTGCTTTTTGATATTTTCTATTTGCTGAACCTGTTCGGTTATTTGGAAATTGAGAAGGTACAGTAAATTGAGAAGGTACAGTAAATACTCTATATTACTACTGGAAGTAATTTATCCTGTTCTAATACATTCATACCTACTTATGTAGGTATGAATATGATTTTCCTAGTGTGAGCATTATAGGTTTTAGGGAAAAATTACAAAATTCTTCTGCTTAAATTTTACTATTTCATTATTAGTATTTGTACAAATTTTTCATTGTACTCTTTAAAATACAGGAATTTGCACCTAATTTTATATTTTGTCTCTAATATAATTTTTAATATTCAGATGTTCTGATCAGTTACTCAGTACTTGAGGCACTCGATTATTAAATACATTTTTACTCCTACTTGAAGAATTTCTCAGGTACGAGACATACCTCTGATCAAATGTGCCCAACAAATATTACATAAGTATTAGGTTTCGTGGTCAAGTTCAATTTAACGTCAGTTGTACATTTAACCACTAGGTGGCAGCTGAGCTTCTGCTTTGGAGAGAAAGGGTGTTAGTCTTTAAAAACGGACTTTTCTGTTTATATTTACCAAATACAAAACAAATGTGACACAAGTTTTTAATAAAATATTTATCTATTGTTATTACAATAGCTTTTCTTTGATACATCTTAACATCTTAAATCATTTTTAAAAATGAGTCAACACATTCATACAAGAGGAAATCACAAATAACAGAAATTGTACTTTTGTCACATGAAGAAACACTTATCAGATGTGAGCAGCAATCATTTAAGTCATATCTCAGATATTCAAGTCAATATTCTCCAATAACTTGTATATATTCTGTAGAAACATTAAGTAGGAAGCTCTGCCAACACCGATCAACACCCGCCCCCTCCCCCACCCACACACACACAACCAAACCAATGACCATTAATTTCGGTTAAGAAATATATTGACAAAACTGATTGGATCATGTTTGACTGTTTAATGTTTCCATAATATTCCATAAAAACTTTTTAACATATTAAAAATTATTTAAAGAAAATGATATAGTTTGTATGCTCTTGTTTAATAAGGATGATCATGTCATTAATAATTAAAATAGTAAAGTACATTGATTCATCAATTTTGTGAAACAAAATTGCTACTTTAATCCTATAAACCTTGTTCTATTAACTAGAACAGGTGGGTGGTTTTATTCTAGTTTTCCAAAAATGCATTAAAGATTTTTATTTAACATTACATACTTGTTCTATAAAGTAAGTAAATAAAATAAATTGAAACTCTTGCAAATTTAGATGCTTGGTTAATGTCAGTGGTTAACTATTACCCACTGACTTTCTGTTATTTAAACTCAATCAAATCATCTAAGTGCTTTAGAACCAATCTTTGAAAAAGCCAGCCAAAGAGAACAATGTGTCTAAGACATAAATATGACTCAGGCCCATTGATTCAACACTACTGATCTCAATAAAAACATCATAAGAATGGTGACTGATAAGTTGCTTTCTGTTTAGAGGGTCACTGGAAGAAATTCCCCTGATGCTACTGTGTGGAGTATCATAGGCAGAATGTGCTCTGGAAGAAGCAGGAAGTGGACTAAACTCTCATCTACTTTAACAAAACCACCCTTCCTTCTTGCTTTTTCTATCTTTTGTAAAGCTTGATGAATATTTGATCTCAAAGAATTGAGAACTATTGCTCTGGCTTCTAAGTGTAAGTCAAATCTGGTGATGTGGCTGCTGATAAGTTCTATTACTTCTTGTCTGGCATATTTATGCGTGACCTTAAGTTGTTCACAGTAGAGATCAAGAGACTTGAGTGCATTTTGTAAATCCTCCAGAGCCTGGCTGAGGCACACAGAGTCCTGGTTCCTGTTCTGACTGGTTAAAGATGCAAAAGCACGATTGTAATATGCAACTGCTGCCCAAGAGGGGTCCTGGTTTATGGCTTTAGTGAACATGCTGATACTCTCAGAAAGTTTTTTCTTTTCCTTTAGCTCACTGCCATAAGCAGTGTAGTAGTGGAGATTTGAGAAAGGGGATTCTTTCTGATTGAGTTTTTGCATGGCATGTCCTAGGTCTTTTTAGGTTTTTTGTAGTTCACTAATGGGCTGTTCCATTTCAAGTTTTGTAAGGAGCCACATTCCCCAAAACTCATTGAGTGCGGAAACATCTGATTCAGCCGGTTTGTTGTTGTTGCTCTTGTAGAGCAGAGCCAGTGTTTGCAGGTACTGACCGAAGAGCTCTTCTTTCTTTTTTATCTTGGGAAGATCAGACTCCACATAACTGGACAGTTGCTCAGCCACTGAACAATCTCTGATCTCTTTAACAATCCTGATATCTGCATTAGAGTTTTCAGCTAAAATACTCTTCAGCAGCGAAGAAATCTCTTGACTTTCCACCAAGACATTGCTTCTTTGATAACGCCTTAGGTACAGAGAAAACAGCTTTTCACAAGGTGAGCAGAGAATTTTTCAATGAAGGACAGAAGGTTGCTTGTTAAAATCAGCAATTGTAGGGGCTTTGACAGATGGTTGGAACAAATAATAAGCTGAGCTGACCCTAGTGCTCCTTGTCTAGCTGCTCGACCAAAGGCTTGAGCCTCCACACGAGCATTTTTAGGCAGGAACGTTTGCACAACAAATAAACCCCCAGCGGCCATTACTGACTCAGAAATCTGAAGATCTGTTCCACGACCAGCAAGGTTTGTTGCTATGATGACATCTCCAGTTCCCAGCTTTTTGGCAAAGATGACACTGTTATCCCTGTTGTTGTTTATGTAAAGCTTTGTGTTTGAAACTTTATCTTTTAAAGCCTGATCAATAGTATTTGCTAGTTTGATTGTCTCACAGACAACCAGTACAGCTCTTTACCTACTAAAGCTGTGGACTGGCTTTGTTTAACAACAACTTCACAGATTTTTTCGATCCATCTTCTTTCGTCTTTCATGATAACTCCTTGAACCTCAAACAACTTCCTGCGCTTGAAAGAAGGAATTTGGCAAGTCTCAATACCCTCATATATTTTCTTCATGGTCTCAATCTCTGCTTTTTCTCCAAGAGTCCCAGACAGTCCATAAATCTGACTTTTGTACTTCTGAAGCAAACCAACATTGGACATGTAGTTGGTGATGGTGGTCATATCACTCAGCTTAAACAAATGTTTCATTTCCAGGAACTGCTGTAGACCATCACTCCATGTCATGAAGTTTTGCACAACACCTGTACAGGTGTAGTCTACAGGTACAACTCCGTGACTTTCTAAGACATATTCATGATCTTTTTCCATGCTTTGTGCAAGGAATGCATTTTTAATCCAGACCTTTAATTTAGATTCTACAAGATCTGAAAGGAAACCTGGGATATAGCAGACTTCCTTCAGACTTGTTCAGCTCACATGGTGTGAAATGCAGAAAACGCATTACTTCCTTCTTCTACAGCTCTCAGTACACTGTCTGTATCAGAATACATGTATTGACAGAAGCCACCATTCAAAAGTAGAGACACTCTTCTCTGACCACTTCCTCTTGATGACCTGGTCATTTCTTGTACTGATCCATCTGTGTTGAGGTTGTGCACAGCAAAGTGACATGATGGGAATATCGTCTCCACTGTCCTAAAGAACTCAACCAGCTTGTCGGCTGCAACATTTGCAATTTTCTCATCTAAAAGACTTGCTTTCCTCTGTATTTCTGTGACTGTACCACTGGCCACTACACCAGTGTCCTCAGCCATTTGAAGGACAGTCAACTCATCAAATCCTTCCTGCTTGATCTGTTCTAATACAACTTGGTGAAATGGGATATTTTCGCCCAACAATGTGACCTGACCCTACCTTGCTGTACTGGTTAACAGTGGCCCATATTAATGCCAGAAGAGGGTTGAGATGCTGAAGAGCAGGCATGTCACTGCTTAAGTAGACAACATGATGGCCTTTGTCCAACATCAAGGAATCCACCTCATCCACAATCGCACACTGGAATGTCCTCTGGCCAAATATGTCCTTCCTATGAAAATGATGGCGCAGCCAGTCTCCAGCAAACTCTTCAACAGTACCATAAACAATCTGGCTCTCATAGCACTTTTTTGAATCTTCGTCTTGCTTGTTGATGTTGCAGTCCACACTGATATCTAAAACCTCATAAAAATCCTTCCATTCTCTCATGTCTCTCTCTGCTAGAACAGATGAACTCGACATGATGTCCACTTTGTCTCCTCTCCGAGCTCGAAAGGCTGCAAACATGGCCACAATGCAGGACTTCCCCTCTCCAGTGCCGACCTGAATGAGGCGTCCGTTTGAAAGGACCATGAGACACCAGCTCACCATCTGAGTCAGCCGTGGTTTGAAGTGAGTTTTTTTGCTGCCTGACAAAGAATCAGCAAATCTTTTTCAGGCCAGTCAGCTCTGATCCTGACCTGGTGGACCTAAGAGCAGCTTGAACTGATGACACAATATCTTTGACCTCATCCAACAGCTCCTTATTAACTTGATTCAGTTCTCCGTCTCGGATTTCTTCAATAATCTCATCCAATGTTTTGTCTTCATCATCTGCCAAACATTTTTTAATTTTTCATCCGTCAACATTGGATCTCTGACCAACTCCAGAAGGGTGCTTCCTGATTCACATCTCCAGGTGGGTGTGATGTAGTTAATCTGAATGCAGTGCAACATTTGGAGCAGCCATGTGAGGAGATGTGATCTGTCACTTTTATACACCAACTCAAATCGCTGCAGAAGGGCATCAAACAGTTCACTGACATCTTCACGTCTCCATTTAATGTTATTGACCAGTCCTCGCAGTAAGTCAAGGAGAGTTTGTTCACTGTCATTTGGAGAAAACAAGTGAGCAATTGAAGTTCCAAATTGCCCACACGGTTCCATATCTCAGGAATTTAATTTTATTTTGTCCATTTTGTAGAAAAAAAACTGATCTGGTTAAAACAGAGGCAGAAAAAAATGGTTTGGAAACACTTTTTAGTAAGTGCAGACACAATAACTTGCAAAAATTGACAATAATTGTGCAATATTTATCTATAGACAAGAGAATACTGTTATATGCAAAACAGCTCAAACTTCACACACTACTAGATTTACAAGCACTCAGGTTTCCACAGAGATTTTGCTAGTGCTGTACTACTAAATTCAGAAGCCATACGATACTCAGTTGTGAATGATATGAGAAAGACTTTGTTTCCTCACAATACCTTGGTAATAAATGGCCACATCACTACAACACTTATTTATAGTATTTTTTACTTTCACTTTTTGGCTTCACCTGAGCACCTCCCTAAGGGTGTTTCCAGCTTTTGAATTTGCTTGAAACCACGTGTCTTACCCTAAATGCAGGTGCAATACTGTGTTGGAATGAACAGAAGAAATAGATTTGAGTGGCTGCAAAGATTAAAATTGTTTAAAGTTAAGCAGCAAAAAAAGCCAACATTGGCCTCTTATGAAAAAATCTCACCAAGAACATCATGCGAGACATGACTTATCCAAGGTTTTCTTTTCTCTGTCACTGGTGATCAAAACAGTCATGAAGAAAAACAACCAAAAAAATGTGGAAAACATTTGCACGTCACCAGAGATCGGAGTCTCTGACACTAGAACTTTTTGAAACCAAGTCTCACAATGGAACTGAGAACTTCTCTAGAGTGGAGAAGTTCTAGTGTATATTCTGCATAACTCCCATATGCAGAATATACAGCAGCAGAATTTCTTGTACATGTGGCTGTATTAACTGCAAAAAATATGGCACACAGCCATACTGTGAGCTCTTTAACCTTTTCAGTTTGACACAAATTCTTATATGAAAGATATGAGTTACATGAGCACTTGGTTCATTGGAGACGGAGATGCACATTGCATTGAATGCTGATACTAATACTAATTAGTATACTAATGCGTTCGGAATGGTCCGTTCCACCTTACCAGACCGTTGAGGTTAAAAAGAATTATGACAATATGCTAAATTTATGACACCGTGTGCTGTCCTGGCATGGCAACTACAGCAGATAAAAACGGTAATATATTTTAGTCCTAACATGATGAGGGTTAGAATTAAAGCCCGACTCACTTCAAGGTCCCTTGACCTTCAAATGAACTTCCTGCGTTGGTTTTTTATGGTGTTGTTCTGAAAATAGAAACCCTGATTTCTATCTGATTGGCACACCTCACTGCCATGACCAGGCAAGCCGGATTTTTCCAGAAACAAACTTCATAACTTGGTGAAATTCCTTTGTAAGTCTCACTTTGCTGTCTGCTGTCTGGTCCTGCTTTGTTAGTGAGATTTAATGGTTGACTTGCTGATATGGTTGGTTTGCCTTCTACAGTTGAGCTCAAAAGACATTTTCTGAAGTCTTTTAACCCGTTTGGGATCTGGACATTTGTTTTGCTGGACAACTGTCCAGATCCCAACGTTTTCTAATGCAGAATACATTCATTAGTTTACTTTAGTACCTTTTAGTTCAATGTTCCACTTTTTACTGATGCTAGTTGACCTGACATCCATTCATTCATTCGAAAAACAGCAAGTCCTTGTCATGTCGCCACATAACTCATCACAGTGTTTTATTCACCTCTCTTAACCCTTAAGATTACTTTCAGTTTTGGTTGGTAAACTGGTTCACCTGGGAGCCCAGAATATTTCTCATTCACTCTCATTGGTAAACATCTCTCACCACATCTGTCATGCAAATAAGTTAGCAATGGTCTTTTGTTGCATGGTTTTTCTTTCATTTTCTTTACAATCACATATTATCTAAGAAGTGGTGTGTCCATGTGCACAGGTATGCAGCGTAATAATCACCAAAAAAGCAAACGTGAATGTACAAAAGTATGTGAGAACCCCTCCAGAATCCTGTTTGCACTTAATTTACTGTGAAATGAATAAGCTCTTGAGCAACTTCTGAGGAGCTTTGAAAAATCAATTAATCTTTTACTTCTCATTCCTAAAGCTGCTTGTTTCAGATGGTTTTTATGCAGGAAGATTAGGATTCATTGTCTCTATTTCAGAAATGGGGAGAATACCATCACAGAGGCCCCTTCGTTGGGTTTAACTGGATAGACAAAGATGAAGGTGGTTAAATTTTCATACAAAGGACTGTCTGCCACCTGCAGGACAAAGGAAAATCTTCTTGGTTATTTGTAGAATATACTGTAGCAGTTATGGTTTCATTCTAGGTTCCCAAATGCTACAAAACATGTGAAGAAACATTTTAGAATGTTTTTTTTCCCCTGACTTTTATTCACTATTCAATAAATATTGCATCCGTTTAGTGTGAGATACCTTTTGATTTTAGGTAGGTATGAGTCCGTGGGGGTTTTTGCAACAGTATAATCCACAGCAGGTTGTAATTTGGCACACAAGCAAACTCGGAGTTGACATGAAAATATTGTCATTTGCAAGGAGACGGTACAGTGAGTGAAGGTCAAACAGGATGCCTTGAAGGTGCATTAGACAGAACAATCTGAACTTGACTGGGTTTAACAGAAGCAGTACTTGAGGCTTTGCAATTACATGTAAGGGCAATTTAAGGTATTTTATTTGACCTAAATGTCATGTCTTTGGATTATGGAAGGAAGCCAGAGTACCCAGAGATAACTCACCCATGCCAAGGTAGAACATACAAAGACCTCAGGCCGGAATTTGAACCCAGACTCTTCTTGCTGCAAGCCAATAGTGGTACCAGCTAAACCTCCATGCAGCCCAGTTTCTACAAAACAGACTGTAGATTTATCATTTTACTGACACTGCAAGAATGATGAATCCCAATTATGTATGTTTTAAATTCATTTCATCAATCTCTTTCTACTACTGAAAACAAATCTTCTGTTAATTATTTTCCATATTGAGTTGGACACAACGAGGTCATAAAATGACTATTATTCTCTCCGACATCCTGAGGGGCTCAGACGTTTATCATGTTAACAGTCTTGTCTAAAGATTATTTTGTAATGGAGGCTTCACTTTTTGATGTTTTGTTAGGTGAAATATGAAAATCAGCTTTTTGATTGAGTTGAATATGATGTTTATCTTCACCATATTCATTCTTCCTTTCACTTTGATGATCAAAGATGCCTCAATGGCTGTCACTTAACTTTTACTGTTCACTCTAAAAGGCTCTGACTGTATATCATCATAGCTGTGGAAACCAATGTCAGAAGAACTCAGAATCTCAATGAGTTTTGCTCCTCTTCCATTGAGGGTCCACTGGGGTGGGTGGAATCTGTGAACACATGAACAATAATGATCAGGATTTACATAGGCTTCCATTAGTTGAATTTTCAAAATGATTCTGTTGAACCACAATTCATAACCAGTGACTGATTTTCATTGGTTGATTTTTTTTTATTTATTTTTACAATTTTGGGATTTTCTAGTTATTTCAGTCACCATTGTGGGCTTTGCAGTCTTTAACAGAGGGGGTACCAATAATTTTGTCCATGTATGTACACCTTGACACACCATTTCTGAGAAATCGCATGAATGTAAAATAAACGAAAGAAAAACCATGAATGTTGGGGAGTTTTGCATGTGGAACAATGCATGACATGGTGAAAACATTTGCCAAACAGATTAGCTAGGAGTTTCCCTCTCTGACTGGCGAACCAGTCTTAAATGAAAGAAAGAAAGAATACCTCAAGGTTAAGAGAGGAAAGTGTTTGTTTATTAAATAGTTTTAACTCTGTGGGTATTGGGCATGTCTACCATATAGCAACCAAATTCAAAGTCAGGAAACTCCCATATGGCAGGTGGAGTCAACAAAAGTGAAACAGATAAATAGATAAAAAGGACAAGTAATCACCATTTGAAATCATTTGAAGACATGAGCTGTTGGGTTTTTTGGTGAGTATATTACTCTTACCATGAATTTTGTAATATAGCATTCACAGAGATGCAAGAGGTAGAAAAATTAAGTGTTTCTTTTTGTGTCATTACATCTATAGCTCAGCACTACATGCTGTTATATACTAACATGTGAAACGTAATCCTACAGCAACAAACTCCAAACTGTTTTTCCTCTTCTGTTTCAACCAGATGCGAGACTTAAGCAAAATGGATCAGCTGAACCAGGATACCAGAGAGTTTGATTGGGTTGCAGATCTTTTCATGACTCATCGATTATTCTTTTCCAATGATCATGAAATTATATTCAAGCTGCTACAAGGACTGGTCAGAAACATTAATTGGAGACCTGAAGACATCAGTGATGTGTTTGATGCCCTTGTACAGCGATTTGAATTGGTGAATAGAAATGACAGATCACATCTCCTCTCATGGTTAATTCAAATGTTGCACTTGATTCAAGTTAATTACATCACATCCACCTGGAGCTCTAGATCAGGAAGAACCCTCCTGGAGTTGGTCAGAGACACAGCAGTGACCAATGAAGCACTCGAGACATATTTGGCAAATAATAAAGACAAAACATTGGATGAGATTATTGAAGAAATCCGAGATGGAGAACTGAACCAAGTTAATAATGAGCTGTTGGCCGAGGTCAAAGATATTGTGTCATCAGTTGAAGCAGCACTTAAGTCAGCCAGTTCAGGATCACAGCTGACTGACCTGAAAAAAAATTTGCTGATTCTTTGCCAGGCAGCAGAAAAAACTCACTTCAGACCACGGCTGACTCAGATGGTGAGCTGGTGTCTCCTGGTCCTTTCCAAAACGGGGCGCCTCATTCAGGTCGGCACTGGAGAGGGGAAGTCCTGCATTGTGGCCATGTTTGCAGCCTTTCGAGCTCGGAGAGGAGACAAAGTGGACATCATGTCGAGTTCATCTGTTCTAGCAGAGAGAGACATGAAAGAATGGAAAGACTTTTATGATGTTTTAAAGATCAGCGTGGACTGCAACATCAACAAGCAAAACGAAGATTCAAAAAAGTGCTATGAGAGCCAGATTGTTTATGGAACTGTTGAAGGATTTTCTGGTGACTGGCTGATACACCATGTTCTTAGGAAGGACATATTTGGCAAGAGGACATTCCAGTGTGCGATTGTGGACGAGGTGGATTCACTGATGTTGGACAAAGGCCATCATGTTCTCTACTTAAGTAGTGACATGCCTGCTCTGCAGCATCTCAACCCTCTTCTGGCATTAATATGGGCCACTGCTAACAAATACAGCAAATTAGAATCACGTCACATTGTTGAGCGAAAATACCCCTTTCACCAAGCTGTATTAGAACAGATCAAGCAGAAAGGATCAAGCAGGAGACATTTGACTGTTCTGCAAATGTATCCTGATACAGACAGTGTACTGAAAGCTATAGAAGGAGATGTAAGGCGTTTCCTGCATTTCACACCATGTAAACCGAATAAGACTGAAGGAAGCTGCTACATCCCAGGTTTCCTTTCAGGTCTGGTAGAATCTAAATTAAAGGTCTGGATAAAAAATGTATTTCATGCACAAAACATGGAAAAAGATCAAGAATATGTCCTAGAAAGTCATGGAATTGCTCCTGTGGACTACAGCTCAACAGGTGTTGTGCAAAACTTTATGACATGGAGTGATGGTCTACACCAGTTTCTGGAGATGAAACATCAGTCAAAGTTGAGTGATATGTCCATCATCACCAACTACATGTCCAATGTTGGTTTGCTCCAAAAGTACAAAGGTCAGATTTACGGACTGTCTGGGACGCTTGGGCAAGAAGCAGAGATTGAGACCATGAAGAGAATATGTGAGGGTGTCACCATCTGTCAAATCCCTTCATTCAAACGCAGGAAGCTGTTTGAGGTTCAAGGACTTATCATGAAGGATGAAAAAGAATGGAGGGAGAAAATTTGTGATGTTATTACAGAACAAACCAATTCCACCAGCTATAGAGATGGAAGAGCTGTCCTGGTCATCTGTGAGACCATCAAACAAGCAAAAATGATCCACGAAGCTTTTGAGAGAGAAGTACCAAAGAAAATGCTTTACATTAACAACAACATGGACAATTCTGCAATATCTAAGACGCTCCAAGCAGGTGATGTCATCATAGCTACAAACCTGGCTGGTCGCGGAACAGACCTCAAGATTTCTGAATCAGTAAAGAAGGCTGGAGGTTTGTTTGTCTTGCAAACTTTTCTGCCAAAGAATGCTCGAGTGGAGGCTCAGGCCTTTGGTCGGGCAGGGAGACAAGGAGCACCAGGATCTGGTCAGCTAATTATCTACTTCAGACACTTCTCACCTAATGTATCTGAAAACAGTCATTTAGATATGATGATGGCTAAAAATGTCAGAGATGACTTTGCTGCTGAAGAATTACATGCCTACACGAATTCCCACATCCCAAAGATAAAAAAAGAGGAAAGGCTCTTCAGTGTGTATCTAGAAAAACTAAATCTGCTGTACAAACGTGCTAACAACAACCCTTTAGCAACAGATGTATCTGCACTTAATGAGTTTTGGGGAATCTGGCTTCTCACAAAAGTCAGTGAAAAAGACACTATTGAAACATTGACAGAGTGTCTGAAACTAGACCTGGACAAAGCCTTAGAAAGACTGAGGCAAAACCAGAGCCCCTCATCAAATCTGCACCATTACACTCTGCATGGCAAGTACCTACAAAAGATGGGAAAGCTTTCAGAGAGTGTCCAGATGTACACTAGAGCCATAAACCAGGACCGCTGTTGGGCAGCTGTTGCATATTACAATAGGGCTTTTGTATCTTTAACCCAGCAGAACGGGAATCAGACACCTGGCTGCCTCAGTCAAGCTTTGGCAGATTTACAAAATGCACTTCAGTCTGTTGAGCTTTACTGTGAACAGCTTCAAGTCACGCGTAGTTACGTCACCCAACAAACACCATACTCTGAAAGAAAAGACAACAGATTTGATAAGCAGGCAATGGCCAGAGTCCAAGTTCTAGATTTTTTTAAAGCAAACATTAATGAAGCACTACAGAAGGTTGACCGAACAATGAAGAGAGGTGGCTTTGTTAAAGTGGAGGAGAAGCTAGTCTGCTTCCTTGTTTCTCTAAAAGAGTTTCTTCCTTCGTCAGCCATCTTGATGAAAGCAGCCTGGCATTCCAGAGACCTTTTAAAGATGTACCAACTCATCAGCCAGCCCTCCTTTGATATAGTCAAAGAACTTGAAAGTCTTTATCAAATTGGCCTGACTCATATTTACGAGTTAGATACACTGTTCTCCCTGGCAGGATTTATTTCAAAGTTGTTTTCATAAGGGCCTTGAGGTGTGAAAAGCTAATAAGACAATAATAATACTACTTTATTTTTTGTAGAACCTATTTGTTGCTCTTTATTGGAGAGCAGCAATAAATGACACAGATGTATATGTGTGTAATTAAAAATGTTTTCTAAGAATTTAAAGTATAGGTGTCTTATCTAAAGTAAACACGCTTTGAAGTTATTTTATTTGAACTCTTCATTTTACCTATGTTCTTAAAGATGTAAGCACATCTATGATGAAAATAGCACTGTTTATCTTTTCATTAGATGTATTTTTAAAACAAATGTTTTGAAAATGTTGTTCACGGAAATGTTATCAATCAGAAATTCAAATGTTTTAAAAATTGGAAAACATTTTTTATGTTTATCAGACATTTTACGTGGGTGAAGTACAATATACAGAAGACGGTTGCTTTTGATTTCTCTTTTGCAAGAATTCTTAATTCACTGTATTTATCTGTATTCAGGAATAATGTAATAAAACTGAAGCAGCTTGTGGAATAGTCCCAAATACAAACATCCTTTGTTTGAGTAACTTTTTTCTCATTTTTATTGCACTACAGTGACTTTTATTTAAATGTATTGAACAAAAGAGAATAATACTGAAAAGAGAACAATACTGCAAATGGCCAAGACAAGGCGATGAACCAAGTCTTGACCACGTCAGTGAATGATACCTTCTGAAAACTGCCTGGTTTTTCTACTCGCAAAATAATATGGGGCTCTTAAAACGGCTCTTTCAAGTCAAAAAGATATTTATTTTCTTTGAACACAAAGTGGGATTTGGAAGCAACTTTGTTTACACTTAACATTAATGTTTTACTGCCCTCAAGTGGCCAAATGTGGGACTGCTGTTGGCCTGCTCCAGAACACAACCAGTGCCTATGTGCAGGTATTAGTTTAGCATACATGAAGACAGTTGAGTAGATAAATAAATGTAAGTCAACTAAGAACCATCAGAGAATGGTAGAATCATCCATTCCCCTGAGTCTGTAGAAACATTGCCAATTCCATACGTAAAGAAATAAAATAATTAGGTCATTCAAACAGTAAAGGCTTTCCTGACATGAAGGGATTAAAAATCTTTGGATTTTTACATGAAATGAAGATGTCATCATACACCTGCTTGACTAAATTCACTATTTTCATCTTGACACAGCAGGCAGCACAGTGAGGATTATGTTAGTTGATTTCTGCAGTGCATTGAAAGCGGTACATCATGTTTTGTTGTCATGTTTTGTTGTTAGTGATGTGCATTGAGGTCAAAGACCGGTGAGAAACTGGCACGAGTGTCTTTCACAACTGGGAATAAATGAATAAAAAATATGGCAACCCTGTGGAATATGCCCCACAATTCATATTATTATGGGGCAATATGTAAATTGCCCCACAAGATTTCTGGGAATTTTGCGTTTCAGTTGAGGTTTGTGCTAAATCACACATGCTTGTAGGCAAAGATTCACAAATAAATGCACAAAGAACTTTCAGATACGGGATTACAATACTGAAACTGTTGATGCTGTCTGACCTGACATGATTAAAGCAAGATGTGTTTTTTATGAAACGGATAATTCTGTGTACATAGCATCATTGCCAAAATTGACCGTTGAAGTCAAGTCAAATGTTTCACCGTTCCTGTGTTTGTTGTTAAGGGACATAAAGATAATGCAATTCAGGACATGTGAGCTTTAACATTTAATTTTATAATGGATAATGCCTCAAAGCAAGTGTGGTTTGTGAAAAACATATTCACAGCCCACATGTTTAATGTAAGCATGAGTCATTATTGACCCAAGATATTCCAAGTACTTTGGAAGAAATAAGTAATAAGTAGCCTAGTATTAACATCTAAGTCTTAGTATTCTTGTACTTCGTCTTAGATTTGTCTTTATACTTTCCAGTGTAAGCCAAGTATATTTCAATAGTTAATAAAAAGTGAACTTTAGGTCCACTGTCTCATTTATAATATAAAATAAGCTTATTTGTAGTACACTTGAACGTTGTATATTTTGGTATGTTTGTTTACTTTTCAAACTATGTGTCCATCAGAGTTTGATCCATTAGTTTGGATTTAGCTCTGAGAAATGGTCCAGTCTCTGATGTCGGAGCAGGTTTAGTTGTGAAGAGGATAATCCTCAATCTTTCAAATAAAGCAAATGTGTGCAGAACTCAGTCTGTTAGCACAAACTCAAAACTAGTTCTTTCTATGGAAAAACATAAAGCATTTCAAATAAAGAAACTTACAGGTGTCATTTGTGTTTGTTAGTTGTACAACAAATGCTCCATGCGAGTTTAAAAAAAACAAGTTTATTTTACAATTAGCCAAAAACTTCAATTTCACATAAAAATCAAGAGCAGATTTTTGAAAATACACATTACACCCAATGTTTTCAAATATGCATTGCAATATTTCTTTTACAACACAAATATTTTATTTGTTTTTAACATCTCAGAGAAGAAGACATGACAGATAAAAAAAAGATTTAAAAAATGCTCTTCAGCTAATTACCTTTTTACACATAATTAATGTGATGTGTTGTATTAAATTGCATTTTCCCTTTAATATCAAAATCAAATAATTTATTTTCAAATAAATAAACTAAAATAAGAAGCTAATAAACATTACATGATGGATACTAAAAGACTTGACATTTCACAGGTTAAAAAAACGTATTCTGTCATGACATCAGTAGTCAGTGTTTCAAGTAGGTGGCTTTGTTTTTCAAAATGTTTCACTAATTTATGTAATTGGAGCATAAAATAAATGGATGAGTCTGACGTTTCACATAAAACATAGTTACTCTTGATTCTGTTTTAACAAACCTCTAAAACCAGTTCGTCTTCCTGTTTGTTTTTGTACATGTGAATTTGGATTAGGCAGCCAAAAGAATCACACAGAAATGTTTTTAGTTGTCATTTTGACTAAATAACATAAGGTTCTAGGAAGTAAATATGCAAACATCAAAAAATGTTTCTGAAGTTTTAAAACAAACTGCTATAAAAACTGTGGTTGATTTTTTCTTTTTACATTTCTTTTATTTGAAGCCAAAAAAAGAACGTAACTTTGAAAATATCCCATTATTTTCTGATGAAACAGCCTCCAAGACATATATTTGAGTTAGGCCCATATTTTCCAAGCTCCTTAGGTCAAGGAAAGTATCAAAGGAGGAATGGCTGATGAGTTGGTAGGTGTGTAAAGGGTCACTGGAATGAACCCTCTTTGATAACATTGAGATGAGTGCCAAGGTCACAATGTACTTTAGAGAGGCAAGTAAGTAAACTGGATTTCCCTCAACTTGAATGAATCTTCCTGCTTCCCTGGTCCTGCTTACTAAAGCTATTGCTTCAGAAATGTTTGACCTGAGAGACAACAAAACTGTGCGTTTGGCCTCTTTTTGTTCGTCAAATCTGTTATTTAATTTCATGGCAGAGTCTGGGGTTTTTTCACCAGCATAATGATAAGTGACATCAAGCTGATCACAGTAGAGCTTCACAGACAGGAGTGCTTTTTGCAAATCTTCCAGAGCCTGACGGAGACACTCTGGATCCTGACTTCTGTTTTTCTGAATTAAAGATGCAAAAGCACGATTGTAATATGCAACTGCTGCCCAAGAGGGGTCCTGGTTTATGGCTTTAGTGAACATGCTGATACTCTCAGAAAGTTTTTTCTTTTCCTTTAGCTCACTGCCATAAGCAGTGTAGTAGTGGAGATTTGAGAAAGGGGATTCTTTCTGATTGAGTTTTTGCATGGCATGTCCTAGGTCTTTTTTTAGGTTTTCTTGTAATTCAGTAATGGGCTGTTCCATTTCAAGTTTTGTCAGGAGCCACATTCCCCAAAACTCATTGAGTGCGGAAACATCTGATTCAGCCGGTTTGTTGTTGTTGCTCTTGTAGAGCAGATCCAGTGTTTGCAGGTACTGACCGAAGAGCTCTTCTTTCTTTTTTATCTTGGGAAGATGGCACTCCACATAGCTGGACAGTTGTTCAGCCACTGAAGAATCTCTGATCTCTTTAACCACTGACATATCTGAGCTGGAGTTTTCAGCCAAAATATGACACAGTAACAAGGACATTTCTAGACTTTCTTTCCTGGTGTTGCTCCTCTGATAGTGCCTAAACTCCATAAGAAACAACGTTAGGGAAGATGCAGAGATGTCTACAATATTTTCAATGAAGGACAGAATGTTTCGTGTTAAAATTAGCAACTGTAGGTGCTTTGGCATATGGGTGGAACAGGCAATCAGCTGAGCAGACCCTGGTGCTCCTTGTCTCCCTGCTCGACCAAAGGCCTGAGCCTCCACACGGGCATTTTTTGGCAGGAAAGTTTGTACAACGAACAGACCCCCGGCTTTCTTTACGGAGTCAGAAATCTGAAGATCTGTTCCACGACCAGCAAGGTTTGTTGCTATGATAACATCTCCAGCACCTAGTTTCTTGGCAAAGATTGCACTGTTGTCCATATTGTTGTTGATGTAAAGGTTTTTCTTTGGGATTTTATCTCCAAAAGCTTTGTGGAGAGTTTTTGCTAGTTTGATGGTTTCACAAATCACCAGCACAGCTCTTGGAGACCTGTATGGTGTAGGCTTGATTTGTTCAGCAACTATTTCAAAGATTTTCTGGATCCATATTTTTTCATCCTTCATGATAACTCCTAGATCTTCAAACAATTTCCTACGTTTGAATGAAGGGATTTGGCAAGTGTTGACACCCTCATATATTCTCCTCATGGTCTCAATCTCTGCTTCTTGTCCAAGAGTCCCAGACAGTCCGTAAATTTGACTTTTGTACTTCTGAAGCAAACCAACATTGGACATGTAGTTGGTGATGATGGACATATCACTCAACTTTGACTGATGTTTCATCTCCAGAAACTGCTGTAGACCATCACTCCATTTCATGAAGTTTTCCACAACCCCAGTACAGCTGTAGTCCACCGGTACAATTCCATGTTTTTCCAAAATATATTCATGATCTTTTTCCATGGTTCTTGCAAGGAATGCATTTTCAATCCAGACCTTTAGTTTAGATTCTACCAGATCTGAAAGGAAACCTGGGACGTAGCAGCTCCTTTCACACTTGTTCAGCTCACATGGTGTGAAATGCAAAAATCGCCTTACTTCCTCTTCTGTAGCTTTCAGTACACTGTCTGTATCAGGATACATGTATTGACAGAAGCCACCATTCAAAAGTAGAGATACTTGCCTCTGAACACTTTCTCCTGGCGGACAGCTGTTCAGATCTTTCATGGATCCGTCTGCATTGATGCTGTGCAAAGCAAACTGACATGATGGGAATTTGGTCTCAACTGCCTTAATGAACTCAACCAGCTTGTCGGCTGCAACATTTGCAGTTTTCTCATCTAAAAGGCCTGGTCTCCTCCGTATTTCCTCGACTGTGTCTTTGGCCACTACACCAGTGTCCTCGGCCATTTGAAGGACGGTGAACTCATCCAATCCTTCCTGCTTGATCTGTTCTAATACAACTTGGTGAAATGGGTATTTTCGCCCAACAATGTGACCTGACCCTACCTTGCTGTACTGATTAGCAGTGGCCCATATTAATGCCAGAAGAGGGTTAAGATGCTGCAGAGCAGGCATGTCACTGCTTAAGTAGACAACATGATGGCCTTTGTCCAGCATCAGTGAATCCACCTCGTCCACAATCGCACACTGGAATGTCCTCTGGCCAAATATGTCCTTCCTATGAAAATGATGTCGCAGCCAGTCTCCAGCAAACTCTTCAACAGTACCATAAACAATCTGGCTCTCATAGCACTTTTTTGAATCTTCGTCTTGCTTGTTGATGTTGCAGTCCACGCTGATCTTTAAAACATCATAAAAATCTTTCCATTCTCTCATATCTCTTTCTGCTAGAACAGATGAACTCGACATGATGTCGACTTTGTCTCCTCTCCGAGCTCGAAAGGCTGCAAACATGGCCACAATGCAGGACTTCCCCTCTCCAGTGCCGACCTGAATGAGGCGCCCCGTTTTGGAAAGGACCAGGAGACACCAGCTCACCATCTGGGTCAGCCGTGGTCTGAAGTGAGTTTTTTCTGCTGCCTGACAAAGAGTCAGCAAATCATTTTTCAGGCCAGTCAGCTCTGATCCTGACCTGGTGGACCTAAGAGCAGCTTGAACTGATGACACAATATCTTTGACCTCATCCAACAGCTCCTTATTAACTTGGTTCAGTTCTCCGTCGCTGATTTCTTCAATAATCTCATCCAGTGTTTTGTCTTTATTATTTGCCAAACATTTTTTTAATTTTTCATCCGTCAACGTTGCATCTCTGACCAGCTCCAGGATGGTTCTTCCTGATCTAGATCTCCAGGTTGGTGTGATGTAGTTAACGTGAATCAAGTGCAACATTTGGAGCAACCATGTGAGGAGATGTGATCTGTCATTTCTACACACCGACTCAAATCTCCGCAGAAGGGAATAAAACAGTTCACTGATGTCTTGAGGTCTCCATTTAATACTCCTGATCAGTCCTCGCAGCAGCTTGATGAGACTCCTTTCATTTTTATTAGGAGAGAATAGTTGAAGGTCTCCATCCTCGCCAATTACTCTGTTGGACTCTGGGTTCAATTCATCCATTCTTCACAAGTCTGCCTGAAGCAGAAAAAGAGAAATAGTTTGTAGTGTCTTACATAAACTTTTTTTCACAGATAAGCTTGTAACAGCGTATAAAACAACTAGCAATTTGTAATAGCTGTAATGAATCAAAAAACATTATTGACCACAGTGTACGTAAATAAAAACGTACATTTATTTATATAGACCGATTGTCAATAGAGCTAGATTACAAAATTCATTTCAAGATTAGAGGCACTTACCTGGTACAGAGGTACGACGCTATGCTCTCTGCGGTCATACCTTTCTTTTTATCAACCTTGTCATAGTTTCACTTTTGCTTTCTTTACCTGGGCACCGCCCTGAGGGACTTTCCAGCTTTTTATTTCATTTGCTGTAAGCAAATCACTTTCTTCTCAAATTTATGTAATGTAATGTATTACATAAATTTGACAGTGTGTAATGACAGTACTTCTATGAAGTCCACATGTTCATACCTTGTGTGTAAAAATGATTATAGCTCATTAGCTTAGTAAGGCATTTTTATGAATCTATGCAGTAACTGAGATACTATTTCTGATTTAATCATGATGACCTGAGGTTTGGTTATATTTAAAACATAATAATGATAATAATAATTAATAATAATAATGCTACTGATTATTATTATTATAAATATATACATTTATTTAATATAAGAATACAAGATATATTGCTTGGCACATTATATCAGTAGAAAAACACAAACGGAAAATATTGTGAGTGAATATTAATAAGTGTGTGCATGTGTGTGTGAAATATTAATGTATCCTTTACTGACAAGCACTGGTAGCCTTAGAATGTAACTTCTTATATACTTTTGAACACAGAGCAAACTCTGACCAGGGCATAATAATAAAATAAACAAATGCTTGCAATCAACTAAATTACCATGGCTACTTGGTGGCAATTTAAATTAAGGCAATCCACATGAAGATTTTTAAGAAAAGTGTAAAAGAAAAGACTCTATAGCTGTAATCTACACTTTTCATCAGTGATAAAATAAATTTGACAA
The DNA here is from genome assembly GCA_902982915.1 of Phalloptychus januarius. Classification (NCBI taxonomy): domain Eukaryota; kingdom Metazoa; phylum Chordata; class Actinopteri; order Cyprinodontiformes; family Poeciliidae; genus Phalloptychus; species Phalloptychus januarius. Next base: position 2,700,625 of record CADWAE010000460.1, read on the forward strand.
ATATACATAGAATTAAAACCTTATTAAAATTCTTGCACACCTGATTGCAAGGTGTGCAATCAGGTGTGCACCTTGCACCTTCAGATATACTTTCTCTTCAGGGAAGGTCAGACTGATTCACCTGACCAATAGTTCTGCCACTTTGCAGTCTATTTGAAAAAAAAAAAAAAATACCCTCACCATGTCCTGGCAATCCTGTTATTCTGGAAATAAAACTCCTATGCGGAAATAACCAAGTATGACATGACTTTTTTTTTTTTTTATTCTTTCATTTCAATTATGTCTGGCAACTGCTAAACAGTGCAGTGTCAAGATATCAGAATATTTCATCCAGAAGTGCATATATGCAATGATTGATACCTAAAAAGAAGAATAAAAAAGTAGCCATCCAAAAAAAATGGTTCCAGTGAGTAAAAAGTATTTTGTTAAAGGGTTACTTTTGTAATGAGTTATTGTCTCCAGAATTGATTTTAAATTCTTCTTTGTTTATATGAAGCCGTTAATCAGTTCCAGAGATCTGGTTGGCCCATATGTTCCTAACGTAGCACTTCACTCTCAGACTGCAAGTATTCTGCTGGTTTCTAGAGTTTCTAAAAGTTTAATGAGAGGCAGATGTTTTAGTTATCCTCTCCTGTGGAAACAGTTCTCAGTTTTAGTCTGTGAAGCAGACACCATGTTTACTTTTAGGACCAGGCTCAGAACTTTTCCTAGATAAAGCGTTTGAAACACTTGGCATGGTGGTCATCAAAGCAAGACGTGATCGGGGGATCACCACCGCTCACCAGTGATGGTCAGGCACACCCCCTGCTGCCTATCCTTTATGTTTTTACATTCACGGTGCTGCCAAAATTTAGTACATTTTCAAGTCAGCTCTCTTTAATTCAATGTTTGTTTTATACCTCGAACATATACGACATATTTGAAGCCAAGTGTTTGGAGGTACAGTTAAAAACTGAGGGCAAAGGCGTAGTGACGAGTTATAACATGTTCATAACTCCAAAGTTATTGTCCTCACATAACCTTCAAATATGCTTTTGGTTTCGCTTTTATCAGGCTGGTTTACAAGGCAGTCAAATAGAGAAAATTCCTGGTGCGGTTTGTTTAGCAAATATCTTCATGTCCATGCAGGTTTGTTATTTTTGCAGATATGCAAAGAAGTTGAATAATGTGAAACCAGTTAACAACGTCAATGGAAACTGTTTTATTTGAGCTCACCAACGACTTTTGACTCCAGATCTTAAGGTCATGACCCATCATTGGCTCAATCGGTACATAATTTTCTTTCATTCTCTTGTGTTTTTTTTTGTATAGCTTTCTGTCCAGCAGAGTAAAAAAACAACAACTAATGTCTCCATTACCTGAATTTATCCTAATTTATTCTGTTTCACAGTGCATGGGATAATCTTTCAGACATGGACTAAAGTGAATGTATTTATTTTTAGTTCTGTAATATTTACAGAACAGATGCTAACAAAGTACATTTATAAACAGTACAAAATGAATTATAGACAATCCAAACACAAAATCTAAGCAGAACCCATTTTTTAATTAACATTTTGTTTTGACATGCTATATATGTCTGCATTTTTTATTTCTCAGCAGAAAGTCTTTTTTTTTTCTTTTTTTTTTTTACCAATTCACAGATATTTTCATGCATACATAAGGGTTTCCTTACAGTTTTCTCTAATTTATATAAAAATCAAAATCTTTATAGTCCTGCATCAATTGAGTGTTTTCTCTCAATTATTTCCTTTTAGTTTAGACCATCTGTGCATGTGAAATTAGAAACTCAATGTTTTATTGTATATGTGAATGAAACACTGACATCTACTGGACAAATGAAAAACTTGCCTCGTGCTATTTGGTACACAGTCAACTAAATATATGTAGGTTAATAATTAATAGCGGAAGAAGGTCCAGAGATGCAGACATAGAGGATATCATTACATGCATTAAACAGTTTTATCAGCACAAAATAGGTTAACTGGGGGTTCATGTAGGGTTTGTATGAGTCTGTGGGTTACAGAGTGGGCTCAATGTGCAGGGCATTCAGATTTCACAGTGGTTCAGTATTGGCTAGTCTTTAAAAAAAAATTATGATTATGCTAATAACATTGTTTTAGTTCATTCACAGTTTGGTTTTACAATTGAAGTGTAGTTTTATGTATATATATACATATACTATTTATAGTATATATCTATATCTATCTATATATATATATATATATATATATATATTCCTGTTCTATATTTATAATTACAAATACAAAACAGGTGTATCAAATAAAGAGGCCATGGGCATCAGTTTCTGTTTATGCTCTTTAATAAAAAGTCAATTCATGCTGAAAATAAAATGTTGACATTTCACTTTAGAATATCTGAAAAAAGTTTACTATAAGCATCATGTGCGCATTTTATATATATATGTATAAATGCCAATATTTTTGGCAGGAAATCCAAGAGTTTATCCAAAGTTACAACGAAACACATGCAAGACACATTATGACTCATTCTGTCTTTGTCACATATAATAAAATTCCACATGGTCACATAAAATATCAAGTCAGTGTGATTATTATGCTTTTTTGTCAAAACTGGACTCAAAAAAAATTATAAAAATGAAAAATGTTCAACTTTTTTCAGAAACATTGGACTGTAAACATAACCGTGTTTACATAACATAACATAACCTGTAGACAGTGAGATGTAGAAGCAATGTTTATCATCCTTTTCTAAAACAAAAGATAGAGAAGGTGTCCTCTGTTTACTGCCCAGTTTATAGCAATTCATTAGATAAAAACTGTTATAATATACAAAGTTAGTTAGTTTCCATCCCTTTTCATAGAATCCAAACAAGTAGTTAGAAAAAAATCTGTTTTTCAATACAACAATTATTGTTATGGGCAGAATATTTTCACCCTTTACCAAAAGTCACTGACCCTGCACATTTAAACAACACAAAGGTCTGCTGAAAAAAATGCATCTTTATCTCCTTAGGATCTTTTTTAATCACTTGTCAACAACCCCAAACCTTTTTTGTGCATTACCTAAACTACTATGTGCATATTGTATCTAGTCAGAAATATACTGTGTTCAGTTTCTTCACTCTCACAAAGTCATCCTAATCAGCGAAAGGCCAGCTATCTTTGAAAAGAAGGTAGCCAAAGAAGAGGGGGTCTCTAAGACATAGACTGAGTAAGGCCCATAGATTCAAGACTCATGACTTCATTGAAAATGTCTAAGGAGGGGTGATTGGCGAGTTGATGCCTCAACAGAGGGTTTCTGGAATAAATCGCCCTGGCTGATTCCAACAAGATCACTGGCATGGGAAGAAGATGCTCCAGAGAAACCAGGAAGTAGACGGGATTCTTCTTCACTCTAACAGATCTGCTCGTGTCCCTGACCCTGTCTACATTCTGCATTGCTTCATAGATATTTGTTTTGAAGGACACCAGAACTGTGTGTCTGGCCATGATGTATTTATCAAATCTGGTCGTCAAGTTGCCAGCAGGGTTTGTGGTTTGCTGTGTGACGTATCTGTAGGTGACATCCAGCTGGTCGCAGTGGAGCTTCACAGACATAAGAGCTTTTTGTAAATCTTCCAGAGCCTGATTGAGACACTCAGGGTCCTGGCTCCTGTTGTGTTGGGTTAAAGATGCAGAAGCACGATTGTAAAATGCAACTGCGGCCCAACAGGGGTCCTGGTTTATGACTTTGGTGTACATGTCAATACTCTCTGAAAGCCTTCCCATTTTTTCGAGCTCACTACCTTTGGCAGTGTAGTAGTGCACGTTGGAGGAGGGAGATTCTCTTTGCCTTAGTTTTTGTAAGGCTGTACTCAGGTCTGCACTCAAAACGGTTTTCAATCGAAGAACAGAGCCTTCCTCAGAAAATTTTGTCAGGAGCCACATTCCCCAAAATTCATTGAGTGCGGAAACATCTGATTCAGCCGGTTTGTTGTTGTTGCTCTTGTAGAGCAGATCCAGTGTTTCCAGGTACTGACCGAAGAGCTCTTCTTTCTTCTTTATGTCTGGTAGATCAGACTCCACGTAGCTAGACAGTTGTTCAGCCACTATCGCATCTCTGATCTCTTTAACCATCATCAAATCAGAGTTGGTGTTTTCAGTCAGAACACGGTACAGCAACGAGGACATTTCTTGACTTTCTCCCCCAGAGTTGCTCCTCTGATATTGCCTCAAGTGCAGAAGAAACAACTTTAGAAAAGTTGCATACGCATCTGCAACGTTTTCCATGAAGGACAGAAGGTTACGTGTTAGAATTAGCAATTGTAGAGGCTCTGACAGATGGCTGAAGCAGACAACCATCTGAGTAGACCCTGGTGATCCTTGTCTAGCTGTATGTCCAATGCCCTGAGCCTCCACACGGGAATTGTCAGGCAGAAAAGTTTGCACAACGAACAAACCTCCAGCTGACTTTACAGAGTCAGAAACCTGAAGTTCTGTTCCACCAGCATCCAGGTTTGTTGCTATTATAACATCTCCTGCACCCAACTTCTTTGTAAAGACAATGCTGCTGTCCTTGTTGTTTTTGATATAAAGCATTGTGCTTGCGACTCTACCACTGAAAATTTGGTACAGTAACTTTGCTAGCTTGATGGATTCACAAATCACTAGCACAGCTCTTGGAGACCTGTATGGAGTAGACTTGATTTGATCAAACACAACTTCACAGATTTTCTCGATCCATCTTCTTTCATCTTTCATGATAACTCCTTGAACCTCAAACAACTTCCTGCGCTTGAATGAAGGGATTTTGCAAGTCTTGATGCCCTGATACGTTTTCCTCATGCTCTCAATCTCTGCTTTTTCTCCAAGAGTCCCAGACAGTCCATAAATCTGACTTTTGTACTTTTGAAGCAGACCAGCATTGGACATGTAGTTGGTGATGATGGACATATCACTTAACTTCGTCTGATGTTTCATCTCAAGGAACTGCTGTAGACCATCGCACCATTTCAAGCTGTTTCCAACCACATCTGTGCAGCTGTAGTCCACAGGTACAATTATATCACCTTCAAAGATATATTCATGATCTTTTTTCATGTTTTGTGCAAGGAATGCATTTTTTATCCAGACCTTTAGTTTAGATTCTACCAGATCTGAAAAGAAACCTGGGACATAGCAGCTTCCTTCAGACTTGTTCAGCTCACGTGGTGTGAAATGTAGAAAACGCCTTACTTCCTCTTCTGTAGCTTTCAGTACACTGTCTGTATCAGGATACATGTATTGACAGAAGCCACCATTCAAAAGTAGAGACACTCTTCTCTGATCACTTCCTCTGGATGACGTGGTCAGTTCTTGAACTGATCTGTCTGTGTTGAGGTTGTGTAGAGCAAACTGACATGATGGGAATCTAGTCTCCACTGCCTTAAAGAACTCCATGAAATTATCGCTTGCAACATTTGCAGTTGCTGAAGTTTTCTCATCTAAAAGGCTTGGTTTCCTCTGTATTTCCTCAACTGTGCCATTGGCCACTACACCAGTGTCTTCGGCCATTTGAAGAACAGTCAACTCATCCAATCCTTCCTGCTTGATCTGTTCTAATACAACTTGGTGAAATGGGTATTTTCGCCCAACAATGTGACCTGACCCTACCGTGCTGTACTGGTTAGCAGTGGCCCATATTAATGCCAGAAGAGGGTTAAGATGCTGCAGAGCAGGCATGTCACTGCTTAAGTAGACAACATGATGGCCTTTGTCCAACATCAGTGAATCCACCTCATCCACAATCGCACACTGGAATGTCCTCTGGCCAAATATGTCCTTCCTAAGAACATGGTGTTTCAGCCAGTCTCTAGTGAACTGCTCTGGAGTACCATAAACAATCTGACTCTCATAGCACTTTCTTGAATCTTCATCTTCCTTGTTGATGTTGCAGTCCACGCTGATCTTTAAAAGGTCATAGAATTTCTTCCATTCTCTCTTATCTCTCTCTGCTAGAACAGATGAACTCGACATGATGTCGACTTTTTCTCCTCTCAGAGCTCGAAAGGCTGCAAACATGGCCACAATGCAGGACTTCCCCTCTCCAGTGCCGACCTGAATGAGGCGCCCCGTTTTCGAAGGAGCCATGAGACACCAGCTCACCATCTGGGTCAGCCGTGGTCTGAAATGAGTTTTTTCTGCTGCCTGGCAAAGAGTCAGCAAGACTTTTCTCAGGCCAGTCAGCTGTGATCCTGAGCTGCGGGTCGTCAGAGCGGCTTGAACTGATGACACAATGTCTTTGACCTCGGCTAACAGCTCATTATTAACTTGGTTAAAGTCCCTGTCTCTGATTTCTTCAATAATCTCATCCAATGTTTTGTCTTCGTCATCTGCCAAACATACCTTGAGTGCTTCATTGGTCACTGCAGTGTCTCTGACCAACTCCAGAAGGGTTCTTCCTGATCTAGAGCTCCAGGTGGGTGTGATGTAATTAACTTGAATCCATTGCAACATTTGGAGCAGCCATGTGAGGAGATGTGATCTGTCATTTCTACACACCGACTCAAATCTCTGCAGAAGGGCATCAAACAATTCACTGACGTCTTCAGGTCTCCATTTAATACTCCTGACCAGTCCTTGCAGCAGCTTGATGAGACTCCTTTCATTTTCATTTGGAGTGAAGAGACGAGGAGCCAAGAAAGAAGTTACAACTCGATGAATCACTCTGGGATCCATTTCTTTGCTCAACTCTGGCTAAAACAGAATAGAGTAAATTAGCTTAGAGAGTGTTTTGTAGAAACATTTTTAACAGAAAAACATATAACATTTAACAACATCTAACAATTTGCTATAGCTGCAATGAAACACCATGCCAAACATCCATAATATGTAGCAAAGTAAAAACTCTGGGTCATATTTTCACAAAGCTGTTTTCAGTAGTGCTGGGTTACAAAATTCATCTGAAGAGCAATGGACTCACCCGGTACAAAGACGACAAATCAAGCAGCTGATGTGTCACCCTGTGATCATATTTGTCTTTTTATTTTGATTGCTGCTTCAATGTTGCTGTCTTCCCATTGGCACCACCCCCAGGGGGCTCCAGGCTGTTTACTTCATCTAACTTAGCATTTGCATGTAATGACAGAACTGCACTGACGTCCACAAGCTGCATACCCTGCATGTAGAAATGATCATAGTTCGTGTTAGTAAAACATTTTTTATGGATCCGTGCTACTATTTCTACTTCAATCACAATGACTTGAAGTTTGGAAAATTATATTGAAAGCAGAAAGATGATTTTTTTTCCCCTTTCCCTTTGATCACAAACCTAGTGTAATTAAGACCTTATTAACATTCTGACTCACCTGATTACCGTCCTCTTAAATCCTGGTCAGAGCCGTACATTTAGTTCCAACTGAATTGCCGACGTGAAAAAAAGCTTCCTCCTGTTGTGAGAACTCATACTTATCCTTTTAATACTTTTGTGTTGGTTTCACTTTTGCTTTCTCGACCCTGCGCCGCCCAGAGGGAATTTCCAGATTTTAGCTTCACTTACTCCAAACAAAGTGACTTACTGTACATGCAGACGGCATAAATTATTCCAACAGTCGTTGTGACGTACGCAGGTGATGATTGGTACCTATGTGCTGTTTTCCTGTAGAGAATTGCACCATTTCGTAAAATGTATACTTATACATTCACATATCAAGGGGTGGCTTTACGATTAGACTACTGCATGTTATTGTGATTTCCCAGTTCAAGAACCAGAGGTCCGACTTTAATTTTTAGAACCTGCTGGCTTCAAATGGTCAACAATCATTTTGTAATGGTGGTAAAGTGTAATTTCCAGCAACGGTTCAACTTTTCCAAGTTTCTGGCAGAAGGTAGGAGGTCCGACAGAGTTGATCACATACCAGCAGAGCGCTTACCTTCACCATCATACTCAATGAAGTAACAGCAAACGGATGCAACACCTTTAGTGACAGCTGGCAGCACACACACTTTCCATCCATGGATGGATGGACCTGTTTGTTTTTTTCTTTTGCTGCTGAATTAACCAAGTTAACTGTCACGCCATGTGGAAAAAGTAATGAAATAGTTTATTTTGGTCCTAAATTTACTTCACAAAACCCAGTCGTTTTTATAGGGCTCTTTTTAAATGTCACTGTTTATTTCATCTATAATTTTCACTCACAATTTAGAGTGCTAAATTAGAGTAGAATTTAGCTTGTACAATTTCAAGTCAGCTTCACTTTAATATACGTTTTTTTTTTAATCCAAAGTTTTTTGCTTTTATTTTCTAAATGTTGCGCATAAAATCATCAAAATTTAAACAATTGAAAACTTTCAGCATGTATGTTTGAGGCCGAGTGTTTTGAGGGACAGTTAAAGTGCAACCTTAGATTGCTTTTCGTTTTTTGGTTAAAGTCAGGCTACACTGACAAGTCAAAACATATTCATAACTCCAGCTGAGCTGACTATTGACCTTACTTAACCCTAGAGCATGCTTTCAGTTTTGCTTGGTAAGACCGGTTCTCGAGCTACACACAAAAAAACCGCAGGGCGTTTTGTTTGGCATGTGTCTTTGACATGTGCTTGCAAGCCTGTTAATTTGGAGATAGCTAAAATGAAATACTCTGTCAAACAACAATGCTTGGTTTATTCTGTTTCACTGTTGGTGGGACATTTTATTTACCCCTGAGCTAAAACCATAGGCTTTCCGCTAATGCAATCAGAACATCTACACTCTTAAAATTACCCAAATGGGGTCAAAGTAGACAAACCACAAACTGGAAATACAGTTTTGACTTTGACAACTGACCGCCAGCCTGACTGCAACGGGAACAGCCAGAGCAAATGCTCAAATGCTGCATGACGAAAGAAATGACGTCCTCTGCCAGGATCAAAACTACCCCAGTCACATGAGAGACCAAATGTAACAATCACTGAGGGAAGTGGAACTAAAATCTAAATGATCAATTTCACGTAATGTTTATTTCACTTTGGATTTTGCCAAAGCATACAAAGAGTATATAGTTCTCTTCATCTTCTGGGAAAGTAGCCCAATGGAAGGAATCGTGGTGAACCGGCAGCTGGGTCACTGATGAACCTGGCGAACAAAGGTTGATGCCTGTGCGTTCAGAGCCTAAAGTCCCTGAAATTACAGAAGAATTAATGTTGGTTCTGACAGGAAGGTGTTTTATGGTTTCTTCTTTATGAGGGTGCCAATGTTGACCACTACCTAAAAAACCAACAATAGTCAGGTGAACATCAGAACTGGATCATGGCGCAGTGGACTAGGGTAATGTGGTGTAGTAATTCACGTGGTGTAGTAATTCACACTTTCTTCAACACCTTGTAGATGCCCAGGTGAATCTGCGTTTCTTATCACAAGAACGCACTTCACGGTAAGAAGTGAAGAAGGTAAACCAATGGAAACAGTCGTATGGTTTAGGCAAAGTTCTACTGGAATGCTTTGGGTCACTAGGTACTACCTGTCTGAACACCATACTTTGTTATGCCTGATCAGTGAATCTTCAGAGCACTAACTTTAAGCCTATTTTGTGTAAGCAAAGGTCAAATTATGTGCTTAAGTGTTTAAAGTCATCCATCCATCCAACCTTTGTCCCATTTGGATCGGGAGGGGTTCTGGTGCCAATCTCCAGCTGTCAATGGGCAAGAAGCAGGGTCACCCTGGACAGGTTGCCAGTCCATTGCAGTGCTTAAAGGCATTTATAACTTGATTTTAAATGCTCTAAACACAAAATTGAATAATGTTGAGCATTTTTAAGATGTCATAGATGTTCAAACAAGAGGCAGTTTAAAACTAGAACCACCACGATAACAGGGCACTGTGTCAGGCTGTGGCCACGATCCAGTTTCAGTCTTTCATTGGTGGTAATCAAGATAGAAAAAACATTGGAAAAATGTGAAACAACAATGACTTGACAACTGCAGCACCATGCTTTTGCCTGTGCGACTCCAAATGCAGACTTCCCGGAATTTACGTTGTTCTTCTTCTGGGGTTTTTCACATGACATAAAATCACCAGATCAAGCTCAGTAAACATCTCAGTCCCGGCAAGTTAGTTTTTCCCCAGACAGGAATAGGTGGTTTTAACATGAGGTTTAGTTCTGTTTTCTTGACAATTTGCTTACTTTATAAGTCAAAACAGAAAATTGTTTGTTGCTTTTTTTAGAGACCCTTATTTCAAAATTAGGACTGCAGAATACATAATCACGTCTCCATCTACCGCAGTAAAGCAATGAAAATGAACACAGTGCCACCATGTGGACATTATCAGTATCTCTATTTTGCACAATATTTTGTACTTCCAGCCAATGTTTGTTTTAATTATTAGCAAGAAAAATTAATAACTGTGATGATTAGCACCAATATCTAATACGTTGTTTTTGTTCAAACAAATTAATTTTTGCTGTAAGAAGGAACTGCTGAAAAAAAAAAGTTGAGAAAATTTCAACATCTCCCATAATCTTAAACCACTTTTTTTTTTTCAACAATCAAAACCACTGTGTGTGTATGTATTATGACAAAATCATAAAAAAAATCAGTCAACAAAAGGAAACCATCATAACATTCATATGACAGAAATAGAGGATAAAAAAAATGACAAAAAAAAAACAGGACAACTCGATGTGTCTGTATATTACACAAAATGTTTCCTTTTGCAATAAAGAAATTAGTCTTTATTGCAAAAGACAATAATTTTGACAATGCTATTCATTTTAATTGATCAAGCAGATGAATTATTTATGCACATATGGTGTAACACTGCAAATAAATGTTCTTTTTACTGTGGCTATTATAAAGTTTTCTATGCAAAGGCAGACATACTGGATATTCAGGTCAAAGTTGCTGAAAATCCTTTTGTGTTTTACACTCCGACCTCCTGTGAACCTTTCTAGAATGTTGTTTCCCATCGTTCCTGTTGAATCATCGTTTGAGAGAGAAAGAAAAAAAACGTGAAGAAGGTGGTGTTAGGAAAACGTGATGCTTACTGAGGCGGTGCTTGTTATAAAAAAAGTTTGTGAATCACTAAATGCAGAGTATGTGTGGTAAAAGGTTTTGTGTGCATCCAATTGTTAAGAGTTTGAATGGCTCGATGACGCGCAGAGACCAGAAACAACATCAAATGTTTCTCTTGACGTAGAGTTTGCAAACATGAGCTGTCAGCTGTGAGCGTCAGGATAACACACCCGGAACACTCCACCCGGAACACTCACCGGAACACTCCACCCGGAACACTCCACCGAACACTCCACCGGAACACTCCACCCGGTTGGGCGGACGGAGGACGACCGGTCTGTCCGCTCCGAGGCGACCGCACTCCGGATGAAACCGCAGCGGGAAGCCATCAGCCTGCAGCGGCATTGAAACCGGAAACAACCCAGATCTGTATTTCAAAGTAATGGACTAACCGTACGAACACTTTCTGATGCAAATATTATTTAATTTAATGAAATATTTTTCATTTAGGGCATGTGGCTTAATCAGCAGATTTTTAAAATCTCACGTGTAAACTTGTTTGCAGTACTTTAACTAATGCTTTTGCATTTATGATTTTTGCTGGGCCAGATATTAGGAGGTCCTAAAAGATTGAATTATTATTATTATTTTAATATAATTGCATGTTTCTGTAGACATTGTATTTATATAAATCCCATAATAATGGTTTTAATAATATTTTTGGATACTTAAGTATTTAAAAATTATGACGTTGTGGTACTTTTTTAACTTAAAATATATAACCACTGGCTTGTGGTTGTATTAAACCACCCACGCATCAATTAATATCTGTTCTGTATAGAACTGCAAGCTACTGTAAGTTGCAGTAGCAACATTTTTCTTTTGTATAGGCCACCTGAAATGGCTCCAGTCACAAAAGGTCTCTAAAAACTTAATTTCAGTTAGCTTTTCCTCTTAAACTCCCTCTATTGGCATTTTAATGTGTTTCAGTTGTGATCATACACATTGTCTTATAGTCAAATTCAACCACTCAGTCATATTAATCAAATGGATTTAAAAGCTGCGGTTCCAACAGTTATCCTTGTGGGACTCCGCATTTTCTTTGAAAATAGACAGTTCATCAATAAAGCTCATTTGTGTTAGCCAACAATGCCTCTAATTTCATAGTTTATGGGTGTAATAAATTGTCATTTGCGGTAAAAGTTCACATTTTATTCCGTTGTGCTATCCAGCAAAACAAACATAGTTTACAGTTAGCAAACATATTTCGAGCTCTTTGCTCCTCCCTGTTAAAACGAAACAGCATTTTTTTAGGCAGAAGAAATGCGAGAAGAATTTTATTTTGAAAAACCGAGCAATCGGAAGTTGAATTGCTTTCGCACATCCTCTTTGCAGCAGGTGATTCCAGCAGAGAGGTAATTACAAACCAAAGCAGTTCGGACCTCTGGAAGGCAGGGATGTGTTTTATTACGAGGGAATTGTGTTTTTTCGTGGAATAACGCGCAACCGTGGGAAAATATTCTGTTCTGGGTTCAAAAATGTTGTGTTAAAATAAGTTCAGGAAGGTTATGAGAGGGGAAACAGTCGTGGTAAGTTCTGTTTTTTAATAAAATACTTTTTGGAAAAATAGGCTGTGTTACCGGTAAGCTGATGCATATTTGTGAAAAGTTTAGTTTTTTGTTTTTTTTTAGGAAAACGGTAATTTTTCACTAATGTTTAATTGGTAATTGTTGTGCTTTTTTGTTTCATTTTTTACAAAAATAAAAAAAATAAATAACAATAATAATCAAAAAAGGAAAATGACGTTGAAGTGGATGAACATGGAGGAGCAGCAGCACTAACTTCACTCGGGAGGCGACCTGTGAGTCTTTTAAACTGGTTTCCTGCTACAAACATGGTTTTATTTTTATGTGTAAAATGTTTGGAGATTTTGGTTCCAAGGTATGACATTACATAATTCCACCGTTTTCTAAAATATTGTGTTTTGTGAAATGGTGGACAGCATTCGTTTTCAGATAGGCAATGCTGATCCTTTTTTTTCCCCCCCCTAATTTTTCTTGCACTGGTATCATTTTAGGCATCATCGTCTGTATCATTTGTCCTGCCAAACAAAACTGTACTGCCAAACCCAGACTGTCATGGAAACTGTAAATTCCTTCTGTATTGTTTTCTCTTCTAGTCTCTGACATCAGCAATGAAAACAAGTTCTTCTGTTAAAAATAGCAGGTGTATGATTGTATTTGTGTACAATCATAACATTGTAACTCCAGAATTTATTTGCATTGAACAGAATTGTCCATGTTGTAGAGTGTCATGTTTCTTTGCAGTTTGGAATTCAAGTCCTTTCCAGATTTGAATAAGTTTGGAGGTTGTAGAATCATATTTGGATTTCCAAACGTTCTCCGTCCCATTGTCTAAATTTCCATCCATTCATCGATGTGGTGCCATCCAACTGATTGTTCCTCCTAGAAACTCTTCCCATCCATTGGTTACTCCTTCATTCATCCATCAGTTCATTCTTTCAGTTGTCCATCCTTCCACCTGCCCATCCATTCTTCCCCTTTATGACGGACTGAATTTACAGACTTGCAGAAATATCGCCAGTCATTTCATTGTGAACTTAATTTGATTTATACTTTAAATTCCCCTGTCAATATGCTAAGGACGACAACAGCAATTCAGTGGTAAATGCTCAAATGCAGTCTTCCGGTTTAAAAATGTTTGGCTATTTGCATATCACAGTTTCAGTTGTGCAGTCTAGTTTTTCAGGTTCTTGTTGATCGTTTTGTCTTTAGCATTGTTTGCGTTCTGTTTTAGAACAGGCTAGATCACAAGCCGGTCCAACTACGTTTGGAAACGATCATTTATGCACATGGTGACTCTCGTGAAAAATCAACAAAAGTTTTAAGTTAATTAATAAATCCTACAATCAGATTTACTATTATTATTATTATTTATTTATTTTTATATTTTATCTTTACTCCTCTTCATTGTTTGTAGGTGGGAAACTTGGAAAAACTGTCAGTGTATGAAATACTTATTTTCTCCTCTTTGTTGGGATTTATGTTTGCAAGTTGAATCCTAAAAAAATGTACACCCTTGCAATGCTTTGTCTCTGCAGAGTGTTGTGACGCTACAAAATATGCTAAAAATGGCTTCTCACAACCCCCATAATCATCACTACAATGCAAGTGGTTGCATAAACATACAATCAAAATTGGAGTTACTTCCAAATGGGCTGAGGTTCATGTAAACTTTGCTGACTTTTTTATTTTTTTCCTAAGAGTAGAAACTTAAAAACTGAAAAAAAACCCACATTCCAGCTTCTTTAGATTTAAACAGCAAATAGTAGCAAAGTTCTTTCTTTTAATTATGAGCCAAGAGGATAAATGTCACCAGTGAGATCAGACTTAGTCTCCCTACTTTGGAAATGGTAGAGATTTTAGTCTCGTTTGGTAGGTTTGTGCTCAGAAAGCGTGAGAACCTAAATCTCCAAAGGCTAAATGTTGGGATGAATTACAAAACCTTTACAAGAAGCAAAGTTTAAGATGACCTGAGGGATTTGACCTGGCTTGTCTTTGGTTTTGAAAAGTGACATCTGAACACTTTTTGGAACAATTTTATTTGGACAAACCAGGTTAAAGTGTTGATGTTTGGCTGTGATGCACAGAACTGTAGTGTAGTGGTGGAGAGCTGATGATTTGGGCTTAGTTTGTATGGTAAGAGGAGGTGGAATAGAATTTAATCCTTTTTTCTTTAATGTAGTCAAGGTGGTGCAGTGACCCAGTTACAGCTCACGTCTCAATTAAATTGAAATGCCTTAGTTTCAAGAAAAAAAACTCATTTAAGTGCCCTGAAATAAACTTTTTTTTGTTATGTTAAACAAAACATCTGTTTTTCTTCTTGAAGCTGAACAGGTTCTTAAATAATGATAGGAACTCAGTTTGTCTAGCTAAGAAGAAAAGTATACGAAACAATAAAAAACTGTTAATACAAAACAAAGAAAACTACAACATACTTATAAAAAGTATAAGAAATATATAAAACTAAATTAATCCTCCGTCTAGATGGTAAAATACAAGTGGTCACATGGTGGGTTTTGGAGAAGGTTACTTATTATTCAAAATGTTGACCGAAGTCATGTGTTATAAGCCTTTTTTTATATAAATAATAAGTTATAGGAGCTCTGATTGTTTGAGGGACAGAGTTCCACTATAACTGGATTCATAACTTTCTTCTTGTTACTCTAAGGTTATTTAAGACAACTCAGTGGAAGTGTTGAATTCACATATCTGAAATTAAAGTGATTAAAAATAACTGTAAAGTTGCCTTAAACACACCAATCACAGGTCTTAAATTTGTTTGGTAGCTAATACAGCTATTTACTAACTAGCTGTATTAGCTAGTTAGTAACTAGTTAATAGTTACTAACAGTTACTAACAATAGTAATACAGTTACTATTAGTATTAGCTAGTTTATAACTAGATAATACATTTACCAACTAACCGTATCAGTTGGTAATTGATACAGTTAGTAAGTGTAATTGTTATTAGCAATAACAGTTATCGCTAACTGTTATTAGCGAGTTATTAGCCAACTTGCTAATAACAAAATTAGCAAGTTGGCTAATTTTTTATTTGTCTCCCCTCGGTAAATGCAAATGTATCACCAACTGGCTGAAGGATGTTCGTTTTTTTGCCAGTGGCTCACTTTTGTTGCCAGCCCATACAAGCTGTCATACTAGCAGGTTCCCCCAATCATTCGCTTTATTCTTTTTTTTTTTTCTGTCTTAAACTTGACTTGCTGAAACCTGCAGACACCCTGATATCTTTACTGTCTGGGGTGTTATTTCCTTTGAGTACTAGACAAAGGATGTCGACAAATCAGGAGCTACTGTGGAAATTGTTTAGAGTAGTTCAAGCAGGAAGAAGTTCTAAAAAAGAAATTACCTCCATCAGGTGCTTAAAAATTCCATTCCGCATTTTCATCACGAGACAAAAGCAGCATGCGTGACTTTCCATTCTTCCCACCCAGAGATGCTTGTTGATATCTGTGACTTTTGCTCCACAGGGAGGTGAGTGGTCAGATATGGACAGCCAGCGTTTTGAACAGGTGAGGAAAAAAAATGTTGATCCCTGGACGTGGTTATCATTGATGATGTCGCAGTTTATGCGCCATAAGTAGCCGTTTTAGATCAAAATAACGGTTGAGGATAATGACTTTGTAGGGAATAGTTTATTTTGTTCTCCTGTTTTGTTTTGCGATTTACCTAGCTTTTTGTCTTTAAAGCTTCAGTTGTAGGTGTGTCTCTGTCACATTGCTGTCTGACTAGAAAGTTCTGTTCAGCAACAGCATTCTTGTTGTGATTATGTGCAAAATGACTAGGCACTATAATCAGACTGGCATTGGATCCTGTCATGCTTTATATTGATGATTCATGTTGCAAAAGCAGGACTCAGTTCTTCCTCATTTTTTCAGATCGGAGTCCAAGAAGACTTTCCGTCAAGCCTTGAGGTTTGTTTTTGAATGGCTGTTTCTTGCAGCTGTGCAGCTTTAATGAGATTTTATTAATTTATTTAAAATTGAATTCTTGTTGCTTCAAATAGAACAGAGACTCTGCAGATTTGTTCAGAGCGAACCCTTTTTATGCACGTTACAAGGTATGTATGTTGCAGATCTCTGCCTATTGGCAACATTGACTTCTCCTGAACACATCCCAAATAAATTTGTGTTCTGCCGCTAGGAATCGACCAGCAATAGTAATGGAACAGAAGCTTCAGTACAAGCAGACGACGATCCCATCTCTGTACCCACGATGAGATTCCTAAGCTCACCTGAGGAACTTGGTTATGGGATTAAGGCCATGGAAAACAGAGCTAAGCTGTCTGAACATCTCGACGTGCCTCAGAGGTACGACCCTAAAGACGAGCTCTTCAGTCCGTCCTCTCTGAGGCTCAACGGCACAACCAATGGGGATTTTCAGGATTTGGTTCAAATACAAAAGTTCTCTAAACGCAGACAGAGAAATGGCTCGGACATTGTCACGGATGAAGTGGATGCTTCGTTTGGCTCGTCTAATGAAGCCAAACGAAACCCGTTTTATAAAACTTTGGCCTCAGAAGCAGATTTGTTTTCAAGGAACGGTGAGGAACTCTTCCATGTGAACGACACCCAAGACGATGCCCCCAGCACAGACACTGACAGGTCTTTCAAGGAAGGGTTTGACGTATTTTCATCCCCTACAAGTCCGGCGGATCCGTTCCCAAGTCCGCTCCCAAGGAATTTTTTCAGTGCCCCCAGTTTGGATGATCCTTTTGGTCCAACTCCCTCTGACACAATGTCCTCTACACCTTTAACCAATCGCCCGTCTGAGTTGAAGTTAGATACACCGGCGTCAACAGGTCTAGTAAAGAAAACGCCACCAAAAGTTCCTCCACCTGTTCCACGAAGGCCTCCAAGCAAACCACGACATCTTTTGACGACTCCTCAGGGAAGCAAAGAGGAATTTCTTGAGCTGACCTCCTTCAGCCAGGCCAGCAGTCTGTCCTCCTCGCCCAGCATTTCTCCAGCTGATATGACTCACGTATGTAACTCTTGTTTCAAACGACAAGACTGAACACTTTAAGGCTTCTATAAAGTCATTTCATTCGTCGTGCAGGTGCAAACTTTCAAACGGCCACCAAGACCCCTTCCTCGAATTCGACGCCTCAAAGCAGAGAATCCACTGCTACCAGAGAGACCTCCACCCCCAGCATTCTCT
The DNA here is from genome assembly GCA_902982915.1 of Phalloptychus januarius. NCBI lineage: Eukaryota > Metazoa > Chordata > Actinopteri > Cyprinodontiformes > Poeciliidae > Phalloptychus > Phalloptychus januarius. Next base: position 2,718,317 of record CADWAE010000460.1, read on the forward strand.
GTAAGCCTCAAAAACGCAGATGATTTTCTGATGTTTCGTGTTGAACTCCATCAATGAGGACAGTTGTGGTAGTATAAACCCCTTTTTCTCCTCTAAACTCTTAGGCTAAACTGGAACCGGAGGTACCGGAAGCACACAGTGCTGAGCCAGAACCGCCAAAACCTCCACCTAAGCCAGTCCTCAAACCACCACCTAAACCAGTCCTCAAATCTCCTCCTGAACTAGTCCTTCCCCACAAACCAAACAAACCGGTATGAAGTGTGATTTGTAATGTGGTGTTCAAATGAGTTATCTCTATTGCTAAACAGACATAGAATCCGTAGTTTCAGTTTTTATATAGAGTAAGAAATGCAAAATCAAAATTCAAGAGAAAACCAGCAATTTACATCTCTGCATCTAATTTATGACTAATATCTGCCTAACTCTGGGACTGTTTTTTTTTCTCATAGTGGATTAAGTTTTTACTGTATATTGTAACTTTGATCATAAACCAGTGGCAGATTTGTGAGTCATATCTGGGTAACAGAAATGTAGCCATGCAAAGTTATTTTCTGCTTCTTTTTGATATTTAATTTGAGTGTTCATCTCATTGTGTCTTTTTTTATAACAGATAGAAAATAGCTCAACATGGACGTTTTATCTATTTTTTTCACAGGAGAGCAAACCATTGGAACCAGAGGACTTTGTTGTGTTTGAGGACGTCCTCTTCATTGGACAGGTGGGTTTCACCTAGAAAAATGTCCCCAACTGTAAAGCTGAAATGTTCAGTTTGCTAAATGTTGTTCAGATTTTGGTCAGAATGAGAGATATGATCCTTCTCTTGGATTGGAAAACTGTAACCTCATGTTTAAGACGCGCTTGATACCTGGGCTTTGGGTTCAGAGGTCAGTAGGGTGTCGATGCAACAGAAAAAGCAACAAATGTCAAATGCCATGATTTATTTTAAGTGTACAAAAAGTGTATAGTCCAAAATACCAAAAGGCACAGATTACACTGCTACAAAATCTGATGCCAATGAAGAAATAAATCACTTAGCCAGAAATATGTGGTGATCTGTTTTGTGAAGTTGAAGCAAAATGTAAAAATTTTTTCCCTCTAAAAATCAGGAGCACTGTGTGGAAGATTGGCCTGAGGACAGTCCTGAGCTGGATCCAGACTTTAAGCCAGTAAGAAAACAAATTCAAATGCTCTTCTTGATCTATCTTTTACAACAGACTCAATTGTAATTCCTTGAACCTTTGAATTTTAATTTGTTTTTTCTGTCTGACTTCTCAAAAGTCCGGAACGTATAAGCTACGAAGGGAGTCGATGAAGGTCAGTCAGTTCAGTTCCCTCCGTTAAGCATTGCTGATTTTTAAGTCATAGAAAAGCAGCTGAAGTCTGCTGCCTGTTTTCAGGCCAAGATGGAGTCAGACGGAGGAAGCAGTGAAGATCCTGACAGTTCCTTCGGTCACGTTAAGGTAGAGTCTCTCCTCCTCCGTCCTGCATGTTCTCCTGCTCTGGCTGCAGCTTCAGCTAAACTCTGAACATTTTCCAGAAAAAGGACAGGAAACTGCGAATGTCGCTGCTGTCCAGAAGAAGCTCAAAGGTAAATCTGATCTAAAATGGAATATTTTTGTTGTTTTTGCCTCGTTTTATCAAAATGGTAACGACTTGGACTTTGCAGGACAAATATTCAGATGATTCCATGGAGGGAAAGAGCAACACGCTGCCCGGCCGACGAAAAACCCCCAAGGTAAGAGATCAACACGTGTTGTAAAAGCAGCAGTTGTTGTTTTATGCTAGCAGGTCTTTATGCAGGTCATTTGGCTTCTGTTTTACAGGAGTTTGGTTCCAATGACCATATTTCTACAGGAGACGATGAAGATCATTATAGTTTGGACTATAAGGTATGCCCTGTTTGTCAACCGCATTTAATATCAGACTGTATGCCGTTGGAAAATGTATTTTATAACATATTTAATGCCTCTAGAAAAAATCTACAAAGTCCAAAGTCAGTCACCTGTTTCGGAGAGCCTCCATTGCTTCCTCTACGTACGACGACAAGCACATCAACGAGCATTCGCATTCAAAGGTAGCTTAAAGAAACTTCTAGGAGGTTTTCTGAGAGATTTGACTCCAGCTTTCCTTACAATTCTTCCTGAAAAGAAAAGTGATGTTTGGATGTTCTTAAATTCTCTCCAGCAGGACGGCGACCATAAGAAAAACAGCAAGAGGAAAAACACCATCGTACGTCGACAGTCAGCGGTAAGCGACCTCCATTCTTCAAGTTAAACGTGGGAAAACAGCAGGTCAGGTTTTCCACCCAACAACGACTCACGTTTAAGTCTTGCTGTTTAAACTTGAACTATTTCTCAGGACTCGGTGTTGGACGAAGGAGATTATGAAGATGGGGAGAAAGGTGGCCGTCGGCAGGTTGTTGGATTTGTTTCCCTCGTTACTCAGAAACACATTTGTGCTCACATGAAAGCAGAACCTGCCGTGCCTTCTGTTCTAAACCTGATCTGTTTTCTTCCAGAGGAGGCATAGCAAGGTGAAAATTAAGTTTGTGCCACAAAGAGGATTTGCCATAGGACTAGACAAGGTAGAAAACATCCGATGCCCTCTGATCCTCTGATTATATCACTTCTCGTATTAAAGCAAAATGTCTCTGTTCTCTCCAGCCACACGATGAACCAAAAGGAGCTCATGGTTATACGCCTCACAAGGGCTCAAAGGTACGACCGGGACTTGTAGCTGGTTATCTGTTCGTGGAATGAGGATGTCTGATCGGTGCCACATGTTTGAGATGTTTTCACCCTCACAGGACAAATCTGTAGAAGATTTGGAGCGCATGGCTACACGCCTCGTGACAAGCTCCAGCTAGCGATCTATTTCAGTTTCAACAACAACAACAACCACCTGCACGAATTGTGCCTGATCCGACTGTAGATAGGACGCTGACTCGAGATGGCATAGCTTGATATTTTTGCTCAGTTTCCCACAGCTTGCAGTTCTTGCAGAGCTGCTTCACATCCCTTCTTAAGACTTTCACTACCTTTAGTGAAGTAGATTACATTCAGGCCCCCTCACTGCCTTCAGAAGTCACCTGATCGGTCAGTAGAGTTCGCCTGTTTCAGGAAATCCAGCTGTTCTGTGGCTTTACAATAGTGAACAGCATAATGTAGACGAAGCAACACCACAGAGGAGTCGGGAGTTAGAACAAATATCATTGTATCTGAGCTCATGGAAGAGAGTCAAGGAGGTGCCATAGGAAGTCCCGTCTACACGACATGAACTCTAGTCAGAAGGGACTAAAATGTATGTTTTCCGCCATGAACCATCATGGGCTCCTGATAATGTTAAGCAATGGGGGGTAAAAAGCATGTGGGCTCCCAAAGTAAGCCACCAATCCCAATAGCTTGTGGAACAAGTGTGGGCAAACTTTTACAATAGCCCTGGCAAAAGAGCTGGAACATGTGACTTTGCGGCCAAAACACCCTTTTGTGCATGAGATCACAATTTTGAACATCGTAAACACAAATAACCATGTGTTTATTAGTAGCTTTGCAGATAATTTTCCACCCTTATTATTCCGCATAGTATATTATTCTAATATCTCTCTATGCTGTCTGTTTTGTCCAGGATGATGACTTTGAAGACCTTGAGGAGATGGAAGCCCTCAGTCTTCACTCGGCTAAGGTGAGAAATCTTTCTTCATCAACTAAACAACATCCAGCGTTCTCACTGCCAGACTGCGTAATGAAACTTTTAATGTGCCAATCAGGCTGCTATCATGGATGAAGAACAGCAGAGGTCTCACCGTTCCTCGCCAAGCCTGCAGGGGGACGACGACATCGAATTCAGCAAAGAACGCAATCATGTAACTGTCTGCCTTTTTTTTTTTAAAAAGAATCTACAAACTGCATAAAATTGATCACAATAACCTTATGTTAAGAACTGTTCTTTTTTAGCTTTTGGGAAATTATTATTATTGCTTTAGATGAAATCCTTACATGTGCCTATCTCCTTAGTAGTTGAGTATTTTTCACTACAAAGCACAAAAACAAAATCATCTTCTTGTTTTCTGACAGAAAAAGTCCAAACATAAGATTCATTCGCCACGCAAATCTAAGGCATCACACGGACTGAACGAGGTAGGCAGAGCCTACGTGTTTAATGGTTAACGCACAAACGTACTGCATTATTTATTCATGTGAATTTATTGCTGGTGTTTATTGTCGGAAGGGTTCCGGTGACGATGAAATGACAGAAAGAGACATGAAGTCTCACGAAGAGGAGTATGACGAAGATCCAGATGAGATTGAAATGCTCAAACTGGTATTCTATGTTCTTCATTTAAACTCCAGTGGGGTTTTTTTTTTGTATCCGTATGAGAAAATACCTTTGACACACTTATTTTTTCTTTCCAATAGAAAAAGCAGATTAAGCTTAAAGTTCCCAAGAAACACAAGCACAAGGTAAGTCTGTTTGGTCCGCTCTGACCACACCAGAGGAATCTTTACTCGTTGATCGACGTGTGCAACATTTTCAGGCTGAACTCTCTCAGCAGAGCAAAAAGGCCAAGAACCAATCAGGAGCCCCACCTGATGAGCACCTCTCTGAGGCTGCGAAGGTAAGGCTGCGACTTTTCAACCTGGAAACTGTTAAAGTGCTAATGGAAAAACCTCAATGACATCAATTCAAACTGTGCCATCAGTTAAAAAGTGCCTAAAACCTCTATTTTCAATATCTACATTTAAAAACAATAAATTAAAATGCCTAAAATCTATATTTTTGAAATCTACATTTTAAAAAGGTTGCTGCTTCTGCACTATTTTCAGCCAATTGAAGAGCCGTAGTGGAAGCTCCAATTATACAGCATGAAATACATTGACATTTATTGTGGAAACATCCCAGTGTGCTTTTGCAACACTGTACTCTTATCATTACTTTCAAACTCCTTCTGTAGCATTCACTATCATGTGACAGCTGTGCACTAACTAATCTTCACCTGCTAATTATCAGATTTTCAATGTCCTGCCAACGCTTTGCTTTGAGTGGGAATCTTGACTTTTCTCAGTCAGGCAGAAGAACACAATGAAGACTTCCTATGTAATTCACTTGAAATGCATTTAAAGTGAAAGTTACCAGAAATCGGTGGGGAAAAAGGAATACAGTACAGTAGTTGCATGATCAAGCTTTAGCCAAGATGCAGGTTTGATTGATGAAGCCCTCATGTTGGCAAACTATCCTCTGAAATCATCTCATGCTGTTCTTTTAGTCTGTTTGCTTTCTTTTCTCAATTGGACCTTACCATATCCTTGTAGCATGTGACCAGACTGGTTCAGCTGCATGCTATCTTCTCTGACACACCTACTGCTGTGTAAAAAGGCCTACTGTGCTGCCTTAAATCCCTTACAATGGTAACGCATGCTGCAAACTCTTGCTGATTGACTCCTCTTCTTCCCTCGTCCAGGCAGCATGGGAGGCGGCTCAGATGGACGAACAAGCTGCAGCTGGTGAAGAGGATGAGGAGGAGGAAGACGGGGTCAGTTTCTTTGGTTCTACAAAAACTCTGGATCCTTTTATTTACGGACTCTGTTTTTATTGTTTTTTAGGAACATAATTATTTAATGTACATAGGCTTGATGACAAACTTTGCTGGATAATAAATTGCCCCAGAAGTTGTTATGATAAACAATGACGTCGTTTTGGGGCAATTGTCAAGATGTCAGTAATGGTACGATAATGCAAGATTACATTCTCATAGGTTCTAATGAACATTTAAGACTGGATCCCAAACACATTTTAAATATCCAAAATACATCGACAAAACTAAGGAATGACAAATAAGATGAAGTATGAAGTCTTCATAAACAAAATTGCCCTTCCAAAAAAAGAGCTAGTTGAGACCAGACCGAAGACTTTCATCATCCAGCTTTTGGTAGAAACAGAGAGAAAAGGAGAAAATGATAAATCATTGAAAATGAGTTCATTTTAATTTGATTGATTTCTTGCAACAGGCCTAGTTGTACTATTTTAACTATTTTCCCATTACACATTACAGTTTTTAGGAGATGAAGATAACCTGTGTATATATAATAAGCCTTTGATTTCATGTAGTGAAAAATATATATATCTACATATATATCCAAGCTGACTTGTGTCTGTGATTAAACCAGTTACCAAAATTAGCTATGATTAGCCACATTTTTTGTGAAATGTTCCTAAATTTCAATAGCAACATGGTAGGTTCTATGTAAAGGAATTCAGAAACAGATCACACCTGTCAAGTCTCTCGTTTTGGCCGGGAAACGACCATATTTTACCCCTCTATCCCGGCGTACTCGCGTCTAAGTATTTTCCTGTAAATTTCCCATATTAGATTAATTACGTCGGGAGGGTAAGACAGAAGAAATGTACATGCTCCGGTTTCGATCTTAAACGAAACCAAAGAGCTGAAGAAAGGTCAGATATATGTTTGACCACTTTTTACATCTTTGTCTTTAGGACACAGACAGTTTGTTGGAGTGGTGGTACACGGTAGAAAGTAAGTCAACATCCAAACGGATTTAAAATCAAGTGAACTGATGAGTGGTACTGGATTTTCACTCACTTGGTTGTGCCTTTCAGAATGGGACGAACTGCCATCGGATGAAGAGGATGCAGCTGCCAAAGAGGAAGAGTCAAAGTACGACCATCTGGTTTTTACTAGCATCAGTTCTTGGTCAACTCACTGGTTATTATGGGGTGCTATGCAATGCGTTTTGATTTTATTACTTGTACAGCACCAGGTCACAACAGCCACGGGTTATCAAAACTCACATACACTCCAAACGGTTCTAGTTATGAACGCAGTCAAGTTCAGTTTATTACTCAAATTAGATCATGAATAATTGGGTAAAAGGATCAATTTGCAAGGTGGATAATAAGTTTGAGTACCACAGAAGCTAGTGGAGAACTCTTCGCAAAGTACCCAATGCTCAGCGCTCTACGCAGTAGAACTAGAACCTCCTCTGGGAAAAATGCAGAGTACATGCAGACATTAGAACAAGCATCATCTTTACCAATATATCTTGGTTTATTGAGAACTAGCTCTTCTAAAATCTTGCTTTGATTGCAGGTCATTCACCATCTTAGCCAACAAGGTCGAACGCGGCCTGCGTCTCTTCAACAAAGTGTTCACCGAGCAAGCCGAGATCCTGTGGGAGTCCATCATCAAGCTCCACGCCCTCGCCGACGACATCAACGACTTCCATCACAAAGCCAAGATCGCTGGGATCAGCGGTGGCACCACCACTGCGGTGGGCACTGTGGCGGCCATCACTGGCCTGGCTCTGGCTCCCATCACCTTCGGAGCGTCCCTGGTAGTAACGGCCGTGGGCGTGGGGGTGGCGACGGCAGGGGGGATCACCTCCGCCTCTGCAGCCATCTCTGATAACGTCAACAACAAGAACGACCGCAAAAAGGTAATGTCGGTTTTTGATGCAGAGAGACATAATGGCAGCCGCAGAGGCCGCACGTCTTGATCACTCCGTTGCTTCTTCTTCTGTGTGAAATCACTAAGTTAGCATTCTCTGTCCTTAATTAGATCGAGGGAGTGCTGCAGGACTACGAAGAGCGAATGCTGGAGATCTCGAACATCCTCCACTTCGTCAATCAGGGCTTGTGCAGGCTGCGCGGCCACCCTTTCCTCAGGTCTGGCACCCAGCATTATTCCCAGGACTGGGAAATCCGCAAGGCGGTGCAGATGATCAGCATTGTGGATTCGCCCGTGATGCGAGCGACGGAGATGACCGACCATGCCGTGGGCTCCCTGCAAGGACTCTTCAAAGGTATGGACAAGTACTTCGTAAACGAAACCAGAGAGCTGAAGAAAGGCTGCAAGAAGGAGATCGTGGCCGTTATAAGGCAAGTGGCAAACGTGCTGAATGACTGCATCGTGGAGCTGAACGCCATCAGAGAGAATCTGCAGGATGCTACTGGACAGATGTGAACAGCGGTCATGATCACGCTGAGGGTGGCTCTCCACTGACATCTCCTGGCTGAAACGAAGAACTGCTCTTCCATAGTGCATCACTCTTGGAAAATATTCCACCTCTGTGAAACTCATGAGGAAATTTTTGGCATTGTGGCTCAGAGATTACTTTTTTCCAGCATTGTAGACTGCAGATGAATTTTGTACTTTTATAGTAAAACACAGATCAGTTTCTTTGTTCATTCACCCTTTTGTTCAGCTTGAGCAGCATCAAAGTTATTTACTTTGATAGAATTGAGTCAGTTTGAAAATAGTTTATTCACTGTACTTTGAAATAGTTTATCAGAGACTTTATGACATAATGAAGAGATAATGTTAAAAAATGTTTAACAGTTAATGAACCTAGTGAACCAAAGTGATTATTAGGTTAAAGGCCCTCGTACTGTAAACAAGACTTTATTAAATTCTTGCTCTCATAATTAGGTGTCTATAGATACATTTATTGTTATAACTTAAATCAGTTTGTTCGGAATATGGTTCATGTTTTGCAACGAGGGAGTTAGTTTGGTTTATTCAAAAGCTTAAACACATTTAATGCTTTTTAGTTTTCCTACAAGAGAATGAATGCAAAGCAATATTGCATGACAAACTGAGGTTTTTTGGCTTGACTGTAGATGCACTGTCAATTTTATCGACCATATGGAATCATGTAGCTGTTATTTTACCCACATTTAATTATAGGTATCTTAAAATTTCACTGATCAAGCTTTGATAGGCCATTGTCATTGCAATGGCCTATCAATAAATGCCTATAAATGGTTCATTTATTTGCATTTTAACATACAATGAATGTAACTGTATAGGTTTTACATTGTTCTATTTCACTAAATTCAACATGTGCTGGTTAACCCAAGAATAAAATGTAAAATTTACCTATTGACATATTTTCACCTGGAGGCAAGGTGTGTTTTGTTTTGGGTTTTTTTTGTTATTCAGTTGAGAAATATTAATCTCCAGCTGAGTATAAGATGTAGCTTATAGTTTGTTCAAAGTACCATTATAAGATTATGTACGAAAGTGTAAACTTTATATAATTTCCAAAAACACACTAACATTGCACTTTTATGGCTTGACTGATTACTGATTACATCCAGCTTAGATTAAAAATGGCTTGAAATATCATCTTTGAAATTCAATTGGTGGAATGATTGCTCATGTGAAAAAATGTTTTTTAAAAGATTCAAGTAAAAAAAAAAGTGAAGTAATCTTGTAGTGTCATGTCTTCTTGAACATTTTTACCTTTCAAGATAAAACCATAAACTTAATTCTAGTTTATTGAGATTAAATACAGGTGTATAATTCTGAAATGAACGGACAATTAAAGGGTCAAAACTCTGAAAATGTAACTCCTGAGATGTGTGCGTGCCTTCAATCTCCTTTAAAACCCAGAGCAACATTTAGAAATTCCTTCCAATCTGTATGTATAATTAAATGGTGAAGAAGTGCGGGAAGAGTAACGGCATATGGATGCACCGTCCCCATGTTGAGAGTTGGTGGTGGCAGAATCATGCTCTGGGGACTGTTTCTATTTCTTCCAGCAGCAAATTAAAGTTGGTCACAGTTGATGGAAGGATGGCTGAAAAAACAAACAAAAAAAAAAACAGGACAATCCTGCAAGAAAACATGTTTGAAGCTACAAAAGATTTAGGGATAGCATGCAGTGGAAAATTATCCTAAACGCAACACCAGAGGCAAAAATGTGGAGCATTTTTTATTTATTTGCAAAGAACAATAAGCAAAAACCTCCATATCTAAAGACTGCAGCTGTGATTGGAGTGAAAGGAAATGCAGCAAAACACCGGCAGATACAGAAGCAAATAAACATCCCCTTTGATATTTTTACTTTTTAGTTCAAACGATTTCCCTTTTCGTGTCAATTCACAACATGTGTAACATCCTGACACGCGATACACGATAAGCCACGCCTCCCTAGAGGTGATTCCCTCTAAAACCGTCGCCAGCGCTCCACAGCTGAGTGGGCGTGGCGACCCGCTCTCAGTCAGCCTATTGTTGGCTAAAACTTGACGTTATACTTTCTTCACTCTGTAATGTGACTCCTGTTTGGATCCACCTCATTTTTTTTTTCGGCCAAACCCGTTTGTCTCCTTCATTTGCGAGGCGAAGATGGAAACGGAAGTGAAGGGCTGAGCTGGACAAGTTCAACAACTCGCGCGTGTTGTTTTGCTGTAAGCCGGCTTTTATTGCCGTTTTGTCTGACTGCACGGCTGAGGTAGGCTCTTCTCGCTCCGCTCTGTGTCTGTGCTGCCCCGCATTCCGTTGGATATAATGTAAAGGTCGCTACGAAAACAGATTGCAGGTTTAAAAAAAAGAAACAAGGCGACGCTGTATACAGTTTGAAGAGCTGTTTACTTGTTGTTTTCACTAGCAGAAAGTTACAACGTGACATTATCGGTCAGCTAGACTCTACGTCACGCGCCTCACGGAACTTTACCAGGCCGTTTCTGTGTCTTAGTTTTGACTGTAATAAATCCGAGTGCATTTAAATGTGTCTGTCATGAGCAGGAAGGCGGAAGAACAAACTGTATTTGCCTATGCTGGTTTGTTGTGGGCTCATCGTGCCGCGCTTGCAGCTTTAGGTTGGTAGAAAAAATTGGCAAAAATGCAGATTTTTATTGAGTAACTGCTGCTTTAATGTTTTTAAACTGTTATCAGACAAAAACGTAAAGCTATATGCAAATTCTGATATTTTAAACCCTAAAATGGAAAAAAAAAAGTCAATGAATGGTAGAATTACACATTTTAAGCACAAGAAACACTCTTCTAAATTAATTTCTTTTAAATAGAATATCTCTATCTTCATTTAAACAAACTGTAAGTGTAACTGTACCTGCTGTATTTTTCCATAACATGTTTGCTCTTGATTCAATGAAGTGACTTACAGCAGGTAGAGTAGCCAGAAAGTTTACTTTCTTCAACTAAGACAAGTGATGCTTCCTGCTAACATTACTCAAGTCAGAGTAAAATGTTCAGTGCAGTAAATCTACACCTAAAAGTCAACATTTCCCACCCAAAAAAATGTTCCTAAAGTAAATGTAACTGGTTTCTGCTCACCTCCTCTTGCAGCACCATGAACATGTTCAGAAGAGACAAGGGGTCAGCTGCTCAGACTCCTGTGGTTCCACCAAGACCCACTAAAGAGGTGAGGAAAGGCAGGACAATAACCTATGTGCTTGTTCTTGCATGAAACAATCAGGCGTAACGTTATGATCACTACCCAATGCTGCCAGGAAGGGCTGCAAAGATCCCGGAAGGTGTGGTGTGGTATTTGACCTCAATTAGCAAATCCTCTTAAATATTGTAAGCTGATCAACAAATCCATTTTATTTATTTTTTTACTTTAAATTTTATGTTTTGTTCTGCATTTATTCTCAGATTTGTGATTCTTTCCACAAACGCTATAACTGGTTGCTTGGATAGCAGCCTCTGTATTTCTTAGCCAAACTTTCCTTAAGCCGTCATACGGTTTATGTCGGGTTGCTTACATCTCATAGTGCATTCTTGTACTTTGTGTTCCCTAGCAACACACATAAACACCACCATCCACATGTCCTAAAGCAAAACGTGACTCATCAGATCAGGCTACTTTAATCCGATGCCCTTTGTTGGGCCTTTAGATGTTTAACATAGTTACCCTGACTTATCTGCACCCCCATGCGCAACAAACTGTAACGTACTGCATGTTCTGACACCCTTCTATTAAACGCAGGGTTAGCTTCTCACCATGCGACTTGTAACAATAACTTTCTGACCTGGCTTAACGGGCTTTTTATGCATTATTAGGAGCTGGACAACCCCGTCAGACACAGCCTCAAAACGGAGGATCCCGAATCAAATGCAGCCCTAGTGGTAAATGTTCATACTTGATTGTAAATATGATGCCGGTGAACTTACAATCCTTATTTCTTCTAGGAAAACACAAATGATCTCGACTCGCAGACAAAGGTGAGATATCGCTTATCTATTAGCCTTTAATTGAGACTCGGGAAGCTCTGTTTTTTTAAATTCATGGAGGTTTTGTTGCGTTTCCATTGGGAGCAACAGAAGTTGGGAGTGATGGGGGTTGTGCAGAAGGTCAACCCCTTGAAGTCATCGTCAAAGGCAGAAAAACAAATGTTTAATTTAATGAGTAACCAATAGCTCTTTGGCTTTGCATAACTTTGACTTGTTTCTTCTACTCAGGCGACCTCTTCGTCTTCGAATGCCATCCGAACGTCTTCCTCTGAATCGTTAGAACAGGCAGCAGACTCCACACAGGTATTTGTCTCCTCATGCTGAACAGGCATGAGGATCAGGCCACTGACTCAGTCAGGTTGCTTTCGATTCAAATCGGTATCAGAAAGCTGGAGTTCTTATCGTTGTGTCACCAGTAAGCCTCTTCTAATTGAACCTTTTCAGAGCTAGATAATATAAAAAGATAAATCGGATTTGCGCTAACTTGTCTATCTTTTGGAAGAATGTCTCTTGACTCCAAATTAGTGTTCCTTGAGATGGAATAATACTGTACTGAAATTGGTATAAAGATGCAACACGAAACGGATGACAAAATGCTAACCTGTAAAATGAAATACCGACCTGTGATTTAGTGAAATGGCATGAATGCAGTTTTTAATTTATAAGTAGGAAAGCCAGGTAGATTGGTGGATCCTGGAAAATATTGAACTTATACTTTAACAAACTTCATTTATTTTCATTTTTTTTCCTTTAACAATGTGGATATATCATGTGAAGAGTTGGGTTTTCATTTTGCATATTTTCTTAAAGAAACTGAGCACCAGGGGTGGGCAACATGAACTTAAATTTATCACAATATTTTGAGGGCTTTATTGTGATAATGATGTATAACTTTGCAAACAATAACTGCTTTGCAATGCAAATTAATTATCATCCCTGTCTCTCAGCCTTTGGCTGTTCCTTGATGCCAAGATTTGAATGGATGCACAGATCTGATGGATGACCCATTTACCTTTTCATTTTTTTTCAAACAATCCATTTTTATGTAAAACACAATGGCAAACGCAGAATATCCTGCACTGTCTTGGTTTTTTGAAAAATGTGTATTTAAACTACATGTTTATAAAAAACAATGGCAAGATAGATTGTGATTTGCTTCATAATTTAAAGATATTAGACCTTTCTACCTTTAGTTTTCTAGTTGAGAACAAAAATGTATTCTCCAGAGGTTCAGTGTTATACAACAGACCTTGTTGGGCCAATCAGAACAGCTTTGTGTGTGATGTTTCATGGTAGAAGGGGAAATACCTGTATCACTTCTGTTCCAGAACCCTGGGATGCTAAAAGGAGTCATGCAGAAAGTGAACCCGTTCAAGTACACCTCCCAAGTAATTACAGCCCCGTTTTTCTGATCCGTGTCAGACAGCAAAGTTTCCACTGAGCTTGCTCTCTCACACAGGTGCCTAAAACTCCGTCCTCGGACTCAATGGAACAAGAAAGGAGTTCAGACTCGTCTCAGGTAGGGAAGTTGCTGAAACTTAACCCAAAGTCCTTTGTTTCAGATCTTTGTTCCTTTTCCCATATCCTATTTAGAATTACACCCATTTCTAACTCTGGCTGGGAGCTATAGCTCTTCTTTTGTTCCTTTTGAACACCTTCTTTTTCTTTCAAATGAGATGTTATGCCCCATTTGTTCCTCCAGTATATTAACCAATGAGACGTTTGGGAGCATACTTTTCCTTAAACAATCTGGTCCAACTGAGACTGAAGGTCCAACTCAATAAAAATAAACATGTAGTTTATCCTTCTTATAAAACCAAATGTCACAATGTTAGTTTTTAATAATGTTTTGTTAAAAATAGGACTTTTATTAGATAAAATTCACTGTTGGAACCAAACAACTTCCACTTTCTATGTATTTGACTGGGAGACGTCATAGTAGATGTGAGTCTCCAGAGTGCAGTTCAATTATTTGTGATTTTAATCAGTGTTTTTAATATAGATTTCTTCATGGGTGGTATTTTGTGTCTTGTATGGCAATGGAAAACCTTCTGAACCAAAATGAGAACAATTCATAGGTTTCCTGATAATTTGTCATTGGAATTGCGCCTGGATGAAAGTCATAAAGAGAAGCAGGGTTTAGTGTAATTATGATCATGTAGAACCCATTAAATTCTCTGTATAATATGCATAATGTCACTGTTGTAATTGCCCAAACAAAAATGCCCTCCGTTTCATAGCAAGTCGCGTCCTATTCTCAATAACTAAGGTTTAATACAACACCTGTCCACACTCTGCTTCAACTCTTCCGGGAAGGTTTATTACACGGTCTAAGGTTGAGTTTCCTTAGTGTTTTGACTCTTTCTTTCAGAATCAGATATGTGTTGTCAGACACTGATGCTGGATGAGAAAGACTACCTTGCATTATCAGCTTTAATTCATCTCGGAAGGTGCTCTATTGTACTGAGATCTGGGCTGTAAAGGGACCAGTCAGGTTCTTCCACACCAGACTCGCTCATCCATGTCTTTGTGAACATGGCATTGTGCACTGGCTTCCAGTCACGTAGGAACAGAGTCCCTAGCCTCAAGCTGTTCCGAAAAAATGAAGTAGTGGAAGCTTCTGGCTGTGGAGATGCATTTGTTAAACAAATAGGAAGACTGTTCAGTGTCGGATTAAAACCCGTTCTATGGCTAAAAAAAACTTGACTAGGGACGAAGTCCACCTTTTAAGACGACCAGAAAACAGCCAGAGCAGATATTTTCCTTCCCTTCACTCTGTGACTGAGAAACCCGTAGATAATTTGTGTTTTGTGCTTGTAAAGTTGCAAAATGTAGAAAGATTCAAGGGATATAAACGGTTGTATAAGTCATCATTAAAGGCCAAAATAAAAAAACGACTGAGTCGTACCATGATCACGCTGCGTGACTGGTGGTTTCACTGAAATCTGCAACTTCCAGTTATGAAATTTCATGGAAATTATTTGAGGTTATTGATAAATTAAATTGGATGTAAAGGCGGTTGTGTCAAAGGTAGCATGGCTCTGCCTAAATTATTGGAAAATCAAAGCAGCTGACTGAGAGATTTCGGCACTTGATGTTGCCTAAACAAAGTGCTGATTGTGCTGAGAAAAGATCTCCAACAGATGCTGCTTTCTTGATAAAGAGATTCCTTGAAGATGTTGACTAGTTTGTCTTTGGCTGATCTGTGTTTGCGTTGCAGAACCCTGGCATGTTCAAAGGAGCCATACAGAAAGTGAATCCCTTCAAGTCTTCTGCACAGGTATTGACTAGTTAAGTTTGTTTACATCCTGGAAACATGTTCATGTTTCTACTCTTTCTAGATACACTTTTGCCTCGCATGCTGACTTCTGAATTCAAGTTGTCTGTCATTTTGTCAATCACTGTTTTGTCTCCCCTCAAACCTCTCTTTTTCACAAACCAACAACCCATTAGTGTCGGTGCTCCTCAGGGATGTGTTATAAGCCCCTGTTTCATTTGCTCTATTTTCTTTACGAGTAATTCTTGAGAATCAGTACGCAGGAGGTATTTAGCAAATGCATAGTGCCTTTGTGTTCACTTAATCTTACTTTGGAATGTTCATGTTGACGTCCTGCTCTCCTGTTTACTACCGAGTTTATAGGTTTAACGTTTTGACTTGTATTAGAACGGTTTTATTCTGTCAGGCTGTTCTCTAAGGTAAGGCATGTGTGTATGTGTCACTGAGGTGATGCATACATCTATATACTGAGGCAACTTCACAGATGAAGTGAAATCTAAATTTGCTCATATGATTTATATAGCCATTTAATATGTATCATATATTTAGGGATATCTCTCTTGAGTTAAACTGAAAGTAGGAATTCTAACAAAATTTGTTCCAGCCACTTATTTTGTGATTTATGGAGTTCACAACTCCTACCTGAGCTGTAGACCTCTCTCGCTGGTTAGAGTGGATTGTATTTGGTGGAATCACAGTAAAAGGGTCTGAACAACAATGTTGGTCATTTTTTTGTGGATTTCACATCTACGCAGTGCTTTGTGTAAGCGTAACACCTAGAAACTTGCCATCTTGATTGAAAACAGGATTTCTGTACTACAGTACCTAATTTATTTTCTCACTTGTGTTTAAAGCAGCCCAAAAACTATGCTCAAGGTGACCCTGCGAACACACAGGAGCCTGACAGAGACCTTCAAGACAAACGGGTAAGCGGCATTCTCTCCCGCCTTTTCCAGACAACCTCTTTGTGCTGAAGTTCAATTCTAATCCGGTTCTAATGCTTCATTGCTTAGCATCCAGGGGTGATGTCAAACATGATTCAGAAAGTCAACCCATTCAAATCCTCCCAGCCTAAGGTATTTTTAAAAAAAGTCCTGATATGTAATGTCTGGCTGTCTGGGAGACCTAGAGGGACATTTGGAAACTTGTTTACACACAATTTCTCCTCATACTCTGTTTGCTTTTCTCTGGCTTTCAGCTTCAGGACATTCGGTCTCTACACAGTGACACCTCCTCTTCCTCTGGAAGCTTAACGGACAACAACAATGTGCCAGAGAAGCAGGTTGGTGCAAAGAACTAAGATTTATTTACATCTGCATATGCTGCTAATGACAAATATCTGCTAATTCAGGGAAACGCCTTTCAGTGCTGCAGTTGTTTTTAAGTAGGAAACACTCAAACAAAACTTGGTCCCTGAACTCAAAATTCCTACCTTTAACACACAAATTTCCTGACATAAACGTGATGCAAAATGACTCAACTAGAGGCTCGGACAAGACTCTAAAATGGTCGACGCACAACTGTTATCAAAGAGGAAAATTCGTTGGGAGAAAACCTCTGCTCTGATTTACATAAAGCATTACACTAGTAGTGTAATACTTATCATTACCACAAGATGGTGCACTCTTTCTAAGTACAGCTTGTTGAAACTGGCTGGATGTATTTACAGGTGCAAATCAAGGAACTAGAATATGATTGAAAATTTCAGTCATTCAACTTTGAATGTGGGCCTCATAATGTGGACATTAAGTGTTTTTTTCTGTTAATCTTGATTATTGTGCCTTATGGTTAATGAAAACCCCAAATTCAGATTTTCAGAAAATTTCAATATTACAGAAAACAACAAAAAAATAAAATAAAATAATAAAAGGAAGATGTTCTGTTATGACATACACAGTCATGTGTAAGACTGTGGCTTACTGCAGTAAGCCACAAAAAATTGTTGTTTAAAAAAATTAATAAATTAAGGTTCTTTAATAGAAAGTTGAGTGGAAGTAAAAAAATGGGTTTTTACTGCACGTATGTATCCAGAACATTGGGTACTGCTGCTACACTCCTTGAAATTAGCTATTCATTTCTTATATCCATTAACCTGCTTTACACATTTTTTAGTTAAGTGTGTTATCATTATGATTAATTATTGGTTGAGCCTGATTGGTGCGCTAGAACCAAAAGTTTGTGTCCTTGCTGCAGTATTTCAAGCGAAAGGATTTTTGTTATTTTTATATAATTTTCTAATATATTGTGATTGTTGTTTGATTAGATTTAAGCCATAATCCTAAAACTATAGGAATAAACACTTAAAGTCCCTATACTATATAAGGCACTGTATAAGTTTGACGCTATAAAAGTTTAACTCATTTGAATTTTGTTATCAAGGATATTCTACCTTGTGCTTTCATAACACAAGGTGCTATTAGGCCCCTAATGTGCCTAATAGTCGAGGCACATTAGGGGGAAACTAATAAAATGAGTTTGAGTATTATCAGTGTCATTCTTGGCATAACCACTAGGTGGTGCCATAGGACATGATTTTAAAACTTAGGAGCAGATCTATTTCTTTAATTCAGTATCTTTTTGTACTTTTATTGTAGAATGCCGGGATGTTTAAAGGGATGATGCAGAAAGTAAACCCCTTCAAGTCACGTACGCAGGTAAAGATTTAAGGAACTTTACATCAAAAGAACCCATTTTCACAAAATATAAGCCTCTGGCATGTTTAACCTTATTTAACTTTTCACTGAACTCTGTTGACAGGTGACAGATGACGCTTGTGAGACTGACTCATCCGTTCCTTCTGATATGACTGAGGTAAATGTAGCAGAGAAAGCAACAAATGACATTTAGCCTAGTGTGAAAAATGTATCTTTCACAATCTGTTTTGATATGACCTCATACAGCGCTTTAACGCATTAAGTTTTGTGTGTCACCGTTGGAAAGTTATTTTAAGTCCACGTACAAGCACAAAGAATTTGTCTGTCGTCAAAGTTCAATACTTTTACTGTCGTTTCAGAAAAGGAAACCGTTGTATAGAATTTTTAAACATGGTGTCAAATTTCAAGCCTTTTATTTTTTCTAATTTTGATGATTTATGGTGTGAAATGATTGAAAATCAGGAATTATTAATTAAAACAGTTTCTCAGAAAATTCAGAATAAAAAAAAAGTTTTAAACAGAAATATCAAGACTCTGAAAACATGATTTTTAATGCACTTAATCTGTGGTTAGGGCTCCTTTTGCATAAATGACTTCATCAATACATTGAGGCAATCGGCCTATGGCGATGCTGAGATGGAATAGAGGCCAAAGCTGCTCTGATATCTGCCTTTTTGGGTCTGGGGTTTCTCATCTTCCTCTTTACAGCAGTTTGTAGATTCTCTGAGGACCAGGTCACCTGGTGTGCCAATCAGAACAGTTATTGGATCTGTTTTTCATACCTTTGGCAGTCTGGACAGGTTCCAATTCCTGCTGGAAAGCTAAGGTTTTTCAGCACAAGGAAACACAAGGGGTTTTAAAGTTTCCTGGCAGATGGTTGTGTTATCTGAGGACTTCAGAAAACCCAGTAGATACCACAGTACCCCAAGCCATTACTGACTGTGGGAAACTTCACACTGGACCTCAAGCAAAGTAGATTTTCCATTGCTCTCCACTCTTCCTCTCAGCTTTGTGATGATGGTTACCGAACAAAATAGAAACTTTAAGTTAGATAACTTTGGACGATTGAGCAACAGTCCAGTTCTTTTTCTCCTCAGCCCAGGTAAGACACCTGCAGTAGTCCTGCTCGACTGATGCGGTGACTCCACCCTCAGTCAGTAGTCAGTAGTAGGTACCCCAGACTCTTGAGTACTAATGCTCGTTCAGATTTCTGACCATCTGTCTCACTTCCACTCAACGCTCAGTGAATACGTTTGCATCTGGCAGATTGAATACCATCCTCTTCTGCAATGTCTTTTTGTGGCTTACCTTCCTCATGGAGGGTGTCTGTCTTCAGGACATCTGTCCAGTCAGCAGTCTTCCCACTAATCGTGTACGCTAAAATATGACCATAACATTCACACATTTACTGCAAAAGCACAAAATCTTACTGAGTACTTTTGGTCTAGTTTCTAGTGCAAATATCTGAGTGTGCTTGAAATAAGATAAAATGACCTTGTAAGTAACTTTTCAGCAAGATTTAGGAACTTGTCAGTATCGATGGTAAAAGTAATCTGCCAGTGGAACTAGTCCTTTTTCATCAATATGAAGAATTGTTCCCTTAAAAAGAGCTGCTATATCCTGCTGAAAAGTCACTTGCTAGTTAATTTAGTCTCATTTCGAGTATACTAAGATATTTGCACTAGAAACTAGATCATTAATACTTGATAAGACTTAGTTTTTTTGGTGGTTTTAAAATTGTCTTTGAAATTATGAGATACCAAATTTTGGATTTCCATCATCCTGTAAGCCATAATCATCAAAATGACAAAAGAATGAAGGCTTTATACATTTCATTCAATATGTATTGAATCCAAATGTAACACATTTTTACTTTCTGAAAGGAGAGAGCTGGTACAGCTTTCTCAGCTGTGCCTGTATACCAGAAACGGCTTAGAATCCCGTCCCTTAGTATTGTGTGTGGCTTGTTCTGTTTAACTAATGGAGCCGATGTTGACTTAGTATTTCACTCTGACTCATCAGGTTGACCGAGCTCTACACAGCGAGAACTCCAGCAGCTCTGAAAGTCTGGATGACAGCGCTATAGAGAGACATGTAAGCTATGATGTACATGTCGTCATGGTGGGTGGCTTGTCATCCGTCACAGATTCGGATGCAGAAATAGAAGTCTGATGTCTCACTACAACAATGCTAAGCATGTGACCAGATAAAAATCACATGGTGGTGTTAGCGTACTGGAAGCACTGTTATTATGATAGGGGTATTTGTTTTTTTTAATGATCAGTTTTTGATATCATCAGTCTTTTAGGACAGTAGTTTCCCTTTGATAGACTGTTCATTCCCTCAGGCAACCCAGTGAGTTTTCGTCTCAATGTCTAGAGTTAAAGATCCCTTCTTTAGAGAATACAGTAAAATCTATTGCAAAAAAATATATGTGTGTATTTGAAATTGACCCCAGTTACAAACTACCCCATTGCCCTCTCCAGACTATTTGGTACACAGATGCCGATACCACGCCTGAGGTGGGAAACCAGCCAACAGAGATCTCAAGCAAAAGGACTAAGGTTGGTCACCATAAATATTACCCAATCTTTATAAAAAGAACCAGTTTTTGTAGTGGTGGTGTTTGTTTTTTTCCCTACCATGTGGCTCTCTTTAGATTATCTGGAAAAACATCTTAACACTGGAGAAACAGGATATTTTTCACGTTAGTTCAAGAAAAACACAACAGTGGGGACTGTTTGGATTTTGTCAAGTTGAATCTTCACTGCCGTTGTTAACGCGCACTGAAAGCACCACAGCATAACAGGACCTACTTGTAAAAGTAACATTTGAATGCATCTTTGTCTTTCAGACTTTCATTATCAAACGGATTCTTCCGAAATCGTTTTTTGGGTCGGGATCCAAGGTAAAGTTGACATGTATACATTTCTGGCATTACTGTGCTGACTGGTCGAAGTAGACATTTAGCCACCTAGCGACATTTTAGAAACTTTAAAACAAACAAAATTGAAAATATGTTTTTGCTAGTGTTGACGTAACTCGATGTATAAGAGATGGCTCTGGTGCTGAAATTCAAAAGCTCGTGTGCATGGCTAAAGCAATGTTAGGCTAGGTGAACGATTTTTCTGCTAATGAATGAAGTTGTTGTTTACCTTTTCCTCCCAGTCATTACATTCTTCAACTTACACATTAACCTTATAGGGAAGCCCCCCCCCCCAAACACTTAGAATAAAGTACAACAGATGTGGGAAGCATCACAATACTTCTAACAGGTCGAACGCATCAGCTGGCTCTTTTTGCTTCTCTTCTATTTTCAAGCACAGCTTCTCCTGAAGAAACTCTAAAACAAATATTCAGAGATCTGTTCTGCCTCTGCGCACTTCACCATGACACCACCAAAGTGCTTTAATGACAAGAAAGGACATGCATCCCGTACATATTACAAATACCCTGTAACAATCACCGAGGAGCGTAACAGCGGGTTGACTGCAACCTTTACCCTCGTTGATGCCTTACCAAGATATAGACGTAGTGCAAAATGCATCTTAATCCTTAAGTGATTTTTGGAAAGAAGCTTTTGAGACTTCTTAACTCAGTAGTGCTGTTGTTATGGTAACCTGTTAATATATAGGTATGGAAAAAAAGTTAATTTTAGTTCATAAGGCATAAAATAAGCCACTTCCAGGCACCAGTCAATTTGACTGTTCATTCATTTGTTTGTTTGTTTTTTCTGATAATCCAGTATCTTTATCTGGCAATACATTCATGTTCTTATCTCGACAGGAATCTGCAAATCCATCATCAGATGCTCAGGCGCAGCCTCAGGTTTGTAGTTTAGAATGTGGAAGTTGTAGAAACGTTGTAATGTGGATCAGCGGCTCTGCCTTGAGCTAGCCGCATAGTTTTTGCAAGTTATTTAATTTTTTTTTTTTTTTTAAGTGATTTCATCCAATAGACTGAAATCAAACACCATGTCAAATAAATCCAAAGCAGTTGGACTTACTTGACATATTTTAGCAGCACTTGCCATTACTTCTATTTTGTAAAATAATTTTGTCTTTCCTTGAGTAGATTTGAGAATTAGTTTGGGGATATTTTTTTTTTTTTTTAACAAGTTTCTTGTCAGCCAGCACCCAGCTATAGGGCTACTTCCTGGCAACTGGCTCCAATTGCATGACTCGCCCTGCCACTTGCCAGGTTATCTAAACATGGATTGAAAAACAACCTATTGTCTTCGCTAAAATTGCAAGTCACTTTGTATGAGCTGTGGCAATTGTAGCAGAGTTTCGGAATATTTTCTGATTCCGGTTAGGAAAACTGATTGACTCGTGAAGTCACCGTGTCCTCTAGTAACCTGAAGAGCCCAGTACATTCCAAGTCATTGACTTCCTGCTATGTCGCTGCATTTCCTGTTGGGCAAGTGGATGTCCCTCACATACTTTGACTCACGAATCACATGAAAAGTTGTTTTTGTTTTTCACTCAATAAAAAAAAAAAGCCGAAACCTTTTTTTTTATTATTATTTTTTAATTTGCACACTTGAAATAAGACAAAACTAACATTCAATTAACTTTTCAGCAAAAATGGGAGTTTTTTTGTTGTTTTTTAAGTAAATTACTTCTTAATATTGAAACAGAAGTATTAGTTCCACTGGCAAATTATTTCAGATTCCCTGTGTTATAAGTGGGAACAAAAAAAAATCTTCCAGTGGAACTAGTATTTTTTCTTTAATAAATTATTTATTTAAAACAAACTGCTATATCTTACTGAAAAGTTACTTGGAAGTTAGTACCAAAACCAAGATATTTGCACTAGACACTAGACCAAAAACACCTGGTGAGATTTTATTTTTGCAGCATGCAATTTTCTGGATTTCCTTTGAAATAGAAACTTTTTAAACTACTTTGATTAGTTTAAGCTTACTGTGCTGTTTGATAACCAGGGTCAGTTGGTATGCATGCGATTCAATCGCATGCATACCTGATTTTTTTTTTTTTTTTGTAAATTGCTTCGAGATGACATTTGTGGTGCCATGTAAATAAACAGAAGTGAACTGAACTGCATTCTAAATGCATAAATAAGGAGAAAACCTTCTGCAATAAAGACTCGCCGAGATCAGATTAGGACAGGAAAGTAGATCAATACATTTACGTTTAAGTTGCTATTAACGCTGTCAACTCTGCAGTCGTCTGATAAGACTTGACATGACGAACACAACATGAGTTCACTGAAGAGACAATTTTACTAGGATGTGTAATTTCTGAATTAGACATGTGAGTCTTTTCGATGCTGTCTGTCATTTGGTCTTGTTTTTTTTTTAAGTTAACTCTGAAGTACGTTATCCTTGCTGCAGGAGGACGTTGAAGTTCAAACACTACAGCTGGCTGAAGTACCAGTACCTGGTGACGGAACACAACTGGACCCTCTGGACGTACGCCTGTTTCTTTTAATCTACTCATCATGAATTATATTTCAGTAGCCAGACGCATCCTGAAAACCTATTTAAAAAAAAAAAAGTATTTGCAGGATGAGGACGGCCTTCTTTCATGGTGGAAAACTGTTGAAGGTAGTTTTTCTCTCAGTAGTTTTTGTTCAATGCAGCTGGAACTTCATAAAGTTAATTTTTTTTTGTCTCCCTCTCCCCACCCCATCCTTTTCTGACGCTAAGGATGGGAGGAGTGGAATGAAGCGAACCAGAACGATGACGCTGAAGAGTACGTAGAACAAATGAGCACGCTGGGTTTTATTGTTTTGAGTTCAGGATTTCAAACGAAGACCGAGAACTTGCTCATTTAAGATGAGCTGCGATTTAAATTCTCTCATTTTCTGGTCTCTGTTGCTTTATTTTTCTAATCATCTCCATTGATGATTCATACATGTCAAATTAGGCATCTGTATCTGTTTGTACGGAGCGCCCCATATAAACAGATGCATTTAGAACCTGAACTGTATTTAGATCACTGCTTGGAACATAATGGAACTTAATTTCATTCGATTTATTTGAAAGGGACAGTTTAGTCAAACACAATTCATGAGCTATGAAATGCCAGTTAGCCAAAATGCTATTTGTAGTCCCATGGCCAGGAGGTTTTAAAAAAGCAATAAAACACAAGAATGAGTAAGATGCTATAAGTAGATGAGATTAGACTTAAAAAAAAAAAAACCCTGACACACCAAGAAGGCAAGGAAACATAACTTAAGACAGTACGATCCAAATGAGCAATATAGGACAATAGTGTGTTAACCACTATTGTGGTGACACACTATTAACCACAATAGTGGTGTGTGTGTGTGTATAAATCTGCATCAGTGTTGATTTAATTGATGACTTAAGCTTTTCTGTCTCAATTGTATTTTTTGTGGACAGATTGCGCAGTTTGGTGTAATAACTCTCCATGGGCATAATGTGGTGAAATCCGTTTATCACAACTTCTTCTGTAGGAGAGAAACACTTCATAGTGACTGTCTGTCACTATAAAGATGGGAAACCACTAAAAACTTTGAAATATTACATTATTTTGATTAAACAAATCCACTTTGTTCCAGACAACCGAAACACTCTTTGTGGCACAGCTGATTCTTGGCATTCCATTAGCATGTCCCAAATCTCAACCTTACAAAACGTAACCAATAACATGCATATTTGTAGTTGACTTTCTTTTTTTTCCCACTTTTCTCGTTCCATTCATTAGAGTGGTGGAACAAGCCGCCGACCGAGTCTTCATGGCCGCGCGTCTCTTCGTTCGCTTCTTCAACCAGCGCGGCGCCTCCCTCCAGCAGCGCATCCTGGAGCTCCTCTCCTTGGCCGACTTGGCAGACAACTTCCACAAGAAGACGGTGACGGCCAGCGTGGGTGGCGGGGTGGCCAGCGTCGCCGGGTCGGTCACCACCATCACGGGGCTCATCCTGGCACCCTTCACGGCGGGTACGTCGCTCATCGTCACGGCAGTGGGCATCGGCATCGCCACGGCGGGCGGCGTGACGTCCGCCTCAGCCAACATCACGGACACGCTGCACTCGAAGACTGACCGCAAGAAGGTGGAGAAGATGATCCAAGATTACCAGGATGAAATTAAGGACATCAAGGACTGCTTGGAGTTCTTGCAGGTGAGAACTGGTGCACGTTCTAGACGCTAAAGTAGATTGGGTATACTTGTATACAAGTCTTCTTGGGCAACCTTCACCCAAGTAAAAATAAAGAAAAACTTGTGTGATGATTCAACATTGTCGGTTGTTTAGAAATATGCGTCCGTCGCCGATTCCTAAAAGCTAAACTTGCAATCTTTTCAGGAAGGGATGGACACACTCGAGGAGTGGAACTTTGAAAAGTACGCCGAGAGCATCTCAAAGAAGCACCTGAACCAGAACGTCAAACATGTAATGAAGGAGGGCGGTCGGGCCGGGAAGGCTTTAGTCATCAACACGGAGAGCCTGATCAGCACCGTCCAGGTTCTGAGCGTCGCCGGCGGGGCAGCTAAAGCCGCGCAGGTGATGAGCGTCACCACGGGAGTCATGTCGGGCCTCTTCCTGGCCCTGGACGTGTTCTTCCTGGCAAAGGATTCCGTGGAGCTGAAAAAGGGCGCCAAGACGGACTTCGCTGCTAAGATCCGGGAGGTTTGTAAGGACCTGCAGGACGGGTTGCTGGAACTGAACCGAATCAAGGAAGAGCTGCAAAAAACTATGGATGGGATAGAGGTGGAAGTTGAGGAGGAGGAGGATGAGGAGATGTTGAAGTCTGACCTGAAGAAGCTTATTGAACTTGAAGATTGAGGGATGGCGGCTGCGTATTTAAAATGAAGCATCCCGGTTTTAAGAAGACAAAGAAACTGAAATGGGGCAATAGCTTTGGTAGTTTTTTTTTTTTTTTTTTTTCTAAAATATTTTATATTTTTAATTAATTTAAAATGTTTTTAATTATTCTAAATGTGTGCCTTTTCCTCTTTAATAAAAGTGGTTTATTTGTGTTTTATACGTTTGGTTTATGACATAACATATAGAAGATCGGAACCAGGCACCGGAGACACCCGGAGACTGGTTCTGATCAGAGAATATTCCAGTGAACGTTGTGTGAACGCCGCATGAAGGCCTGAAAAAATGTGGAAGGGCCGCCCTTATCAAAGCATATCTGGAGGAAAAAAAAAAATTCTGTCAGGAACCAAACCTTAACAGAAGCTGCCAACGTGACTAATAAACTGGAAACAATAGAACCAAGGAATTTGAAGTGCACCTTATGATGATAAGTAATTACAGTCACTGAGATGTTTTTTTAATCATTGCCAAAGAAAAGGAATGTTTTTAGTTGCAAAGTGGTTGAAAAACAGAGTTGGTGCCCTCGTGCTAAACTCCAGGTGACACTTATCACTCAAAACGTCATGAGATTGGTATGTTTAAAGGGAAAACCCTCACCATAACTTATTAAGTCCAGAGGGATGAGGAAGTGTACACCCAACAACCCCACACAGTGTGGATGACTGACCTGGTTGCATTACTTTTCACTGTAAAATTTATGACTTTTCTGGTTGGCTACAACTTCTCAAGTTCAAAAGGAAAAGTTTAAAAATTAACAGACTTTGTTGCACTTAGACTGACTGAAGGACAGAGTTTGATACTTGTGTTGAACTACAGAGGTGATTCTGGACTGTAAAGGCACTGTGAGAATTCAAACTTTTATGAAAAAGCATCATACTGATGTAACAAACAAACAAAAACAGCCTTGATAGTCACAACAAAATCCAGGAAGTATTTTTTTTTTTCATAGCTTCCTTCTCATCAAACTGGACTCATGTATTTCCTTTAAAAGCCACTTTGGGGATTTTTTTTCTCATTCCTTTCTGATACTCTGTCCTGTAGTTGGAGCAGGCTGAGTCGGATAATAAAACTCTGTGTTTACATCACTCAAGTATTCACACCTCAAACTATCCATCCCAGTCTCTGTGCTTATTGGTAAAACCTGCAGTTCAACTATTGTACTTAAAAATAATTACAGTCGGGAAAAAGTATTCAATAATCAGTCACCAATTGTGCAAGTTCTCCCACTTAAAAAGATAAGACATCAGAGGTAGACCTCAACTATGAGAGACAAAATGAGAAAGAAAATTTCAGAAAATCACATTTTCTGAATTTTAAAGGATTTATTTGCAAATAAGGGTGGAAAATAAGTATTTGGTCACCTACTAACAAGCAGGATTTCTGGCTGTCACAGACCTGTAACCTCTTCCTTAAGAGGCTCCTCAGCCCTCCACTCATGGCGCCTGTTTGAACTCGTCAAGAGTATAAAAGACACCTGCCCACAACCTCAAACAGTCGCACTGTTTGAGGTTGTGGGCAAATGAGTTCCATTATAGTGAAACCTCAAAACTGTGGTTGTGTTGCAACTAAACCCTATGTAATAAATCAGAACTCAATCGAGTTTTTTTTAATTAAGAAAACATTTTTTCTTTCCATTTTTTCCTATATTTAACCCGACTAAAACCCTATAGAGATCAAAATCTCATCTGCAATGGGAACCTGTGCTTAAAATCTGGCTTTCAAGTTTAACAGAAGATTAATTCATAATAAAAAAAGACGTTCAAGTTCCAGAAAAACTCATTTGCTTCCTTGTCGGTCATGTGGGTGTGAGCAATGAAAGAATCTGCACTGACCTGTTCAAGGTGATTACGTAGCAAAGTGGACACTTCTCCATAATAATGGCCTGTGATGTCTTAACTGAACCAATATGAACCTCTAAACAACCTTGTTTATATAGTTTTAGATTGATTTTAATTCATTCAAATGGCCCTTTTTTTGTGTTTGGCGTGTTTTACCTCCTTTGCAAATGTCATCAGTTTGAAAGGCGAGTTCCCTGTAATTTGAATTATATTAAATGTGTGTCTTTAGATTACTGTCATCACCAGCACTGGTAAATACAGCAGGACCTGCATAAAATACTGAAAAATCCTCTTTTAATTTCATATTTTTTATTAGAAACACATAAGAAAACTTGGTAAAATTAACTGAAAACAGCTGCTAAACTTTAGCAGCTAAAGAGTAAAACATTTATTTTTACTCCAGTGTCATTATTGATCAAGGCAAAAATGCGCAAAATCTTACTTAGTACTTTTGGTCTACTTTCTAGTACAAATATTTTAGTTGACTTGAAATAAGACAACAAACTTGTATAACTTGCCAAAAGGTTACTTGTAAGTTAGTTTTAAACTAAACTAAAAGTCCTTAAAACGTATTTAAAGAAGTACTAGTTCCACTCGCAGATTATTTCACTTATAACAAAACATTTTTCCCATGTTACAAATGAAAAAATCTGCCTGTGAAGCCAGTTATTTTCATCAATATCAATGAATTATTGACTTAGAACAAGCCCCTATGTTAAGTCTTGTCTTATTACAGTTGTACTAAGATATTTTCACTATAAACTAGACCAGAGACACTTGGTAAAATTGTACAATTTAAACAGTGCTTGGTGAAAACTAAACATGCTTTTTTAACTATTATCAAACTGCTCAGATTGCAGTAAGCTGATGAGAGTAAATTGTGGCCTATCAGAATGACATTTAAAATATAAACACCAGAAAATCTTGGAGTCTAAAACACAACATTTCTGAACAATTAGACCCTAAAATCTTTCAAATGTCTTCTGTTTGAAATAAAAACAGCGATGGCTTATTGTAGATTTCTAAAATGGCTTCAAACAAACTGAAACATTTGGCTCTTTTACACAGTTAAACGCGCGGGGGGCAAGACTTGTGTACTTCGGTCATGTTGTGACCCGTTTACGAAACCATCTCGGAAAAACTAATGTGAGCCGACTTGTCTTGTCAGCAGGTGTGGCTTATACAACTGGGCCTCAACAACAGGACAATTACCCCATCACTGCAACAAAATCCTTGTGAACAAAAAAAAAACTGAAAACAAATGTGTGACGAATGATGTCAACGTTTTGGAATTACAATATAAACAACAATCTAATCGAAGTGCCAGGTGCCCTGCAGAGAGATAAAAGCAAACATGAAGTGGCACCGGGTCAAGAAATGCTCCACGTTGCCGTGGGAGACAGGCGACATACTGAAGAATGAGATGTGTCTGCTAAAGCAGGTTGGACCACTTACTGATTTATGTGACGCACATAGTTTGTCGCCAGTTGTCGACTGACTTATTCTTTGTGTGTGCTGAAAGTGAACAGTTACACTTTCGATGTGCCTAAATATCTTCAGGACAGGCTTGACTGTTTTTTTTTTTATCCACGGCTTTGTCAGGGTACGACCGACAAAGAAGTGCCTCGGCTCTGAACGGACGGAGAGGGCTCCGACTTTTGTGACAACAAAACCACAGAGTGATTCTGATGAGTACAATCACAAGTTATCAAATGAAGGCAGCACATTATTCTTTATAATAAATAGACTGTATTAAACAACACAAAGGAATAAACACTCCTTTTTAAAAAGGAAGCATAGTGTCAAACCTGATGTCCCAGAAAAAAAATGTAACTGGTTTCTTTTGTGTTTCACGTTTCAATACCAGAATGGCTTTCTTCTAAGTTTTGAAAATGCAAAGTCGGTCTCCTTTGTTTTGACTGTTTTTATGAACAAAATAATACAATCAGAGAGTGACAAAAATCATGTTCTGATGTACTTTGAAATGCCTTAATGCTGAAGTGTGCTATACAAATAACATTTCATTGATTTGATGGATTGACTGAAATCGAAACTTTAAATACCCTTTATGATATGAAGCAGTGGCCAGAAGTGAGGATGACAGAGAAACGGACAGAGGGGAAGGTAAAGACAATAAAGATAAAGATGAGAGACAAGCAGACAATGCTTCTGATGCATTTGTCATCGGTAACACACACAAGCTGGATCAGTAAACCCAGTCAACCAGATCCAAAAGTCATTGTGAAACAGTGCTGGAATGAAGTACGCTTTGGCCTTTCAAAGGCTGTGGTGCCAGAAATTTCCATGGTTCCATGTCGGTCTTGGCATTGAGGGCATGGTGTGTTTTTTCTACTCCAAAGCCATTTAGTGTCAAATGCTATTAACTAGCCACGAATGCAAATGTAGAATTCTTTGGAATAAAGTCTACAAACAACTGACCTTGCATGAGAGATCTGCTAATGATTAATGATGTACTGTCATGACAGTACATTTATAAAGATCGGTCAGTGCGGGTTCAGATTTGTGCGCAGGAATCAGCAGGGAGATGTCTTTTGAGTGATATGCAGATGTTTTCCAGGCAGGGTTTGCCTTTCAGAGTGAGAGAGAGTGAGGGAAATATTGAGAAGGTTCCGAAGTACAGAGTATGATCTCCGTCAGTCAAATGGTAGAAAGCACGGAAATTTTGCCCTGAGTCTTCTGTGCGCTTTGGGAATATAAGGGGAGTTGGAGAGTCTCCAGAGAAGCATACACACCTTCAATGGAGTGCGTTCAGCTGTTGCCTGTCAGTTGCAGAACAAGAAGCGTAGGGACTGCAAACATCCCTTTTGTTCCCCCTGAGCTGATACAAGTGTTAGGTTTTGATGCAGCCAGACAGACAACCCGGATCTGACGAAGTCACATGTGTACTTTTTAGTCTTAGTCAAACGGTGTTGTATGACAAGGGTGTCAAGATTCTCACAGCACATCACCAAGACATAACGCAAAGTGAACACATGAGGAATTACAAGAATGCCATAAACCAATATTGAGATAAAGGCGACCTGTCAGTGAGACACTTGCTTTCGTCAATGGTTGCTGTTCGGCAGGTCTGCTCAGTTTCATACGCTCACAAAATGTTACGTTGCTTTGACAACATGGGGTGCATGGATGGGGTGGAGAAATAAAAACAGACCTTATCTGCAAACAGTCTGATGGAATGAAATTACATAAATAAGTTGGAAACTGACTAAGAGAAAGTAGAAGTTGTTTTAGGCTTCCTGTTTGATATTTATCTTAGACGATATTCAGACCAGCCCTAGGCAAATAAGACAACAGAGTCTTTTGATCTCATGTTTCATGTTAGTGATCAATCTAGAATTACATTGTTTGGTTGGGAAAACAAAAAGCTTAGCAATGCTTTAAGGCAGAGGTGTCCAACTCATTTTTGTTTTGGGCCACATCAAGATCACAAAAGGCCAGTTAAGGCAGAATGTATTGCTAAAGTTACTCTTTAACAAACTGTTCAGATATTAATAGATAGCTGTCTATGCGTTCAATGAGTGGCCTCCTTTAAACTAAATAATACTGAACATATTTGGTTGGCACAGTTGGTAGCACTGTTGCCTTGCAGCAAGAAGGTCCTGGGTTCGATTCCCGCCTTTCTTTCTGCATGGAGTTTACATGTTCTCCCTCTGCATGCCTGGGTTCTCTCCGGGTACTCCGGCTTCCTCCCACAGTCAAAAAACATGATTGTTAGATAAATTGGTCTCTCTAAATTCTCCCTAGGTGTGTGCATGGTTGTTTGTCTGTCTCTGCGTTGCCCTGCGACAGACTGGCGTCCTGTGGAAACCAACTGGCAAACAGCTCCTAAGTCCTACGATGTGCCTCTTCTACCTCAGACCGTAGGCTGAGGTTTTCCAAACTGGTTCTATACAATGTTAGGGCACTTCTCCATTTTTCAGTCTCACTCTAATGTCTGATTTGGTTCTACCCCAGTTTGGAGCCTAGCCAGGAACCTGGGCGAGGCGTGACTGTACAAAATACTCTCTAATAATGTTTGCAGCGAGACTGAGCAATGAAGAACCTTAAGGTTGTGGTTTTGATGGACTCGAGTAAATTTGCCTCGTTCCGATCGGCACTTCTCTCTTATAGTAACACTGGTAGGTTTACGGTAACTTTAGAGGGGGCTTGGAGTAGTGAAGGAAGATTTGACAGGTTTACTTTCTGCTTTTCTTGCTGTTGTCCTTTTTATGCTGCACCAAAAAGAAAACACAACATTTCATTCCACAGTGAGAAAAATAATCACATTATGACTGTCATGGCTAAGCCATGGGAGGAAACTAGTCAAAAGGAACAGGTTTAACTGATGCACACACAACATGCATGTTCATGACTAGAGCTTTCCGCTTGTCAGTATTGTTCTGCCAGCTTACGGCGTCGAAATGCACAAAGATAACGTTTCCACTTAAGACCACTGCTTAAGCCTTCACACACGGGTGCCTTGGGCTTTAAAACCAAAGTCAGATGGGGTTTTTCACAAAATGCTATTTCATGACATTTCTTAATTTTTTTTCCAAAAGTTGATTTTTTTCCAGCAACTGTGTGATTGCTTTAAACATTCTTCCTTTCGCCACAGAATAGGAAATAAAATAACATTTATTTGCTTGGCATTCACTTGCAGGAAGGCGGGTAAGACAAAAAAACACATGTAAATATTTCCATTAACACTTGTTCAGGCGGAAACAGAGCAGACCGACTGGATTTCTGACTTCACCACACCGCACATACGTGAGCAATAAAAACAGAGTACAAATGCTCTGTATTTACCAGCAATGCCAATGTGTCTTCGCTTCAGCTGCCCATCCAGGCTGATGTGGCGGCAAAATCTACCTTAACATATTTTCATACTTTATACCACTTTAGGCTTTGGAGATGAACAACTTTTATAACCCAGCTCAAAAGCTGGGCTTGTTGCACATGTCAGTTTGGAGAGGACAGTTGCAACTTTTGCAAGAGACTTTAAGGAAATAACATCACTTTCTAAAACATAGAAAAAAATGGTGATTTGAGTTTTTCTGTGAGTTTATTTTAGGTTTCTGTGTCTTTTGAGTCTCCGTGTTGTCCTGTCCACCCCTTGATTGTTCCCTGTGTATGTAAACCCAGCTGTGTTCCTTGTTGGGTTCTTGTCTGTCTTGTTTAGTCGGGTCGTCTAGTCACGTCCAGTCGTATCGTCTTGCCTTGTCCATTGCGTCACCAGTTGCTACCAGCAGATTGAGCCTTAGCCTTCCGCCCGTGCTGTGCTGCCTGGATTTTTGGACTTCGTATTTCTGGACCTTCATTAAAATCACAGTTTTTCTTCATTCCAACCTGGGTCCACTGCGTTCTGCCTCACCTCTCTAACTGCATCTCATGACGTGTTTGCCAATAAAAATATTGGTGTTCTGCCATAGTTGACGGAACGCCAGTGTTTCTCAACCTTCCCACTCTTGCATAGACCACACCCATTCTCAATCCTTTAAATCTTTTCAGTCTTACACAAATTACTGCATCCAGTTATTTCAAGTGATGTTAGTTTTAGCTTTTGACTTATGTCCTTCATTTGATTTCTTCTTCTGTTTTTTCGTAATCAAAGTCTTCAGCCAATTCCAACATTTCAACCCAAAATAAGCATTATTCCTGCTAAGATTTATTGCCATAAATTTAGTACATTTTTGGTCAAAGTTGAGGCAATTAAAAGTCAAGTGTATCCCATTTCCTATAGCTGATTTGAACTCATTCCATTGAGACCACACTCATGCTCGTACCGAAGAACGAGAATGAGAAGTTTCAGTGTACACCTGGTTTATGTTTTCAGCTAGATTGCTCACACTCACTCTTAAACTCAATCTAGAATCATCAATTAAATTAACCTCACCTCATGCGTGTTCCCTGGAAGGAAATTGGAGTACAACACAAATATTTTTTCCCCGTCACCACATCACTGCATTAAAGTTCTTATTCAATTAATATTTGAGCGTAACAGTGGTGTGTTCCAAGTTTGCGAAGACGAATCAGGCCTATTAAAACTTTCATGAGAAACATTTGGGAAAAAAAAAAAAAGGCAGTCTGTTCTGGAAAAACTTTATTTTCTTATGAGCAGTATGTTTCCGAACAGCAGCGTGAAACTGGTGTTTTCCGCTGTTGGTCCTTGGGGAAGACTCTGCTGCTGTTTTACATGTTTTTCTGCTTCAAAATTCTTTGTTTATGTTGACAGATAATCACAAAGCTTTTCCATAATCAGGTGACATGCTTGTGAGTTCAACCATTGCTTTAGAGATGGCGTGTTAAGTACAGAGGAACACCCAAAGTCATGGGGTTGAGAAATGCTTGACTATCCAACTGCTTGTGAACTCTCTGTTCCCACCAACGTTACCCATAAGTTCAGATTTCACGGTTTCTATTGAAATTTACTGAATGCCGGCAGCAGATTAAAAAATATACAATTTTAAAAATCAAAACAAAGAACATTCAGAGAACATAACATAACAAAGACTTAGAAGACAGAGAATCTATGACAGGCTTGTAATTCTCAGAGCCCCTGGGAAACAGAGGAACACGGAGAACCTAATTTTCCTTAACCCGTTCTTGGAACTCTGGGAATATTATCAGGGTGAGCAGCATCTGTATTGTCGTTCTCATGACTGTTGGTTGGATGACAGGGTATAGGAATGTGGGCTAGGCTGCACATGCTGGGATTCAGGTTTGATGTGAAGGTGTAACCCAAGTATTAGAGATTCTAATGATCCAGTTATGTGACAACGATCGCGATGGCAGCAGGTGCTGAGGTGGAGAATGGCAGACTGGGGACTCTTGTTCCACCAACAAGTCTCTGAGTTCAAGTCTCAGCATCTACTTCACCCATCTAGTGGCTGCTGCTGAATGCAAACGCAAGATGATCAGCAGGTTTGAGTGAATGTCTTAATCTAATTCAAATGTGATCATTAGGGATTACGGGAAGCTAAGAGGACCTGGACAGAAAGGCGTGACAAAAAATTGGGGAGGAGCTGAGCGGATGCGGAACACCTGTCAGGAATCAAGAGTCTGCAGCCACCTGAGGAATGATGATTATAAAATAATGACGAAGCGCAAACAAATACACTGAGACAGTGACATCAGAAAGACGAGATCTTAACAACAACAAAAAAAGCCAAACAACCAAACAGAACATGCCTAAAATAAGTTAACCAGAAATACTAAACACAACAAGAAGACATACAAACCGTTCTAAAATGAGAAGAACCACGCAAACTTTGGGATGACCAACTAAACTCCGCCTTTGTGACAAGGTGTGGTCCGAAGGTGTGGTCTGGGCTTGCCTGTGTTAGGAAAGTGTTAATTGGAAACCATGGAACACAATGGGCAAAATAAAACCCAATCTCGCACTGCCACTGGCAAACCAGTTTTCTGCATTGTTGTGTTTGGTTTTGAATGTCAACTAATACACTTGTACATTGCTTTATTTCGTTATGATGTCCTGGGCCAAAAAAAAAGACATATTTAGATTAACAACTCGTCCCAATTTTCTCTCTCAATTGTAATAAGGTGCCTCACATAGTAGGTGTGAGTTGTAATACTTTTTAAGAGTTATGTTTATTCCAACTGCTGGGATCTCACTTGGTCAGAACAGAAGTGAAGATAGAGCTGGGGAACCAGAAACGTGGAAACCATAGCAGCTAGATTCACTGGAAAGGGGAGGTTGTCAAGGACGACCAGCTGCTGCAAAGAAGCCTCAAAGCTAGTCTATTAATTTCAAATTGCTTTTTTTTTTATTTAAAAAAAAAAGGTTTGATCTCATAAAGTTTCAATGTAATTTCAGCTACAGGGAAAAATGTAGAAAAGAAACTTCTGAGCTCAAACACTGTCTCCACACAAAATGCTATTGCATTTGCCGTTTTGGTGAAATTAATGAAATCAGTTTTTCCCATCTTGTGAGCTGAATATATGTTTCCATCTATTCAATTGTAGCACCTTGTCATTTTAGTTTAGCAATTTTCCTGAGATCATTTTTGTTGTAAAGAGTGAAGAGAAATTTCTACTTAATCTGCGATGAACAAATAACTACATGACCAAATCTGGAGTAGTAGTAGAACTTGATATTATGATTTCAAGTAGTACACTTGAAATCATAATTTTAACACTTGGGTAAAATATACAGTATTTTAATATGCTAAACTTCTGAGAATTCTAAGAGCAGAGTCTAAGAACACATTCTATTCTTAGACTATTAATATGTCCAAATTAATTGTATGAGCTACAGTGAGACATTTCCAGTCACTTCAAAAGAATGTTCTTACCTCATGACTGCGTAATGAGATAAAATTAGGAAAAAACTATTTGTTTCTTTGATCTAATGTCTGTCGCGATCAAATCTGTGTTTTGGGTGGCCCGTAAAGCAAACTCCCCAAAGAACACGCCACTCCTATAACTGTTTTGTTTTCATCTCCCTCAGGTCTTTATGGTCCTGTCTCCTCCCTCCCTCTAGGAGATAAATAGAACACGGAGTAAACAGGTGTCACAGATTCACCTGAGCATCAGAAGACATCAGAAACAATCCACCTGCAAATCAGACCTGCGGATTAAACATCACCTATACAAGACATTCTGAGGGATTATCTTTTGCACTAAGGACAAAAAAATCTACAGGTAGGTACAACAACCAATTTAAATGTTCTTTTTTTCTTTTTATATTTTTACTATATTATACGAAAAATGACTGTTTTAACCATCTGAGTTGTGTAAAGTGGTAATTCTATAAAGAAACTTAGATAATTGCCATTTAGAAGTTCTTTAGCGATAGGAAATAATAACTCCCTATTTAGTAATTTCTTAAAATATTTTGTAATTCTTAAATGTTTAATTAGGAATATAAAGCAAACCTTATTCATTATAATTTTAAAATATTAGAAAATTTGACAAGTTGATTATCTTTTTGAAGATCTCATATATAACTGAAGCTAAGCCCTTATATTATTTAATTAAGTCATCTTACCTTTTCCAGACAGCATGGATAAACTACTGATCCTCAGTGTTCTGTTGGTGATGCTATCCTGGACACTTATGGCCACAAATGCTGAGACAATCATGGTGATACCATTTACTGCGACAACAGGGGCAGCAGTTACTACGACAACAGGAGCACCAGTTACTACGACCAAAGGGGCACCAGTTACTACGACCACAGGGGCACCAGTTACTACGACCACAGGGGCAGCAGTTACTACGACCACAGGGGCACCGGTTACTACGACAACAGGGGCACCAGTTACCAAAGCGACTACAGCAGCAACAACCGTCATACCTGCAGTGGTAAGTCATATGAAATGAAAAATAATAATAGACTGTTGGACAGAACATAAAATGATCACCTCTGAGGTTTATTAGAAGGTTTCTACAGTGGGATATTTAAAAGACATCTTCACCCATGCAGGCCAGCATTTCTCGGCAAGAATGTGGCTCCTCAAAGCTCTGTGCAGCTGAACCCTCAGAGTGCGATCCCGCTTCCAGAACCTGCTATTTCCTTTCTGCCAAGCAGCAAAGTGGCCAAAAGTACAACTTTGAGCTCTCTGGACCAACAACTGGCTACATTGCAGCTGGTGTGTCAAATGCTGTATCTCAGGTAGTGCATATTTTAGGATTCTAGATTAAAATACTGAGATTTAAACCAGAGCATTCCTCTAGTCTGAAAGGATGGAAAATAAAATAATGTTATGTTTTTCAACAGACTGCCCGTCACAGAGCCTACGTCTGCGCTAACCACAACGGTGCTGTCCGTTTCTTCACTGGCTTCATCAATAATCTGGTTCTAAATCTCACAGAGGTGAGCAAAGCTTATATACTATCAGTAGTAGGGATATATTTATCAATTTGTGCAACACATTGTTTGCATGAACATTATTGTTTTACTGTTTCTCTCTTCAGACACTAACAACAAGCGATGTGAAGGGATCAGTCAGCTCAGGAAAAATCCAGTGTACATTTTCAGCTGAGCTACCTGACACAACGACACGAGCAGCAAATTATGCTTTGTCTGTTACAACTGGAGATTACAATGCCAGTAAGGAATCACTTTAAGCATTCGCACAATTTCAGTGTGAGTTATGGTATTCACCAAAGTCATTGGTATCTGTTTGAGATCTTTTTGTGTTTTTGCATTTTATCTCAGCTTCGGGGGAACTGGGAAAGGCAAACTTCAGAATCCTAACACCTCTTGGGAACCTCTCTGATCCTACCATCAACATCACCAACTTGGTTGGAGATAACAGCACTTCTTCTGCTTATCCAGTCACACACACACAGTCATTCTTGTCAGGTAAGCTAAAGACGCCAAGGCCAGGGAGACAATAAAGGAGCTAAACCTTTGGTGTGACGCGAAAAAGGCCTTTCAACCGCTAAGATTTGGGTTATGCTTAGTCTTAAGACTGGTGGAAATATGCCAACAGCTTACCCAGAAAAATCTGTCAAAGTTCCTGAGTCAGAGTCCATTAGAGACAGTCCCAAAGTTTTCTATGGCTTCATTGTTGTAGAGCTTATTTAGATAAAGAAAGGTATTAGTATTCAGAACTGGATCTCCAACATAATCTGGCTGAATTTCAGGGTGATGACTTAAAATGGGTAAGAGAAAACGCATCACATTGCTGGTAGAGAATTAACTGTAATTAAATTTGTGCATAGTCAGTAGAACATTGTTTCTCTTTCTATCTTTACCTTTACGTTTTGCCAAAGTCTCACGTGAAGACTGTTCTCAAGGCTTTATGCAGCAGGCATCTTTTTTAGATGTTCTCTAGATCTGCTGGTTCTTCATATTAAAAATGACCAAGACACTGAATTTCTTATTCCTTTGTGTCTTTTCCCCTACAGTTCTGCTGGTCACCGTGTGTATGCTGGCTTTCACGGCAGCATGAAGCAATTGATCTCCACCATGTTAGAATAAAGCCTTAACATCTCCATCAATGAACACAGACGACTACAATCGAAAATGGAACAGTTCTTGCACAGATTTTCATACTTTGATGAGACGAATTTTGTGCTGACTCAATGATTTTTTTTAAGAACTTTTCAAGCCTCTGATCCACTGCTTGTTGACAAGTTTACAACCCTTTGTGATTCTGAATCAAAAGAGAAATTGTGTCAAATGCTTCATCTTTAGTTCTATAAAACTATTTACCCACAGGACTGCTGGAATTCTGCTCTGTGATATAAGAGGCATGTGAAATCTTTCTACAAACGAGGAAAAACCTGATTTTTTTTAAGAGTCATATGTCGTCATGATATGTCATCATGCGTAACAGCATTTGGGTTTCAAGGTCTGGTTACTGTAGAAGCCCATTTTACTGGTGTATGTTGAAATCTTCAATTCTTATTTCTTCTGACACTACATTGTTCTTTGTTGTAATAATGGCTTTAATTGTTTAGCAGTTCCTAAATTATGAAGTCTGTGTATGGACATGTTGATACAATTAAGATGCTAAATGTGGTAATATATGTGGAAGGTAATTAAAAAATTTGCACAAATTGAATATTTTAATGTATATTTTTAAGAAAATACTTTGTCAACTTATTTATTCAAATGGAAATAAATACATCTTCTTGAAGGAATCACTTGGCCCAGCCTTTTTATTCTACTTTTCACACTACACTTTTCCACTTCTATTGAATTGTGTAGGGAAGCTCCGATCAGATTCTTTTGCTGCCGAATCCGAAACCAATCTCCTGGATTAATTTTTCACTTCCGGCATAAATGCTACTATGCGATCTGGCAAAATGGAGAAATGATCTAGTAATAAAATCACCTAATTTAGACCAAAAAAAAAACATGCAAGATACTTGCAGGGGCAATGTAGCAAGTATTAAATCAAAGAGACAACAGAAAAATCTGCTATCAGAACACAATATTAAACACCCTAAATTATACAAAGTCAAATAAATCTCACAACATTGTCTATATTAAATAATGTCAAGGAAAAAATGAAACATTCATTCAAAGCCAAATAAAGGTTGCATTAGAATAAACAATGTCAAATATTACTTCTTAGTAGCATGCCAGTCCAACAGCGAGAGCAGAACCCAGGGTCTTACGCCACTGGTCATCTAGACCGATGACCTACGTTATTTTTTGATTAGCTTTCTGACAGTGATGCTCATCCAGATGAGTGTTGGGAATTGTGCGCTGCTTTACCTGCTGTCTCACTGCTCTGGATGTCTTTTTGCTCCAGTGAGCCTTGATATAGCCATATTCCGTCAAGTCCTTATTTTCTAAATATCATATTAGATTTGTTGTGTTGATGCGTTTTGAGATGCTTCACCCCCGAGGTATTTTTCCATCGCAACATGCAAACTTCCCCATTCACTCTCAGAGCGTTAAAGTTCCACAGGACATTGCAAAGGATTTGCTGCCATGTCTTTGCATGGCACCATGCATTGTGGGCATTGTGAAGGAGATATAAATAAATTGCATGCAGGACCTCTATAGGCAAGTAGAGGTGATCGGTTTTTCTGATAGTCAACAAGAGGCAGTGATGGGCGATCACTGACCATATACTTTTTCAAGGAAATTGACTGATTGTGATCGGTGGCAGATCAATCAGCCACCGATCTAGAATTTTCACATGCTACCTGGGGCAACGGAAAATATTTAAACTTGGCCTGGCTTCTCATCCAATCTATGTCAGGTTAAAAGTGTCTCTTACGAGTGAAAGGAATTACCAAACAGTGCACTTGCCCTTTACCCTTGGATGATTCCATTTAGGCTCAAGATTCCTGCCAGAGTTGGGGGGTTTTATGAAGTTTCTTAGCTCTTGCTAGACCACACTCCTCTGGGCAGAGATCTGAGAAGTTGTTTGTGGAATTTATTGGAGCTACTATTTAAGTTTGGCGATCACAACTCCAATGACCTCTGGCACCAAC
Source organism: Phalloptychus januarius (assembly GCA_902982915.1). Lineage (NCBI taxonomy): Eukaryota > Metazoa > Chordata > Actinopteri > Cyprinodontiformes > Poeciliidae > Phalloptychus > Phalloptychus januarius. The sequence continues at coordinate 2,758,811 of CADWAE010000460.1, forward strand.
AAGACAACAATTTTCTGTAACGTCTCTACCCTTGTTGAACTTTTGGTATTTTTAAAGCTTTGTGCATTTCTTTTTTCTGAGGTGTCTGTCATTCGGTGTTCAATGTCTTTCACTACCTCCACATTAGTCTACTTCTGTCCTTCAAACACCTTCTTTGTTTGGACCTCACACTGGCCATTCTTAACACAAATGGTCTTCATCACAACCAAAGCTAATTGGTGAGATTGTTCCCTGCATCTGTGGTCCCCAACCCTGGTCCAAGGCTGTCCTGCATGTTTTTGACTCCGGCACAGCTGATTCATGATTGCATTACCTCATTTGCATTCCTGCAATTGCTGCAGAAGCCGGTTAATCACCTATTCATTTAATCCAGGTGTGCAGCAGCAGGGAAACACCTAAAACATGCAGGAGCAGGGTTGGGACCTCTGCCCTACATGCTTTGCTAAAACACCATCTCCACACAAAATGCCGTTTCACCAGAGATCCGGCTTTGATGAGCCTTATGTCATCAATTTTTCTAGTCTTGTGAGCTGAGTATGTTTCCACCTCACTTTAATTTTACCATTTAAGCCTTGATATACATATATCTGTAAGTTGCTTCTTCATATTTCCAAGTTTTAGATATTTTTGCACAGATCTGTAGTTTAGAGGGAGTCTCAAGATTTTTACTCCATCTACTTTGAGCAAATAACTACATCATCCGATCTAGACTGCAGCTCTATACACTTGAAATGAGGCTTGAGTCATTTTAACACTTGAATTTTAATATGCTAAAATTCTGAGAACATAGGATGGGCTTTGTCCTTAACATGTTTTCAGATCAATTAAAAGTGCGTTTCTGTGAAGCAATAAAATTTTCTAGAATGCAACTACCTCATCCCTACATAAAGTCAGGTAGAAACTGCTAGATTCTTTGATCTGATCTCTGATGCAATAAAATCTGTTTTTATGATGCTCTTAAAGGAAAAATGTCACATTGTTAACTGTTCCTTTCTTCCCCCATCGGTGTTTATTTCTCTGTTTCTTCCTTCTCTGTAAGACATAAATAGTGACAGAGTAAACAGGTGCCACAAATTCACCTGGGCATCAGAAGACATCAGAAGCAATCCACCTGAGAGTTGATCAAATAAAACGTACAGGATATTTTACGAACTTTTATTTTGAATTAAGAAGAACATCTATAGGTAGGCACAAGAACTATCAATATCCAGTTTCTTTTTCACAAAATGTGTGAATTATTACTTTAAACATGCTTCAACCATATGATTCTGATTCTGAACAGTTGCTATTGTTAGACACGGATAATTATAAAAAACTTAGTAATCTGCAAATTATAAGTTCTTCAGAGATACATAAAATGGTAACAATTACTTTAGTAATTTCATCAATTAAAACATCTTAGCATAAAATATACTGAATGATTTCTGCAACTTTTCTTACTATAAATATTAAAAAATTATTACTCATTTAAAATCTGTTCTAAGTGAATGAGCAAATTTATTATCTTTTTGAAAATCTTCTTGTCTCATCTAACTGAAGCTAATTTTGTCCTTCTATCGCTAAATTCAATTATCTTACCGTTCCCAAAAAGGCATGGAAAAGCGACTGATCCTCGGTGTTCTGTTGGTGATGCTGACCTGGGAATTTATGGTCACAAATGCTCAGACCACAGTGCCACCAGCTACCAACGTAACCAACATGCCACAAGCTACCAGTGTAACCACAGGGGCACCAGTTACTACGACAACAGGGGCAGCAGTTAATACCACCACAGGAGCAGCAGTTACTACGACAACAGGACCACTAGTTAGTACCACCACAAGAGCAGTAGTTACCAATGCGACTACAGCAGCAACAACCGTCATACCTGCAGTGGTAAGTTATACGAAAAACAATAATACAATTGTTGGAAAGAACATAAGAAAATGATCAAGTTTATTAGAAGGTTTCTACAGTGGGATATTTAAAAGACATCTCCACCTTTGCAGGCCAGCATTTCTCGGCAAGAATGTGGCTCCTCAAAGCTCTGTGCAGCTGAACCCTCAGAGTGCGATCCCGCTTCCAGAACCTGCTATTTCCTTTCTGCCAAGCAACAAAGTGGCCAAAAGTACAACTTTGAGCTCTCTGGACAAACAACTGGCTACATTGCAGCTGGTGTGTCAAATGCTGTATCTCAGGTAGTGCATATTTTAGGATTCTAGATTAAAATAATTAGATCTAAACCAGAGCATTACTCTAGTCTGAAAAGATGGAAAATAAAATGTTCTGTTTTTCAACAGACTGCCCGTCACAGTGCCTACGTCTGCGCTAACCACAACGGTGCTGTCCGTTTCTTCACTGGCTTCATCAACAATCTGGTTCTAAATCTCACAGAGGTGAGCAAAGCTTATATACTATCAGTAGTAGGGATATATTTATCAATTTGTGCAACACATTGTTTGCATGAACATTATTGTTTTACTGTTTCTCTCTTCAGACACTAACAATAAGCGATGTGAAGGGATCAGTCAGCTCAGGAAAAATCCAGTGTACATTTTCAGCTGAGCTACCTGACACAACGACACGAGCAGCAAATTATGCTTTGTCTGTTACAACTGGAGATTACAATGCCAGTAAGGAATCACTTTAAGCATTCGCACAATTTCAGTGTGAGTTATGGTATTCACCAAAGTCATTGGTATCTGTTTGAAATCTTTTTGTGTTTTTGCATTTTATCTCAGCTTCAGGGGAACTGGGAAAGGCAAACTTCAGAATCCTAACACCTCTTGTGAACCTCTCTGATCCTACCATCAACATCAACAACTTGGTGGGAGATAACAGCCCTTCCTCTGCTTATCCAGTCACACACACACAGTCATTCTTGCCAGGTAAGCTAAAGACGCCAAGGCCAGGGAGACAATAAGGGAGCTAAACCTTTGGTGTGACGCGAAAAAGGCCTTTCAACCGCTAAGATTTGGGTTATTCTTAGTCATAACCGAAACATAACCCATAATATTTGTCATAACCCAACATCTGTTATGACAAATCAACAGCTTATGATCTGTCATAAGAGACTCTTGTTTGTTGTAGAGATATTATAGATGAAGAAAGGTGGTGATATTCTGTTTACATGTCATTTTAAAAATGAACTAAGTAGCTACTTTTTTAACGGACAGCCTTTGCACATTGTTTAGTTTCTAAAATTCGCTTGCCTCATTCCTGGTAGAAACAAACTACTCGACTGAAAAAAAATAGTTTTAAATCTAAATTTTCCATTGAATTCATTGTTAAAGCAGAACTGGAAACTCCCAACATAATCTGGCTGAGTTTCAGGTTGATGATGAAAACTCATCACTTAGCTGACAGAAAAGACTGAGGCAAGCTTCTCTCAAACTAGCATCATTGATTGGTGGATGGCTACCAGAAGTATCTCACTGAAGTTATTTTTACTATAGAACAGGGGTATTAGTTTGCGCCCTAACTTCTTTTGTGTCTTTTCCCCTACAGTTCTGCTGGTCACTGTGTCCCTGCTGGTTTTCGCAGCAGCATGAAGCAACTGATCTCCACCATGTCAGAATAAAGCTGTAGTGTCCCAACCCGTGTCCATCGCCTCCTGTGACGCAAGAGGAATGTAAACTGTAAGAATGTAAAACTAAACAAAAACAAATGAGGAAGAAACTGATTTTTCTTAAGAGTTAAAAAATATGTCATCATGTTTAACAACATTTAGGTCTCAAGTTGCGATTACTTTAGAAGCCTGTTTTATGGGTGCATGTTAAAATCTTCTTTTCTTACTACGTTTGACATTATTTTATTATTTGCAGTAATAATAATGACATATTTCCTAAATTACAAAGTCCTTACTGGCTGATTAGTGTCAGTAAAGGTGGGATTCTACATTTGGTACATGTTGGTGAAGGTAATTTAAAAATTTCCGCAAATTATGAAATATTTTAGTACTTTTTTTTTTTTTTATACTTATTTGTTCAATAGTTAAATAAATATATCTTTCTGAAATAATCACTTGGTCCAGTTTTTTTTTATTCTATTTTTAACACTGCACTTTCTTTTAAACATTTTCCACTTGTGTTGAATTTTCTCCACATTGTCCTTCTCAACCTTTGACTGCAAAACTTCCCACCCGTTCTACACACAGATGTTCTTCATCACACAGATGTTCTTCATCACAACCAAAAGCCAATTGGCAACATTGCTCCCTTTATGCTGGATTGTCTGAAGAGAACCTTGTGACAATCTGCTGCTTCCGGACGTCAGAGCCCAACTTGTTGTATTTTGCTTGTGCTGCCCCAATTTGTGACGATGAATTGCTTTATATGTCTTGGTACTTAAAATAGATAAAATGCTGCTCTGAGATCACTGGTCATCAAATGCCACATCCAAGATGTTCAAATGTCCCTGGGCAAACGAGCAAAATCTCATCAAATTAAAAAGCTATTTGCCCTGTAACTTCCACCTTTAAGACCTTTAAGCAGGTAAACTCACCACGTAACTTACCACACCTGTAACAGTTTCTTTCACTCCCCTCAATGTTAACTGTAGCGTCTCCTCCCTCTACCTGAGGCTTTAGTAGTGGCCCAGAGTAAAGAGGTGTCACAAAGTCACCTGGGAGTCAGAGGACATTGGACACAGTTCACCTGCGAATCATACCTGGGGACAAAACCGCCTCTGTTCCAGGACTTATCTTTTGCATCAAGGAGAATAAAGTCTACAGGTAGGTACAAGAGCAACCGCTGTCTGCTTTGAGAGAGTTTTCATATTATTCAGTTATTATTTAACAAAAAGGCCGTTTCAACCATATAAAGAGGTAGAACCGTTAAACACTGTTAAATGTATAAAGAAGGTTGCTCAACCCGTCATTTGAAATTCCAAAGGGACATAAGAGTAAGGCTTAATTATTTATTAACTTATTTATTTATTTTCTTTGTTCATAGATTGTTTAATATAATATATATATATATATATATATATATATATATATATGTATATCAGATAGATAGGTAGATTTTGTGCTTCAGATTCTTCGTATATGGCACAAAAACTTTCTTTTCACTCAGTGTTAGTGGTTGGGTGGGGTCATTTACTGTCAAACAACTGTGTTTACTGTATTTAAATCTCAATCTCAACAGAAACAACCCAAATGACCTTGATGGAAAGTTAACATAACTAAGTAATATCATACTTTCCCGCCTTTAATGTCAATAACTGCTTGGAATCTGTTGCGGTAGATTCCACAAAACCATTACTCTGATGGTAAAACTGCCCGTTCTTTGCAAAAAGCCTCCAGCTCCAGTAAATTCCTGGGCTGTCTTGCATGAACCGAATGTTTGAGATTTCCCCAGAGTGGCTTAATGACACTGAAGTCATTAGACTGAGATGGACCTTCAGCTCGACTCGGCCTCGTGCTTTGGGTCGGTGTCATGTTGGGTTGTTCAGGTACAACTCGTGTGCAGCTTCCAGGCTGATGAGTGAAAAGGTTCCTCCAGATAGCGTGCTGCATTCATCCTGCAATTCGTTTTGACCAAGTTTGCTGTGCCTTTGGGGCTCACACACCCTCAAAATATCAGTGATACTCCTCTGTGATTCGCAGAGGGGCATAGGAAGGAATGGTGTGCCTATGTTCAACAATGCAGCTCGTTCTACGTCAATTACTATGCATCTTTTAAACAGTTACTCTTTTTTTTTTTTAAGAGCCCTGAATTTCTGGGTTTTTCTTGAAATTCTGAAATAGTTGCTGTCTACCATACCACGTATGCTAGATCAGGGTTTGATGATAATCATGATCGTTTGGGTAGTTTCTGTTGTCGCTATGATTTACAAAGAGTACGCACTATGTGGCTTCACCTAACATTAACCGTAAGAAAATCTTTGTGTGATCCAATATATATATATACTTATATACTGAATGTATTGTATGAGATTATAAGACACCAAACTTAATAAGGTTAAAACTAGTGTTGTATTACTTAAAATATGTATAAAGAATGACACAAAGTAATTAAAGACTTTTTCCCAGATTGTCAGTAAGATACAAATGAAATAACCCATTTAAAATACTTTTCCTTTGAAAGATAATCTCATTTTACGTCTAACTGAAGCTCATACTGTCCTTATATTACATTGCTTAATTAAATTATTTTCCCTTTCCTGAAGGCATGGATAAACGACTGATCCTCAGTGCTCTGTTGGTGACACTATCCTTGGAATTTATGGTTACCTATGCCCAGACCAGCAATGCCACCACCGTGGCACCAGCCAGCAATGCCACCACCGTGGCACCAGCCAGCAATGCCACCACCGTGGCACCAGCCAGCAATGCCACCACCGTGGCACCAGCCAGCAATGCCACCACCGTGACACCAGCCAGCAATGCCACCACCGTGCACCAGCCAGCAATGCCACCACCGTGGCACCAGCCAGCAATGCCACCACCGTGGCACCAGCCAGCAATGCAACCACCGTGGCACCTAATACACTCCCAGCAGTGGTGAGAAACAAAAAAGAATAATATTAAAAGCCTCCTGAAAAAAAACAAAGTGATCACATATGAAGCTTATTGTAAGATTATTACAGTGCAACATTTAAAATGTACATCTTCACCTTTGCAGGCCAGCATTTCTCGGCAAGAATGTGGCTCCTCAAAGCTCTGTGCAGCTGAACCCTCAGAGTGCGATCCCGCTTCCAGAACCTGCTATTTCCTTTCTGCCAAGCAACAAAGTGGCCAAAAGTACAACTTTGAGCTCTCTGGACAGACAGAGGGCTACATTGCTGCTGGTCTGTCAAATGCTGCAATTCAGGTAGTGGATCTTTCATGGTTCTGTATTAAAATGTTCTGAAATCTAAGCCACTATTACAGTTTGAAAAGATTAAAAATAAAATAATGTTATGTTTTTCAACAGACTGCCCGTCACAGAGCCTACGTCTGCGCTAACCACAACGGTGCTGTCCGTTTCTTCACTGGCTTCATCAACAATCTGGTTCTAAATCTCACAGAGGTGAGCAAAGCTTATATACTATCAGTAGTAGGGATATATTTATCAATTTGTGTGACACAATGCTTGCATGGATTATTGTTTAACTTTCAGTTAATTAAACTGTTTCTCTCATCAGACGCTGGACTCAAGCGATCAGCGGGGATCAGTCAACTCAGGCAAAATCCAGTGTACATTTTCAGCTGTGCTACCCGACACAATTACACGAGCAGCAGGCCACTCCATGTCTATTACAACTGGACCTTTCAATGCCAGTAAGGGATCACTCTCAGCATTTGAACAATTTTCCTGTCACTCAGAGAGTATTTGGTAAATCAATGGTATTAAAGTTAGAAATATTCTTGCATATTTTCTTAGGTTCTGGGGAGCCAGGAGCAACAATCTTCAGAGTACTAACGCCTGTCTTAAGCCTCTCTGACCCTAACGCCAACACCACCAATTTGCTGAGCAGCAGCACTAACAGCACTTCTTCTGCTTACCCGGTCACACACACACAGTCATTCTTGCCAGGTAAGCTAACGGCAGTGGAAAGTAGGGCTTTGATGTGTCAGATGACACACGAAAGTAAGATTGTTTATAGTTTGATATCGACAAAAATGTATTTCTTTGTTCTTTTGTCTTCTCCTCCATAGTTCTGCTGGTCACCGTGTCAATGCTGGCTTTCACAGCAGTATGAAGCAACTGATCTCCACCTCTACACAAGAGGGGGGAAAAACAGACTTGTTCAAGAGTCCCAAAGCAAGTTGCCATGATTTTCAACCAGCATATCTCATCATGCACAACAGCATTTGGGTTGAAAGGTCTGGTTACCTTTGAAGCCCATTTTACTGGTGCATGTTGAAAACTTCTAATCTGACTTCCTTTTACATGATGTAATTTCATTCTATGTTGTAATCGCGGTATTATTAGCTGTTCCTGAATGATGCTCAGTCTTTACTGATGTGAATGGGCTTGTTGATACAAGTGAAAGCTAAATGTGGGACTAATTGTTGGTGATGGTAATTTAAACATTTGCACAAATTACTCAATATTTTTAGTTTATGTATAAATATATACGTATATATATTGTCTTTGTCAACTTATTTGCACAAAATTTAAATAAAGATGTATTTCTTAAGGAATCACTTGGTGCAACAGTTTTATTCTGTTTTTAACAATGCACTCTCTTTAAACATTTTCCACTTCTGTTGAATTTTCACATGCTACCTGGGACAACGGGACATGTTTAAACTTGTATTGGTCTCTCATCCAACCCATGTCAGGTTAAAGCTGTCTCTTAGGAGTAAAAGGAATTATGAAACAGTGAAGTTGCCCTTTACCCCGGGATGCTTCCATTTAGACTCAAAATCCCTGCCAGAGTAATGGGGTTTTTTAAATTTAGTTTCTTAGATCTTGCCAGGACTCCACTCTTCTGGACAGAGATCTGGAAAGTTGTTTGTGGAATTTATTGGCACTACCATTTAAGTTTGGTGATCACAACTCCAATGACCTCTGGCACAAACGAGACAACGATTTTCCGTTATGTCTCTGTCCTTGTTGAACTTCTGACATTTTTAAAGTTTCTTGCATTTTTTCTTTCTGATGTGTCTGGAGTTTGGTGTTCAATGTCTGTCACTACATTGAACACCAAACTACTACACCTTGTAGTTTGGTGTTTCTTCGTTTGGACCTCATTCTGTCTGCAAAACTTCCCACCCATTTTGCACACAGATGTTTTTCACCATAACCAAGGCCAATTAGGCCACTGATAATAATTGAGCGATTTCCGTGAAAAAGTGGGTGATGGGTGATCACTGGTTCTTGTTGGTGATCACAAAAACTGATCACCAGTGATTGTTATCTCTGATTGCTGGTGATCGGAATCGGCAGGAAAAACCTGGAAAAAACAGGAATAAACCGGATCAGAGCATCCCTACTGCCTATTTTTGAATAGGCGGTAGGGATGCACTGATCAACTTCCTCGTTTGTAAGCAACTGTCATTGGTATTATGGCAAAACAGAAGCTGTTTTGAACAACAGCAACTTGTTCATAAGCTAGATAAAATTACAAGGCGAGGTCAGCGGATGCTGATGAACTACCTACTTGTGAATAATATTCCTAGCTTAAGCTGAAAGAAAATATTTGGAATTTATATTGGCTTGTAGAGTTTAAGTCAATATGTACCAGCTCATCTTACTGAGCTAACACAGTAGAGCCTACTTCACTCTCTTACCTGCTTCTTACCTTGAACAGCAGGTAAAAAGCTGTTCAATGGCAGCTTCTTAGTGACAGCAGGAAATATCTGCAGCATTTCCTGTTGGTAGTTCTACCCCCAAAGCTCTGACTACCTTGTCTTTCTTGGCAGTTATTTCATTCAAGTGACAATCATTGTTGTCATGACTATTAATTTAGATTTGAGGTTTGAAAGTAGATAGGCCCTCTTGCTAATGTTGCTGTAGCATTCAGTCACTCTAAAATGTGAGTTCAAACCCAAAGTCTAAGCAGTTCAGTCAGTTGCTGTTCTGGTATTCATTTATAAGGAAGTTGGTAAGTAGATCAGCAACCTCTGGAGAATCTGCGAGACTGGCGCTTTAAGGTCACAGGAAACAAAGAGAAATTCAAATGACTTTAGGCCTGGACTTCGTTTCAGTTTTCAATGTTTGATTTTATAATGTTTTATTTGTCATTGCCAAATTGCTTTTTTATTTCAATGTAAGGTGTCACCGTTTTAGCTCCATATGTTTTTAGATCAATCAACTGTGTAAATTTCTGTGTGTTGTACCTTTCATGCCTCTGTAGTCAGACAAGATTAGAGAAAAAGGTTTTACTTCCTTGATTCAATATTTGACACAATTTAATGTGTGTTTTGGGAGGCCTTTTGGAAAGTAAGCTCACATGCCACACCTACACCAGTTCCTATCACCCCCCTCAATGTTAGTTGTTCTGTCTCCTCCCTCCCATTAGGGATTAAACAGCTGCAAAAAGTAAAAAGGTGCCACATATGCACCTGAGAATCAGAGGACATCTGGAAAATCCACCTGCCAGTAACCCTTGGAAATTGAGCAAAATATCTACAAAATATTCCTTCTAAGGTATTATTTTTGTTATTATACCTGTTGTCCTTAATGCCAAAGACTGTCCATTTTGAAAAAAAAATTTCTATTTTTACAACAACAAAAATAACTGCTATTATCTTGCTCTTTCCTAAAAGCATGGATAAACAACTGATCTTCAGTGTTCTACTGGTGATGCTGTCCTGGGAATTTAAAGTCACCTATGAAACAGCTGCCAGCCCCATCATGACATCAGGACCAACTATCACTGGCTCCTCTACGATGCAAACATCCTCCGGGACCGGCTCTCCTACGATGGAAACATCTTCCGGGACCGGCTCTCCTACGATGCAAACATCTTCCGGGACCGGCTCCCCTACGACACCAGGTAGCAATGAAACTACAACAATGTCAGGAATCATCCCTGAAGTTATGGTAAGGAATGGAAAATTTAAAAAAAAACAACTTATAATTGCTTAATAAAGAAAAAGAACATAAGTAAATGATCAATTCTGACATTTATTGGAGGATTTTTAAAAAGTATTTAAAATGGATGTCTCCACCTTTGCAGGCCAGCATTTCTCGGCAAGAATGTGGCTCCTCAAAGCTCTGTGCAGCTGAACCCTTAAAGTGCGATCCCGCTTCCGGAAACTGCTATTTCCTTTCTGCCAAGCAGGAAAGTGGCCAAAAGTACAACTTTGAGCTCTCTGGACAGACAACTGGCTACATTGCAGCTGGTGTGTCAAATGCTGCAATTCAGGTAGTGCATATTTTAGGATTCTAGATTAAAATAATTAGATCTAAACCAGAGCATTACTCTAGTCTGAAAAGATGGAAAATAAAATGTTCTGTTTTTCAACAGACTGCCCATCACAGTGCCTACGTCTGCGCTAACCACAACGGTTCTGTGCATTTCTTCACTGGCTTCATCAACAATCTGGTTCTAAATCTCACAGAGGTGAGCAAAGCTTATATACTATCAGTAGTAGGGATATATTTATCAATTTGTGCAACACATTGTTTGCATGAACATTATTGTTTTACTGTTTCTCTCTTCAGACACTAACAACAAGCAATGTGAATGGATCAGTCAGCTCAGGAAAAATCCAGTGTACATTTTCAGCTGAGCTACCTGACACAACGACACGAGCAGCAAATTATGCTTTGTCTGTTACAATTGGAGATTACAATGCCAGTAAGGAATCACTTTAAGCATTCACACAATTTCAGTGTGAGTTATGGTATTCACCAAAGTCATTGGTATCTGTTTGAGATCTTTTTGTGTTTTTGCATTTTATCTCAGCTTCAGGGGAACTGGGAAAGGCAAACTTCAGAATCCTAACACCTCTTGTGAACCTCTCTGATCCTACCATCAACATCAACAACTTGGTGGGAGATAACAGCCCTTCCTCTGCTTATCCAGTCACACACACACAGTCATTCTTGCCAGGTAAGCTAAAGACGCCAAGGCCAGGGAGACAATAAGGGAGCTAAACCTTTGGTGTGACGCGAAAAAGGCCTTTCAACCGCTAAGATTTGGGTTATGCTTAGTCTTAAGACTGGTGGAAATATGCTTATGATAAAAGAGGCCTGTTTTGTTGTAGAGCTAATATAGATGAAGAAAGGTGGTGATATTCTGTTTACATGTCATTTTAAAAATGAACTAAGTAGCTACTTTTTTAACGGACAGCCTTTGCACATTGTTTAGTTTCTAAAATTCGCTTGCCTCATTCCTGGTAGAAACAAACTACTCGACTGAAAAAAAATAGTTTTAAATCTAAATTTTCCATTGAATTCATTGTTAAAGCAGAACTGGAAACTCCCAACATAATCTGGCTGAGTTTCAGGGTGATGATGAAAACTCATCACTTAGCTGACAGAGAAGACTGAGGCAAGCTTCTCTCAAACTAGCATCATTGATTGGTGGATGGCTACCAGAAGCATCTCACTGAAGTTATTTTTACTATAAAACAGGGGTATTAGTTAGTATTAGTTAGCGTCCTAACTTACCGTATTTTCCGCACCAGGGCCAGATTTAGCAGGGTTTGGGCCCCTGGGCTTGAGCCAAAGTGGGGGCCCTACTTTATCATCGTTTTATATATCCTGATTTTCTTCGCTTTGGGTGGCCAGCGTTTGGCCGTGACTTACTGGTGGAACTGATCCTATCCAAACCTTATCTAGCAACAAGGTCACAACAATCAACGACTGTCCGCCATGAGAGAGGCAATTTAATGTTCTGGGAGGCCTTTTGGAAAGTGAGCTCACATGCCACACCTATACCAGTTTCTATCACACCCCTCAGTGTTAGTTGTTCTGTCTCCTCCCTTAAACTTAAGGCTCAGCACCAGTTTTCTAAAAAAATATTCAGATTTTATTTTGTGGTTTTAAAGGCTCTACGTTGAAGATGCTAAGAAATAAAGGCATAGTTTATTGTGTTTTACTGTCAGCTGCAGTAGCCACTCTGCTCTCGGCTTCCAGACAGAGCTGTCAGCTAGTGGGAGCTCTGTTTCAAGCTCTTCTTATTAAAGTAAGTTAGAGAGCTAAATATAATTGAAATACCGATAAGGACTTAGCTCCTTTTTCAACAGAAAAAGGAGCTAAGTCTATGAAAGCAATGTAGCAGTTTAGCTAGTTTTGATTTCCAAGGCATAACGTGGCAGTTTATCATGATTCAGCCAGTCATGAAATAACGAACTGCAGCCTGATTTTCATTGTCAATGTGTTTCTTCCTATTGAGCAGTGAAAGTAAATAAAATGTGTTACATGTCTACAAGTTTTTACTTACTGGAGAGGTTTTTGTTTGTGCTGCAGAGCAACAGCTAACAGCTAGCTCCTCCTCCTAGACTACGGACTGAACCATTGTTCAAAAAAATAACAAAACATTTTTTCTTTTTTTTTTTGTCTCCTTTATAGTTCTGCTGGTCACCATGTGTTTGCTGGCTTTCACAGCAGTGTGAAGCGACTGATGTCCACCGTTGCATGAATAAGCCCATAGCATCCCTGTCGACGTCTGTCGCTTTCTGCATAAAAACAACTAGGCTCAAAAATGGAATTTACGATGTACGGTATGGTAGGATTCATTTTGTACTTACTCAACATTATTTAAAGAAACAGCAACATTCAAGTGTGCATTCCAAATGTACAACTCTTTGTGATTCTGAAACTAACAGAGAAATGAAGTCAAATATTTCTATTTAGTTGTATGAAATTATTTACTCAGGACAGCTGGAATTCTACTCTGTTGCACGAATAGAAAATAAAATGTGTTTTACTTGACTACACATGAGGGGGGAAAAAACTTTTTAAAGTGTAACAAAGCAAGTTTGGGTGATTTTTAGCAGCATATGTCATCATGTGTAACAGCTTTGGGATTTTATGGTTTGGTTACCTTTGCAGTCTATTTTACTGGTGCATGTTAAAATGTTCTAATCGGACTTCTTTTCACATTATATCATTTTATTACTTACTATAATGGTGGTGTTGTTAGCTGTTCCTAAATTCTGAAGTATTTACTGGCCGACATATATGAACGTGTTAACAGGTGATACTGGTTATAGTCCCAAATGTTGGTGATTCATATATTTTTAATGAAAAGGACTTATATGTACACAAATTAAATAAAGATGTATTTTTGAAGGAAACACTTAGTCCATCCTTGTTATTCTCTCTCTAGCAATGCGCTTTCTCCACATACAGCGGGTAAAATAAGTATTGAATAGGAGACAGATTTCCAGAGGCGATATTGACATGACATTTTCACCAAGAAACATTGGCTAGACTATTGATTAGCTCCGTGTTTGGCTAGCTCGTCTCGCTGCTACGTTACAGCCGGCTAAGTAACTAAGCGAACAGGTCATTTTATCACGTTTGTTTTACTGTACCTCTGTTTTTGTCACGTTTTTCCCTCCTTTCTCTTCTCTTTCTGCCTTGGGCATCACACAATTGAAGGTTTTTAGACATGGAAGTTCCTTGTGTTACAAAACTCAGTCCACTCATGGGCGCAGTCGCGACAGCAGCAAGGGGAGGCGCAGAGGGGCGCGTAGGAACAAACCAACTAGTAGAGAATGAGGGGGAGGGGCGCGCAGGAACAAACCAACTAGTAGAGAATGAGGGGGGGGCTAGGCAAAGTATTATTATTTTTAGATGATAGAGATGATAATTTGATATCTTTTTTTTTCTTTGTTATGCAGCTAAATAATATCAAATTCCACTAGTTAGGACAAACCAACTAGAAGAGAAAGAGGAGTGGGTTATTATTTAGGCGTTGTTGAGTTGTTTTTTTTTTTTTGCTATGCAGCTCAGTTTGTGTCAGCAGTCCACAGGGAAACATAAAAAAGGCCAAGAAAAAGTAGCTAATTATTCTTTTTAAAACGTTTAGCTTAATAATATTATTTCCTAATATGACAAATTCCAAAGATTATCCTTTATGGGACTAACAAAGAATTGTCTTATCTTAAGTAGTACGACATTTTTCATATTAGGAAATTATGTTGCTGTTATGTTAGCCATGCATTATAGCGCTCATAGTGGTAGGTTTAGAAACTGCAATGATTAAGTATTTGTTAGCACATGGGTGCGTGGAAAGACTAATAGATCCATTTGCATCCACCTGTGTTGGGACTTGGAGAAGTTTTATATATATGTATAAGTTTATATTATAAAAAAAAATATAAACTTCTAGTTTTGAGTGAGTTTTATGGATGTTTTTTTTTGCTTCATTCAACTTAGTTGACAAAGGCATAATACAGAATGATTGCACAATACAATAGGTTCATTGTTACGTCTATCTACGGTTTTACAATTTGTTCTGGAAACATTGTCAGAAAGCACATTAAAGTTAAAGGTAAGTAAATAGCTCTCAACGTCACTTCCATTTCTGAGTCATCATGATGACTCAGACCAAGTCATAATGATGACTATGTGCAGATCTGCATGTATGAGTACAGAATAATTCCCTGTAGGTTTGAAAAGTAAAAGTTTAATTTTTGTGTGTTGTTTCGCATTTGTCCATTTCTGAAGAAAAAGCATGTTGACCCTTCTCTAAAGTTTGCTGCACAACATCTGGACAAGCCTGGAGCATAGTTTGGTTGGATGACGGTAAAGTTGAACTCTTTGGCTGCCGTTAACACAAAGGTCAAAATACGCCGAGCATCATCACCCCGAAATCACCATACCGTCAGTGGAGTTTCAAAGTATCAACTAAATATCAGTAAGCATCTCTGATACTTTTCACCTCTGCTATTTTACATTATTAAACTTAATTTCTCAACTTACTTTCTATGTGTAGGTTACTTGGGCTTTGGTGAAGGTGGTGAAAAATTCATGTCAACTTTAGAGATAGGGTTACTATAAAAAAATGTGATAGTTTACCCATGGTATGCCAGAAATGATCCTAAACAGGATAGCCAAGCATGTGTACACGCCCACACACACACACACACACACACACACACACACACACACTACATACTTTTGATTAAATTCTTCTCAACAAGCTGCACGGATTCAGGAACAGGAAGGATTCAATCATGCCCCAAAGCAGTTTACCGACTGTTTCTCTTGCCTTTTCAGTTGTTTTAACTCCTCCTTCCAAACTTAAATAGTGTCGCACCGTAAACAGGTGTCACATCTGTCTTTGGGAGTTTGCAGAAAGCATCAGAAGCGGTCTACCTGCAGACCATACTTCGGGGCAGAAGTTTTGACATCCGAGGAACAGCTGATTGGACTGACCACAAGAAGATTCACAGGTAAAAAAAAAAAAAAAACTCTCTCCATTGTGAAATATTTCTCATTACTTCACTAATTGCAGTACTTTAACTGTACTTCAATTACAATTGGAATTCAAGTGACTAATTAAAAAGAGAAAATGATTTTCTTCTCTTTCTCTTTATGACCTTACGTCATACCTTTTATTGTTATATTAGTAAGGATGGCCAAAATCATTTCTGGTTGCTAAAATAAACAGAATAGTTAACTTTTTTTTTTTTTTTTTTTACTTTGTTGCATTTAGTGTCACCTGTTGATGAGGAATATTTCTTTGACGGTCTGAAGTTGTACATTTGTAAGGCAAAAAAAAAAAATTTATCACTAATTCAAAAATTCAAACTTCAGCAGCAAAAATTAAGTGGTAAAATTAAGGAAATGCGTCTGTGTAATTGGTACATCAGGGCTCTGTTTCTGGGTGCAGACTTGACTTAGGTTGCAGCTTCTTCCTGTTCCTGGTTTCTGGTGTGAAGTCCTAATCCGGATTCCTAAACAGGATGTAAATAGGTGAAAATAATAAAAAATAACTTTTTTTTTCTTTACCGAAATCTACCAGAGGATTTGTTTTCGATTGTCTACAATAAACCCAGTTCTCTATTGTAAAGAGGGTCACATATACTTACATAAAATTTGGTAGAATTACCTTAAAACTCTTTGACTTGGGTAAAACATTCTTCCACAAACAGAAATATTTTGCGAAAGCCTACGTTTAAAAGTATACATGCCTTAAATGGTGCATAAGTTAATGTAAATGTATTTAGAATATAAAATGACAGTGTTTGGATTAAATGCTTTGGAAGTTGTTTTGTCTTTTTCCAAATCCATTTTGACCACTTAGACCATAATGTACCGTGTATATGCTGTACGTATAGTATGTAAGGCATATAATCATGCACAAGCAGAGTCATATTAAATAAATAAATAACGATTAGCAATATGAAAAACCTCCTTTTTTAAGTGAAACTCGGTATAGATTCATCTTCACAGGTCTGCTAAACAAATCAATCCTCCAGACTTAGAAATGTAGAAAGTGTGGAAAAAAAGTTTACTCTGGGCGATCAATTCAGAAATGAAGAGGCAGAGGGCTTTTGAATAAAACGTAGTTTTGGTAGTCGTGGGTCTAGGGCCCGCCTCTGTGAGGTAGGAACCTGGAAGCCTTTGAGGAGGAGCTGTGCCTCTGGGGCGGTGCTGGGTCCACCCAGGCGTTTTGCGCTGCTGAATTGTTGCCATGGAGATTAAAGGACTTTGCAAACATCCATCCATCCATTTTTTATACACCCTTGCCCCTAGAGGGGTCAGGAGGAGTGCCGGTGCCTGTCTCCATATACCGTTCCGGGCGAGAGGCGGGATCACCCTGGACGGGTCGCCAGTCTCTCGCAGGGCAACTTCTCAAACATGCATGAAACAATTGAGATAACACTCCCGGTGTGTTTTAGATGGATAAATCACATTATAACATGATGTAAAGTTGAAGAAATCTTTGCCGACTTGTGCTGTGTCTGCAAGGTGTGGTGCTGGGCTTTAGGCTGAAGAACTAACTTATCGTTTTAAGATGAGCCGCACAAAGTAAACAGTCACATCTGTTGCTCGTTTTCCTATTATAACGACACCAGGGTAATTTGTATTGCAGAATACAGAATAATAGTTTCCATTCAGACAACGTTAAGCGTTAAATTCCTCACAAAATAGGAAACCTTTGTCTAGATGAGTTCTGAGACCAAATGGACCCAAAGAGAGACAGCGGACAAAAGCAGCTCAAAACCAAGAGTAAAAAAGACCAAAACAAACAGATAATATTTCTGTGGTGACTCAATGGACCAAAAACTGGTTGATCGATGTAAGCGCTCGCTGATCTCAATCATCGCAGAGTGTTTGTGCTGCGGAGCCTCTTGAGGGATTCAACAAAAGGCCAACAGGAAAACATCGAAAACTGAATATGAATGAACAGAATCACAAAGGAGGCCTAAAATGTTCCAATACAAACTGATACCCAGCAATGACGCTCTGTATTAAAACAGAAACTTAAGTGAGAGCATAATTTTTCTTTGCCTTGGACAGATGAATCAGCAAAAATATCCATATCTGTTCAAACTGTTTAATAATTGGCCCGCGGGTCGTGAGAATGAGACCTCTGATTTAGAGCAACTGAAGGTCGCTCATATCGTCAACAAGAAAGTATTTATGTCACAGACTAAGGCAAAAACGGAAAAAAATAATGCCATCAACAGCTGGACCGAATTAAGAGTGAGCTGGTGCAGAGTAAGGCTTCATACCGAGAACTAAGCTGCAGGTATGAAGTAGATGTTTCTGCACTGAGACATCAAGTCGAAAGTTATTTCGCATTTGTCCAAATGCGAAAGAAGCTCATTTGGACAAAGTAAAGAATGACCTTCGACTTATCAAGACACTCAGATCGTTCTTCTCACAGAGAACAATTGTTCTTCTCGATCTGTGAGAAGAACAATCTGAATGGCAGAAGACTCCTCATTCCTCCAAAAGGAATCAATGGATACAGTAAAACATCTCCAAGGTGTACTGGAGAAAGCAAGACTTTCTTACCAGGAACTGAAAACTAGATGTGAAGGAGACGTTTCTGCTGCAGAACAACAAGGAGAAATATTTAAGCAGGGCGTAGATCAAGAGATGAAGGCATGTTCGCAGAAAATGACAAGTGACCTGAAGATTATTAACGAACGTGGAGCTGAGAAGGACATTCTCCAAAAACAACCGACTACCTTCCAACAACTGCACTCCGCCTGTGAGCTTAAATACAAATAAATACAATAAATACAATACAAGAGCTGGAACATCTGAAAATGGAGCTTCAAGAAAGAGATGAGTTAGGACCTCCAAAAAGAAAAATGGCTAAGCGTCAAGAACCAAATGAGAAAGACGCAACCCATGCCATTAACATTTCTGACCCTGCATTAGAAATGTTATGATCTGGACTGTCTCTTAGAGGAATTCCTGTCAGAGGACAATGAGGTTCCTGATGCATCTGCCAAGGAGATAAATGACTTTATTGAAGACATGCTGAGAGATCCCAGTGTTCTTGTCAGAGGAACCAGTGGAGCCAGTCGCCAAAGAAAAATCAATGTGGAAAAAGATACGGCACAGTTTGAGGTTCAGGAAACCACAAAAATGGAAGAAAAGTAAGAAAAGCAAGCAACTAGGAAAAAGTGTCTAGTTAAGTTCTGAACCATTTGCAAAACCCCAAAATGCATCACTTATTTTAGTCCCCCCAAAAAATGGCCGTGGGTTTTCTCCGGGTACTCCGGTTTCCCCAAGATTACGTCTCATATTTTAGATAAAAAAAAAAAAAGGTCAGCACGGTGATGCAGTGGTTAACACTGCATCTTCACAGAAAAGAGGTCTTCGTTCTCAACCGGCCGCCTCCTTCTGTGGGAGTTTGTCTGCTCTCCCTGTGTTAGTCTGGGGTTTTCTCCGCGTGCTCCGGTTCTCCCCAGATTAAAAAAATGATGTAAATTGCATGATGCAACCATCTCTCCATGGCAAAGTTGTAAACTGTCGTAGGAACACCCAACTATAGAACCGCTATACCAAAGGACTATAGAAATGCAGTTGGAACAGTCTAACTCAGAGATGTGACCAAGTCACTGCGTTGCAAGTCTCAAGTAAGTCTCAAGTCTTTGTCCTCAAGTCCGAGTCAAGTCTCAAGTCAAGACAGGCAAAAGTCAAGTCAAGTCTCAAATCGGGAGCTTGGAATTTCAAGTCCTTTCGAGTCATTATTTTTTAAACAATGTTCCAATTATGCTAAATGTAAATAATAGACCATGTGTTCTTCTTAAAATCGAACACACAATGCACTCATTGCAAATAAAGCAGAGTGGTTTTGAATTTAGATGTGATGTTAAAATAAATATGTCAGTCCAAATGGGTTTGAATCTACAGCCAATTTCTCATCTTAGTATTGATAAGAACATAAGCTTGCCAGACACAGAATAATGAGCTGCATTACCATCTAGAAACATTCAGAACTACCCCACAGCGTTACTTTCAGGATTCTTACAATTGTAATTTTTTTTTTACTTTTACAGCAATTTCTGAAGGATAACAAAATTACTGGATTTTGATTTGTTTTTCTATCAAAATTATACCACTTGGAGATGGTAATTCAACAACCATCACGCCGCCATTTGAAGAGTTATAACTGAAACAACAGAAGTCTTAATACACTGATTGCAGTAGACAACATATTTTTTGTCAATATAATTCACCAACATAGATGTCTTCAAAGACACCCATACCTGTCAAGTTTTGGATTTGAGAATGAGGGAAATATCTCTGCCCAGTGCTACTGTCAGAGGAGGGGGGAGTAAAACCCCTTATTTACTCCCTCCTCTGTCAGAAAGAGCCGTGGGGGGAAGGGAGGTGATATTTATGGGAAAGTACTAATACGGGAGCAGGGAGGGAAAGAATAAGTAGTTTCCCTTATGAATCCACCATCCATCCTGTGATGGAACTGGACCCAGTTCATCATTATGATGGGACATAGAGAAACCCTCTTCCCTGAGTTCAGGTCTAGATTTCTGATCCGGACCCGCTCACTGTCCACGGGCTTCCTGAGCAACGCGGTGCACATTATTTGTGGACACGTTTGAATCACCGGATTTATACAGCATGACTAAATATACCATATAAGTGGATGATAAGCGGCATCACCAAAGTAACCCAGAGCACGACATTCTGCTTTATCTAACACGACGTTAGATAAAGTTAACGTCATTGGTTGCGCTGCAGCTTACGCACACATACGTACGGAGCGTGGGAAAACAGAGGGACGGTCTGCGCATGTCAATACTAATGAGTGAAACGAATCAATGGGGCCACTTTATAAATAATATGTTTTACATTTTAAGACTTTGAGTAAAATATCAAGTCTTTTCAAGTAAACAGCTTCAAGTCGAGTCAAGTCCCAAGTCAATGGTGTTAAAGTCAAAGTCAAGTCCGAGTCTTTGAGCATTTTTTCAAGTCAAGTCTCAAGTCTTGATTTTAATGACTCGAGTCTGACTTGAGTCCAAGTCGTGTGACTTGAGTCCCCACCTCTGGTCTGACTACAGAACGCATGCTAAGTCTCTACTAAATAATTTGAGTTAGAATTAAATCAATAGTAAATACAATATATTGGAGGAAATTTGGGAGATTTGAAAACTCTTTAAGTTATGTCTTCATCTCACTGCTAAGTGTACCAAAATTTCACGTCAGAACTGATCCTGTCTATTTTACTATTTTCTGTAGGCATGGATAAAAGACTTATCTTCTTTGCTCTGTTGGCAATGCTGACTGGGAGATTCATGGGCACCTATGCTGCGGTCCCTGGAAACAATGAAACCACGGTGGCACCAACGGGAAACAATGGAACCACGGTGGCACCAACGGGAAACAATGGAACCACGGTAGCACCAACGGGAAACAATGGAACCACGGTAGCACCAACGGGAAACAATGGAACCATGGTGGCACCAACGGGAAACAATGGAACCACGGTGGCAACTAACACCACAGTCGTCACCCTTGAGGTAAGTAAAAAAGATTTTAAAAAACAATTCAAAAGAATAGCGTGGGCCATTGTAGATATTTTTGGTTAACGATGAAGCTGTAAATCACTCTATCCACTTTGATGGCTGTTATTTCTTTTGCAGACTAACATCACTAATGCTGAGTGTGGGTCCCAGCAGCTGTGCGTGTCTGAGCCCTCTAAGTGCAATCCCTCTGTAGCAGGGTCTTGCTTCTTCCTTGCTGCCAAGCAGCAAAGTGGTCAAAACTTCAACTTTGAGCTCTCAGGAGAATCGGATGGATACATTGCAGCAACTCTGACAGGTGGTGATAGTGGTCAGGTAATTGAACTTTGTCAACTCACTGGAAGATAAACGGACTAATAGGCCAACTTATTCTTTCTATTTCCATAACTTAGTCTCTGACAGCACCATTTACTTTACCCAATTTCCTCCTACAGGGAGACCCAACTTACGTCTGTGCAAATAGCAATGGCAAAGTCAAATTCTTTGGTTCGTACCTCAACAACGGTGTGCTAACTATTACAGAGGTGAGTTTTAGGTTATGTTGATAACAAACCATCAAACGTCAACTTCTGCTATGCAACATGTTTAATAGCTTGTTGGCTCCTTTTGTCTGCAAAATCACGTCTGCTTAACTTTGTAAAACATCAGTTTCACTTTCTGCTCTGCAGCTCAATGTGAACTCAGTGAAGGGCAAGGTCAAGGGCAAAACAATTCAGTGCAGTTTCCTTGCCACTGTTCCACAACCAACAACTCGAGCAACAACTCTTGGCGTTTCTGTTTCCACGGGAGAGTATAATGACAGTAAGCTCCCATCTCACAATGACTTCCCAAGAAAATGCAACATTTTAACAAGAGCAGAAAAAGTTAAAAATGTAACTAAAAACTATGTGCTTTCTCTACTCTCAGCTAATGACGGACTGGGTGCTCCCGCTCCTGTTATAAAGGTCAGCGCGGTAGACCTGGCGAACCCTAGCAATACTGTAACCAACGAGATTACCAACACAACAACCCCGGCACCAACGGGAAACAATGAAACCACGGTAGCACCAACAGGAAACATTGCAACCACGGTGGCCCCAACGGGAAACAATGGAACCACGGTGGCAACTAACACCACAGTCGTCACCCTTGAGGTAAGTAAAAAAGATTTAAAAAAAAACAATTCAAAAGAATAGCGTGGGCCATTGTAGATATTTTTGGTTAATGATGAAGCTGTAAATCACTCTATCCACTTTGATGGCTGTTATTTCTTTTGCAGACTAACATCACTAATGCTGAGTGTGGGTCCAATCGGCTGTGCGTGTCTGAGCCCTCTAAGTGCAATCCCTCTGTAGCAGGGTCTTGCTTCTTCCTTGCTGCCAAGCAGCAAAGTGGTCAAAACTTCAACTTTGAGCTCTCAGGAGAATCGGATGGATACATTGCAGCAACTCTGACAGGTGGTGATGGTGGTCAGGTAATTGAACTTTGTCAACTCACTGGAAGATAAACGGACTAATAGGCCAACTTATTCTTTCTATTTCCATAACTTAGTCTCTGACAGCACCATTTACTTTACCCAATTTCCTCCTACAGGGAGACCCAACTTACGTCTGTGCAAATAGCAATGGCAAAGTCAAATTCTTTGGTTCGTACCTCAACAACGGTGTGCTAACTATTACAAAGGTGAGTTTTACAGTTGCCCCATCAGGTTATGTTGATAACAAACCATCAAACGTCAACTTCTGCTATGCAACATGTTTAATAACTTGTTGGCTCCTTTTGTCTGCAAAATCACGTCTGCTTAACTTTGTAAAATGTCAGTTTCACTTTCTGCTCTGCAGCTCAATGTGAACTCAGTGAAGGGCAAGGTCAAGGGCAAAACAATTCAGTGCAGTTTCCTTGCCACTGTTCCACAACCAACAACTCGAGCAACAACTCTTGGCGTTTCTGTTTCCACGGGAGAGTATAATGACAGTAAGCTCCCATCTCACAATGACTTCCCAAGAAAATGCAACATTTTAACAAGAGCAGAAAACGTTAAAAATGTAACTAAAAACTATGTGCTTTCTCTACTCTCAGCTAATGACGTACTGGGTGCTCCCGCTCCTGTTATAAAGGTCAGCGCGGTAGACCTGGCGAACCCTAGCAATACTGTAACCAATGAGATTACCAACACAACAACCCCGGCACCAACAGGAAACATTGCAACCACGGTGGCCCCAACGGGAAACAATGGAACCACGGTGGCAACTAACACCACAGTCGTCACCCTTGAGGTAAGTAAAAAAGATTAAAAAAAAACAATTCAAAAGAATAGCGTGGGCCATTGTAGATATTTTTGGTTAACGATGAAGCTGTAAATCACTCTATCCACTTTGATGGCTGTTATTTCTTTTGCAGACTAACATCACTAATGCTGAGTGTGGGTCCAATCGGCTGTGCGTGTCTGAGCCCTCTAAGTGCAATCCCTCTGTAGCAGGGTCTTGCTTCTTCCTTGCTGCCAAGCAGCAAAGTGGTCAAAACTTCAACTTTGAGCTCTCAGGAGAATCGGATGGATACATTGCAGCAACTCTGACAGGTGGTGATGGTGGTCAGGTAATTGAACTTTGTCAACTCACTGGAAGATAAACGGACTAATAGGCCAACTTATTCTTTCTATTTCCATAACTTAGTCTCTGACAGCACCATTTACTTTACCCAATTTCCTCCTACAGGGAGACCCAACTTACGTCTGTGCAAATAGCAATGGCAAAGTCAAATTCTTTGGTTCGTACCTCAACAACGGTGTGCTAACTATTACAAAGGTGAGTTTTACAGTTGTCCCATCAGGTTATGTTGATAACAAACCATCAAACGTCAACTTCTGCTATGCAACATGTTTAATAGCTTGTTGGCTCCTTTTGTCTGCAAAATCACGTCTGCTTAACTTTGTAAAACATCAGTTTCACTTTCTGCTCTGCAGCTCAATGTGAACTCAGTGAAGGGCAAGGTCAAGGGCAAAACAATTCAGTGCAGTTTCCTTGCCACTGTTCCACAACCAACAACTCGAGCAACAACTCTTGGCGTTTCGGTTTCCACGGGAGAGTATAATGACAGTAAGCTCCCATCTCACAATGACTTCCCAAGAAAATGCAACATTTTAACAAGAGCAGAAAACGTTAAAAATTTTTACTAAAAACTATGTGCTTTCTCTACTCTCAGCTAATGACGGACTGGGTGCTCCCACCACTGTTTTAAGGGTCAGCGCGGTAGACCTGGCGAACCCTAACAATACTGTAACCAACGAGATTACCAACACAACAACCCCGGCACCAACAGGAAACATTGCAACCACGGTGGCACCAGGGGTTGTCATCCCCCCACTTTCGGTAAGGGACGCGCGTGTTCAGAGAATTATTACCAAATGGAAACAAGAGTTGTTGTTAAAAAGAACGAAAAGCTCAGTTTCGACAAACATACCCGGAAACCCAGTAGAATTGACAGTGGCTTCTAGAATGGCGAGCTTGTCCCAAAACACAACAACTGCAGCTTTTATGCCAAACATTACCTTCTGTTCTTATATCCAAATATTTCGGTTTCAGACCTGGCCTGGCATTCATATTTTCTCTCAAGGGGAGTGAAGGTTTCATCCTAGCCCACCTTCCATTGAAGCTAAAATTAATGTCGTTTCTTCTTAATTGTCAGCGGTCGCATGAGGCTATTCAGGGTTTCCCCCGGTGTATTGTAAGACTGGCGGGCCGCCAGGTTTTACTTGAGCCCCAGCAGGCTAATAATTGCTTATTTATTTAAGTCTTTCTAAAATGTTTGCATTTTTTTTTTACTTTCTAGTTGTTAATCTTCTAATCTTTCAAAAACACATAATTATCAAGTGATTTTTTTTTCAAATTTCTTGTCAACTTTCAACATTTTTTAACTCAAGAACACGACAGGCCGCTGGAGGAACAACTGCCCCAGCACCCAACCACCGGACTTGCGCATAAGTTTTCTGTGGGAAACCTTGCTAGTGTAGGGTCTGATGAGATTTTAAGATTTTTAGGACATCCTACAATTGCCCATTTTGAGGATAAAATTGCATTTTAAATGTCCTGCAATTGAAGACAGCAGTACTGTCTTCAACAGCAGTACTGTCTTCAATTGCTAAATATCTATATCTATATGTTTAAATATGTGAGAAAAGAAAAGATTTACACAGTATCATAATATTTTCCCCCACATAACTTTAAGAAAAATGCAACTTTCCTTTTTCATAGTGTTTTCGCTTTTTTTTTTAAGTACGAGGTTTTAATGATTCGCCTTCCCTGTTGCAGACAACTATAACCCAGCAAGAATGTGGCTCCTCAAAGCTCTGTGCAGCCGAACCCTCAGCGTGCAATCCCGCTGCCGGAGACAGTTGCTATTTCCTTTCCGTCAAGGAACAAAGTGGGCAAATATACGACTTTGAGCTCTCGGGACAGTCAACGGGCTATGTTGCCGCTGGACTCTCGACGAGCGCAACCCAGGTATTTCACATTTGAAATGTGTAGATTTGAATGTTTCCGGACTGCAGTACAGTTTAATCTAAATCGACGACACTGATCACATCACGTTGTTGGGTTCTGCAGGCTGCCAGTCACAGGGCTTACATTTGTGCAAACGACAACGGCAAAGTCAGATTCTTCACTGGCACCATTCAAAATTTCGAGATAAGCATCACAGAGGTAAGTTAAGCTGACACTGGAATGGTAAACGGGGTTGGGTGGGGTCCATTTTTTTTCCTGAACACTCGAATAATCAAACTGTTTCTCTCTTCAGTCGCAGAACTCAAGCAGTCAGCAGGGCTCAGTCGACGGGGGCAAAATCCAGTGTAAGTTTTCATCTGATCTACCAGACACAAACCGCCGAGCAGCAAATTACGCTTTGTCGGTTTCATCTGGATCCTATGACGCAAGTAAGCAATCACTTTAAGCACTTATCAACTGTTTTCTAGAGCTAAAAGAAAAAAAGAAATCATTTACACTCCAATTAATGTTACTTTTGTTTTCTTTTTCTATCAGTCACTAAGAAGCTGGGAAGAGCGACATTCCGGTTGCTGACAAGTCTGACAAACCTGTCGGATCCTGCCGCCAGCCTCACCAACCTGCTAAACAACGGCAATAATTACGCTCCTTCTCTGGTTTTGCCTGGTAAGCTAAACAGGATTTTTATTGGTTTCCTGATTGTTATTGTTTTTTTTATTTAAACTAATTAATTTGCCTTATTTTCTCCTCCCTATCCTTGTAGCTCTGCTGGCTATGCTGACGTTCATGGCAATGTGAAGAAACCACGCCGATACATTTTCCAGTGACTTATGGTTTATGCAACTAAAGAAAAATGACTAAACCTGACAGTTTAAAGTTGATCTATTATTAATTACTCGAATGTAAGACTTTAGGTCACTGGAGTGCAATTAACCAGCGCATCCTGTTGCACTTTTAAAGAGTTGCAAGAAAAGTGGTGATTTATTATTTTTTTTCTTAATCAGCATAAGTCAACTTTGATGTGATTTGATTTTGATCTATGTAGCAGGACTGGGGTTTTGAGGTCTGGTTACTTTGTAAAGCCTGGCGGTTTTTGTTAAAATGTTGTGTTTCTTTCATTTTTTTAAATAAAATTGTTAGTTTATTGAAAAACAGCTCGTGTAAATCCACACGTAACATTTGTTCTGCAAAGTGCATTGCTAAAACCGATGCCATGGAAATGCTGTATTTGTTGTGATGATATAGATTAAGTTATTAATAATGTTCAGGTGTTTAAATTATGAAGCCGTGACTGGCTGACGTTGTATACTTGTTACGCGCAAACAGAATGAAAACGGATGTTGTACATGATGCCAAAAATTGGTGAGTTAATCATTTAGACCCATGCTAAGATTACCAGTTTTTTATTTTTATTTTCAGTAGTTGAATAAATCTATTTTCATCTAAACAGTGCAGTCTTTTTTTTTCTACAAATTTTGGATTTTAAAAACAATCAAATTTTCTTTCTCGTCTTTTTATATCCTTCAATATGAGCCTTGGTTAATACATATTTGTTGATGACAAATGGTGAGTGGTTGGCAGTTTTGACTGACAGCACGCAGGTTGTTAGTTTGAACTTGCCAACTTGTCGAGTTGGCATTTTCTCCTCAGGCTCCACCAAGGCGTATTCTGGTTCTGGTGCTGTAGTGCAAGCAAGAGAAATGGATCAACCACAGCAGCTGAAAATGTAACAATTGTTTCAAATTTGGCCCGAAATAAAACCAAGTCTAATGGATTATCAAGTGAGAAATCACCCTTATGTTTCTCAAAAATACTTGGGCAGGTTAAAATAATTGGATTAGCTGGAGTTAATTATTAAGCTTAATGTGTGTATGTGCGTAGAAAAACATGACATAATACTTGTTGAGGTGCCATAAACTGGAAAGTAACCCAATATATTTCTTTATGCATTCTTAAATGTCACAACATTTATTTCCCTGTTAAAAGTTTGAGGTTGTGGCTTTATTCAATTATACAATAGATTTTTCTTTGAAGTCATGCAGCTCTGATTGATAGGCTTTTGTGTACAGCTACCGATTCACAGAAGGAAACTAAAGACTGAAAAGGAAACGCCACAGATCAAAACCAGAAAATATGCAGCATTATGTGTGCGACTGACCTGTAGTAAACCTTTCCAGTCACTCATGTGAAAGCTACTAAGACAGCCAGTCTAACGAGAAAAATCCACATTGCATGTCTTTGACAAAACCTGATCCGCGATAGTTTTTCTCTGCCTTGTTCATTTGTCTACAAAAGTCTCGAAATTATAACTCTTTAGTTATTGTGTGCAAGCAATTCAGTAATTCTTCATTAATTCGCAGGATTGTGCGCCTGCCTCTTCGGCGGCGTGTCGGCCTCTCTTTAGTTTATCTCATCTGCAGCCTTTAATCACCACCTTGCAATTGAAGTTCACTTAGCGAGAAAAGCCTCTTTCAAAAGTGAATAGTTGCATGCGACCGATGCCAACAGAAAACGAACAGAGTTCTTCCTGTCCGTATGGGGAGTCTTTCCTGTTCAACCGGTTGCTCTGACCTGAACTGCTAGTTTGAATCTAAGGGACAGGATTGTGATGGAGAGGGTGTTGCTATGTGACCAATGGAAGAGGTATGCCTTCCACCGCGAGAGTGATTGAGGTGTGTGCACAATATCGCAGCACTTTTATACAAGTCGTATTCGAAAGGGTTTCCGAATGCCTTCAGAGTACATTCGGAAAAGCAGCGACAACACGTCACTTTTTTCTACGTTTTTAATCTGTTCTACTCTGTAACAGATTAAACTCTGTTACAGAGTTTCATTCATTTGTTTCCTTAAAATTGAACACCCAATGCCGTGTGATGACATAGCAAAAGAAGGTATTTTCTCCTTTCAGCCATTGTTTGTGGCTATGTATTGGTAAAGCAGACTTGGTGGCAAAGTTTCCTCTCAGCCTGGGGTACTTTCTCCAGTTTTTCCGTACATGGAATGCCTCAGCACCAGCATCTTCTGATTTGCTTCACTATGTTTTGAAAGCAGCAAAAACAATCCATAGGTGGAAGATGGAACAACTCAGATCTTGGGTCTACAGAGGGTGAAAAGGTTTGCTTAGAGGCAGGACATGAGATGAGGGGTCTGAGCTAAATTGAACATACCGAAGATGTTTCAGTCACTCCAATTTGTTCAACATTATATATCTCCACTGAAAAATCTGGACAATTTATCTTTGCTGATGATCTTTGCGCCTATGAGGTTGGAGGTACTTTCTTGCCAGATGTCACCCTGCTCTCTAGCTCCCTCCAGTGGCTTTACCAGATTAAAATAATTTCCCTCCCCACGCTCCACCTCAGAGAACTTTACAATCTGAAATGTCGACGTTTTCCAGTTCGCACAAAGAAACCATTGCGAGCAACATTCCCCCGTACGTCGCTGCACTCGCAGAAGTTGTTTTTTTCTGTTTCTCCGGCAAACAGTAGCCTCGTTTTCATACGCCTGCCAGAAAAGGTGCATTGTCCTCGTTTTCGAAAATCCATCAGCTTCCCTGTCTGCAGTTATTGTGGTAGGATTAGATGGCAGGACGTGAATCATGGCTTACTGACATTATTATTTATTGACTAGGTGGGGAGTTATAGGAAAGTGAATGACTAACGCAAAAGGAGTGAAGACTTTCTGAGTTTAGCTCAAAATCAAACCGGAGCTTCTTTAGCACAGAACGAGAGAGTTCAGTCCACTTCAGGCCTCGGTAGTCCGCTGCTCAGTTCTCTAAACCCGGATCTGTTCGCTGGCAAAAGGGCGCTCAGTCATTGTAAAACCCAAGCCGCTCCGGTTGAAAACCTTCATCAAGGTTTTCATCGTTTTGTGTGAGAAACGTCAAAGATGAGGAATAACCGAAAAGATAAACTAAAGACAATAATTCATAAACAACCTCCATTTAAAATAAACCTGTCCAATCATCTCTTTTGACCCATTGTACTGTAGTTAGTACCAAAAGTACACAGTCCCAGACGGACAATGGCTTTATTGTAGCCTCTGATTAAAATAAACTCATGCGCTCCTCTACTTACAGTTTATCTCTGACCCATTATGTTATAATTACACTAATGGCACCAATCACAGATGGACAATCATCGCTATCACATCATTGCGAAAGCGTCAAAAACGGGACAAAATGTGATGCTGGGTGCGGCGCAATCCTGAGCCTTTGACCGGAGGCCAACCAAGATGACCGTTGCAGGAGTGACTCGAGGGTTGCATAAATTGGGACGGTGAACTCCCAGAGACTGAGGGCGTGGCGCAATAACGACTTAACCTGGCTCTACTCGTCCTTCAGGCCTGGTTTCTGTACAGCAGGTGTGACCAGAGTCAAGTCATTATCCAAACTAAACAAGGACATAAACAGCAACAAATAAAATGAATAATACAAAGACTAAGAACAGTAATTATATTTAGAAGAAGAATTAGTTGTTGTGCATACAGGTAATAGTCAAACAACATCATCTCGTCGGTCCATCTCACATTGTATTCACATTCTCCAAACTGTAATTAACCTCCTTTCTTAGTGTGTAGCAATCCGTATGACCCACTTGTTTTTTGATTTGAATCAAACTTATGATTATATCAAATGTGTATGTTGCAAGAAGAGTCTTAAAGTCGGTGCTGAACTCAGATGGAAAAAAACTATTCAAGTGGACCAGCTTGTTTACTCTAAGGGAGGGAAAGTGAAACTGAAAATGGATACTTTCAAAAACCTAACATCAGTGAATGAATAATAAATAATATTGCGGTTTAAACATTAGCTTACAAAAGTACTTTTAACTTCTGAACAGTTTTTTTATTTTATTCTTCTTCACTTTGCTATGAAACAACCCGCAATCTCAGCACATTTTAATTTGAATGTGTCAGATCAGCAGGAAAATCGGAGTGATGGGCGAGGAGGGAAAAGGACATTATGTTTTTTAAAAGCGGTGTTTCAGGTTCCTATCCACTCAGCCACATTGGACGTACACTACAACGTACAAATATTTTGGGGAGTGCTAAAAAAAAAATAACAAGAACAAAAGAAAAAACCTCCCCACAGTCTTACGCTGCCTCCTTTTTATTTAACAGGATGATACATACATAAAGCATGTGGCCACAAAGCTTTAGTTTTGATCTCATCTGACTGCCTGCCACAAGGTTTTCTGTGTCACCTCCATTGTTGTAACGTCACCAAACGAGGAAGCATTCAGATGGTCTAGATTCTATTGCAAAAGAGAGAAAAAATTTAAAATAATATTGCTCTAATCAACACATTAAACTTTAAATAAATGTTTTCATGTTGCAACCGGCCTTCCGCAGTGGCTCTTAAAAGCTGTGACTAAAAACAACAATAATAAAAATTAAAAAAAATCAACTGAACTTTTTAAAATAGACATAACAACAAATGCAAGTTTTAGCAAGTTTTCCGCTTTTTCATTCATCATATTTTAGTTTCCACAACAGCGACACTTAAAATGCCACCCATTTTAATTTTTTTAGATCTACATGTATTTTTCATGTTATGTGAGTGGAAACCATGTGCAAAACATCCCATAGAAGAAAATGTAGCAATAGTTGTTTTGAAATTTTTTTGAATGTTTTTCTTTATTTTCACAACCATTTAATTTTTCTTTATTTTCTCATCATAAGGGAAATAGTTGTTCAGGTTATCTGTAGGAGGTAGTCATCAAAAACCATAAGTTGTCTTTGTTTTTTTTTAAGCTGTGTGATATTTCCAGTCTTATTTAGACCAGGCTTTGGATTTGTAGACCAATATAATATGTTGACACTTTTACAGGTTTGAAATGTATTCAGCATTTTTTTTACATTTTATGATTAGACTGCCACAAGCTCCATCACATTCTTACAAGCTTTAATTACTTAATGCAGTGGATGAATATTAGGCCGCTGTTATTCCTGGGATTTCCTGCTGGTTGAAATGCGGCTCGTCAAACACTAGAGGGTGCTGTCTGCCTTTCAAAGAGAAGGACATAAACCTGAAACGTTTCCCCCTGTCAGGAGCCTGAACACAAAGTTGAATTATTAAAACTTAACTACTGATAAACCAAAAGAGAGGCTGCTTTTAGAACTGCAAATCTGTCACTGAAAACTCTCCTATCATCGAAAAAAGTTTCTGTAAACGTAAATCTTAATATCACCTAGATGTTTTCTGTGTGGGGATTATCCTCAGAGCTCAGATTAAGTGGTTAACTAATCCAGTCTGTCAACGCTGGTTTAGATAACTTGTTTAAAGGGCCAGTCGGTAATTATAAGCTTCATATAACGTTTATTCGTCTCTCAGGGCGTGGTGAGGACTGAATGAATAACATCTGCAGGATACGTAGAGGGTTTAGCCCAAGTGCTGTTTTGTATGGTTTTGATTGATACGAGGGAAAGCGGCGAACACTTTATGCTAAAGGAAAAGAAAACCGAAAAAAGGCAAAAAACCAAACAATTCACAGCTTCCTCTGAGAGACTTAAATGATACGACGGCTTTCAGGCGTCCCTCCAGTGGTTGTCATGACGCTGAAGTTTTTTTAACTTTATACCAATGATTTAAAAGAATTATTGAAAATGTTCACATTTAGAAATTTTTTGAGGCACAGAAATAGTCAAAAAAAAATATGTGTAATTAATGACATTGTGATAGTGGTTTTATTATCTTAGTGTGCAAACACACTCATTCCTCCGCCTGCCAACAATCTCACTATGGAAGGCTGAGAAGGCCTTCCATAGTGAGAAGGCCTTCAAAAGACCTGGTGGGACACAAAGTCTCTCCAGTGAGAAATGGATGGATGGATGGATGGATGGATGGATGTTTTGATGGATGGATGAATGGATGTTTTGATGTTTTGATGGATGGATGGATGGATCCGCTTGTTACTCCAATGTAAAAGAATTACAAGTTCACGTGACCACTGAACTTGTAGTTCAGTGGTCACGTGAACTACAAGTGCTACCAACTTAATATTATTTCAAATATTGTTTTTGAACAGCTGCAACAGTGATGTGATACTCAGCCAATTCATTACCCCGTTGACAAAATATTTTTTTCCTGCACAGACTTAAAAGCTGTGTCTCTTGATTAAGTTGTTACATTCATGACTTCATAGCAAAATAAAACTGTATCTTGTGCACACTTTAATGTTTGAGATATAGAAACACAGGCTAAACACAAAAAAGAAAAACTGGAGAAATTGTTTGTACAAACATTCAAGATCTGATTTAGATTGATTTTATTGGTACTGTGTTTTACTGCAAAATGGGATCATCCATTCATCCCATTTTCTATGCACCTTTGTCCTTAGTGGGGTCAGGAGGTGCTGGTGCCTATATCCAGCTAACATTCCGGGCGAGAGGCGGGGTCACCCTGGACAGGTCACCAGTCTGACGCAGGGCAACACGGACAGACAACCATGTACACACACTCTCTCACCAAGGGAGAATTTGGAGAGGCCAGTTAACCTGACAGTCATGTTTTTGGGCTGTGGGAGGAAGCTGGAGTACCCGGAGAGAACCCACGCATGCAGAGGGAGAACATGCAAACTCCATGCAGAAAGACCTTTGGCAGCATTTTTACCTTAAT
Organism: Phalloptychus januarius; assembly: GCA_902982915.1. Taxonomy (NCBI): domain Eukaryota; kingdom Metazoa; phylum Chordata; class Actinopteri; order Cyprinodontiformes; family Poeciliidae; genus Phalloptychus; species Phalloptychus januarius. Next base: position 2,792,229 of record CADWAE010000460.1, read on the forward strand.
GTATAAAAACATTACTATAAAACAGGATTTAGTTTGTTTATTTGTTTTTTGTTGCTCATTCGGGATTTGAATAAATCTGAATCAACGTCAGTGTGAACAACAGTGGAACAGAACTTGTTGAACATTACATTTCAGGAAGGGTTCCTCAGATGGGAGTTGGGGGAACCCAGCTCGGAAAAGTTTGTGCCGAAAGCACCATCGGTCTGTAACGGCGCTCTCTCTGCAACATTTACAGCCTGCTAAGATTATCTGAGAGCTTTTAAATATCTCAAAACGTAACTTGAAGTCTATCTGGTTTCTGCAGATGTTCCACCCTTTTGCTTACCCGAGTAAGAACAAAGGGCTCACTGTTTAACTGTGTCTGAGTGACGAGTTTGTGTTTTCGTTGAAGCTTAAAACATCTTTAGGTGTTGAAATAAACCCAGGAACCAGTCGATCTGCGTGCATTTGAAAAGGGGTGGCGATTTTGGACACAAACAGAGCTCCGAAGGGGATTCATGGTTTGACACAGGCCCCTCGTGGTCTCCTGGGTGCATGTGTGGGTCAGACATCTGTGACAGTGCGGACTCAGCTACTTTACCCATTGGTCGGTCTCGTGTTTAGAAAAACAACTCTGACAATAGCTCTGGAGCTACATGGATGTTTGCCATTATCCACACATCAACGCTTTATAGAGAGCAGAGGTTTATAGATCGGACATGTTGTTACGCAGCAGAAGCTTCATCTAGCTGGTATAAAGCAGGATGAAGCTTCATACCAAAGTAACACTTTGTTGAAAACAAACTTACTATTACAAAGTATTCAGTGTAAACTGAGGGGATAAATACTGCAGATTGGTGCAGTATACCTGGGGCCACATGGGGACACATGGGGTCCCATGGAGTCATTAGAAGGGGGACCATGTGGTTTATATGAAAACAGAATTGATTTATCTGTCGCTTTTGCCCACAATAAGTGTTCTCGTTCTGCGACCTTTTTGAGTCGGATGTGTCTGAGCTGAACCTTTAGCTGCAGCTTACCAAAAACACCGATGTCGTTATAGTGTTTTTTTTTGTGGGGGTACAAAAAAACCCCAACTCTTGATCCAGGGAAGAGGTTCATCTCTGCTCAGCTCCACTTCCTCCACCAATGGGATGGAACATGACATGTGAGGACCAAAACTCTGAATTATTCTTTTGATATTACGACCCGCTTCCATTGGACCCAACAAGCCGGGAAGGTTTCCAAAGTGTATTGTAGGATGACTTTTAGATGAATGTGAAGTCAGTGCTTTCTCTTATCTCTGCAACGGGATTCTAAGGAGAGAGAAACGGTGACTAATCGACAATGTGCAGCAGCAGAGTCAATGCTGTCGCTCCGCTGACTCAGACCAAGATCCTCTGGAGCATGAAGAGTGATTGTCAGATCGTAGCGAACAATTTGGCAGTTGATTTTCGCAAAGGAGGAGCGCGGAAAAAAAGAGTTTTGGGCAATAGTGATGAAGGGTTGCTGCCAGGACTGGTTAGAGAGCAGAAGGAGGCAGAGAGACGAAATCCACCACCTCCAAGTAGGACGGAAACAGACGGCCACTGGATATACAAGCTCGATTCGACAGAGGCTTCTAGACTGAGTTGATGAAACAAACAAAAAAAGAAAGAAAAAAAAACCCCACACACACTCGACACATGAACTTGACAGCGCTGGAACTCTGACACCAAAAGCCACAAACAATCTGGCAGGAAGAAAAGGGAGCACAGAAAGCTGAGTCAGCACGCTCGAGCAACTAGCAAATCAGAAACAGAACCGTGGGCTGCAACAAGTTGCGCATACAAGCACAAACTCAGAGCAACACATGATCGAACCGGCACCATGCCTGTGTTATCCACGTTTTCAAACTCCTTTTCACTCGACCCCGGTCTTTCTTTTGAAATTTTTTAAATAATTATGGGGGCCTGGAGGCAAAATGTGAAACCGCTCCTACATATTCAGGCGGAGAGCGTATACACATTGTCTGGACCGCGTCACTGTCGGCAGGCGGTTGAGATTTCATAGTCGAGCATGCCGATTGCCTACATTTCTCATGACAGTTTCCAAAAATCAAAACACAAAAAAATCGGATGAGCTAGTTGGGAATCTTGCAGACATAGCAAGCGCCGGTCACACGACGTGCAATTGCGACTGGTTACCTTCAGCGTTATCAGTATAAAACAACTCAATCCATCCATCTTCTATCCTCCCTTGTCCCTTACTGGGGTCAGGAGGTGCTGGTGCCTACCTCCAGCTAAAGTTCCAGGCGAGGGGCGGGGTCACCCTGGACAGGTCGCCAGTCTGTCGCATGGCAACACAGAGACACACAGGACAAACAACCATGCACACACACACTCACACCTAGGGAGAATTTGGAGAGACCAATTAACCTGACAGTCATGTTTTTGGTCTGTGGGAGGAAGCCGGAGTACCAGGAGAGAACCCACGCATGCACAGAGAGAACATGCAAACTCCATGCAGAAAGACCGGGGCCGGGAATCGAACCTTCTTGCTGCAAACTGCAAAGTGCTCTACCAACTGCGCCACTGTGCAGCCCATGAAACAACTCAATGTAAACCCTATTTTCCCCGTGTGGATCAGTGTGTCATCGAGTTTGTGTCCACAGTTGTCAAAAACTGACCTTTGCGTTAATGTGTCCATTAAACATCCAGCCCTCTGGAGGGCGCACCGACCTCGAAAGTGTGGAGTACACCCGAGTATGTTGGGGCCAACATGAGACTGCTACTGCTTACGTTGCTCAACAGGTTGTTGCTGAGTAACAAATGAGTGAGTGAGTAAGTCGATGCCACCAGCCTGGCTTTAACTAGGCCGTGAGAGGCTGAGTGGCTAAAGCCCCCCAAAATGCCGTGCGGTTCTGGATTGGAGTTCAGTGAAATTACTCAACATTCTATCAGACCAGGGATGTGCACTGACAGACTCTATGAGGAGCTGGAGCACCTTTTTCCTCTGAACAAAAAAAAACTGCCCTTTTGCAATCTTTTTTATTTTTTACATTTTTTTATTTTGTTTGTTTTTGTCACATTCTATCAGTTTATTGCAGTTTGCGGACATGCAGTTAAACACATTTCAGTTTGGGTCTAAACTTGACAATCCAAACAAAGTTTAGGGCTGGGATTTGACTGGGCCATTGCAACATCTAATCTTCTTTTCAGTTGTTGTCTTTATCACAGTTGTGCTGATGGGCCCAAATCATTACCCCTTCATGACCACCATATCTGACAGTTTGCTTCCATGCTAAACACCAAGTTAAACTAAGATCCAACTTATGCCCAGCTGAGATGATTGAGAGACAAGAAGCATGTTTGCAAAGATAAAATGTATTTCAACAAAATGGGGTGTTGGACGTTTACAGTGAAATGGAAAGTCACGGTTCTCCTTGACAGCCAAAATTCCTACAGATTTAAAATGTTAAACACGCCTAAATCTCTTGTTTTTGTTTTATGCATGCATGTAGCATCTGGTGGATATGACAGCCTACATTGCGCACGCGTTTGGTCGCGAAGTTCGGAGCAAAAGGTATCAATAAATGTGCAGAAATAGGCTCCTTTTGAAGCCTAATTACATCCTCCAAATAGGAGGAAGCCGCACGCGATCACATCAACAGAGCGCAACATCAAAACAGCGGAGATTTCTTTTCTTTGGAGTCTTGGACTGGGTGGGGTTTTCATTGTCTATTCATTAAAGTTAGTGAGGAGGGAGAGGAAAAAAAGTGGAAAGTTTGAGAGTGGAGACGGACTGTGGCGCTTCTGTTAGGTGAGAGGAGGCTGGGAGGTGGAGGGGCGGGGAGGGTGCAACTGCCGAGGGCAGTCGGAGCGAAGAGGAGAGGGGAGGGGAAATGAAAATGCAGCCTGGACATTCCCACTCTGGGAAATCCAGCGCAGACCGTGGAGGACAACAGAGGAGGACATGTAACTTTTTTTTTCCCTCTTCGCATGCTGAAAACCTTTATTTATTTACATTTAAAGCTGGGAAAGCGTCAGATGAGGGAGAGGCGATGAGGGGCGGATGATGAGCGAGAGGAGAAAGTTTGGTGGAGAATGTGGAGAGGAAACGGAGAAAGGAACAGGAGCCGAGGACTATGTAGGAATTCCTGACTGAAGTCATGGTAAGTCCCCCAGTTTTATGAGCGTCTCTGCATGAAGACGCGAGTTCCCTTTTTTTTTCCTTTTTTTTGTTGTAGTCTTGTAAAGTAATTATAACCACTGTAAATATAGTGCTTGAACTCTTCCATACTAACTCAAAAGCCTCCAAATTCACCAATTAATTCAGATTTCTGTCATAAACCGACGCAAAAATAGCAGACAAATGTGAAACGGAGGGTCAAAATCACACACGGTTTTGAAATGTAAATCTGAACGGTGCGGCATGCCTTTACAGGTAGCCCCTTCTCCTCTGACACCCCCAAGTAAAATCCAGATTTTGGGGAGATTTCTACTAAAACACAAACTTCAGTTTGTATAGCTTTAACGAGAGAAAAGGTAAAAAAACAAATAAAAAAATCTTCCAACTTTAAACACCGTTTCTCCTTTTTCCGGCTATTTGTCACGCAGGGTTGCATTGTTCAAGCAGATCCAGCCCTCGGCTCATGGGACCATAAATTCCCACAGGCTGTAAATTATGACACGATTTCAGTCGCGTGACGTCGGCGACGATTTGTGGCTTAGGAGCGCAAAAGACCCGCTCTCTGGTTGCATCCGTTGGGACTGCTCACATCCCCCCCCCAACCACTAACGGTCTGAAAGACAAGACCGGGTGATGGCAGAATCATGCATGAACATAAGAACAGAGAAGGAATCCAAGAAGGAGAGAGAGAGGAATAAAAAGAGAGAAGCAACACAAGGACTGAGCTCTTGTTCCAGCTTCTGTGCTGGGTGGAGCCGCTTGGCATGGAGAGGAAGAGAAACAAAATCAGAGAGAGAGAGAGAGGGAGAAGAGGGAAGAATAAAAGCAGCAGGGCAGGGTTACTTTTTTTAAATTATTTTTCGAGACTTGGATGGTTGCAACGGTGGTTTCGGTGATGCCGCATTTTCCACAGCGGAGCAAGCAGAAGTAGAGAGGGGCGGAGGGAAAGGGAACAAGGGATGGCAACGGTCTGAAGAGAGGGGAAGAACATGTGCTCCGTAGTTTCTTCCCCTCCATCACTGCCCAGGACTGCGAAGCTTCAGCAGGAGAAACAGTTTGCAGTTGGACCCCCAAGATAACAGGTAACGGTACCTCTGGAGGAGCTGCAGAGAGCCACAGCTCAGGTGGGCTCCTCAGGTGTACGGAAGAGTGATGGGAATTAAGTCACAGCTAAAAAGAAAGGCATTCGAAATCCCACTTAAAGTTAACCTTTGGAAACAGAAAATGACGAAGAAAGCGCCCACTGTTCTCATGATGAAACATGGCAGTGGTTGCATAATGCTGTGGTTGCATAAAAACCTGCTTTTTTCAGCAGGTTAGAGGTCATGTGAAAATGGATGGAGGAGAACCCTGGGGGGGGGGGGGAATGACAACAACCCTTAAACACACAGGCAGAGATACAACAACGTTGTTTAGATCGAATTACATTATGTGCATATGTTAGAGTGGCCTAGTCAAAGCTCAGACATAAATCCAATTGAGAAATCGTGGCAAGACATTCAACGATTGTCTTCATCCAAATTGACTGAGCTTGAACTACGACGTCAAGCACGACGGTGTGAAGACAACACAGACATTCTCTGGTAGAGACATTTCCTGGAAGTGGTTCAGCTGGAAATGTGACGAATGAATCTTCTGAAAGTTCTGACTCAAGGCTTCTGAGCAAAGATCCGCTTCTCACTTTTTGCTTCTTAATAACTGCACGTGTTTTTCTTCCAATCGGCCAATGACGAGCCACTTTGTCTTGGTCTGCCGTACAAGTCGCAACGTCACAAAACGTGAAAGGGTTCCCGGAGTGTCAATACTTTCACGAGGCATCATACGTGCAAATGATGGAAAGTTAGCTCATCTGCAAGAAGGTGTTAGAATTTACCAGCAAGCTCCTCTGCACACACACCCCCATGCAGCTATACAGCCATTCAAACGTTGACACTCCTTTGCCAAGAATATGTGGCAGAGGGTATTTCCATTGCCGCCGTCTGGAAAGATTTTGTAACTAAAGGTTATGCACCAGCCCCTGATTTCAGCTAGTGGACCGCCTAATTTGGCCTAATGAAAGTTAAAACAAACAGCTCTGGCCGCAGATAACAAACCAGACGCGATCGGGATCAGTGTTGTCAGTCACAGGAATCTCGCACCAACGTTGAGTTTCCTGCAATTGTCCAGAACGCGGCGTAGCAAGGATGGGTACATTCCTGCTCAGCAATCCCAATCTTGTTGCTGTTTCACTTCACATCTTTTCCACCTCATCATCATCTTTTACCTACTTAAAGCAATTAAATAGTCGTTGCAAACCCCCAAATGTCACTGTTGCGGATTATTTTGCCAAGCTCCAGCTGTTGACATCCTTTTGAGGCTCGCTGTTTTCCCGTTTGGCGGAAATGCCCACGATAAACCAATGTTTCCACATGACTTATCTCCTCGTAGCCAAACAACCAACAAAAGATAGCAATTTGGAAAAAATGGAGCATGTAAACGCTAAAAACAGATGATTCCCCCAGGAGTTTGTAGAGGATCAGCAAATTAGAGCAAAAAGGGAGACGGGGAGGGAATGTGGAGGGGGATATTTAGTTGGAGGAAAAAAGAGAAGATGCACATGGGAATACAGTGACGTTCAAAAGAAATCAACAAGTGGGAAGCATCCGAGGGGAAAACAACACCTTTGTGCCTGTGAGACTGTATTGATAGGAGAAAAAGATATTTAGCAGAGAGTCAGAACAATTTGTGTCACGAAACACAAAATGCTGGGAATCGGTTCAAACCCTGGCAGCTGCAAATGTCATGCAGACAATTAAGAACTTTTTAACTGGTGTAATAGTTAAAACTTTCTCTTTTAATTGCTTGTTCATTAGGGTGTAGACAACTATGCTGCTTTAGGGCTTGTATTTGACATTCCAAACTAAATTTGAACGCCGATTCCAGCCAGGCTTAGAAGCAGTTTGGGAAAGCCCAGATGATGCTTTCCGGGCTTTTTAAGCGTCTGAAATGATTCCAGCTAAATCAAGATGTGATTTAAAATTAAAAGGAGGCAAATTGGTGGACAAGGAAGGAAACAACATTCCTTGTGTGACATCATCAGCAAATCTTAAAAAAAAATCAGATGGGATATCAAGGAGAGAATTGACCTCCATAAGTCTGGTACGATTCCAGATGCCTGAAGACGTAAACATGAAGCGTAAACATGATGCGAGCATCTGTAGAAGACGCTTTACAGCATCTTATACAGATGCTGTAAAGCTGGTAAAGAGTTTCATTGTCCACAGTGAAAAGGGTTATGTACTGACATGAGCTGAAAGGCCACGCAGTGAGGAAGAAGCCAATGCTCCAAACGCAGTATAGAAAACCAGATTATGTTTTGCTATTGTAAACTAATATTTTTTTTTATTTTGGTAGACATGTCCTGTGGTCTGGTGAACCTGAAGTGAAAGCATTTGACCATGATGAGTAGTGTTATATGTGGAGCTAGCATCCCAAAGTGGGAAGACAGTAGTTTCAGGATATTGGAGGCAATGTTTAGGAATGGTGGCAAATATCTTCATGCACACATTTAGTACTTTAGTACAAAAAATTAGCAATGTGACAATGCTAACATCTAGCATTGTCACATTGCTAACACATATATATATGTATATATAAATATAATCGGAGACATGTAGAGAGCCGCTTATGTCTCTCTGGCTATATCCGCACCATAACTCCCTTCAAGCTCTGACCAACAGAAACAGTCTGTTCCCGGAAGGTTCAGCTTGGGTCAAAGTTCAAAAAGTGTGACCTCTCAGCACCAAAACAAAAAGCTGTGCCTAGTGAACCAAAATTGCAAGAATGCAGCATTAATCAAACTAGATGAGATTCAACTTCGCTAACTCAAAAACATTCACGAAACGAAGAGCGACTGATGGTCCAAACCGCCACAATCATCTCCGATCCCATATGGTTTTTGTTCTACAGGAGAAATCAAGGCAGTATTATTATCTCTGCTGGAATTCACTTGGCTGTGCCGTTTAGTAACCTCGGGCAGTCTGGCTGCAAGACCCCACTATAGGTTAGGTTAGATTACAAAAGCTAATTTAGGGGAGGAAATCACTGTCAGGCTTGACTGCTTTACTTTCCCTTTGCCTGTCTGTCTGTTTTACCCTCCTTTTTTCTTCTCCATTTTTCCCCCAAATCGTCCTCTAATCTTGTCGTCCTCTATCTATCAGCTCCACATTTTGCAAAGTCCTCTCAGCTCCGTTGCTCTTCCTTTCTTCCTCGTGTCCTTCTGGTACATCTGGTTTCCATCATGGTTATTTCCCATCGATCTCTCCCACTGGTCAGCCTCCTCCTCTTTTTCTTTCTGTCTGAGCTCTCACTCACTGAAAATTTGTCTGCTTCTCTCAATCTTTTTTTTGCAAGTCTGCGGCTGCTTTTTGCTTCTTTTTTTAAACTTCTCCAACTCACACTGACTCTCAGGTTTGATGTTTTGCCAGTTATCTTCATCCCTCACATCCAGTTTACTTGACGCTTCAGCAGACTTCTTCCAGGATTGGTTTTAACCGCTTTCAGTTTCATGAAAAAATGGAGTCCTGAGTAAAAAACAGCTTTCTTAAGCTTTCTTTTTAGTCTTCTTGCAAACTTGTAATTGTAGGAGCACTCTAGTGATTTGCAGCACACACACACACACACACACACACCCCCACGTACCTCCACACACGCTATGGCGGAAAGAAACGGGACAAAGCGATAAAATGTTTCCCGTCAGGTTGACGTTTACAAGAACGGACACTCTATTCACAGTTCCGTCCATACTGAAATAATATTAATCCAACATAACCAGTTTCCCCACCGCCAAGGTTGAGGAGGTGAGAGCTTGTAAAAGCAAATATTTCACTGGCTTGCTCCACTCTTCATCTGCGAGAAGTTGGCTAGAACGACAAAGTTTAGAACTCGGCTTTCCGAAACTTTACTTTCACAGTCGCTGCTTACACGTTCTGATCAATCTCAGGGTATTTCGTCGAGCAGACTGGGTGACGATTTCGGGTTTTAGAAGTACGAGGTAGATTAGGACATAACCCAAAAGATCTGAAGCGTCAGCGGCAAGGAAAGGTGCTCACAGGGACTAGATGCAAAAAGAACATCATAGTTTCCAGACTTTTACGAGGAAGTTCTTTTTCCTTTCACTTCTTTCTTACGAAAGGACTTGAACTCGTTTGGAAGACACTCTGCACAAAAGTTTTAAAGATGGTGACATTGGCGACACCAACTACAGTCAACTTTTTTTGGTGATATTTGATGCTTTGATGTTACTGATTGCTTGGAAACTGCAATAAGTCTTGATTTGAACAGATTTTTTTGCCAGGTTTTACTTGAGGACATTTTCATGTCTGTTAGAGACTTGTGTGCACAGGCGTGTGAACGCTAACAACCCAATTTTTTTCAGAAAAGGAATGCAAGGTAACGGCTAGGGGCAAAACAATGTCAAGGAAAAATTCTCGAGAGAAACTATTAGTCGCCAACGTTGCCCTGAAGAAATTGCGGCCCGTTTTTCTTTCTGTTGCTCCAGTTTATTAATGTCAGCAGACATTCATTTCTCTTAAGGTCTCTTAAGGGGCAGAATTTCAATTACATTTACACCTGGACTTTGACTGTAGACCATGGCAAAGTATTTTCCTTTGAATTTTTTTTATATTGAATCAGTGGCCTCTTGATGAGTCAGACTGGCATTACATTCACCGAAGCTTTCCATCCAACCTGACCCCAAAACCTAAGACTGCAGCAAAAGTCCCAATAAAATACAATGACATTTGTGGCTGTAATCCCAGCCAGCATACCTGGGTGGGCCCCATATGGGGAAAAGGAGGGCAGAAAATATGGGTCCCACGTGGGTTTGCCCATGTAGGGCCACTGCCATGTAGGGCCCATGTAGGCAGTGGCCCTACATGGGCAAACCAGTGTGGGACCCATATTGTCTGCCCTCTTTATCCCCATATGGGGCCCACCTAACACTACCAACCAAAATCTATCAACCCCCTTCTCTTGTTTGGTTTAAAAAGTTAAGTGTCTAGTTCCACACATGAGTTTACTGAAGTTTTGTTCACCAGGACCCAAAGTAATAATCGTATTTGCATCTGGAAAACCAACCCATGTTGTCCACCAACACTTACCTAAGTTTAGCTATCAGCTTCTCTCCAAGTTGGAGCCCAGCGCCGGCCCGTCCGCTGTTCATTGCTGCCATTTGCTTTCCATACAAGCTAGTAGGGAGCTAATTATCGCCAGTAAATGGAGTCTAAGCAACGTTTGCAAAACAAATTTCAACCTTCTATCATCCTGAGCTTCGGATTTCTGTTCCGACACACAACTGTAAACTGCACGTGACTTTAGTTTGAACCTGAACTCTCGGCTCTATTTTCTCAATATCCATCTGTCAAAAGTTGGACAAGAAGGTAGCCACATTAAAAAACTCCGACCTTTTTCAAATACTTTCCTGTTTATACAGCTCATTCTGCCCTCCAGCGTGGCTAACCGCGTTTCGTCTATGTACACAAAACAAAACCCAGAGAATAATTCTTCCTGCTCCTGAACCCGGTTCCTCTGCCATAAAAGAACCCCCCTAACGCTCCCCACACCCACACCCGCACCGCTTCCAGCTCATTCATTCCTGGCCGTCTCTCACTCGCCGCTAGTCTCTTTTTTTCCACAGACCCTGCTCTCTCTTTGTTTCGTCTTTTACGAGCGCTCTCGATCTATCCCCCTCGTTCGTCGTAATTGTTCGGCCCAGTGTATGGAGAATCCAGACGTAATTGTTGTCAGATGACATTCAGAAAGGCTCGTCGAGGCGAGGTTCAGCAGGGGAGGGGGGGGGAAGCCTCGGAAAGCAGGGAAAGAAACAGACTTGAATGTCTTAAGGGGAAATGCGAGGGGAGGGAGCAAAAAAAAAAAAAAAGAAAAGTTACAGGTTGCCATGCCAACAGCACAAGCAGAAAAATAAACAGCGAGGTCCTCGTGCTTCGCCGGAGCTGGGTTCTCAGATGAGCCCGCGACACTTCTGCATCTGTCCGGGGAGTTTACACTTTGTTTTGGACTGAGAGAGGGGGGTAGAGGGTCACTGGCCGGCGGAGGAAATGTTTGACACTCCCCAGATCTTACAACAGGAAGCAGAAAGCGGCGTATCTGTGTATATTAATATGTGTGGGTGTCAGCAACGAGTGAGACGAGCCGGCTGCTCAGCAAGGCACGAACCCAGATGTGAGAGTCCAATCAAGTGGTCCACTTTGGGATTGTCATTAACCCTTTCCTCACTATCTCTGTGTAGGGTTCGGAGGCAATGGAGGACTGCGTGCAGGGGGCGCTCTCGTCACTTTACCCGCCGTTCGAGAGCACGGCGCCGCCCCTCCTCTCTCAGGTAAGATGACAAGTATTCACTGTGCATACAAGTTTCCAAAAGTGTGTACTATTCGGTTAATGGGAGGGTTAGAGAAGAAGCGCTCAACCCAAATTTAGCCAAAAGGTAGAGTTCCTGGATGACCAAGGTTACACATTTTCCACATGTACCTCTCAAAAGATTGCTTGAAGTTTAGCCTATTCCTTCTGATAGAGCTGTTGTAACAGAGTTAGTTTGTGAACTACCCATCTCATATAACAGCTTCCTTAAAGTTTTGCCCACAAATGTTATAGTAAATGGAACTAAAATCAGGGCTCTGTGATTTGCAAACATTACCTTTGTAGCCTTTAAGCTTCTTCACAGCCAACCTGGTGGTAGGCCTGGGGTCATTGCCCAGTGGGAAGACCCATTTGGGCCCAAGCTTTAGCTTCATGGCTGATGTCTTGAGATGTTACTTCAATATTCTTTCTCCATGGTGCCTTCTGTGACCCGGCTTGTGATGTTGCCTTTGGATTGATGACCTCTTCCTTCCTAAGTGGCGTTTCAGCCTGTACGGATACAGGATTTGCTTCTCTCTGGATAAAGAGACTCTCTCACCAGCAAAAGTCAGTATCATCCCAAGGTCTTGCGCTCTTCTTCTTGGATTGAGACTCAAGTCTCTCTCCAAAACATGTTGATCCAGACAGTCTCCTTCCTCAAAAGGATGATGACTGGACATGTCCATGATGTTTATGTTGGCATGCTACTGGAAGCAAAAGACACTTTTAGACATCTGGAAGTTGTAACCAAGGGTGATTCAGATTTGTTGTGGATTTTCAGTTTTGAGACCTGCAAGATTTCAGTCACAATTGCCCTCAAGACTTGTTTTCCCATAGAAAATGAGTGTACTTCAGACTTTATCGGTTATTCAACTTCAGTAAATGCTTTGTTTCCAGCCACTTTTCTTTGTTACCATGGGCTGATGTGATCTCAGGTCACATTCTCAGAGCTTTCCCACACAAAGCCAAATCGGTGACAAGAACAACCCATGATTGGAACGACATTGACACCCCTTCAACTTCATTGCCTCAGCCTTTAACTTATCTATGTTGTATGCATTGCCTACAAATAGTAGTGGGTAATTATGACTTTATGAGGTTTTTAGTTAATTTTGTTGACAAAACCTAATCGAAAAAGTGTGACGTGAATTGTTTTTCATGTTCTCTTGCTTGCATACCCCGAAATAAAAGTGAGGTCAGACTTCATGGAGTGAAATGGAGTGTAGTGTTTTAAGGAAACCAGAAAGTTTTACATGCAAAAGATGTAAACCTTGATAAGAGGTGCAGATCTACCCATGTGCATGTGTTAGCGGGGCCCAGTCGATGTTCACTCCTAAACCCTTATGAGAATAGGAAGCAATATTTGAAAATGTATTTTATTTTTTTTGCCCATTTCTTTTCTCAATCCTCCATCGTTTCTGCAGGTCTTCTCGGTCCTGGAGTCAACTTATCAACACGACAGCCTGCGCTACCTCCTGGACTATTTCGTACCTGCCAAGCATCTCCTGCACAAACTTCAGCAGCACGCCTGTGTGAGTTCCAGAGTGCAAGCACTCACGCTGCATAGCGAGAACACCCACAGCGGCGAGTAATCAGAAGCAGAATCTGCTGTGGGAAATGTGTCAGCTTCTTGAATCCTTTGGTGAAAGTTGTCCTTCGGTGATGTTTATGCTCATGGCCCCAGGGGAAAAGGTGATTGACCAGACGGTCCAAATCGAGCCTCGAGTCGTCAAAGCAAATCGAATCTTAAGCTTTATAGAGGTCGCGGGGTCGTTCAGCTGAGTTTAGAGAAATAAATGGAGTATTTAAAGTTGGCTTAGACACATCCATGTCGAGATTTCTGTTTTCTTCGTGAGGATTAACATAAGGTCAAGATCACGGAAGCTGAGACAGGAGTCCCATCTACTCAAATTCTGAAGGACAATGCCTTATTGGGTTTTTTCTTCTTTTGTTAACTTCTAATCTGATCATTATTATCGAGTTCTAAAGTGAAGTCCTGCGCACCGTAAATACTTAAAACATATTTCTTGCTCATTCGAGTTTGAATCCAGTATGAAGGCCTGTGGAGAAAATCAATGAAAATGAAAATCAAAACAAATGTTTAGTTTCTCAGACAGTATCTTCTTTTATATTCCTTTATTTTATTTTGAGAAATGGTTGTCCCATTTCTTAGCAAAACTCGTTTTTGGGTTGGATTTAAATAATTTTGATTCTAAATCAGCCAGGAGTGTGAATCCATCTGAGTCTAACCGGACCTCTTACCAGAAATATCTTCTAATTCCCTCGTGTTTAGACCAAAGCTCTATTATTTGTAGTAATTTGAGACAAAGTAAACTTCCTAAGCCACTAAAGCCTCTAAAAGCAATTACAAGGATTAGCAGTTGGTATACCGTTTGAAAGTATTTCCAGTCTAACACATGCTGGACACATCCTGGACCATGTAACCAGACAAACAATTTTTTACCATCCCAAATTTACATCCAAACAAATCCAACAAGCAAAATGAATAACAATACTTTTTGGAACACAAAGCAGTGTGTCCAATACAGGAGAATGTAGAAAACCAAAACAGATTCCCTCCTTCTTTGGTTTTATTTGTATTTCATTGACTGCAGTACAGCGCCACGCACAGGCCAGTGTTGGTTACTATAAATCTGGATCAAGAATAATAAGAACTTTTTGAAGAACTTTTTTATGTGAGGACATACATGCAGAAAAATGAAGCATAAGCGTTATATTTTGCTTTTTAACTCAACACTTCAATTGACTCCTAGTCTTTAACCGTAACCTTAACCCTAAAAGTAAAACACCATGATAAAGACAACCGTTTGTGAACTTTGTCTAAATCGAGCAAATTCGGGATCGGACTAGCCAAAGAAATGGTAAGCACTACGCGCTCAAGCAAAACTCTGACGCTTAAACTTAGCAATTTCTTTCATTTTACTTTTACACTCAAAGGCAAAACAACTGATGGGCTCCAGTTCAAGGGTTCTTGCCTCAGCTTTCTCGCATTTCTCCGTCGAGTTTTCCTCTCTGGACTCTCGGTAATAATACACGCCCGCATGCAGGGGCTGTGAGCGAACGATGTTTTCATTGTCGCTGAGTGGAGTTGCCTGGGACGGGAGTCAGACTCTGAGTCATGACAATAATTCCTTCCATATGTGATTGGGTTACTGCTGTGAGAGAAGGAGGAACTCGCAGAGCGGTGCTGGGGCTTTGGATGAGAGAATGGAGAGAATGAACATGATCTTCATTCACTGCGCTTGTGTTGAGTGGTTGAAAAAAAAAATGGGGGAAGATGAATTTTGCAGACCATAGTGGGGTGATTGAGAAATTTTGTAAAGTGGGCGATGGGGGTAGGGAGGTCAGAAGGCGCAGACACAGGGGTACATTGAGAGAAAAGTGGGTGGAGAGGAGAGGACCGCAGGACACAGAAAGTTTCAGAATGTGGACGTGTTTATTACGCTAATGCTCAACTCTGAAATACATGAGCCTTCTACTTGCCTGAATCTTGCCCTGAGCTGGAGAAAAGACTCAGAAAGACACAAAAGAAAGGCATAAGGGGAAGAAATTAAATAAAGGGCAGCGAGGTAAAAGTAGGAATCATGGAGGAGGGGTGGAGGAAAGAATTTAATGCGATCACGTCTCGTGTGTGTGTGGAGGGAAGGGAGCAGCACTGGGTCAGTGTTTTAGATGTGACTGAGAATAGCAACACTGAGTTCAGGCTTCACGAGCTGAGATCTAGATCTGACACAGCATTCATTGAGCTAGAGTTAATGCTTTCATTAGGGAGCATTACTGTAATAGATCAATCCAATATTATCAGTGGAAGGCCTCAGCAGGCCTCCATTCTTTGCCCAGATTCTGAAGGTTTTTCCAGGTAAAGAGCCTTTTTTACCCTAATTGAGTTAAACAAATGTTCCCCTCTCATACTGCTTTGTCTACTTGTATTTTCCTCGTATGAACCAGGGGGCTTTGTGTTGAGTTGGTCACCTGTAGCTTGTTGTCTGACTCAGTTCTCCACAATAATTCCCCATTGTCTCAATTCATCAAAGCAGTTGTACAAATTGGAAAGGTCACATGAGTCATATGTTTTTCTTTGGTACAAACATTAGGCCAGTTGAGCAACCCTGTTACTGTCCAATGTGGGATAAGTTCTAGAAATTCAGTTTGTCAGAGCGGCTAAGTTGAAGAAACTCATCCCTATCTCCCATGAGACGGAGAACAGCTCGTATCAATGTGGTATTAAGAGAACACTTTCCAGAACTTTCTTTAAACTTACCAGATATATTTGCCAAAACTTTCCCAGAACTTACCAGGTACTTTTCTGGAACTTACCGGGTACTTTCCTAAAGTGTATTTGTTATTTTTCTGGAACGTACTTGATATTTCCTAAGGTTTTCGAGAAACCTACCAGGTTACTAGATCTCACTGGGTGCTATTCTGGAAGTTACTTTCAGGAAGCTGGATATATAAAGACATGACCAAGTCGTCTTACTTTCCCAGAAATTAAAAGGTGTTTTTTTTCTTTACTTAAACATGTACTTTCTAGAACTTTCATGGAACTTATTAGGTTTTGTCTCTGAGCTTTACCTGTACTTTCCAGAGGTAACTGGGTACTTTTCTGATATTTTTCCTGAAACATGCAGGCAACTTTCCAGGAACTTACTCAAAACGTATCTGAAACTTTTATTTATCATACTTGATACTTTTCTGGAATATACTCATTACTTTCTGGAAACTTTTAGATACTTTAGTCAAACTTTTTAAATTATTATTACAGGGTACTTTCTCAAAATTTATTGGGAAAGTAAATTTTGGGTACTTTCCCAAAATCTTCAGGCTGTTTTATAATGCCATTTTAAATTTTGTATTTTGCCAATATGTAAAAATTTCTGGAACTAAAAGTATTTTCAAGGACTTTTCCTGGAGTGTCTGGGTAATTTTGTTGAACTTACTGAAGTTCAATAAAAGTACCCAGTTCTTTCAGGGACCAGACTGTATTGTGAGGTGATTAAAAAGTGATGTTTTCCTATGAATTAAAAGCTGCTCTTTTTATAGAATGTACTGATGACTTTCCTGAAACTTACTGCTTGTCAAACTGAACCTCCCTGATTACTTTCCTGAAAGTACCCGGTAAATTTCGGAAAAGTACCAGGTAACTTCCGAGAAAGTCTATGAAAATAACCTTTATGTTTCAGGATTACAGACCGTCAATAAATAAACTAACCTGATGATGTTCAACTCAAAGACCTGGTTCGCAGTAGTCTCTGGCTAATCTATGTACTCTATTATCTCCCAGTCTCAGTATTTGGGATGCTTGTTCCTTCACTCCGGCTGGCCCCTCTGCCTGGGAGAGAAAGTGGTCGTTCAGCTCTCCACCTTGGACTGGAGGCTCCTGCGCAGTAATGACTTCTACCTGCAGGTGGTGCCCTTTTCTACTCGCTGCCCACGACTGGCCCTGAAATGTCTGGCACCCGGGGGTCGCACAGTGCAAGAAATCTTGGTGCCCGAGTCACAGCATCCCCTGGTGTTCACCTCTGAGTGGCTCCACAGTATCAACAAAGAACGGGGTCACAAGAGAGAAGGTAAACTTTCTCTATTGGTCGTATCTGTCTGATTGAAATAGTTCACTAAAAGGGGAAGCTACAAAGCTATTTTTCCTCTTGACTTTCGTCTTTTGAGATCATTAAATACAAAGTTTAGCATTTTGTTGATGTTCAACATTTAAAAATTCAATTAGGCTTTTTCCTTTCAAGAGAAAAGTAAATCTTTTTCAAGGTAACACATCTGTGAGTTGAGCAGTTTTGAAGATTATGCTCACAAAATTATACTTAATAAGCCATGAAACAAATGATTGTATAAGTGAGTCTGCAGAACTGGAAGCCAATTATTATCCAGGTCACAATCGTTTTCCATCTTAAGTGGACATGCATCCATTGAGCCAAGGATTGGAAAACACGTGTCCCTTTGGCTTTGTTTGAAGTGACTGTGAACTTCCTGAAAGAGAAATTTTGCAACCTATACCTGCCAAAACACTTCAACATTTATCATAGCCTGATAGGCCTAGAAATAACAGAAGAGTCCTTCTGGGAGGAGCCTTAACAATAAAAAATGACTGTATGTTGTGACGGCTGCCCAGTGGCGCAGCTGGTAGAGCTGTTGCCTTGCAGCAAGAAGGTTCTGGGTTTGATTCCCGGCCCCGGTCTTTCTGCATGGAGTTTGCATGTTCTCCCTGTGCATGCGTGGGTTCTCTCCGGGTATTCCGGCTTTCTCCCACAGTCCAAAAACATGACATGACTGTCAGGTTAATTGGCCTCTCTAAATTGTCCCTAGGTGTGAGTGTGTGTGCATGTTTGTTTGTCCTTATCCGTGTTGCCCTGCGACAGACTGGCGACCTGTCCAGGGTGACCCCGCCTCTCGCCAGAAACGATAGCTGGAGACAGGCACCAGCAACCCTCCCGACCCCACTAAGGGACAAGGGTGTAGGAAAATGGATGGATGGATGGATGTATGTTGTGACAGTTTATGACCTACGAATAAAGCAACCAAACCAGTCAATCAATGCTAAAGTTTATTTGGAATAAATTATTCGGGCTTGTAATTTAGGTTCTATGTGTAAACATTAAGCAATGACTAAGTTATGTTGAGTTTATCTCAAATAATATTTACTTTTCTCCAGATCATTCTTTGCTCGTGCTTTTCATCATATCTGTAAACTGGAGGTACTTTTTAAATGACATTTTCATTTAAACTCCACCGTTTGCCATCTTTTGCATAGTTGGAGGGGGACTCGACACCTGTCTGGTCAGCACATGCGATGGCGTGGTACGAGTGCCGTGGAAAGAAATAGTTTACCCAAAATTCCTCCATGACCCTTCTGAGGAGCTTGGCTTGGGTCCCAACCGCCTTTCCAGTGAGGGGGGCAGCAGCCTCGGTGGGTGGGGTGGCTCCTCCTCAGGAGACATGGACTCCTGGTCCTGGGACGATGAAGATGATGACAGTGTCCCACCAAACTGCATGGACTCTGACCCTGCCATCAGACGGCGGCGGAGCGAAGACGGCCTGGGGCGGACTGCGAGGCAGCCTCAGATGGATGGGGATTATGTGGAGCTTTTGGAGCCCAGAGGAGGACCTGATGGAGGGGTTGATACCAAGCAGAGGTACTTGGAGATGCACGGGATTTGTAAGACCAGAACTTTGCCCTTATGCAGGAGAGGTAAGGCCATCAAACTCCGCAAAGGAAAAGCTTGGGGTTATGCAAAACCTGAAAGATCAGGAAGCTTTCGGGGTGCCTATAGTTCCAAGGGGAGAAGGAGGCAAATCCAAAGGATGACTTGTTACCGCCAAAGCCAACAACGGTTTCAGGGTCTGCCAGAGTAAGACAGTCTTATTCCTCCTCTGCTCATGACTCAGATGAAGGAGATAAAGCAAGCAGAGACAACAATAGCTTGGAAAGCCATAGCCCTTATTTTGATGTTCCCCTAAAAGAAAGGAGACCTGGTGTGGGCAAGGAAAGAGACAGCAACGGGTTCCCACAACCGTCCCGAGATGGACACCAAAATAAAGACTCCCAGAGAAGCGACAGCTTAGTAGCAACCGAAATCTACGACTTAAGCCATAAAAGTGGCCATGACGTTGAGGGCCAATCGGATCACGGCTCACATTCAGACTCTGTGTTTGAGGATGCAGATAAACCACTGAGCGGAGACAGCGATGCTGTTACGCCAACATCGGATGCACCAGAGAGGCTATTGACCGGAGTCTCTGAAAGCAAAGATACGGCTGACGTTCAGTCTAAGACGAGAAACTCATTGAAGCCGGAGATTCCAGATCAAGGGGCTGAAGGGCAGACAGAGGACAGAGTGTGTCCCAGAGGAAAAGAGGTTAAAACAGCCGGATTCAGAGCACCACGGTATGGAAGTGTTACATTTTTTTTACGATAGATTACATCATTTCCTTATTTGTACACAATGCGTATTACACTGAATTGGATGGCAAAAGAAACCTCAAACTAATGAAAAAAAAAATTATACTCAAACCCCTCTACAGTAACCTCAGTCAGATCTTCCTGTGCTTTGTGTTTAGGAGGAAGCGGAAGGGAAAGGGCACCAAAGGAAAGGCTCGGTCTGGTGGCAAAAACCAAAAAGGCACAAAACTACAGGGTAAAAGTCCTCTGCCAAGTCCCACAACCCACTCTGCAACTACAAAGCTGCTAATCCCAGAGGAAAAGAAGGCAGAGGAAACAGAAAAGATTGACAAACCCGATGGAGTGCCCACAGCTGATGCTAAAGGGAAGGAAAACACAAGAAAAGGCAGTGGAGGTGGGTGGTAATATTTGATTTTTCTTAGTCCCCCTGGTATTCCTAGAGTGCCATTTCTGCTTTTCTCATCTTCCAGCTGAGACAGAAGATGGATCGTTGCCTGTGTGCAATGGTCAGTCAAGCACATCTTCATTTAACCACTTGACTGTGGAGGCTGGATCACCGGAGACGTGTCCTGACCAGATAAATGGTGTTACCTCTAAAGAGCCGGCGCTTTTAAGGGAACTGGATACAGAATTACTTCAGTCAGGGAAGCTGCAGCTGACAGGTGACCTCCTTTCACTCAGTCCTTCCTGTTTATTTCGCATTTATCCCAAACAAGCCTGTCATACAGAGACAGCGTAGCAGTTTACCTTTAATTACAGGACACTCATCTCTACAGGTACAGTGGACAGATTGGGGCGAGCTCTGGTTTTCACAGATGCTGGTGGCTCTGAGGAGGGGTTCTGTTCGGAGGAGGTGGCGCGGATTCTCTCCTGTTACCACCGAATTACTCGGTGAGCTTGTGTGTGTGTCCACTAAATATTGTTCTGATTCCGGCACGTGATCTTCTTATTTCAGCATGTTTCCCTGTGTAACAACAGTAACAATATAATCCACCTCTCCTGGCAATGCTGGTAAAGATGTAAAAGGATAAGGTCGCACCACATCTGCAGTAAAAAAAATTTTTAAACCCATGCGTGTTTTTTAGTTTTTAAAGGTAGAGTGTTGAGGAACTGTTAATTACCAACATTTCTCTTAGCCACTCTTCAAAATGGGGGTAAAAAACCAAAAGAAGATTTTGAATGGAAGCAGATTTGTGTTAACCTTCATAGGTTAGGAAATGGCTACAATAAAGTAGCCACACACCTAAACTTGTCCATGGTAAAAAGTAAAAGCAGTACCTCAGAATGGACCCAGGTAACTTTACTCGAGCTTGCTTTCACTGACCTGCACTTGATGAGCTTATGTATTTGTATCCAATTCGGTGAAGGACTTCGAGCCCTTTCTTATGTTTGAGTGTACAAGATAGGTACAAGATGGCGAAGGGGGTTCAAATCAACCCACGCATCCAGATGATTTTTTTCGGGATTAAGGCTTGAGTATGTTGTGTAACGATTATAGTTAGTCTTTGCAGACAGCCGACTCAGAGCATCTCACTGGACTTTAGCGAAAGAAAGCTTCTCTAGTGGATGACCTCAAACGAAGCTAATGAGAGTAGCACCTTACAAATCAATATGTCTAACAGAAATAGCCTAGCGTGTCCAATGCATGACATGGATCGCGCATTTCTTTGGTTCTACGCTTAGCCCTTCTACAGTCTTAGCGCAAAGCTCAGGAGGATTGGGGTAAATATCACGGTTGGACAATGTGGAAGTAGGAAGGGTCGTCCCATCAGACCGTCAATTTCAGAAACAACATGGTAAAAGTGCACACGGGGTCAGTGCAACCCCCGCTGGACTGCGCAAAGAGTAAAAAACTCGTAGGGTCTAAATGACCCCATCTCTTAATAGGGTTAAATCTCAAAGTGTGCAGGATATCAAAAGATTGATTTGTGATTCGGGGCTTGTTTTTGCATGTTTACGATGAGGACTGCTTGTGAAAGAGGCCAATGATGTTCTAACAGGTACTTCTTTGACTTGACGAGCCTTTCATGCCTCGCATTAAAAAAATACTTTCCGATTTACAAACTTTTCTGACCACTTTGAAAACACATGTTTTAATCTTACATTCACCTTTGTTTCTCATTGCTCATCAGGCCCGAAGCCAAAGAAAAGGGACTAACTGTGCTAATAGACGGCAGATGCTCCCAACCGTCTAGTCTTTGCCTTGCTGCTCTGAAACGGTTCCAGGTGAGGCGAAGGGGAAACAAAATAGTTGTTCAGACAAATGTGCCAACTTTTGTTTTTCTGTTGTTGTTTTTTTTGCTTGTGTGCTTTAATTATCCTACAGAAGGGCAGGTAGCACAAACACATGTGTTTTCTGTGTGTGTTCCAGGTCTTGGTTCCTGGCGGTCTGGGATCCGTGTTGGTCCTGGTGGAGGAGCAGAAGGAGACCCTTTGCTTAGCTTTAGACGGGACAGAGGTGACAACATCCAGGAATATATTGCTGTATCACACAAATGTGAAACCTTTTAGGGTATTTTGAAATGGCTAAACTCCTACAAATGCGGGTCCGGCTTACCAGCTGCTAATGTTCCAAAATTCAGAGGACTTATTGAGTTTTCTACAAACTCACGGCAACACGACGCCTTTCTACTCCAGGGAAGGGAACTATTGCTAACTACATTTCTCATCCTTAGAGCAACTTTAGAAGAAAATACAAATTTAAATTCAATGTCATTTCTAAATGTCACAATCTTACCTGCACCAGACAGCAGTCTAAACTCCCTAAGTCTGTAAAATCAGTTCCTACTTTAAAGTTGAGCAAATGGCCAATTTTTACATCAATTATGGTTGCTGCTCATGCAAGTTTTATTTGAAAAGCGGTTTTTCATAGACGCGGAGGTCCGTGGCCTCTTACAAATAATATTTATGACGGATTATGGGCCGGGCCAGACTAGAAAGGCCTCGCTGGGGCGGAAAGCCCAGAGCGCTGCGTTTCGGGGGGCGGCAACTTTCTCTTTCTTTTTCTTCTGAATTTACGTTTTGCTAACAATGTTCCTATTTGAATACAGCTGGATTTTAATGGGTGTAAACAATAAGTAAGCCAGGCAAATCCAACATAAGATGTAAGAGCGTAATCCGCACTGCCTCGGGTTTTTGGTGCATTTCAGTGATTTTGCCATCTGGCTGTAGACATTTTAAATGGATGTGCCAGCCTACCTACCCTGCAGAAAACTACTTTTATTTAATCTGAACCCAGCAGCTATTAACTCATACTTTCAAATGTATTTTCTGTTATTTCACCACATTTAACTTGTTCAGACAGCTGTTAGCTGCACAAAAGCTGCTGCTTCCTTGTAACTAATGAACAGAACCCTGTTTCCAAAATAGCCATAGCTATCTCTTTAACATAGTCTGATTTTTTTTTCCATTCGCCTTGGAATAAATTCACTTTGTGCTCAAGTCTCGGGGTGCATTCTGCACATTTACACATCGCAAGTTTCCTCTGTGAATCAAGTCAGAGCTTGCATCTGTCAGCTCACATGCTTCTCATGCACACTTGCAGAGCAGGTTCCTTTGCGACATGTGGTTTGTGTTACGGCTTGGCAGCACCAAACCTTTGGTTGTTAAAGGAAAATCCCGCCCAAATGCTGTTGAAACAGTTAGGAGAGACGAGTTCCCCTGGATTTTCACCTCGTTTTTTCTCCGCTTGTGACACTGTTTGCTGGACTTTCTCATCCTGTCCTGGTGCTAATGTCTTATTGCATCTCTATATTCTCTCCTCAGACCCACGTAGTGCGTGGTACAGGAGTCCTGCAGCAATACGTAGACAGTCAGCAGCTCCCTAAGCAGCTGGATGGAGACTTCAGTCACACTCACTCAGACTGGCTGGCATTCAGACTGGTAAAAAAAAAATCTTGGTGACATTTGTTCCATTCCTGCAGAAGAGGATTAGGGCCGCTGAAAAAAAAAAAATTCTTTTGTCTTAAGAGTTTAGTGGTTATTTTTCACATTTCACTTATTCGCCCCCAAACAGAGGTTGGAGAAACTGACAGAGCGTTGTGAGAGCGCCCTCTCTCTGCTCGGAGAAGCCCTGCGGTCCATGGAGACGGAGGAGATGCCGAACGACATCAAGGTTGACTGCATTCGCCATGACGTCTCATGCTTTGTGTCCTTTGTCGGACAGAGGTCTGAAAATGTTGAAACCACGATCTCTTCCAGGCTGTTCCCCAGAGCATTGCCAAACACAGTCAGCTCATGGCGAGCGTGCTGGCCGACCAACGCTTAACTGAACTGCAGCAGAGGGGCGGAGCCTGGCTGGCGGGACTGACCAACTGTTCGTCCGGACTGGCGCAGAGGTCACCCGACTGCAGGTACGACGCACCTGAATTCACCTGGAGCTTCACGTTAAATTGCTTTTGTTCCACTACACCACACGTGTCAAACTCTTCATGACTAGGGTGCGAATATTTTTACTTGAGGCGCATTAATGTTTTGCCAATAGAACATTTGGCCTTTTTGTTTTGGGTTCGTACTGCAGGTTTTTGTCGCCCTCATCAGACGCGGCACCCGGTTTTCCTGGCTATTGTTACATCTTGTTGAGTCTTTGACCGTATATCATTACAGACTTATGCATGAAAACCAGGCAGATAAACTGAGCTTTGTTTGTTAGTGTTGGCACTTCCACTCAGCTGATGATGCTTCCTCCTACGACATTCTGGAAGCGGTTAGTGGTTCGGCCGCAACACCTCCTACCCCCCACCAACACACAGTTTGTTCTGTTCATACAGCAAGAGCTTATAGGGAAGCTCTTCAAACTGAAACTGGCTGTATGTGCCAGTAGTACGACTGCAGGGATGTAAAAAAAAAACAAAAAAAACAGTGCCCCCTATTATATGTTTCTTCTCCTTTTGAAACCTAAATGTTTCAGATTGTTAAAACAAGAAGGTCAAATAAAGTTATCAAAACCTACCGGAAGGTTTTTACCCTCTACTGTAAAGTCACAAAGTAACAGTGTTTTGATTTCTTCCATCAAAAATAGAGCCTGCAGACTCAAGAAGTCGCTTGCAAAGAACTTCGCTAACAGCATTGAGTTCGTTTAAAATTAGTTTAAGTAAAAGCAGCTAATCACGTCAAATCTAAAGAGATTCAAGAACAGATGTGGAACAGGCTGTACCGTTCCCGAGCTATTTCTGAGGCTTCAGGAATAGCTAACAAATTTTAGCGAGAGCTACATGCAAATGGAGACATCCATAAACGTTTTCCAGAAAATGCTCCAGGAGGTTGACAGATGAATGGCTTCAATAGCTAAATCAGGGTTTTGGACTTGCCTAGTCAAAGTGTAGGCTTAAGTCCAATCGAGATGTTGTGGTGTGACCTTAAACAATTGTTCCATGCTCAAAAGCTCTCAGATGTGGCGGGAGGAAAAAAAACCCAATTCTACAAGGAAGAGTTGTCTTTGTGATGGCAAAGACTCAGACCATTGGCTCAAATGGTTTTTTTCTCTCTAAAAGATTAAATAGTCAATTGAAAACTTACTCGCAAGATGTCCTGGTCTGGTACTAAAGTCTGAATGAAAATTTGAAACATTTAGGTGTCAGAAAAAGATCAGTCAGAGAAAACAAATCTATCTTCACGTCAAAGCAGACGGTCTTCCAGTTTGTTGTGGATACAGAAGCCAGAACATGTTAAGAGTCATCGGTTCGAAAACAATTGCCTGAATGTGTCATGTTATGTTTTGTTTCAGTCACAGCAGCAAATTGCTCCTACCTGCTGCAGTTTGCTTTCTTTGTTTAAAACGCTCCACTCAGGGCGAAGATCTTTAATCAGGCTGGTGATTAGACGAAACGACGAGACTTTTTCTATTACAGCAAGGCCATGACAAACACAGCCGCTGTCACTGTGTGACTTGCTTGGTCTTAAATGACACGAATAGCTCCTGTTTGACTGAAGTGTTGTTTGGTTGAGCTTAAATTGGGTTTAAACACCACTCTCTGGTAGAACTTTGTAAAGTTGCGAGAGAAATGCAAACCAGCTGGAAATAAGCTTGAATTTTGGAACGAAAAACAGAAACGGAACATTCCGGTCTTCTGCAGGGCTGCTCTCAATGCCACTTCGCAACTCTACGACGGCGTGGATGACGCCCTCCATCGGCTCGTCCAGGTTTCTAACCGGCGCGGTCGTGACCTGGAAGCACTGGGGCGACTGGCAGGAATGGTGGACAAACTGGAAAAGGTGTGTGTGGTTTTTCTTAACTAGTTTTTTTTTTTATATTTCAAAGGTTTATCCCAAACAAGCATTTGAAAGGTTAACGGTAGCCCGGCAAGAATCAGCCTCTGGTTCTGTGCTTCGTTTCAAATAGAGGGTTTGGGCCTTAGCAGAGCATGAACTCTGCTAAGGTTTTAAACTTTACCCAGTCACTAACGTTTAACCCAATCGTTAGCATTTAATCCCAATCGCTGATGTCTGGCCCAATCGCTAACCTTTAACCCAAACGCTAATGTTTGGGCCAATCGCTAACGTTTGGCCCAATCGTTGATGTTTGGCCCAATTGTTAATTATTATTTATTTTATTATTCTTTATTCAACAGACTCGTAGTCCACAAAAGCATAACACACAACACATACAAAGAAAAAAAAAAGATAAGAGATAAGAAACATAAAATCTTATAAAAGACTTGCATACCAATGTTTCCACAGAGCTGACTGATATCTTAGCGCGCTAACAGAGGAATGTGAAAACACTACCATAAGACTGTTCATGGAACTGCACAAACGACACATAAACTTGTATATCAAATGTCTCATGAGTGCCTGAAACGTTGTTTGGCGGTGACGTATGTAATGACTCACAGAAATCGGAAATTCCCTGTGCTGTAAATAACCGCCCCCCACTGCAAAGAAAGAAATGCCAAGCCAAATGTTTCTTGAATATTTCAAAGCGTGGCTAATGGCGGCGGAGGAAGTGAAACCGACGCTGCCGTTGCTAAAACTACAGCCATGCAGTCTACAATTTTAAAACAGCACAGAAAATCAATATCACAACTACTTCTTCTGTCCACTGATTGGACTGGCATAAATTCTGCCCGAGGGATCCAAGCCAATGGGAGAAATCTTCAGACTGAGCAATGAAGGGAGATGAGAATTTAGAGGAATTGCACATAGGCAAGGATCAGGATGGGAAAACATTTATCCTCAACTTTTTACATCTACTTAAAGGGGGTTTATGCTAATGTTCATCTTTGTTGTTACTTCCCTCTTTTGTGCTCAAAATGGACTTTGTGGAAACTCCTAGACTCACTTCTTCTTCTCACGTTTTTTTTCCTCACTTCCTGTCAACATCACAGCCAGACAAAACAACACCAGTAGCAACAGCCTCATATTTCCTCGTCGTCGTTTCCTCTCTTCAGCCGTCTTCTCCTGTGACTTCACGTCGCGTACCGTGACTCACGCTCCCTCCGCCACTAACCCTCCCCTTCCTGTCTCTCTGTTGACCTTCGACCCACAGTGTGACAAGGAGATTGAGCAAGTGCAGTCCCATCTGGAGGAGTACAAGGACCCTCCTCTGTCTCTCAGCAGGCTGTCGCTGAAGCAGCAGAAGTTCAGAACGTTCAAAGAAACGGCCAACGTGAGTGACAGACACACAAAAAAAAAGTTTTATTAGTCAACGGCAGCAGTAATCAAAAATCATCGGACGTCATAAGAGCTCATAGTGGGAATTAGATCCAGTCAGCTGACCTGAGAACGTCTGTCTGTGGGAAGTCTAACCCACAGAGATACCACAGGCCACAAGGCTTTACGGGATTTACTGCTAACAGCCCAAAAGCAGACGTCTGAGGACGCCCACCCATCCATTTAATCCTAACAATGGTCATAATGTTTTGACTCATTTGTGTCTAACGAAATGACCACTCCTT
The DNA here is from genome assembly GCA_902982915.1 of Phalloptychus januarius. NCBI lineage: Eukaryota > Metazoa > Chordata > Actinopteri > Cyprinodontiformes > Poeciliidae > Phalloptychus > Phalloptychus januarius. The sequence continues at coordinate 2,819,598 of CADWAE010000460.1, forward strand.
GAAAAGGGTTTGGGAATGACCAAAAGAATGATAAAGAATGTAGAATTGGATTGAATTAATTTAATTGAACAGAAATTAATCAAAGAATCGAGTAGAATTGAACTGAACTCAACTGAATTCAAAAAATTAAACTGAATAGAATTGAATGCAGTTTAATTAAACCGATCTCAACTGAATTCAACTGAACTCAAAGAATAAAACGAAGTGAAGTTTAACTGAACTGAGTTCAATTAAACTGACCTGAATTTAAGAATAAAATTGAATTGAATTCAGTTGAACTGGATTGGATGAAGCTGAACCGAACCTGAAGATCTTCCTGTGCCGCTTCAGGAGCTGCACAGCGACACTCTCTCGGTGCTCGGCGATCTGGAGGGCTGGTGCGAGCTGAACTGGGCCGGCCTCAGCGACATCCAGATCCGACTCCCCCCGGTGAGGGAGAAGCTGAGAGACATGTCCCACTGTCTGTCCGACTGCTGGACCACTCTGGACAACACCCAGAGGCTGCTGTCCACCCTGACGGAGGTAAGAGGAGGACGCGTCGACGTCCTCCCCACCCCCTGTCCAACCCTGCTTTCAGTTAATCAGTCGTTCCAGTTTTGAAGTTTCAAAGAAAACGTAAAAATGTTGAACAAACATTGCAGTTTGATGAATGTTTCATTCGTTATGGTTCAAAAGCAACTCTAAAATGTTGGGTTTTTAGTCTAGATTTAAAGGCTCTCAGTGTTTCAGCTATTTTGCAGTTTTCTGGAAGTTTGTTCCAGATTTCTGGTGCATTGCAGCTGAACGCTGCTTCTCCATGTTTGGTTCTGGTTCTGAACCAGAAGACCTGAGGGGTCTGGAAAGTTGAGACAACAACAGCAGATCTTTAATGTGTTGTGGTGCTAAAATGTTCAATGATTTCTGAACTAACGGCTCAGAGAACAGAGTCTATTCTCTGAGCTGCAGGGATTGTAGCACTGGTGTGATCTGCTCTAACTTCCTGGTTTTAGTGAGAACAGCAGCAGCTGCGTTTTGGATCAGCTGCAGCTGGAGGATTGATTTTTTTTTTAGGCAGATGCTGTTACAGTAATCAATGCGACTAAATAAACGCATGAATGACTTTCTCTGCTTTAAACCTGGAAATGTTCTTCAGGTGATAGAAGGCCGACTTTGTGACTGTCTTTATGTGGCCCTGGATGTCCAGGTCCCTACTCCCAGGTTTCAGGCCTGGCTCCTGCTTAAAGAAAGAAACTGAATTGAATTGACCTGTACTTTCCCGTCCTCAGGCGACTCAGTGGTGCGACGCGGTCTCCTCCAACCCGTCCTCCCCCACCACCTCCTCTTCCACCTGCCCTCTGGCGTCCCTTCCTCCGATCCCCCCCTCTCGCTTCCAGGACGCACGGTCCTTAGCCATGGAGCTGGGAGGCGGGGCCCTCCTGGACCTCTGGACCCAGACAGTGGAGCGCTACCAGCGGACCGTGGCGCAGGTCAAACCTCGTTTCCTCCACTCCGAGCGGACGCAGAGCCACAGCCAGGGGAAGGTCAAGACGCCGTCCGGCAGCACCTTCTGGGACCTGGTGGGGCCCGACGGAGAGGGCGACTGGGGGCTCGGAGGAGGGGACGGGGGCCTGCAGTCCTGGGGGTCCCTGGCGTCTCTGTTCCGGCCTCAGACCTGCTCCACGCTTAAGATAGGCGAGGACAAGGGGAACCGGAGGGACGGGTCAGCGGGGAACGGAGGTGGAGCGGGAGGAGGAGCCGGCGGAGGGAAGTTCCTGCAGAACCTCCTGAACCCCGGGAGGAAAAGCGTGAGTTGGTTTCCGTTTGTCCTCGTCGCTGTTCTGATCTGTTGTTCTGTGTCTTCTTTCAAGTTTACTAAGATGTTTGGACTGGAACCAAATAAAAAAATAAAATACGTGGCGCGATTTCACGTTTTCGCAGCGACAGACCAGCAACACACCACTGCATAACCGAAGTTCAAACCAAATGATTCTTGATCATCGACACCTATTTGATTAAAATCTAAAAAAAACTGAGGAGTAAATAGCTTCTAGGGCAGCAATAGGTGAACCTTCACTCCACTCTCAGGTCTTTCACAGGTTTTCTCATAAGATTTAACTCCATCCATCTCCCTGTGCACATCCCCCACACCATGATGCTGCCACCAGCCATGATTCTTAGTGGAGGTGTGTCAGGGTTGACGTGCGTCGTTACTTTCCCGCCTCCCACAGCGCTTCGCATAAAGACTCAATTTTGGGTTCATCTGACCAGAACACATTCTTTCATGTGTTTACTGCCCCCTACAGGACTTTTAGCAACCAGCAAGTGGGACTTCCTGTGGGCTCAACACCTCTCTTCTTAACTAAAGGCTCCTTTACACAGGTTCTTCCTTCCTTGTGCTTTCCCAGATTCTTGATCCTGATTGGATGAAAGGCTGGAGAAAGCCTGGCTTCTCTTCCATAGCTTTCTACCTGATCTGCGTGAGAAAGAAATGCAGCCCACACTTTTAAGATATAAATGTGACTGTCTGCAATCAGGGGGCGGGTTTCTTCAGGTTATTTACACATTCCGACAATGTAGATTCTAAGCTTTCCAATTACTTCCAAACATGTGGAAATCGAAAAAGAAATGAGGCAGATGTGGCCATTTGAACGTCAGCACTCAGGAAATCCAAATTTCAAAGTTTCAAAGGAAATTCTTCCCTCAATGTAGTTCAGAAACCTGGGGGAGTTAACAAAGACTGCTTTCAAGGGGGTATTTAAAGTTATTTCCAGATTCTAAAAGTGTGCGTCCGAAGCTTTCCAGCAAAAATGTCAAAAACATTGAAGTTAATAAAAAGAAACGAAAAAGATATGGCCATTAAAATGTTGGCGCTCAGGAAACCAGATATCTGAGAAAACAGGCAACAAAACAGGCAGCAAAGCAAGGTGGGATTGTTAGCAAAGGCTGCTCATTTACATCTCCATACATCCCATTATCTCCCATTATTTTACTTTGTGTTGGTCTGTCACATGGGATCCCACTCGATTGCAGTTTTTCTGTTGTAATGTGACCAGATGTGAAAAAATTCACGGGTTAATGATGATAACAGATATTAACAAATTTCCATCTAAATGCTCTTGCAGCCCCCAGACGCCCCGCTCCCTCCCAAGCCTCCCAGGAAGCGCCACCCCAGCTTTGACCTCCAGGCTCTCCTGGCCCCCCGCAAAGGCACCGCCAGCCCCAAGCCGGAGTCCCCAGTCGGCGGGGCGAGCCGCTCCTCGCCTATGTCTTGGCTGGGGCGAAAGAACATGGCAGACCCCGTCGTCGCCACCAGCATGGCGGCGGCTATTCCCGGGTGGGGCGTCGGAGTGGGAGGCGGAGGCGGCGTGCTGATCCGAGGCGTTGAGGTCAGCAGCAAGGAAGTGGTGGACCACACCGGGTCGCCACGGCAACACGTCCTGCTCGGGAGGACGGAGAGGGACACGGGGGCGGACAGGACCGGGTCGACTGCACAGAGGTGCGTGGGATTTGACTCTTCCGTTTCCCCCTGAATTATTTTTGAGGATGTGGAAGTTTAGCCGAGCGCCTAAAACTCCCAAATCCAAGCCACTGAATAAATCAGATGAAGCGGGGCTGAGATGAAAAAGAAAACACACGCATCATTTTGGGCGGGGTGGGGGGAGATCAATCAGCGCCCGATCTGTGATCATTTTTTCATCATCGTCTCTTTGATCTCCGTCCACTGCCTGCTGCTACGGCTTCCCTCCAACATCTCTTGCTTTTTCTTTCATGTTTGTTTCTCGTTTGTTTTTTTTTTAAAATAAACTATTTACTTTCTTATTCGCATTAACCGATTCCCATCGTATCGCTTCCCCACCCATTCGTCCTGCAGTAAACTGTACCTGCTCTGGTGCAGGATGCTGAGCTCAGAGCGGCAGTACGTCGCCGTCCTGAAGGGAGTTGAAGAGACGTACCTGCCCCTGCTGGAGCTCTCCGACACCCCGGCCTCCATCAGGGGGAAGGGAGACGCGCTCTTCCCCAGCTGGGGCGGCCTCAGTGCCTTTCACTCGCGGGACCTGCTCCCTGCCATGGAGGGCGCTCTCGTGCAGAGTTTGTTACAGCAGGACTGCTTCAGCAAATATGTAAGTCCCACAAAAATCTGCCGGGAAGGTGCAGCAAGTGACCTTACTGGCCCTGTTCACGTTTCAAAGTCTAGCTATGAAGAATTCACAAGCTTTAGTAAAAGGATCATTTTAATAAAAAAAAAAAATAAATAAAAATGGCAACACTGAAAAAACCCCCGCATTATGAGCTTGATGAAGCTCATAATGTAAAGAAGAAAAGAAGTTTCATCCTCCAGCAGTCTTAGCATGACGGTCAGGAGGAGTGCGGCAAATGTCACGGTCGGACAGCGAGAAAATGGGGGTTGTTGTCCGTCAGACCGTCAGTTCCCGAAATCACACAAAAACATTTTTAAAGCAACCCTGCCAGAAAAGCTTGTGAGGTCCAAATCACCCCATCTAAGACTGCAGGAGGATTATGCTAATGTTTATTTTGTTTTGGGTTTTTTTTACATACAAAGTAAATGCTACAAAAAACATGATTCAAACCCCCTTTTTTTAAATTGTATTTTCACTAAATAAAATTTAGTGAAAATCTTAAGTCTGAAGTCTAAATATTTATGACAATCAAGTTGATGTATAGAAATTGTAAAAACACAGAGAAAGCCCCTCAATTTAACAACAAAACATGAGCTTTATATCAGAGACCGATTTCAGTCGAGTTGTCTTAAAGTATTCACCATTCCATCTGAGCTGGTTCTGCAAAACATCACTAAAAATGTAAATTAAGTTCAAATAGCAAACTGCACATTATTCCATTTAAACTTCCTATTTGGCGTTGCATTTATTTAAAAGACAGCAAACATAAAGACACACTGTGATGTTTTCTTTCCCCCTCTTTTCTGTGCCATGCAAAGCGAGAGGAATTTCTCCAGTATTCCCACTACATCCGCTCTAAACCAGAAATGGATTCACCTCTGGTCACACAGGCAGCTGACTTCTTTAAGGTAAGAACCAACTATATTATTTCCTGCCAATTTCAACATCTGAATATAGATAATTTGCCCCCAGTGCTTTTTTCCCCCCAACATACAATAAATTCTTAATTTAAGCTAAAGAAAACGGAACAGTTTTGAGGCAAAAATGAACTAAAACATGTTTTCAGAATAAAAAAAAAAACAAGAGTATCAGTCCAAGTAATATTTGTGCTCAAGCAACAAACCAATCAAAGTGGCTTTATTTGTCAGTGGCAAGCAATTAAGCTGTATACGTTGATGCTAATTATATGTTCAATATAAGACCAGAAAAGCCAATTAAAGGCAGATTATAGAGGAAGCAATTTGAGCATCCGAGCTACAATTAGCTAAAACTAATCCATCAACAGCATGATGAGATTACCACCAAGACTTCGCTGCGACGAGATCAAAGCGCGCAGATCTCGAAGGGAGCGCTGGAAAAAGTGTGGCTGACCACCAGCAGGTGGCAGCGTGCGCTCGTGATGGCACAGCCTGCCTCCGTTACAGCAGCCTGAACACATGGTAGATAATGGGAACAGGTTGGTTTATGGTTATGGTGAGGGCTGTGGAACGGCATGCTGGCTGATGGTGATCATTTAATGGGAGGGAAAACAGGAGCAGTGAGGCTTTCAATTTGTTCATGTTTTTTTTTTTTGTTGCTGTTGTTGTTGTGGGGAGTTCAGGATGAAAAAGAATTTCCAAACTCCATCTAAGACTAGTTCATTTTGAATGGCTTTAGCTGAAAACTGCAAAATCCAAAAAAATCATTTGTTTTTTGTTTTTTTTTTGTTGGTAACCTTAATATTTTACTCTCCAACATAACATAGCAGTCAGAAAAAAAAAGTTGAATTTGTCATGACAACACAAATAGCTGTTGCATGTCTACACAACCCCATTATTATGCTACGAGTTTATATCTAGTAGGAGGTTGGATGTTAGAAACTTACAAGATAAACTCCCTTCCAAATGTCTTTCAGCTTAGGTTTGGAGGAACAGGAAGGACGGCTGGCCGCTAACTTTAGCTAATCAGACCAAAGTTGATCTCCCCCTGTTTCAAACATTTTGTCACAACTTATCCAAATATTCTCTAAAAATAAACTTTAGACCATCACACATTTTGTCCAGTGCAATTTACATAGATGTCTATATATATTCACACACTGAACATGTTGGTTTATTGCAATTAACAAAGTCCTAAAGTAACTTAAAAAACTATAAAATAATGAAAAACTGAAACGCCATTGGTGATGAAGTGCAAACTAAACCCTAAGTTCAGCTGAGAGTTAGCATGTCCACTTCAAAATAATTTACTTTCTATAGGTTTGTAAAATAGCGTTACCATCGTCTACCATTATGTTTTTGAGCATAAAGTTGACTACAGGTACTAGCAGAGTAGCTGTTAGCTTAATACTCCAGAGAAAATTAGGGGCTTTCCAGGTTCTAAAAGATTTTAACTCCTGTTGCTTCTGCATTTAGCATAAGAGTAAAAAGTTTGGACACCATTGACATGGAGGCTGGTAGCTGTATCCTCCAAATCCAGCTTGGGATTTATTACTAAATGAAGACCCCACTATGCTACCCAATACAGAGAACACATGAACTACCTTCCAGCAGAAACTAACTTCAGAAAAATACAAAGTTCTACGGTTTGCATGATTGGACTGTCATGAATTGCATTTCCCCAATCAGACTGACCTCTGGGAAAGTTTCAGGCTATAAACATAAACTCTTTAAATTGTTCCTTGAAAATTCTCAGAGGAGTGTCTGCTTCAGACATTTCACCACGTCAGCGAAGGCAGTTGCCACGGAGAGCCGTCTGATCCGCAGACATCGGTGTTAGAAAAGTGACGCCCACACACCAGACTGGTTTTTTTTCTGACGTGAAACCAAAGCAGAGACAGAGGTGGCATTTATTCTGTTTCTACATTTCTGCTCTTGTCACCCCCACCCCCTCCTCCACCCAAAGTCCAAACTCCCCCAGGCGTCCCCCCTCTCCCCTCTGTCTTTCCCTTACTGCCTGCAGGCTCCCATTCAGAGGCTGGAGCAGTACTGTGAGGCCCTGGAGGAGCTGGGCGGTTTAAATCTGGCCTCAGACTCCGCCCTCTCCGTCCTGAGACACGCCCTGCGGCACGGCGAGGACCTCAGGGCCAGTGACCTCATCGTCGGCTGTCCGGTGAGAGCGCCTGTCCCACATTTTTTCACAGCCTGCAACCGTCAAGTCCCACTTTCTTTTCTTAGATGGGAAAAACCTAAATAATTTCGATGAGGTCAGGCCGGGGGTGGGAGGGGAATCTTTTCACTTCAGTTTTCATTCAGCAATTAAAAGACTCACAATGTCTAAATATTGCTTTAAAAATAAGCATGCATAACGTAACTTCGATCGATCAAAACTGGCGCGATAAGATCGATACTATGATTTCAGATTCCATTTCAACTCAACTTCACCTCAGAAAACATTTAGTTTTGCTCTCACATTATATATATTTTTTGTTTGTAAAAAATGCAAAAAAAATTGTTTTGTTTTTTCTGTTGTTCCTGTTCATCCCGTTATTATAGTATTTCGTAGACACTTACAAACTTTCTACAGATTCTCTCCCACGTTTTGACAAAATAATTCAAAAGAAAAACTATAAAAGCAACCAAATGGTCTCAAGTTTATTGATATATCAAACTTAACTAAAAACTATCTGTATGGATATCGGTACAGATATCGATACAGATATCTGTACTTGGTATCGGATTAGAATTTGTTTTGTAATTTGTTCTGTTTTTACTCTCATAAAATCCCAGCAAAAAATACATTAAAATTTGTGGTTGTAACATAATAAATAACCTGTAAATATTCAATACTTTTTCCAAGGCCTTGGAAAAGGCAGGCTTACTGCTGAAACTAAAGTTTGGTTCGTTCCCAGACCTGAAAGCTGCTGTTTAAAATGTCCTGCGGTTTTTCTAGTGAAAACAGTCAGGTAAATATTCTGTAGTCTTTTGAAACGTTTGCTTATCTTATCTTACAGAAAATACTCGCCCACCTTTTGACACGCACAAGCAGAGGGAAAACGAGAAAAAAAGCAAAAAAAAGAAAGAACAAGAAGAAAGATGTTGCTTTCCTGTGCAGACCGTTCTCAGCTTGTGCAGTTATTGTGGCTTTTTTTCAGAACATATTTAAGCTTTAGAAGAAATTCTTTGACAAAAACATCTCCTGTTGACCTTCACATTGTTAGTCCAACGCGGCGGCATCGTTCAGAGACAGTCACGACAAGCGTTGGGACTCCCACACACACACATGCCCACACACACATGCAAGCAAACACAATTTATATATGAGGGGAGAGATTAGGAGCGCACAAACACTTCCACTGGAGCCACTTCACATTGACAGCTCTCCAGGTAAAAAGTGATTACAAGTGCAGGTGTTTTTCAGTGGGCGTGTGTGTGGGTGCTCATGATGTATGTGAAGCCTCACTTATATGATGACCCCCCCCTCCCCTACACACACACCTCACCTATCCGGGGTTGTAAAAATAAAGCTGCATGTCAGTAAATCGCCGTAACTCTTTAATCCGCTTCGGCGGAGGAAACGTTCCTGCTGCTCTTCGCCGTTTGTTTGCGCTCCGGGAGCTCGTCCCGAAGGAGCGGCACGCAATTTCTGACTTTTACGAGTGTCTGCCTTTTGTTATGAGTCTCAACAGCATTAAAAAAAAAAGTAATCGACGCGAACAATGAAGTCACATGTCTCGTGAAAAGACATGACTCATTTGGCCAATTAGAGCAAAGATCCAGCAGATAAGAAAAGCACTTGTGCGAAGGCAGTGTTTTGCCTCTATAGAAAGCGGAGGAATAATAATAATACTGCTTTGTCTTTTTCTTTATTGGACCGCGAACAAGGCCTATCAATCTTTACAGATGAAATGTTTTTTTTTTTTTCTTTTTTTTTTCATTTGAACACCAAACTAGGAAACTGGTAGCTGGAGCGGCATTGAGTGCAAGGGGGTCTGGTTTGGCAGGAGAATAAAAGGACTTTTGACAGAATCAGAATCAGCTTTATTGGCCTAGATTGTGTGCACAAACAAGAAATTTGACTTCAGTTTCAAGCGCTCAGTGTGTACAGATGGTAAGTATAAATACATCACTTTTAGGAGAAATAAAATAAAGGATAAAATGATCAATACGGGATTGCTGACAGTGCAGATGTATTGGTTCACAGAACAAGTTGACTACTCTGGCTTTCAGAGAGACATCCTGAGGGTAGAACCTGTTTCTTAGGTGTTTTGTTTTTGCAAACTGGACTTGTCCTGATTTTTGATAATGTCTAATTAATCTAAAATGTGGCAACTATCTAATTCTGTCTTGGCAGCAAAATTGGCTCTTCAAAGTGTGATGCTCTGCTGAAAAATATCCAGAAAGACTCCAGAAACTTGTGAAAGTTATTAGTTTCCGGTATCGAGGTAGTTTTCCAAAGTTAAGCTCTCAAACAGTTTACAGTCTTGCTGTCCTGAAGTTTTAAAGTTCTTTCACTGGGAAGCCAGAGACAGTTTCATAGCAACCGGCATTTCCTTCAAGGTTTACTGAGGCAAGGGTTAGGGGGTCAGGGGCTCGTTGAATTACCTTGCTCACCAGTGATGGTTGGACTCGTTGGGACCTAGTATTTTGTATTCTGTCATGAAGACGGAATACAAGATACTGCTGTTCTGCATACATTGTGACTCTCACCTTTGGCCTTGATGTATTGATTATAACCAAAGGAATCATATTTTGTATGCAAGAAGTTAAAAAGATTAGAGGTCAGTGAGAAAATTTGTCACCTGAAGCAATCTCAGACTGAATCCACATCACCAAAAGGAGGCAACTGAGGTGGTTAAGACGTCCCATTGGAATTTTAGACCCAAATGTCTTCGATAGGAATTCAGGTGAACAGAGGTTATACCATCCCTCTAGAGACAAACCTTTATTTATAGTTTGAGATTTCTTTCAAAATGTACTTACATAAGCCCTGAGGCTAATGTGTTTTCTTGTTTTCAGATCTCAGCGGCAGAACGCGGCGACCTGGTGAGGCAGGGTGAGCTCACCGTGTGCGGGGGACCTCGGAGGAAGCGGGCGGGCATCAGGAATGTCTTCCTCTACCAGCACGCCATCATCTTCACCAAGCAGAAGAGCCCGAGTCCGGGTCGCACCGTCTACAACTACAAGCACAGCATCAAGGTCAGAAGCTAGGGACTTATTTTCTTTAAATGGCAAAGTTTGGATCAATAATGCAGACTTGATTTCATCTTCATCATCTTCTTCCTCTGACAGACGAGTGAAATGGGTCTAACTCAGAATGTCGGCGATGAGGGAGTGAAGTTTGAAGTCTGGGTCCGACAGGCACCCAGGATCAGAGACTGTATCACCCTTCAGGCCAAGGACAGAGCAGGAAGGGAGTCCTGGGCTCATGACATAGCCCATCTGCTGTGGACACACGCCATAAACAATACAGGTAAACTTCCAGCCAGATGCATCGACCTCCAAATCCCGTTGTTACAAGTCCTTCATGCACTGAAAGTAATGAAGTCCAACAACAAGTCCAAGCTGTTGTTGGACTTGTTTGTTTGTTTGTTAGTGTTAAAAAACTGGAATAAATGTCTTAATATTTTTGCATTTTCACATCAACTTTGTGGAATTAGATTTGTAGTTTTCAGAATGTCTATACTAAGGTAGGCCTACGGTGTTATTACTCCTTGCTGTAATTGCTATTGGTTGACCGCAAGGCATTAGCCACGTCCACTGCTCAATATACTAAAGAATAAGAGCACTAACCTGCTACTGCAGTACATGTCCTTTGATATAATTTAGGAAGAAGATTTGCTCCCTTACAGATAAAAATATTTTCTGATACACTTATATGTGACATCAACAATGTCCCATGTGACATAGTGACCGCCCTTTTTGGTAAATCACAAGTTTCCACTTCAAAAAATAGAATGTTTCTGACAACTTGAAGTAACACTTCAAAAACACAAAGGTTTCCCTCAGGTCAGGGCCTGATGAAAAAGCTTCTTTAGTGTTATTTCAAAAGTACAAAATCTGAAAAAAGTATTTTTTTGTCTATAGTTTCTAGTGCAAATATCTTACTATACTTGAAATAAAACAAAACAAACTGAAAAGTAGCTTCACAGCAAAATAGAGAAGTCCTTCATTTGATAAACTTAAAGTCTTTGTTCCACTGGCAACAGCAAGAATAAAATTGTTAGGACTACAGCAAAAAAAAAAAAAAAAAAGGCAGCACTGAGTATCAAATACAGTGGTGGATATAAAACTTGGATGGCACGCCGTACTTGACAGAACCGTGAATTTTGGATGAGGTGAAGCTAAATAGAGTTACTGATCGAAAGGAAACGGGTAGAAAATGACAACAAAAAAAAATCAAGCTAGAACAGTTTTAGCTATGCTCAGGATCTTCTTCCATTATATTTGCTGCTGCCACCTACTGCTGGAGAGTTGGTATTACAGTATTTTTTACTTTTATTTTGGTTTGTTTTTCTTTTTTTAAATCTTTAAGATGCAAATATGTTCTTTGTTTCAAAATGTGGAGCAGTATTACTAGCATTTCCTAGAAGTGGAAACATATGGAAACCAAAACAATGGTTTCAGTTTGCAGTTTGACATTTTTTCTCCTTCTTTGTTTATGCTCAGCTTTCTAAACACATCGAGCTGCTCCGTATCATGTGTTCGAGCACCGCTTCCTGCTCTTGGCTTAGATTTCAGTATCACCCTGCAATATGGTGCTCAGAAGCTCCTTATGAGAAGGGATTAATTCTGTTCAGATGGTAATGTTCCCTAGAAACAAATTATTGTTCTGAAAAGAAAAAAAACAAAACAAATGCAAGCACTGAAACCAAAACATGGGATGTTCCTGAGATTTTTAACCGTGATTTGGATGAGAATGCGTAGCCAATCATAGGGGAGAAAAGATTCCTAGAAATGCTTACTGAAGTGATTTTTCTGAATCTGGACTCTTTTCCTCAGAGCTGTGCCTGAAGGAGTCGCTGTGCATGGGAGTTTCCAGTAAGCTTCTGCTGGACGCTACAGGAACTCCGGGATCAGAGCTGGACTCCATCTGCAGCCTCAGCGACAGAGGTAGGAGCACAGTGTCGAGACCTACAACACCTTTTCGCCTTCAAACCACAAACTTCAATTGATTTTGTTGGAATTTTATGGGAAGTGGCAAGTTATGGCGAACAGGAAGGGAAAGGATGTCGTGAAACACTTAAAGCTAACTTTTTTATTAGTCCAAACACTAAATATAACTCAAAGTGCATTAAGATGTACAATAAAAACCATCTTCGCCCAACCGCAGGAGGTAGGATCGACTGTTTCCCTGCCTTTGGGGGTGCGGTCCAATCAGCACAAAGGAAAACGAATGGCTTTCTTTGATTGGCTGCCTTGCCAACATCAGCTGGTAGCATTAGCGCCAAGGTATTTCAGCTTCCTTCCCTTTCAAAAGGACTGCCTTTCGAATATATAAAACCTGTTCCTCCTCTCGTCTGTGGTGTCACTGCACCAAGAACAACTCAAGGGAATGGCACTGAAATCCTTCTTCACAAAAATGGAGTCGCGTCAGATTTTAGCGATTGTAGGATTTCTCTTCGGTCGTTGGTACAAGATCCCGCTAGCACTACACTCTTGCGTTTGTTTAGGTTGTATTTACCCAGAATACCCTGCGCTGTAGTTCTCTTCCGGCTTTTGGAGCGGTCTCTGGTCTGCTTGGCATCCAGATATGTGCATTTGAACCACGCCAGAGTTCATTTCAACCGAACCGAGGCCTAGGTTTTAGATGGACCAGAGTTGGTTTTATTGGTCCACATCAAAGTTTGATTACGCATTCACACCTACTCTGATAAACCAGACCTTCTAGTCTGGTTCAATTAAAGCAGACTAAGTAGGTCAGGTGTGAATGCACACTCTGAAAGTATGATCAAGTTTTCACCCAGTTAAAGTACAAACCCAAAGACTCCTGGAGCTTAATACAAATTCATTTTCTTCTCAAATTTCTGTCACATAAATTACACTTAATCTATTGGGATTTTATTGCCGTTCTAACACGACAATATGTGGGAAAAAGTACAAGTGACACCTTTGCAAGTGACTAATAGAGTTCAAGAGTTTCTGCCTGGAATGCACTTTTCACAAGAAGAGAGCACTGGAGCGTACATTGCGTAATGTTGCGCCTGCACCTCTCCTTTGATTGTGCCTGTAATAGTCGGCCGAAACATCCCGCCGTAATTGAAAAAACGAGCTCTTCGGACACATTAATTGAATCTTTTTGTTTTTGAGCCGCTCGGAGCAGCAGATCAATCTCTTAACAGAAAACGTATTATCCTCCTGTAAAAGTTAATATGGTTGATGAAATCACTGTGGGCAATACACCTAGAAGAAGCCTTCCCCCCTTCATTTGCACTTCCATCTGTTTAGTCAGCACACCTCTTCGGAGGTCTTGAAACTAAAATCTTCTCCGAGGGACACGCTGTTCCTTTTAGTTATGCGGCGTTCAAAAAATGAAACAATGTAGTATGCGCACTAAACCGTCTGACTTATCTACTTTCAGAGTAGCTTTTTTTTTTGTGGGGCTTCGATTGCATCTTTGTCGATCTTGCAGAAAAACACATCATTGCCCTTTGGCAACTGAGCAAAGTAACCAATGATTTCTGAAAGGAACAGAGACAAGAGACGTGATATAAATAGATAGGGACATATTCACAACAGCTAGAGCACACTCGTAAATCTGTCTCTTAAATACAGGGAATTAGGGAGTGCATTCATGTGCGTCGGGGGGGGGAGTAGCATGCTCTGCAAACTGCCGCCACAGAGTTCAGCTGTTAAGTACGAATTGTTTTTTTTGTGTTTTTTTTCCCTTAAGATCCATCCCGTCTCTGAAGAGAACTGTTTGAAAGCGATTCCCCAATTACACCTCGGTGTAATGCGCGTTCTACCCACCAGGTGTCTTGTTGAGCAGATTTCAGGCCATGGAATGTCCTCAGGGACAGACACTGGTGTTAGATATTCACCGGTACAGATGAAGGGGGGGGGGGGGGGAAAGATAATCCTTTCTACCCTGTTGTCTTCCCCTATGCTTACTCCTCAAGAATAAATAAAAATAATTTGGCATAATGGCCCCCCTCACACCTTGCCACCTTCCAAAAACAAACTGTATGCGATGATTCACTAAGAGGAGGTTTACTCCATTAAAACGTGTATTTTTGTGCTGAACCTGTTCTATATTTTGTAGCTCTGTTTTGACTGGACCCCCCACCACTCTGCTTCAGTCCACAGTAGCTGCTCAGACTCGTCCTCTGTGGGCAGCCAGAAGGAGGGGGGATCCCCGGCGTCTGGAAGGGACCCCAGGTCAAGCTCCGGATCAACAAGCTATTCACAGGTGGGCACGGAGTTTACACACAAAAACCGCAGGCCTCACTGAGATGAATGAAGGCTGGTTTTATTTGTAGACGTTACTCAACACTCCCCCAACATGTATTTATGAAATAATAAGCCTCTTTTCTTCCGTGGCACTTGGTTTTGTAGGAAGTTTTTGTAGGAGTCTTGAAGTATTAGTACCAGAGGAACAGCTGAGGATCTATCAGAAGGCAGTAACACCAAACATGGTCAACGTCAGGATTCAAAACCATTACAGGCCCTAAAAACAGCAGGCTACCACCAAGAAAGGCAGATTCTGATTATTCACGGTGCTGTGCATAAAATGTTTATATCCCATCAAACTTTTCTCATTTTATCCACACATTTTTATGTTTGGGGGTTTTTGTGACAATAAAATCAAAACCAATCAATTTTTTTACCTAGAAATTAAATCTACTCACCTTAGAATGAAATATTACATTTTACCTACATTAATGGGGGCTCGTCCGGGGAGATGCAATCACAGCTGCCTATTCTTTCTTGCTAAACAGCTCAAACTCAAGTTTTGAAGCAGATTCTCAATTGGATTTACATTTAGACTTTGACTAGGCCATCATTACACCAGAATATGCTTTGATGTAAAGTGTCGGCATAATGTTTGGTGTTGCCACCCAGCTCAAAGCTGGCCGGCAACAGACAGAAGGCCGGATCTTTGGATCAGGCCTTCTGTCGCTGCTAATGAACAGTCCCACCACAGCATGATACTGCCATTACCATGTTTCACCTCAATGGTGTTAAGGTTAATGTGCAGTCTCCACGAGAGAGAGAGATTTGCATGTTGTCTTGAATCACCTGTTTGATCATTAGTGGTTGTGTCAGATTAGACACATTTATGTAATTTTTAACTCTGCCAAGTTTTCAACTGTAAAACACTGTAACATACACACAATTTTTTTGAATGTCTTTTTAAAATGATGTCACTTTTTAAAAATGAAAATAAGAAACTGCCAGTTGTCTCATTTTCATTGCATTGTCCCATTTTAGACCAAAATGTATTTTTTTTGTGTACTCAAATTTGAAATCTACATCGGCTGCGGATATCCCTAAAACTCAAAAAAAATAGTTTTATGGATATCCGCTGCACTTGAATGATGTGTTTTCTTGTCTTTCTCATTTTGAAAACTGGCAAAATAGAAAAGGCCCTTTCTGTCAGATCATCTAATTACACCCCAGTGACACAGGAAGTCATGGCAGAGTTTACAGTCAACTCCTTCCCAACTGTGTGAATGCAAACTTTGATTTTTTAATTAAAAAAACATATTTTTTTCAATCTTTGCAAATATTTATCAGCGATGTTTAACATAAGTGGTATAAAACTGCGTCATGTTTTACAGTGTAAAAGGAAACATGGAAATAGTCGTAGTTACATCATGGTGTCAACGACTATTTGACTCAAAGTGTTTGTTTAAGTGGAAATGTCCCTCATTATTATTATTGCGCTGCTCATGTTGCTCACTTTGGAGATATTATTACAAGCAGGCATTTCTGAAAAAAATATTATTACATTTTCTGGGAGTTTTTTTTTTCTTTAATAAATAGGTGTTTTTCCCCAATAAGTTCACCTTCCATATGTTTGCGAAGCTGAAACACAACACTCGTCGTTAGCTGTGAGCAAACAAGTGTGCCAACCCAGAATCGGCTGCATTTTGACTGTTTAAACGCATCCACACACACACGCATACATACACAGATTACCCCCCGATCTCCTTATCCAGCAAACAGAATATGACAGATTGGCAAACAGACTGCGCCGGGAACAGATTGACGGACAGACGGACAGAACGGATAAGGGCAAACACGCAGGCAGCGACGTGCGCACATTCGACAACAGGTTGAAGACGCCTTTGGTGCGAGAATCTAAAATCTTTTTTTCTTTCTCTCTCTCTCTCTGCCCACAGAGTCATTCTCCCTCTACAGCTGTGTGACTGTCACCTGAACAAGAGTGAGTTTAATGGGCAGGTCTCTCCCTTTGTTGCTCTTTTTTTCTTTATTGCGCTGCTCACGTTGTTGCTCACTTTGGGGATGTTACTAGCAGCGTTGGGCATTTATGATATCATTTATCGTTCATCATTTATCGTAAAAAATTTCTCATAAGACTTTTGATTTATTGCCAACACGATAAATTTGAGTTATTGACGGTAGGGAAATATACAAAACCGACATTATTATCAGAAATGTTATTTTTGCCACCTTCTCCACTGTTGGGAACATCTATACATGTCAAAAAATTAAAAAATATGACAAAATACAGGTACTATGTGCAGATTAGTGATATAAAGTAAATGGCTGCCCTGAAAAGGCCCTTTTCAAATGGGAATAGTTTTCAAGAACAATATTTGTGTACGAGTGCAGTGCCATGCAGTCATTAGCTGTGTCTTCATTGACCATATAATCGCACAAATTGAAAATACAAAACTGAATATGTTCAATGGAAACACAACAATTTCGAAAAACGCGTTTTCCGATGAAAATTTTTTGCGCTTGGAGGAGGTGGGTTTCCGACTTAAAGTGCGACGGAAACACTTTTTTTTTTTTTGGCATCACGAGTCATGTGATCGCCAGCCGGATGTCGCCGCTCGTCTTCTGCAATGAAGAAGACAGGAAGCAGTGGGAGGACGACGGTTTGTTTCTCATTTTTCCGGACACCGTGTCTCTCGTAGCGTCATACAGTTCATATCGAATGTGTTGAATCCAAAGCTCTTCTGTAAAATCGCTGACTACGATGTCCCGAAAACGCAGAGTATATAGCCACTCCCAAGCCACGCCTGTTGCTCCAACCCCTGAGTAATACGCCCACGTCTCCTCTGACGGCTGATAGATGAGCGCGTGCACCATGGCTGAATTTTGGCTATCTCGCGTAACTGTTTACATCCGTTGTTGCCATGACTTTTAACGACATACCCGTGAACAAACGTATTCACGTGCGATTTTAATTTCCTTTTGTATTGAATAGAAACGCCGCAATTGTGAAATTGGGTTTACTCCTGATCCAAGTCCATATCGCCCACACCTAATTGCCAGTTTCCCCCCCCCTTCCCACTGAAATAGTTGAAGTGAATTTCCTCTCTCTTTTTTTTTTTTTGCTTTCTAAGAAGCAGAAACTGCACTCGGGACTCTTCGTGGCATCATCTCTGACTTGACTGCAAACTGGACTTCACCGACTTCCATCCGAACTTCTCTCGTGCCCTTCAACCTCCTGCGAGAGTACAAATGACGCCAGGGGGTGAAGGGAGGGATCAGGCGCAGCTGCACCACTCCGCATCCAAACAGGATCAAAAACATCGCCCGCACTCCCCCTTCTCCCCGTTTTAAACCATGACAAGCGCCTGTGGGGTGTGGGGAGGGGGGAGAGGAAGGAAGGGTGTCTCTCCGGCGCTCCGCCATTTTGGGTCTGCCAGTCTCAGCTGCTGGCAGAGTCATCGACACCGACGGCACTCCAAGCTTGCACAGTGCGGCCATTGTCAGCCCCGCAACTCCCCACTAGGCCAAACCACTTGGTCTGAACCACTGACTGGCCGACTCTACACATCACATGCTCCGGCATCTGATAATAAACAGGAAGCAATATGCCGGGTGTAAATGTGGCGTGGGATTGCAGATTTAGGATGTATTATGTACTTTATCACTCTCATAACGCTGAATGGAGACTGTACGCTTTTTTTCCTTTTTATCTGCCCTGTGTTTTAGGGGTGTGCATGTGTGTGTGTGTGCTTGGGTTAGGTGGGATTGGATCTATGTAAATGAGGTAACAGGCACACTCACACAGACACACACAATGCCCCCACCCCGACACATGCAGTCACTCTTATTGTTATCAGACAGTGGAGCACTGTTCACATTCACATGCTCTCCCCTCCCTCTCCAGCTCCCTCTCACACACACACACACACACACACACACATTGCCCAGCTTAGAGCCTGGTACAGTGACTAAATGAGGCGAGCTCAGATCTGAACACGTACAGATGACGAAGAAGAGAAGTGCTTTGCAGTTTCCAAACTGTTGGGAGTGTGTGAGCAAATTATATGGCTTTTTATGAACAGTACTAAGTAATTGAAGTAATAACGGTATTTAGTCGTTCTTGAAGTGTAAGTAATGGTGCTGTAAATCTTTAAAACTCCCCCCCCCCCTTACAATTTTTTTTTTGGGTTACACTTCAATATTTCAGATCAAACAAATCAAGTTTATGTTTCAGAGCACGTTTCAGCAACAAGGCGGTTAAGACATAGTATAATAAACAATTGTAAAACAAGCAATAATAAATATTACATTTTGTCAAAAACCATCGTCAAGCAAACACATGCTGATCAATGTTTTTAGCCTTCATTTAAAGGAAGTCGGTGTTTCGACAGTTTTATGGTTTTCTGGAAGTTAGTTCAAAAAGGGGGTTTGTTCCATTTCCATCCAACTGTCACACATTAAAAAAAAAAAAAACATTTTAAATTTTTAAGAAAATGCAAATTAGTCGTGCATTCATCAACCAGGCTACGTTAAGCCGTAATGTCGTGAGACGTTCATGTTACGCACGAATATAATAGTAAGGACGTAGAAGTCGCCAGCCAGCATGGACCACACGTCTCAGAACAACGGAGAGAGAAAACGGAGGAATGTGTAGCTACTGCGTTGCAGTGATTCTATCATTATGTGAACTCATACAGGCGACGTAGAGAAAGAAAAGCAGCTCTAACACGCACCCACAGCGGAAACGGCTAATTGGTCAAGCGAGGTATAAGTTTGCCACGTTGTAACTTATTAGCAAATGTGCTGCCATCTGCCCTTTATTTTGACAGCCAAAAACCAACACAAGCTAGAGAAAAAAGTTTTTTTTCTTCTTTTTTTTTTGCAAAGTCAAGAACATTACTGCAAATCTAGCTGCTTCCATCAATCTTTTCTACTTCTAAAGTACGCAATCCTTCAAAATGCGCTCTGAAAAACTTTGATGGAAACACAAGTCCACCTCTGGATGATACAAAAAAAATTTTTTTTTAAGTTTTGGAACATCTAATGTGACAAAACCAAAACTATTTTGCCTCCCAGAGCATGGTGGCACAACCTGTTGCTAGCTTTTCAAACACTTCTTTGCGCAATAAGATGGGGTCATCTTCATTGCAAACATGTTTGATGATCTGAAACATTTAAGTAAGAAGCAACACAAAGGATTGTAAGGGGGGCACATACTTTTTCACAGCACTCATCTGAAGAATCTCCTTCAGTGTGACTGACAACAGAATTTCACTGCTTCGCCTTTTGTTTGTAAGATGCCATATTCTGTATGCCAAAGGTATGAATGGGTGTCAGTGCAATGCTTACTTGTGTTTTAAACATTATAGACCAGTTTTGTTTTCCACAAACTGTCTGCACTCTCCATAAAATGGAGGAAAGTGGATCGTTACGTTTGGCTTTATTCTCTGTTTACGAGTTTTATTCTGTAGGCTGGTAGACATGAACGACGTCTGATCGTTTTTTAAGGAGCAATATAACAAACTTAATGACAGTATTATGTTTGAAGAAGGATGTGTAAAAATTTTCAGCTTTGTGTATGAATTTTGGGTTGCTGTTTTTTTTTCTTGACGTCTGAATGAATTATGTCCGTAAAGCAAATTTTGGAGTTTCGAAGGAAGCAGTGAGTTTATCTTTGCGTTGAGGCAGAAAACACAGATAACGAAAGATAACCACGTTACAAAATACTCTAAACGGCACCAAAAAGAATTCATAAGAGAAACTTGAGTTGCATGAGTAAAAAAATTTGCTTTTTACTTTTTCCTCAGTTCCTTGAAAGACATTTTTTAACTCTTTTTTTAAAAAAATCCTTTCCACATTTTGTCAACTGCAGAGTGTTTTATTTCATGTCCCTAAAACTGGCCATAAAGTAGTGCGTCGTCGTTGAAGTGGAACGTCCGGAAAACGTTCACAGTTTGGGATAAGTAAACTGTCTTCTTTACAAACGTGTCCCTTTGCTTTTTTTTTTACGTCCGAAGGGAATTGCTTGTACTGGATTTTGTTTTGAAGTAGTAAAGGGGCCTGACTAGAAATTCACGTCAAATTTTTTGTTGGTAAAAGAATTTTAAAACCCCCGTTTTCTTTTTTCCCCCCCTTCAACTTCTCAACAACGTTTGCTGATTTGTGTCGGCGCGACGCATAAAATCCCGAGAAAGCACACCGAGGTCTGTAGTGCTAACGTGGACGAGTTTAAGGGGCATGTGAAAACATTCAAAAGGGCGGACTGGATACAAAGCTAACAACCGGTGTGAGAAATAAAACACGCTTTTCACCACCGCAGACCTTGATTTTATAAGCCGGGGTGACATCATCGTTTTGTCAAGGTCTGAAACACATGAAACGAACGAACGCGGCTTCTAGGCCGCCACCTAGCAAAGCGAAAGGACAGAATGTGCTAAAAATCTCTAATGGTGTGTCTTACAGCAACACGCTTGTCCTTCGCTGTCTGAAACGTGTACAAAATTCATAGTCCTGTCATGTCTTTCCGTCAGAGCAGCTTCTCAGAGAAAGATGAAAAACATTCAAATTACTCAATTAATTAAGCCTAGCATTCATTCTGGAGCACTATTACTCTCTCCTTCTTTGTAACTCATATATATATATATGTATATATATATATATATATATATATATATATATATATATGCATAATTTCCAGAATTGCTCAGTGGAATTTCTTTGTGAGGCTCCAGTGGAAATGTGTGCTTACCGAAGTCACGTGTTGATAGTCAAGAATTGACCTTGAAGTGCTTAAGACAGATCTTATCAGAGATAACGTTGTCTAAAAGCACTTAGCACAGAGAGAAAGGTGCTGTTGGACAAGCTAGTTGTTGGTAAGAATGTAACTTTTGGACTCCATATGTTCTGTCCAAATTTAGCCAAAGCAAACATTCTGAATGTCAGGCTTCATTAGCTTGTTTCAACAACCTCAATCTCATTTTTCAATCACATTTAGACTTCAAAATATGACCTTATTTGGACCTTTTATTCAGCTTTCCAATTTCAAGCACATTTTTTATGTTATTTTTGACGGAAGCCGTTGTTGTTCAGATGCTGTTTTATTCCTATGTGCCATTCCATTTCCCTTACTGAAAGTGTTGTTGACTAATTTAGAAGATTAATCATTTTGACTGGACTGAAATTGAACGCGATTTATCTGAAGAAAGAACCAAGCTGTGTTTTATACGTTTCGCCCAGAAGATTCTTGGGGGAAAAAAGACCAAAAGAAATGCTCACCTTTGAAATGCGAGATGAGCAAAACAACCAGCAGCAGTAGTGCTAGCTAACATAAGCTAGCAATACTTTAGCTAGCTTATGTTAGCCAAATGTGCTTTAGTGCTTCACTTTAAAAGTGCCACACCTGAACGTAAATATGTTGAACTTCGTTGGAGTCGCAGAATTGTTATTTCTCAGCCTACATTCAGTGATGCCATAGTTACTATGAAAAAGTAATCAGATTACTGACTACTCTTACTACCCAGATATCCTTTTTCACAGATTTGTGACACTTATCTTAATATTAATTATTATAATGGCGTTTAGTTTACAGACACGTTTATTCATGGCTGTTTTCACGTTTATTTCGCTGTTCATGTTTGTAGTTTTCTGGAACGCAACATGAAGCTCGACGTCTTTCACAGCAAATATATAAACTTGACATTAACAAAGACACAGCGGGACGGATCATCCGGGAAATGATGGACAGGGAGAGTCTGACGTGACCAGGATGACAGACAAACTCTGGAATTTTTTATGTGTCTCTGCTTATTTCAAATGAGTAACTTCAGTTTAAAAACGAGCCCCAAAAAGTGCAAATCGCGACTTATTAAATTTGCAAGCGACTTTAGAAACAAAACAAGCCCAAAGCCGCTTATAATAATCGGACTTGGCGACAGAAACTCAAAATAGTTCCTGTTTTTCCAGCAAGAAAATGCGCAAATCTCCTCCCTCCATTGTTTACATTTCTGTTGCTGCTGCTGCTGTCGCATAGAAACGGCGGTCGGATTTGAAATAGCAACACGCTAGATTTCTCGTTACCGAAAAAAGTGGCCCGATGTCAGTAACGCGTTAGTGACATCATTGCCTACATTATACAGCTTTGTTTCTGTTGGGTCAATGTTTGTACTGTAACAAAACATTACTCAGCTCCACTTTTTTTTTTACCTCGGAACTTGGAAAAGTCTTCAAATTTGTCTAAATTTTGTGAAGCACTTATTATTGAACAATTCCATTTTCGGTTCCTATGTGGTTTTGTCATTTTTTTTATGAACATTACTTACTGCCTTGCTCACAGCTGTCTGTGTGGACAAACCACATCGAGGCGGCTAATGCAGATTTGATGCTCACATTGGAAACAATCAAGCTAACCAGCTCCTGAGTGCAGCTTTGTCTATTCATATTTGAATTGACTAGATGCTGAGCTAATAACCGCTTCTGGGTTTTGTGGTTATATGGTCGCTACCTTATCTAATTTTTTTTTTTTTTTCAACAAAAACGTGCAACTGGTATCTTTTCATAGCACAAGAAAAAATGTCAAACCATTCCTTTAAGAGACCTCAAAACTAGCATAGCGAGGGATAAAAATAACTGTCACTTCCTCCTCGATTCTGCAACACTTGCTGTAAACCTATTAATAGCTACTTGCTACACTGCTGAGTGCTATTTACACTCGGATATGGAAATTACACGGAAAGAAAGATGCATTCAGCTTACTGAAATAGAGCTATTTCAAACAGATACAGTGTAATTAAAAACATGTTCATTAAAAAAAAATAAATAAAAGTCACGTTTAAGGTACAGACTTACAGGATGCAGGAGAGGCGGCACACTGCCGCAGTTTGTGGCCGGTTTCACGTTTCATATCTGCATCCGTATCGAAAAGTTGCAAATGGCTATTGAGCCATTTCAGAATCAATATGTAATTTGTTGTCTCGAAGAAGTCGGCACACTTCGCAGCCTTAAGCTGTTTGGTACATTGCATTATATTGGACGCAATGTAATAAACGCCATCATTCATTTATACTGCAGCATACATCGTCTCACTTTTACAAACAGTGTCATTGTAAAGAAACTTTTTTTTTTCCCTCCTCGCTCTTGGTGTATGATGAACTCTGCTGGATGTTTACATTTTTTATCTTTTTTTTTTTAAAGAAAATGTTAGAAATGCATGTTTCTTCTATGTTACGGTTGTTTTCTGTTCTGAATTAAAACTGGACTTTAAATTTAAAGTGCACCATTTGAGTTTTTTCATTTCCATCACCCCGCTGCCTCTTATGGCCTAACACGGGGGGGCCTTGTAACCTTGTAAGCCCTCGAACTCGCCGTAATGAGTGCGTGGTCTCCTCTGTGGAAACCAGCTGTGCTGCCGCGGCCGCACAAAAAGCAGAATGATTAGATAACTACAGTACAGAGCCATATCAAATAGTTCCAGGGATCAAATTCCCTTAAGGAGGGGAGGGCAGCTTCACAGTCCATCTGTGCATGTGAGGGGCACCGAGAGAGGAGTGGGAGATAAAGTAAAAAGGCTTGGGGACAGGGAGGGGGGGCGGGTGCGACAGGAAGGGGCATTACAGAGGGAACCAGAATGGGAGCGACAGAGAAGGACAGGAGACAGTAGGTGGGAATGATGGGAAATGAGCGAGGGCTAAGGGGCAGACAGACAGAGAGGCACAGTCAAGGGGAGAAACAGGGAGGGGAATTAAAAAAAAAAAAAAAAAAAGGGGGAGGAGAGGGTGGGGGGCTTATAGAAAGAGGGAGACACAAAGTAGAGTTCGAACTTTTTTTTTTTTTCCTTTCCAACGTTGAGAACCAAGAGAGCCGCAGAATACATGGAGGAGAGAGTGAGCGCGGGGTAAAAAAAAAAAAAGGGGGGGGGGAGGGGGGGGGGGGATGTTGACAAAGCAGCGAGACTGTGGCGAACAAAGAGAACGTGAAGAGAATGAGTCGGGGGAAACATCAAAGGGATTTTTCAGGCCCGGTTACCGGGACAACAGACATTTGCATGCGATTAGCTTTTTACATCATATTAAGAAGGGTTAGGGTGAGGGAGGGACGGGAAGAGAGGGGAGGGGGTTATGAAGAGAGGCAGGGAACTATAGATCATACACACACTCACACACACACACACACTGTATGAAGGAAAAGCAAAAAAGAGAAAAGAAAAAAAAGAAGAGGGACGTTGGTCATCTCAGGCGGATAAACTGACTTATAGGCAGCCAGCCAAGCGTTTTCTTTTGTAAATGAGAGAACACGTTGGGGTTGGTGGCGGGGGGGACAGTAATATGCCAGTACAGAAATATTCAGAAAAGAGAGGTCAGAGCAAGGCACTGTGTATTTTATTTGTTTAGAATAATAATACTTTTTTTTTTTTTTTTTTTACATTTTCTGCCAGAAAATTTAGGTTCGACACCAATAACTGAAAGCATGTCCTTTAAAAGCAGCCAAACTAATTTGTTTATAACCTGCGAATTTCGCAGGTTCTCGTACTCCTTCGTTCAAAACTCGTCAGACAGGAGGAAAAAAAAAAATGCACAAAATTCGCAACTCACACCCGAATGACCCCTGTTTTAGGACAGCGGCCTCAATAATCCAGTCAGTATCACGTGATTTTTTTAAAATCACTACGGCAAAAAAAAATTAAAAAGTGACTTCAGGCATTATTTTAGGAAAACATTTCTGTATTCATCTGCTTTTTTCTTTCTATGTGAACAAATATAAATTGCGCAATATTTCCAACTCTTAACAAAGACGCGGTGACGTCTTTCTAAATTGAAATATGATCGACAGTAAATCACAACACTCAACGTCCCGAAGTGAAAATACGAACCGTTAAACGTATTGCCCAATATATTAAACAGATTGCCCCGACACGTAGAATGAAACACAGGTGTGTGTGTGGGGGGGGGTGTGAGCAAGTGTGTGTTTTACACGCTGAATCCATCAGTTAATAAAACACCAAACTACGAACACACACCTCAGACTACCTTCCCTCCAATCACA
Source organism: Phalloptychus januarius (assembly GCA_902982915.1). Lineage (NCBI taxonomy): Eukaryota > Metazoa > Chordata > Actinopteri > Cyprinodontiformes > Poeciliidae > Phalloptychus > Phalloptychus januarius. The sequence goes on from CADWAE010000460.1 coordinate 2,845,078, forward strand.
AAAGCCATTAAACATGTTTCTACGGAAACACACACACACACACACACACACACACGCACGCACCCCCTCCGGCATTTTTACACATGTAACATTATCCCAACCCATCTCCTCTCCTCCACCTCCCTCCTTCATTCCTTCCCTCGCTCCCGTCTCTCCATCAACCCATGTCCCTCTTTCTTTCTCCTCATCTCTCCATCTTAATCTCCACCCCCCCCCCCCCCTTCTCTTTCTCCTGTTTGAATCCTTCTTCCCCCCCGCCCGACGTCGATCTGGCCTCCTCTGCTCTGAGAGGGGGTGTGTGTGTGATGCTTCAGTGCCCTCAGTATTGTGGCTGCATTGTGCCAGCAGGCGTCGCCGCGACAGCATTGTGATGGTGTGTGTGTGTGTGTGTGTGTGTGTGTTGGAGTGTGTGTGCTGGGGGTGGGGGGGGTATTACAGTATCAATACCCTGACACTGCGACAAAAAGGACAGCAGCCGTAGCCACATATCACTCCACCTCTGCACTCCTCCCTCCTCGCACACACACCTGCGCCTCCTCCTCGTGCTCACCCCCCAGCCCCCGCTTTCCCTCCCCCAAAATCAATTTCTCCCCCCTCCTTTCAATTGATTTCCCACCTCCTCCCTCCTCTCCTCCTCATCCCTCACTCCTTTCTTTCTCACTCTCTCTTGTTTTACTCAAACATCTATTAGATTTCGCCCCCACCCCCCTCCTCCACCCGCGCCCCTCTCCTTCCCATCTACGCCCTTATCCGCCACAAACACACACTCTCATTCCTCATCTTTCATTTCATCTCTCCAATTCTTTTTCTCTCTCTCTCTCTCTGTGCCATCTCTTCAACCCTCCCTCATCCCCCTCTTCGCTCCCCCCAACGCACCTCCTCCCTCCTCGTCTCCCCTCCCTCACGGCTGTTTTTTTTTTTTGTTTTTTTGTTGTTTTGTGTTTTTGTATTTGTGTGTGTGTGTGTGTGTGTGTGTGTGTCTCCGTCTCACTCACTCTCTGCATATTAATTGGTGCATTTCTGCTGCGGCGGAGAAAACAATCAAAGCGTCAGGGGCGGGTGATGATGCCATTGTGGCACATATGTACCAAGTGTGCGCGCATGCATGGACACGCACGCACTTGCAGGGACGACATCAGACGCGTGAGCATACCTACATACATGCACACGCATACATGGATCTATCCCGCTGACGTGCAAAAACGGGCCCAGACGCGCGTTGATCTGCGAGGGTAGCGCGAGCGTGCGCCGCACACACGCCACAGACACTAAGTCAGTCACACAATAGCGGGCTCACAATGGCTGATCCAGGAGATATGTTCTGCGTCAGCAAAGACATTTGAATTTCTGAGCCAACATTTACCTTTACACAGCGTGTGAGCACAGCGCATTTAAATGTTGTAGTGGGGGCCTGTTGCTGAAAATATTCCAACTTTTCTTTTGTTCTGACTGGAATCTCGCCACATGTTGGGACGAACATTCAGAGGTAGAAGCGACAATTAGAACGCAGAAGATGGAAGACAATGCTGTCTCCCAAATGCTGGAGATGTTTGGGGTTTTTTTTCTTGGATTGTTACAGGTTGGCCTGTAATTGTCAGTCTTTAGTAGGAGGGGAAGGAGATCTCATAAAATGCCACAAAATGTCTCCAGAACATGATCTGTCTCGTAAAAGGCTATTTAGCTGCTAACAACTCACCAGACTCTTGTTTGGTGAGGCAAGTGTGTGGAATTAGCATGATTACTTTAAGCTTGACATCTTGCATTTATGTTTGGCTCTCTTCTTTCAAAGTAAAAAAGGGAAGTAGTTCCCTTTTTGTCGCAATTTTGGGTTGACAAAAAGTTTTTTTTAATGAACCAGTAAGCTAAGGAGTACATTTATTGTTTTTTTTATTGTCATGTGATTTATAAACAAAGGCTGCCCAGTGGCGCAGTTGGTAGAGCTGTTGCTGTGCAGCAAGAAGGTTCTGGGTTCGATTCCCGGCCCGGGGTCTTTCTGCATGGAGTTCGCATGTTCTCCCTGTGCATGCGTGGGTTCTCTCCGGGTACTCTGGCTTCCTCCCACAGTCCAAAAACTGTCAGGTTAATTGGCCTCTCTAAATTGTCCCTAGGTGTGAGTGTGTGTGCATGGTTGTCTGTCTCTGTGTTGCCCTGCAAATAGCAACAAAGACTTTGGCAGTTGACATGTTTAAGGAATCCCAGGTTTTATGCGCTCTTTAGAAAATTAAACGCAAAGTCCTTCTCATCATGATTTTCCTTTCTGACAAAGAAAACCTAATAACGTGGAACTTTGAGAGTTTGGCTACATTAATTTTGCAGTTTGTTCAAAGCAAAAGAGCAGGAGACAACTAAATGTAAATAAGCTTGGAAAGCACAATGTTAAAACAAATACAAAATGGTAACCAGGCACAGCACTATTTAGCATGGACAGATCGTACAGAAGCTAGCCAAGAGAGTGTGCACCAATTGCACCATCACCGCAACTGCCCATTAGCCTCACGCTATTATTTTGGAATCATAATGCCTGCTCATGCATGCACCTCTGAATTTTTGTAACCTTTGACATTTATTGACACAAAAACACGGTGGACTACCCTAGAGCCCTTACCACCAGGCTTTCTTAGGGAACCCCTGCATATGACATATAAACATCTTTTCAACTTTCACTTTTTACAAGTTTTGTTGACCCAAGTCAGAGATGAGGTTCAACTTGAGGGACATTTGAGAATTACTCAAATCCTTTTGCAACACTTTTTTGTTCTCACTGTAACTCTTTTCAGTCCAAAAAGGTTTGGCTTTGCGATGGTTGACATTCGACCCTGAACTCAACCGTGGTGTCAGGACTCGGAGCCATGAATGCAGTGAATAACTGTGAGAGAAAAGTTCGGCTTAATACAAATGGAGCAAATACAGCTGAGGACAGAGACCTTCTGAAAAAATATTTTGAGCTCGCAGAGGAGCTGGCATGTGAAAATAACTTTCTTCAAGGCCAAAAACAATAGGATACACTTCAAATGGCTACATCCCATATCAGGCGCAACTGTGTGCAGATCTGGGATGTGCATCCAGGCAGGTTCCCACAGTCCATCTGATATGACCGAAACTCGCAACATTGGTCAAAGTCTTAGACTTTCAGTGTCTCTTTCTTGATCTCTTCTCCTCCCAGTAGCAATGCCACATGATTGTAACTGTGTAAAAACCCAGCTGGGAGTTTTCTCACCTCCACATGGACTGAAATGTTCAAGACGTAATAACCAGCCTGGTCTGGGTCAAAAGACAGGCGGTGGGGTGCATCTTGGACAGGTTAACGTCATGCAGAAAGTCCCTAGGTCGGCATGCAAACCCAGAACCTTTTTGCTACCAGGTAGCAAGGCTAGCAAGTGTGCTATCATTATTAGCATTAACCTTTGTAGTAATTTTGCTAAATATCTATTTTAAAAAAGCATTGATTTCTATCAAAGCAAGAGTATTTTCGAGTTCAGCCATGACAACCAAAGTAGTTTTTATCCTCTTATAGAATAATCTGACTGCTTACATGAAACTTGACTTGAACGAGTTTTCGTGTTATGTAAATCATCCATTTCCTGTAGGGTCGTGGCAGGTTGGTGTCTATCTATGATGATGGGTAAGAAATGGGGTACAATTTGGACAAATGGACTGGTCAACACAAAGACACTAATATTGCAACGCTCATGGTCGCAGAATGTTGGAACTGCTCTAAGCAACTGAGGTGGATTAGCAGTGGTTGCCGACTAGCAGGTCATGTTAGTGTGGAACATCATCTCTGCTGCCTAGAGTTTGGGTTGCTAGCTTAGCTTGACTGTCATATAGCAACAGTCTTCAGTCAGGAGTCTCTTCGGATTCATTGCAAGACTGACTGCTACTGGAGATCCTGCCTGCCCACAGCATCACCATCCAAAAACGACTCTGAAGATAGTTGGATGGTATGGGTAATAACAATATTTCATCTCCCTTTGGGATAAATAAACTATTTTAGTAGAATTGACGTCTTACATAGCACTGTACAGACAGCACAAGGCATTTCATAGCCAATAGAGGGCAATGAGAGCCAGTTCCTTGCACATTTATTTTCTTTAAAATATAACATTCATTTTTCCGATTGTAAGTGCAAAACTGAATTTTTACTCAAATCTTTGAGGAAAAGCAAAGCATTAAAGACCCTTCTCTCTCTCAATTTGGGTCATTAATACAGCTTCATTTCACCTCTGGAGAGTTTGATGCTGAACCTTTGGATTCTTTGGAACACTTACAAAATACATATGGGCCGCTGCAGACCCCGGACGCGCCACAAGAACTCAGGTTTTGGATATGCCCTGATCCAAACGTGTCACATTCTAATGCTTCCCCGTTTTTCCTGCTTCTAACACATCAACTTCGAGGTCACAAGGTTCACCCTGAATCTCATCACCACTAACAGGTGCCATCATGGTCATAAAGTTTTGCCTGAATTGTATATTTTCCATTCAAGAATAGCAGTGAAGGTGAGGGTTAGCCGAATGTGCGCTTGGAAGTTTCATTCTTAAAATCCAGTTTCTTTAAGTTCAACTGTATTTTTTATTTTTTTTGCTTATTTTACATATTGTGTAAAAATTCTTCTTCTTTTTATATATATATATATATATATATATATATATATCTTTATTTTTTGACTGAACACTGGCTCCCTCCTCCCATGCAGTCACTTACCCTCTTGTTGGGACCCAAATATGTGCACTTTTGTTTCTTCCCCTGGCCATGTGCTTCCGGGGTGGCTCACCATAGCATTTAAACTGCCTCTTGTCCCCCCCACCATCCCCTCCATCACTTTTATAACACTTCCACTGGTGAGAAACTTTCTCCTTCTCCTTCACCCCTTCCTAAAAAAAAAGAAAAATGTGTCTAAACTGTCAGCTGCCCTCCAACCCAGATGCCATATTTAGGATACAAATGTGAAGAGATGACAGCGTTGTAAAATGGAGCCCGTGCTGAGATTATAATTAACATTTCCAACCTACATCACTCTCCCTCCCACTTCTCCTTTGCTCTCCCCTATTCACTCACTCCTGTACGATAAATTGGGGGGGGGGGGGATAGGGGGGGGAATAGAAGAAGAAAGAAGAGAAGGGGAGAAAGAAAAGAAAGGGAGATGGAGGAGGAGGAGGAGAGAGTGAGAGAGAGGAGAGAGGGTGACCAAACGGAGGGAGGGAGGGGGAAACGGCGTATGCTTGTATACAACCCTGATTTCCATTTTTTTCCCAACTCGTAATGTATTTAATTCAAGTGAAACGTAATCATGACGTGTCGTGTCATTAATCTCCTCGCCGCCTCTCCCGTAAGTACACTGAGTCTTTACTTTAAACATATATCCTATATCTTCATCTATCCATTTCAATTTTTCCCACTACTATGTTTACATAGCCCGTGTGTGCACTTTTACACTCGGTGGCATGACACAGCGGCGATAAAACATTTCCAAAAATGGAGAATTTAACTGCGACTCTTGTTGCCTTGTTTTTTTGTTGTGTTTTTTTTTTTTCCCTCTCCTCTCTTCTCGCTCGCGAGCGGGATAATGGTAGTTGTTGATGTGTTTTGTATCTCTCTTGCTTCTTTCATGTGCAGTTAGCTCTCTCTCGCGCGCGCACACAGGGAGAGACACGCGCGCGCGCGTGTGTGTTAGCATGTGGAGTGATTGGCATGAAGCACGTATGTATGGTATGCATGTAAGCGCGCGCGCTGGCTCGCTCCGGACACACTTTCCGTTGGGTCATGTATGTAAAAGAAAAAACCGGGTGTTATGTCGGTGCGCGCGTGGACGACATGCGTTCTTAGCCTCGTCTCATGTTCGTGACGTGACCGTAAAAAAAGAGGAAAATAAGGGGGAGAGAGAAAACCGCTGTTTTCACCGAAAAAGCCCCCGCAGCGTAACAGTTTGAACAAGTCGACTCGGTAGGTCGGGGCGATTTTTTAACGCCACTTTAAAATGGTCGCAAGTGCTCGAAAAGTCGCTCGGAGTGCTAAAAACAGGAATTCGTTTCAAATTTAAGCAACTTAAAGTAAGTTGGGAGCTAATGTCAGTTGGAGTGAATTTGGGCAACTCTAATAATAAAACAATGCGATGTTCGAGTTGGAAAGTAAACCAGAGTTGGTAGAATTGGGATGACGGTAAAAAGGCAAATTTTAAAAAGTGTCTCACTTGGTGTAAGTTGAGTCGAAGGTGAGCGTATTAAGCACGCCTAATTGTCTTTGTTGGACGCACATTAAACGGCATTGTGTGGCTCCGTGTTTGCGAGATAAGCGTCACTTTCATTTTAGCTTTGCGCAAAAAAAAAAAAAAAAAAAAAGCGTCTCGAGCGACGTTATTCCTTTCACCTTTTTTCTTTTTTTCACTACAGTGTTTACTATCAGGCGTTTAGCTGTCCTAACGTCGCCTCATAAAGTAGCGAATAAAGTGACATGCAGGTTTGAATCATGTGAAGACAATATACCGGGTTTCAGCTTTGATGTTAAAAATAAACGGGTTGGGGTTTTTTTTTCGGACGCTGTGGCTTTTTGGGACGGATGTCGTTTTGAGATTGGCACAGGGTTAAAAATGAAATCCATGATGGCACTTTTCTCTCTTTTTTTTCCCTACCCCCCCCCCCCTCCTCTCCTTCTTTCCTTTCGCTGCTCGCTCACTCGCCTTTTTCTCCCCTCCCTTAATCTTTTGTATAGAAAATTTAGGAACAAAATGGAGCAGGGGAGAGAGCGATAGATGGGCTGACATGACACTCACACACACACGCCACCCCTCCGACTTCTCCAAACTACACCCTCCTCCTGCTCCTCCGCTGGTGGTGTTTTAATCGCATTCTTTTTCTCTGGGATACAATCTACGGGGCAGGGTTAATCTCGTTTTAGTCGGGGTGTTTATTAGTGCATTGTTTGTTGATGATTATTTATTTCATTAATGTGCCTCTAATTGAGATGGCCGCGAGAGGAGGAGGAGGACAGAGAGGGGAAAAGAGCGTGCTGAAAATGGTTGCACGTTATTGACGCACATCACAGGGGCGAGGAGGAAATTCCTCCCGAGATAAGGCGCAGACGTGTCATCTGGCCTGACCAAAAAAGACACTCCCGTCGCCCTTTTCTATATCCAATGGAATATGTTTAGGCATTCTGAAATGCCCCATTTTTTTTTTTTTTTTTTTTTTTTTTACATCCATCCACCCAAAATGTCACACTCTTGAGAGCTGTGTGTGTGTGTGTGTCCAGAGGAAGTAGGTTGACATTGCTGGCTTGTCCTATAATCAGATGATTTTGAGAATCCTTAAACTCTTGTTTATAACCAAGTTTCCTTTTACTGTAAGGTCTTTTTTAAAGTGACATGCAGGGCTTTTTTTTTTTTTTTTTTGTGAAATGTATTTTAAGTTTTGACATAGTTTATGTATCGAACAACACTTAATGGTCCGATTTTAAGTTTGTTGTGCTTTGTTGGTTGTCAAGCGAGGTAACATGAAAAGATAAGTTTCTACACCCCGGTGTATCTGGTGACATTGCATGAGTTAATTTCTAGTTTTTCTGCTCGTTTCCATGCTTTTGCTCCAATTTTGCCGTCAAATGCGTTTGCTTTTAATAAAATACACAGACGCAGTTTGTGAAGACAATCAGGACACACTGAAGTGACCAAATTAAGTTTTTGGAAAAACACATTTAGGAGTGCACTCCTTAAATTGGCCCAGATTGGTGAAACTGATCTTATCCCCTGATCTTATCTACCTCCAAATATCTGAGAATCTGCCACCTACTGCTCTGCCGTTAGCGAGGGCAGACCCGCCCACCAAGCTCAATCCGCATGTGCACAGTTAACAAGTCACCCCACTGTTGCCAACTTAGTGACTTTCACCAAATAAAAAATCTGAATCGGCAGGTCATTCTTTCTGAAGATCGGTGATCGGCCAGAAATCTGGAATCTGTGCACCCTTGATTATAGTGCGCTGACATACTTTTGAGGTCCACCCACTATTTCTGGCCAAATATATCTCCAAGCAGACTCATGTGCCTAATGGATGCTATAAAAATCATGTTTTTTTTGTCAAAGAGGCTAGGTTAAGCCACTCAGAGCTCAAATGTTTCTGGATCCATATAAAAATTGCTTTTAATGCCATGAGTTTTACTAATGCGAACCGACCAAGTCCGTTCTTGTGACTCGTGTGATGTCATCAACCTACATAAACACAAAGCAGAATTTGTGGAGTTTTTTTTTCCTTCAGTGTGATTTTAGGAAAAGTCTTCATTTTGTGAAATAGGTTGTTGAGCTACATACTTGATTACCTTTTGTTTTATGGTCAGTGTATACTTGAAAAATAAATAAATAAAATACACCACTCTATAGTGCCTTTAAAATGAAACAACTTATAAAGCAGTGGCCAGAAAAATGAAAGCTGATTTTTTTTTTAAAAAAGTATTTTGTAGAGGATTCCTGATCTCCAGCTTTTGAAAAGCCTTCAGCTGCAGATACAAACTCTGAGCCAATTTTGCTCGTTAAGAACAATAATTTAAGAAGACACAGGAACAACATTCAGAGCTTTTTCTTAACTTTCCTGCCACGTCATACGTTTAAACACTTTTACAACAAAGGTTTACTAATGAAAAATAAAAACAAAGTTGACTTTTTAAACTTTAGCATCACATATTAGCAATCTGACCACTTAGTACGTCTAGCATTTCTAAAGCTCTGTGTGTGTCCCCATCAATATGAGTGCAGTTTCACTAAGAGGCTTCCAAAGGGCTGCCAACATTTCCAAATCTAGCTTAAGTTGTTAAAACACAAAATGTTCAGTCTTCTTGTTTTCTGGTAAATTTTAGCTTTATCACTCTTCCTCGTCTGATAAAAAAAAAAATGTCTCCTCATGTCATTACAAGTTGTTTTCTTTTAAATAGCTTCTAATATCTTTCTGCTCCCTCTGACTTCATACTAATACACCGCCCTGATACTAATAAGTAACCCAACTTTTATGTTTTTCACTCAGTAACATTACCCACACTGAAGAGTGTTGTTGAAAGTGCGGCCTCGTTCGATAATCGAACAGGATCAAGATTTTGGAGTTTCTCTATAAAGTAGAGAAAACCCTAGAGATCATTTGTTGCGTTCCTAAAAAGTAGAGTTGGAAAATGGCACCTTTAGTCACAATTCTGCTTCTTTTGAACTTGTACATAAGTTCAAAAACAAAACTAGAAACCAGAAGCATCACAAACGTTTATCTTCTACTCCGATCAAGCTTGTTCGGGTCACCAGCTAATTTTTTAGGGTGTCTCTGAAAAGCTCAATTTCATTTGCTTTTTAGTCAGACTTCTCATTTTTCTCAACTCGTATGTGGCAGAAAACTACAGAAGTAGGAGGATTAATGTTTTTTTTTTTTTACTCCTTATAAAACACAAAGAGCTGAAGACTACAGGTAGTCTGCTTTTTGGTAACAAGATGACGATGATTTCATGTGAAACCCTTTGCAGGTACTCATCAGGATCCAGCTGCACTAATGAACATTAAACACGGGCCCAACATTAAAAAGGGTCTAATGGGTTTTGCTCATTCAGACCCCTATCTGCTTTTTGTGTTCAAGTAGTGTCCTCCTGCTCCTCCGCCACCATCAGTGCCGCCTACTTGCTATCTTTGTACGCATAGTACTGCGCTGTACTTGAGGGGGCCACACACATACGCACACACCCCCTTACACACGCATACACACACCATCCAATCCAGGTGGCTCCTGGGAACAAGATTGTATGCGAAGGAGAAAGAGATGGAGTAAAAGGGAAAGGAGTGTAGCACCAATCAAGGCCTCTGATTGATATAATTGGGTCATTAGTGCGCTGCGGGAGAGGCACCTGCTTGCCCTCAGTTAGGGAGAATCTACTGCATTGTGACATTTTGAGACTGTTGAGAGTTCTGCCTGCTGCTAGGGATTACTGTGAATTTAGAGCATTAGGGTCTTACTGATGTAGCATGACACTTTTCGCAGATCGTATTGAGTTTGGAGACTACTTTTCAAACAATCTGGCAGCAGAAGTAGACAGTTGGAGTTGCAATTTCAGAAAATACAATAAAAAAGGAGAAACTCAGGGAAGCCTTTTTTAATTTTAAAACGGAAAAATAAAGGCCTGTAAACAACTGAAACAAACGCTGTGTTTTTACTAGTCGTTGATCAGACGTCTGGTCGGAAATGACGCTAACTTTTAAGCTCATTACTGAAAATGTATCCTGCCAACAATCGTTTCACCGTAAGGAGTAACACTACCCAGATCTACTGAACTGTTTGGCATCTTTTACCACAACTTAAGCTTTCCAATTTCGTTTTCCTTCACCAACATATGTCAAGGCTGCCTTTAGGGGCGTCTTGGGGTTTTAATACCTTGCTTGAGGGCACTCAACTTTGCATTAGTGGACATTTACCTCCTGAGCCATGTAATTACTTCCAGCTAATATGAAATCTCATCTTCTACAACACTTATGTAACCGATTTTCAACTTTAACTCAAACTCTAAAAGAAACTCTACCGGGAAAATTGATAGTTGGCGATCAGAAGCTGTTGACTAAACAAGTAGAAGACTCTCTGGTTTGGTGCAGATATCCATTGACACGATGGGGACTCGAGATCAATTCCTGCTTTTGTTTCCTCCTCCATACTGACCGATAGGACAATGAGCAGGCCTGTACCGTTGTTTGCTTTTGCTGACTGAACATTCTTCTAAAGAACAGTTCAGTGCAGACTTGTATAAGCACTCAACACGTATGTTAATGTCTTTTAATTTGGGGCCTTTGATGGATACATGTATTTTGACCCATTCTTTTACAAGGTGGGACGATCATACAACAGGCAATGATTCTCCAAAGCAAGATTTGAGTCTGGATTTGCTGTCAATCCTCTACTATCCCCACTAGGTTAAACTTATGCACACAGGGTCAAATATATACATACATCCATGCAATGATATTTGATGAGATGACCAATAGCAAATCAGACCTTTACCATAGGTTTTTTTTGTAGAACAGTTTACACTAACAGTGTTTCCACTGGCCATACAATTGTGCAATTTAACAGAAACACTCGAGAAAACAAATTTTTTTGCTAAAAGAAAAATGTAGGAGATAGGATGTGGTTGCTTTTTTGTCCACATCGAAATTGATTTATTTCGCAAAACTGCAACAGTAACGCTTTTTTCACATCATGAGTGACATGATGAACAACTGGGCATTGCCACTGGCGCAAATCACAAAGAAGACAATGACAGGAAGTAGTTAGAAGATCATGGCGTGGCATGATTTCTAATGACTTTTCACGTGAACAGACTCATTCACCTTTGATTTTAGCTGTGAAACAGCAATTGCAAAATTGTGTTTCTTCGACATCAGCAGAATATTGGCAAGGTTTTGCATTCATATATAATGGAAATTTGGCTGGTTAGTCAGAGCTATTCTAGAAGCGTGCTTACCTTGTTTCCAAACCAGTTTTAATGCACGCGTAAAACATTTTTCTGTAAGTCATGCTGTCAGCATTTGAGCCATCTAGCTGATGGTGTGAGGAGAAGCGCCCCCCCCCCCCCAGCAGAATGCTCCCTCCACCATGTTTGATAGGTAGAACAATGTTCTTAGGTTCAAAAGCCTCACCTTGAGTTCACCAAGCGTACTTCTCGTAATTGTGGCTACATAGCTCAGCCTTTGTCCTATGTGACCTCAAAATGTTTCTCACGAATGCATTTGTCTTGTCCATGTGGGAAACTTCAAATTTTCAGTCATACCTATTGGTGGCCATTTTATAGCTTTTTGGTAATGTACAACTTTAGCATCAACGGTAATGTCAGTCGATGGGCATGTGATGATGATGATGCAGCAAAGGAGTGTGGTGTGTTTAACTGGACCATAGAAGCAATTTGTGTGTAATTTTTCAATGTTGAAAGGGTGAGGAAATATATGTAATATATGTGCAATATCTGTAATTATCGGCTATGAGTATTGGCCTAAATCTTTATGTTGGTGCATCCCTAATTAAAACCTGTTTAGAATTAGTTATTTCAATCTGAAAGGGATCCAATAGACATCTCACACCTCACACCTGAATCCCATTGAGTTAAAAACATCTTTGGCATGTTGGTGTCATAAAGGCTCTTTGACTAACTCAGTTGATGACGCAGAGATCTAACAGAAAACTCTTGTTCCTTTACACCTTTGAAACATTGTAAAACTCCAAACAGTTTGTGCTATACAGAAATAAAACAAAAAGATTGAACTACTAGTCATCTAAGTATTTTTTGAGACGCACCCATTTGGGTTAACCGGCTGGTACCAATTTTCTGTTTTTCTCCGGCTTCTGACCTTGACTACCTACAATAAAGGCTACAACTTATACATTGTTTTAGCAAAAAGATAAATGTATCAAACATTGACCGTAGGAAGAACTAGACTGCTGCAGAAAAAGGCATGTGTAGCTGATTTCTCTTTGGGGTTTTTTGAGCCTAACAATTTTTGTCAGTTCCAAAATCTGATTAAAACTTTAATAACAGCATTCTATATATCTTTATAGCCCTCTTGCTGTGTGTGATCATTAATTGTGTATATTAGAACAGCAGGTGATTTCACACTGTGTGTGAGAAAGCCAAACAAAGATAAAACAAATTGGAGTTGTTTTAGAGCAGCTAGCATCTTGTTAGCTTGGCCATTACCTACGCAACTCCACTCAGTTATCATCTCCCTTCAAAGCTGTGTCTGGGATTTCTCCCATTGAGCTCGATTTCTCTGTCTGAATTTTAATTAAGTCAATCAGCAAACAGAAAAAGGAGTTGTGAACGTTGACCTCAATTTTCTGCGCTGTAGATTAGCAATGTTAGCGAAGGAAGTGAGCAAAGCCATTCAGTCCGTGTTGGCCACGCCTTCAAATGCTAACCAATTAAAGTCAGAGCAAAAGGAATGCAGAAGACATTTTACTGCTAACAAAGACGCTAGACCTTGTGGGGCTTTACACCCCACAAGGTTGTTTGCAGCAAATGCAATTTCCAGTTAGCTTCGTTGAGCTAGCGCATTACATGTGTCATTGTCAAACATTAGCAAAGGGGCAAAATCAGATAAAATGTTTAAAATTAAATTCACACTTCAGTTCACACCTCAACCAAGCAATTGTTACTAAATAGCTGAGGGTCCAGACTCTCTGCACGAAGCGAAACCTAGGTCAAAAGGCTGGTTTTTGCCAGGCTTGCGTTCTCCATTAGCCATAGCTAATTATGGTTAGCATGATTAATTGTAAATCCTCTACTCTGCAAAATACAAATGTTAGCTTTCTAAAATTTATTAATTTTCTAAAAAGCTACTGACATTTTTTAACTCAGCTTGTTCAATGACAAGAAATAATAAAACAACTGTAGCATGTCTATTCCTGTTATGCTCCGAACCTGGCTCTCGTCAGTTTTCACTTTTGTCAGCAAGAAAACGTCCCTGGTATAAACATTTTACTGAATCTTCGTTCCTTACAGAAACTTCCACACTGAAGAGCATTGTGATTAGTGAGATTCATTCACCGATTGGAAAAAGATTGAAATTTTGGGTGTCTAACCTGCCACAGGTAAAGTCAAAAGTTGTCAGATTGTGGTTAACCTCTGCAAATTTCTACTTTAAATTCAAATAAAAATTGCAAGATCATGGCCGCTCGTCTTCTTGTTTTTTACTCAACCCAAAGTAAAGTGCTGCAAAGAGAACATGACATTTTCTGAAGCCTTTTCAGATGCAAAATTTTGGGAGTTTTTTTTTCAGTTTAGAAGCAATGTACAGATGTAACCTGGTCAGAGCCCACCTCAGTTTTCTATCATTACCCAGTTGTATTATGGGTTAAAAGTGCATCACTCAAATGTTCATCGGAAAATGAGAAAAAAAAAATCAGATGTTTCAAAATCAGCATATCAATATTTGGAACGTGCAAAATCGAGGACCTCGTTCTTGGTAAACCAGAATGTAGTCGTAGTTTAAAAATAAACTTATGACATAACTTTCTGTCAAATGATCTAAAACATATATATAGCGTAATGTAGTGCACTTCAAGCAAAGTGTCACTTAGAAGGAGAACACAGCCCTGGTAGATTTCCCCAGAGTGATTGAAGAATCAACTCATTATTACTCTGCAGTCACTATTTTGTCAGTTGTAAGGATTCTTGTGCGTCTTCATGTGTCTTATGTGATACACAAACTCCACAAGGAGGTCATGGCGTAGGGTTGGGATTCTTGGGACTGTCGTTGCTCAAAGGCTTTTAAGAGGAGGATGGGACAAATTTGGAAGTGTTTTGGGACTGATTGACAGTATTCTGGATGGATGTGGATCTATGATTAGGGAGAATTGATCATCAGATAGACGTCGCTTTCTCCTCATGCCTTCCCCTGCTTTAGTTCTCCGGTGTTGAGCCCAGCAGGTGATCTCAAGCGCAAGAACTCTCTGTGAGAACACACTGAGTTATTTCCTTGAATCTTTCCTTCTCCAAAGGCTTTCAGTCTTCTAACTCCAAATCAGACAAGTCAGTCGGTGCTTCCCACTCAGCCGTTAAGACACAGCGTGGCCCGTGTGACTCGGAGCCACGGTCTTGTTTCTTTCTGCCGCGGCGCTGTGATGTCTCCGACGTTCAGTTTCGCTCACTCAGATCTGGCACTGTCGCGACGCTCCCAGAACGGTGCGCTGAAGCTGCGAGTGAGTGTCAGCTCGTGTTCTCCGCCGGAGGAGGAATTCATTCAGAAACAGAGGAAGCAAAAGCTTGAGAGGATGTCAAGAGGAGAGGAAGGAGGAGTTAAGATGGTAGGGTAGAAAGGAGGAATCGAACAAGAACCGTAAGACGCTTGCTTGGAGTTTCCTCTAGGTTTCGCTTACGGAACCGACCTTGGCATGAAGAAGCAAGAGCCAGAAACAGACAGGAAGTTCTACAGTGTCCTGACATATTTCCAAAAGTGTGAACCCACATTCCAGTTCTTTGCAATAATACCAACAGACAATATTGAGGCAATTCTTCTTCTGTTTTCACACAAAAATACGTAAAAGAACCATGTTTTCTCCACAAGAAAACCTCTCAGTGACATCTGTAAGAAGTTAACGCCAGAGTGGCAGTGGGAGACTCTCATCCTTATCTCTGGTAAACGGGAGAAGTGGGAGGGTGTGGGCCAGGCAAAGTTGAAGTGAAGCCCCTGGGGTTCAGGGAAAGGTGAAATAAAGGAAATGAATACCGTCTGTGGGGAAGTTCGCCACGTGACCACGCCAGAAAGAAACAGGACCAGATTGTACGCTACCTCACGGAGAACAGCCTGCCTGTGCTTCCTTCTTTCCTGTTCTTTTTCTTTTTATACTCTGTGTGTGTGTGGGTGTGTGTGTGGTCCTTCTCTCACACCAGGAGTTATCCCCAGAGGACACCTTACCTGATACACTCTTCCTCTCAGGAGATGATATCAAACAATACAGCTGGAACAAAGGGCCTGAAGGGATGAACTTAGAAAGATACAGCGCTGTGAACAAGTATTCTCTCCCTCATGCAGATTTCTTTCTAACCCAAGGAAATGGAAAAAAAAGTCTGATAATTTCACTTATTAAGGGCAAAATATTATCCAAGCCAACCTGCCTCACCGTGTGAAAAGTAATTGCCACCTAAACCTAATGACTGGTTTTGACAACCTTCGCGGTAGCAATTGCCCTTGAGGCGTTTGCGATAACTGTCGGAGTCTTTGACGTCGCTGTGGAGGAATGTTGACCCGCTCTTGCCTGTGGAATTCTTTTTATTCAGTGACGCTGCAGAGGTTTCAGGTCGTCCCCAAGCTTCCCAATCGGATGAAATTACAGACTGAGGGTGGTGCTTTTTGAGAGCGGTACCTCCAGGAAGTTGCGATGTTGCAATCGCAACTATTGTTTTTTTCTGTTGTTGTATTTTTTTTTACCATTTTAAGTTTTCTAAAAATGTGACCAATCACCTTAACCAATCACTGCAACTCGGCTGAATTTTGACCAACTCGCTCAGTCCCCTTTCTAATTTAACTTCCTGTTTCATTACGTCTCTTGAAAGTAGAGAGGTCTGCGATACTTTATATTTTGGAATCGATCCGATACCAACTAAATACACAGCCAGTATTACCAATACCGATACCAATACTTTTTACTATTTAACTTTCAAATGATATTTAGGCATTTTGGTGGGTTTTCCTTTGAATTATATAGTTAAAACCTTACAATGTGAACTAAGCTTATAGGTTTCTAGAAAATACTTTAATAAAAAGATAGAACAAAAAAACTAATTTGTGTTCTTTCCTAAATAAACTGCAAAAAAAGCCAAAAACAAATCAAACCAAAATATTTTTTGAGTGGAGAAACTACACTTCAAGAAAAAAAAAATACAATTTCATAAGGAAATCCAAAATGAAAGTATCAATACGATACCAGTACTCACTCGATATTGATATTATCAATATTTTTGGATTGATACGCTAACCTCTTCTTGGAAGCAGAACCTGCAGAGGTAGCAATTGGCTTTTTTTTTTTTTTTTCCAGAAACCATTTGGAATCTGTTCTGTAGGATTTACTTCTACTGGGTTTCACGGTGAATTGAATCACCAACATGGAATTCCTCTTTCACATTTGACAATTCCTCAGGACATGATCTTAATAGGATTAAAGGCTGCCATTTCAAGTAGGTACTTAAAAATGTTACAAGCACTTTGAATATTCGCCATGTAAAAATCTTGTTTGTTTTGGAAAGGTCATGTGAAAAATTCAACATAACCACTGCAAAACCACGTTATGCTACGGTGATAAGACTTTGCAACTTTGACCGCAACCTTTTTAAAAAGTGCCACAAAATCAGTAATTTTAGGCTGTGACAGTCACGGAAAAAAAACATTAGAATATCCTGGAAGGTCCGTTTTGTCTACTTCATGTTGTCAGACAGGTTCTATTTCAGGTTTTATTTTAGAGCATATAGGTGAAATGGAACACGCCTTTACAAAAACTAAAGAAAAATGGTTATTCGCTGTTAATTTGAGACTCGGTGAAGGGAATGACTAACATATCGCCAGATTTACTCTCTTTCTTCAGTTAAATTACAATCATTTGAAATCTACTCAAGTTATCTTTGCTCAATATTAAAACGATGCTTCTGATCCAAAGCATTTGACGGGGAGAAAAAAAAAACAAAGCCAAAGGAAATCTGTTTGAATTCACGTGCCGTTTGACACCACCGGGTGTAATCTCCGCTCTTAGGCCTGTTTCTGCCTTTTGCCAATCACTACTTTACATTAACACAACGGGAGGTCACAGAGACAATCACATAAACCGTTATTTGGCTATAAACGATGGATAGCGTTCCCCAAGCCCTCTCAAAATGACACACATTAAAGGAAAGCCGAGCTGATTTTGCACTACTGCCCACACGCATTGACAAAAACCAAAAAAAAAAAAAAAGAAGAAAAGTGAAATGCTCTCACACCCTGATATTTACATTCACAATGCGGAGCCTGCTGACATGTACAAACCCGCTCTCACCGCCTTCTCTATAATACTGTTGGTATTTAGACAGTGTCATCAAAACCTCCCCGAAATAAACTTGTCAGAACATATTGCCCTCTCGCTCCTTTTGGCAACTATTTACCAGGGAAGTGATGTATGACTCAGCAATCTCCTCTCTTCTCGGCGCGCAACTTTCAAGTCGAGAGGGGTTATCGCTGCTTAAACCGTGCAAATGTGCTCTGGTTTTTTTAGAACGAGGGCGGTGGTGATGGTGGCGGCGATGGGAGAGCAGGTCGGGGAAAGGGGGGGTCATCAGTTACCTCATTGCCCACAAAGTTACGCTGCAATTACTGTAATGATAACATCATTGCGCTGCTTAAACCGGCAGCACTGGCGCTTTTAAGCTGTCATTACCTTGTGTCATTACACTCCCACATGAATGCTGGGAATTTGTCAGTGAAGAGAAAAGATCTACAAGAGTGTGAAATCCCCTTCTCTCCACCAGTACCTTGAAGGTACAGCACCGTGCAAAAGTATTCACACCCTTTACAAGAGTGGTGTCAGGACGCTCATCCAGTTGGAAACACTTGTGGGCCCCATCAGAACTGCTATACATTTGCTTTACTTTTATCTTTGTCCTCTCAATAACAACGTGCGAGATTTTATTAAAGCAAACAAAATGTTAGGCATGAATGTCGGGCATAGGGTTCTGATTGTTCCTGTAGAGTGTTTCTGACTAAAGGATGCCGGATGTTTGCGGAACAACCACAAACTTCCTAGTGAATAGAACTATGAGTTGTTTGAATCTCACTTTAATTCATAAAAACAAATTGCCCATCCAAAGCAACCGCCCGCCTTGAACGCCGCTTCATTCTAGAATTCCGGTGGAAGGCCACGCAAAATCTTTCACAGGGCTGCAAATGACCCCTGGGCCACACTTTGGACATCCCTGATATTTTTCACATTCTGTCGCTCTGCTAATACAACCCTGAGTGCATTTCTTTGGAGTTTCGGGGTCGACCAAAAACCGGGTCGTAATTGTCAAATAAAAAGTTTGTGGTGCACATTTGTGTTCACCTCGCCTTATTCACACAGCCAGCATATCCAGGTGGGCCCCATATGGGGAAAAGGAGGGCAGACAATATGAGTCCCACATGGGTTTGCCCGCAGTTTCTATGGTGGTCCCACACAGGTTTGGCCATGTGGAGCCACCCATGTGGGACCCATATTGTCTGCCCTCCTTGTCCCTATAGGGGGCCCATCTAGGTATGCTGGCTGGGTCAGTTACCCCAAAATGAAACTCAGTTGTGAACCAAAGTGTCAAGACGAAATCCATTAAAGGCCACAAGCTGTGCCCTGGAAACAGCCTGACGTAACCAACACAGACATTTTGACCAACACTTAAAAATCGTAAGTGAAGGAAATCTAATCCTGCATCCCTCCCCTACAGACACCAACACCTCTTAACACACAGTGGTGACAGCATCATGCTGTGGAGATCATTTTACCCAGCATGTCTCTCAAGATTTAAAGCTGAAATTACACCAGTAACCCAGCAAAGTGTTGAGAAGATCTACCTCATCGCTGCTATGATGCTGAATATAATTTGCCGGAAGGTGAAGCTCAGCTTCATATCTCTGCAGCCACTAAAATGATCCTGTATTTATCTCCATTTTCCTGCGTGACGTTACCACCACCATGTTTCACTGTAGGTACGGTGTGTATGTGTGTGTGGATAGATTAATTTTCCACCACATGTAGCATTTTGAATCAGGCCAGAATGTTTCATTTTGGTCACTTGATTTCATTTATGGGCATCAGAGTCAGCACTCCTAAATATATATGCACGTCACACCTTTCATATTTTTTATTAGCTTATTTTCTGCATTTTCTTTTGCACTTATGTTGACACATAAGTTGACAAAATTATGTGTCTACTTAATGTAATTAAATAAAATGAAACAAAAAAATAGGTTGAGCAGTGTGAATACTTTTGACATTTGTTTATTGATTTATTGACTGATCAATAAATCAACTGATCTCATGATAAATTAAAATGCCTCTTTTTTGAAGAAGAAGGCGACTTCATAATTCATTTTATTTGTTGCTTCTGTTGTTTTTGTTGATCTATTTTGGACATTTAAAACCTTCCAGTATTAAATGCTCATCTCCATTTAATGTTCATTAATCTTTGAGAACGTGTTCTACTGTTATTATGCCATTATTGTTATATTAATTGAAAACGCTCTCAAAGCGACGATATCATCATTTATCGCAATAACCTCTGGGACAATGTTATAATCACGACAGGCTTTACATCCGACTGCTAACATCAACACAGATCCCATTAAACACTCATTTTTAAGTCTGATTTCTCCTGTATTTGTCTGTCTATCTTAGCGACTAGCTGGTTTTTTTTTGGGAGAGTTGGTGGGATTACAACGTCCAGTGGGAGAGCGTCGATAACGTGAATAAATGCGCCTCTTGACCACGTCTGGAGGCGCTTTAGTCTCCCCCCCACCCATTCCGACTCGTTCCTCTCCACATTCCTTGGTTCATTTGCACCTTTTGTTGTTTCTGTCTCTGCTCCACCCGATTCCAATCTGATTTCTGCCCCTCCGCCAGGCCCCGGCCCTCCCCTCTCCTTTCCTTTCCTCCTCTCTCCTCCCCCCTCTTCCCTGCATCCTTTGCCGTACCTTATCGCCCGCTCTCCATCTATCCAAATTCTCCTCATTGGCATGACAGGGACCGGTGGTTGGCGACAGCCGCCGTCACGGCGGAACAATGCGCCGCGATGCTGATATTCATATGATAATAGCATCAGAGCTAAAACTGCAGAGACAGCCACACATACAGGCTTCCTGAACCTTTTTTTTTTCCCCCTTTCTTTCTGTCCTTCTGCTCATTTTTATCTGTATAATTGCTGTTTATTTTTCAAGAGCATAACATCTCTTTATGTTATTGTGGCACTCTCTACTAACCTCTGTTCCAACATGCCTGTCTTTTTTAACCACCCCCTTTTTGCCCCCACCCATCAACACCATGTTGACAATCAAATTAAGTCATTTTCATTCCCATGGCCTCTGACAACGTTGTTTCTGAAGCTGCCCTGTTTGTATGTTTCTCTCCGTCTGCCTCTTCTCTTTCTCCGTGTCTGCCTCCTTTCTCGTTTCTTTTTTTTCCCTTTCCTCTCCCTTGCTCTTCGCCATGTTGGCAGGGCCCAATCTACCAGCTGATATCAGCATTCCCTGGCACTCTGCCAACTGGCAACACTGCAGGAGAGAGAAAAAAAAAAAAAAAGGGAGAGAGGGAGCGAATGAAAGAAAATTAGTGAATAATAGACGGCGGGAGGGTGCGAGAGGATGAGAGGGGGATGGGAGAAGAAGAAGTATGAATCAGGGAGAGAAAGAAAAGACAGACGAGAGTGGGGAGAAAAGACGATGGGGAGAGAAGGAACAATAATGGTGGATTAAGAAAGGGCTGTGTGTGAGTGTTCATGTGATTGATATGGGGTGATATCCCTGTGAGTCATAGCTGAGCTAAAATGTCAACTGGCTACATGAGAATCTCTTTGTCATCCAGCCTCAGCGACACACACACACACACACACACCCCAGCGCGCAAACGCACGCGTCCTACAAACACATATATGATCCCGCCGCCATGCGAACGCCAACAATATCTGCCACACCTGCGAGCACAGATGCTCTATTGTTTTTGCACATTGATTTATGACCTTTTGTTTTGTTGCGGGCGCATTCGCCGCTGCTCAACTGCACCGAATGATGGGCACGAAAACAACAACAACAACAACACACAAAAAAAAAAAACAACCAACCTCCACAGCCTGAATGTGCAGAAATCCAGTCAAACTGCTGTGTACTCCAAAAAGAACATTTGGGGTGTGTATGTGAGTAAGTGAGTGAGCCTGGCAAAAGAAGAAAGAAAAAAAAAGGCTCAATATGCTGTATATCACACTTTACGTTTTAGCTGACGTGTTAACTGGGGTGACAGTCGCAGTGCAGGCAACACAATAGTCAAAAAAACGCTTACATTTGTAAATTACCTAAGCAAGTAGCCATGACTAAGCAAAGTACAACCACACCCGAGCAGGGGATTCAAGAACTATTGTCGCGTCGCCACGGAGGCATGCTCCGCGTGCATGGAATCCCGATTTAAGCAGAAAAAAAAAAGCAGCTACTGTATGTGTGTACAGGAAGGGTGTGTGGGGAAGTCAAAACATTGCTCGCCCATCCTGTTTGGGACACTCCATGTCCCGCGGTGGTGCCCTTAACTTCTAAACACACACACATAAATGCACACCGGTGCGCAGCCACACTCCGGCTAATCGTTCCATATGTGCTGACAGTATGCGGGAGAATCCCGCGAACACATGTAGGAGGAAGTGAACAGGTGCACACCTGTTACACATTGAGGCGCACGCGCTCACGCCCACGCAGGCTGAGTAAATGAAGATCAAGTGATGGGCTTCTTTTTATGGGCATATGTTAAAACGTGATTTTAAAACCGGCAAGCACGCGTGTCGTTCGTTTTGTCGTTGGACAAATGGTGATGGAACGTGTTCAAAGTGTCTTCGATGCAAATTGCTTTTAATCCTGTTGAACAAGAAAGGGAAAAACAATCTTATGGTTTGATGCTCAGTGTTGCAAATCTTTTCCTCTTACACTTGTACAAATTTGCTATTAGGCCTTCAGTTACAAAAATACAAGATTGCATGAAATTTTTAAGCTGAATAGAAGCGCAACTTCAAAAGTGTTTTTTTTAAGCTTGATATTGAGATATTTGTGTTGGATCTTTCTGTTCACTGATTAGGTTAATTTGTTTATGTTGTCCCCAGGAAATTATAGAAGGAGGCTGCTTCAGAAGTGTTTCCCCCCTAGGCCGAGACACTAAAGAATGGCATAACACCAAACACACTGCTAGTAAGTTTCTGCCCCTCCCTTCTAGACAGGATGTATGAGTACCTTACATAATTGAATAGACACCTTTAGAATGTATTTTGAAAGCAGAAAATGTATTGTAGTTGGGGAGGGATTAACCATTCTGGTGATTAAAAAAAAATAAGTTCAATGTTATTTTATTCAATCACTGCCTGACTTCTGCTCGTCTTTATCTTTTCATTGATAGAGGATGGATTCTCCACCAGAGTGTGTGTTGTCTCTTGCTTGTGAGCAGCCACAGTCTCCCCAAACGCTGCCATCTCTTGACCACAGCCCTCAAGCCTCCTCTCCGCTACCCGACAGCCCCGTTGTCCTGCCGATCCCCAGCCCTGAACCTTCTCCGCAGAGCCCTGACACCACGCCGTATTTCCCCCTCTCTCCCTTCCCCCTACAAGAGGTCAACAATAATGACTGCCTTGATCTTGACGGAGAGGATTGCGAAGAAGAGCTAGACGGAATTCCTCCATCTCCGACTCCAGCAGTAGCTTTGTTTCCAGGAGGAAGTGCTCAAGATGCGGGATGCGACCCCGGTTTGGATTCCTCCCCACCTGACACACCGTCAGCTCCTTTTCTTGGTTACGGTGCCCTTGAGTTGGCCCTTTCTTCAGGACAGGGTGGAAACTGCAGCGATGAGCTAGATCTTCAACTGTTCCAGAAGGAAACTGTTACCAGGGCAACACCTGGAGCTGGAGGGGCCTCGCCTGGGCCTGCACTCAAGTTTCCCTGTCATGTGTGTGGGAAGAGGTTTCGATTCCAAAGCATCTTGTCTCTTCATGCTCGAGCACATAGTTTGGACCGAGATCGAAGAGCTGCATCGCTGTACCGCACTAGACCTCCCTCATCTTCCCTTAAGCAACATCTCAAAATCCATCAGAATCACAAAGACTTGCTCTCCAATCACAGAAGTCGTGCAAATCAGCGTTTACTGCCAAAAACTCTAATCCAGCATCTCACCGAGGAGGAGGATGTCAATGGAGAGGACAAAGGTCTAGATGATGATCTGAAGCCAGACCAGAACCCAAACTTTTTATTGGATGACAGCACACCCTTGACCCCACCCCTCACAGAAGACCCTGTATCTGTAACCTCCCCTTATTCTTCTACTGGCGAGGGCTCATCTGTTGCCACAGCGCCTACGTTTCGCTGCCATGCCTGTAAGGGAAAATTCCGCACAGCTTCAGAACTGGCGCGTCACGTCCGCATCCTCCACAACCCGTACAAATGCACCCTTTGTCCTTTCTCTGCCAGCCAAGAGGAGAGTCTGGCATCTCACTTACAGGAGTACCACCCCTCCCCGGAGGTGTCGGCCTTGACAACAGCCTTCAACTGCAGGACCATCATTGACACACCAGTGCCCACCCCAACCCATACTCCTGCCCCGACCCCAGGTAACGCTCAGATCTCATCGGCTGCTGGAGTCTCTGCACCCTCTTCAGTGCCAGCATTTCGCTGTGATACTTGTGGCCAGAGATTTACTCAATCCTGGTTTCTGAAGGGACACATGCGAAAACACAAGGACTCCTTAGACCATAAGTGCCAGGTGTGTGGACGTGGCTTTAAGGAACCTTGGTTCCTCAAGAACCACATGAAAGTTCATCTTAACAAGCTTGGCCTCAAAGCTGGATTGGGAACCCATGGTATTCTCGGGAATGCTGAGCAGCAGTCCAAGGGTTCTGCTAGTACGCACACCCTCAATTCCCTGTATTCAAGCCTGCTAATGGCCCACCGAGGAGGTGGAGCCAGAGGTGGACAAGGAAGGTCTGACAGAGAAACTGGGGGTAGGATTGATATGAGTTTAAGCAAGTCTGCTATCCTGGGATACCTTGGCTTGCCCAGTGATGGCAGCGGGGCCAGTTGCATGGAAAGACTTCAAGCAGCAGCTCAGGTGGCAGAGATGGGAAACAGTGGGGGCGGCATTAGTGGAGGTGGCGACCCTACCAGAGGAGGGGGAACATCCAGAGGAGGTAGCACAAGTGAAACCACATCAGCTATTTCAGAAGGAGGGGAACAGGCAACTTGGTGGCAGCTGGTTGCTCGCAGCCTGGCTGTTGCACAGCAGCAGCAACAACAGCAGCAGCAGCAGCAGCAGCAGCAGAGACCACAGCAGCGAGGGCAGCAGCAAGGTCAGCGAGCCCCAGGTCGAAGTTCAGTGATCACAGAAGCAGACCAAATCAGGGTCTACCGATCAGGCCTAGATCCCAGAGGAGAGTCGGGAGGAGCCGGAGGGCCTTGGGAATGCCCGGACTGCGGAAAGTTGTTCCGCAGCCTGCAGCAGGTGGTTGTGCACTCTCGCGTCCATGCTCAGAGGCCACAGAATCGTGGCACCAGTGAAGAAGAGGGGGCTGGTACTCGAAGAGGAGCGGGGTTGGGAAGAGGAGGCGGCGACGTGAGACCAGAATCCCAACTTCATGGTGGTGGATCCCAGCAAATGGGAGACGGAAGACAGGAATCAAAACTGAACAGCAGTGTATCTCAGCAAACCGGAGCAGTCACAGGGTTTCACTCTGTTATTTCAAACTTCAAAGGTATCATATCTGTTTTCTTGTTTTCTTTTGGTTCTCTGCTGTTTACTTGTTCATACCTAATGTGTATATTTCTCTGCTATCATTTTACTGTAGTAAATAATGTCTATTTCTTCAGTAAAAACTGTTATGCTAACATCTTACTTTCCTTTTTCTTCACTCGCAGGAGAAAACGGCTTCGCAGCAGTCTCCTCCATGCCCTCCGTTCCCACCAGGGAGCGAGTGCGTGGCAGAGGGATAAAAGACTGCCCCTACTGTGGCAAAGCCTTCCGCTCTTCCCACCATCTCAAAGTGCACCTGAGAGTTCACACAGGTGAGACGCAGCTGTGGGCTTAATAAGCCACTTTTCTCTTCTATTTTTTTTTTACCTCTAGAAATCCCTGGAAAGGTTTCTTGAGTGTTGTCTCGTTTTCAGAACTACCTCTTTATTTTTCCACACATTGACTCCAGAGAGCTGACCAGTGCTAATCATAGATCTCTACTGCAGGCAAGTGAGCGGCTCCTCTGGAACTCTACTCCTGCACAGGAGTGGAGCTCGGGCACATATTAACAGTAGCTTCTGAAGAGAAAATTAAGCCATGCTGGGGATTTAAAAGCGAGACGGAGCTCACTTCTCTCACTTGCATGCACCCTCATCTCCACCGCAAGGTCAAATAAATATAGACTTTATGACCGGTGATTGAAACAGTGCTGGTTTACATGAGGAACTTGAAACAATTCAGTCTACTAAAGGAAATTAACCTGCTTGTATCAGAGTTGAGTAGGAAAGGATTGGAGTCACTAGTATATCATCAACGCACAGCAATTAACAAGGTTATCTAAAGGTCTTTTAACCCCGTGTCTGTCATGAGGACTTCTGTGTTCTCATGGATAACACGAAACTGGTTTTAGGTTGAGTTAAAGGATAAACTTTCAAATTTTTTATTGCTACAACTAATTACTACAAGGTATATTGTTGGAATTGAATGCCATAGACCAACACAAATTAGCATAATGCCAAGATGCAACAAACCTTGCATCAAAGATTGAAATGTTTGCCCAAACTCAGTCAGATTGGAAGGTTTGAATTCGTCAACATAAACTTTAATCAAGCCAACCTGATTAAAGGAGTGGGGGTGGGAATCATTTCTCAATCGTGGCTGGGTGTGAACTTTAACTAGGCCAATCTAAGACTTTGATAGGTTTGAGCTAACTCATTAAGTTTGGAACGTTAACTTCCTCTGCAATTGCAAGTCTTTTGGAGACTCTCACAGCTGCATTTAGCTTAATCTGAGTATCCATCAACTTCCCATACTGTTGTTGAAAATAATCTACACATCATGATGTTGCCGCATTGTTTCACTGAGGGGATGGTGTGTTCAAATCACTGTGCAGCGTTAGTTTTCCTCTAGAGGCAGCTGTTTTCCATGTAGGTCAACAAGTTCAACTTTGTTCACCGGATTTTGTTGAAGTGTAGAGTGAAGGGATCTGAGCAAAATCGCACTCTTTTTTTCAGATTTTTATTAAGATAAAATAACATTTTATTGGTTGTAATCAAAACAGTAACAAATGTAACAGAATTTGTTACATTACAATTTTGTGTTCTTTCACAAAAATCATCTAATAAAATATGTTGAAACTTGAAGTGGCTACACGGCAAAATGTGAAAGAATTAAAGGCTTAAGAAAACCTTTGCAATGCAATATGGCTTTCAGTCCCAGCTTGGAGTTAACACTAAAATAACAAGAATGCAAGTTAATAAAAATTTTTTATATATATATTTCTTGCTGCTAATGATCTTTATTGAGCATAATTAGAAAAAAAGCTGAGAAAAAAAGACATGTAGAAACGGTGCTATTGTTAGCAATCCAACCCCTGGCGGATGTGTTAAAGACTCCATGTCTGGGGTTCCCAACTACACCACATGCTGACCTTAATACACTTGTTGGTAAGAAAATGATGACATCAAAAGGAAGAACCTGGCCTTTGTTGCAGCGCCTCCCTGGCAATGTCAATGGGTTGTCCGTGACCATTTGCTAATATTTTCCTGTTGTCTATTTGCAACAAGATGGTGTTGCAAATAGACAACACCATCTTGTCTATTTGCAAGATCTCAATCAATCTCAATCAGTCCAAAATGCACTCAGAGTTCTTCAAAGTATTCTCACCGTTATAGGACAGAGTCCGATCGTGAGCTGACAATTTGTTACTTTTCAGCTTTCTCAATGTTGTGGATAAGATCTTTTGCACTTTTCATATGCAAGAGGTTTCCTGCTGTTGACAAGCAACATGAGCCTCTGGTAGAACCAGCTGTGGTATTTTAAGTGTAATGGAACACTGCCATCTACCTTCAAACTCTGCAACTACAGCTCCCACTGCACACTAATAAAATGTAACCAGGTGGCACTACCTAATGAGATCTTGCTCCCGCATTAGCTTCATTGCTACATATGCATATGCCTTGAACTTTTCTCATTTTGTCACATTACAACCACAAAACTAAGTGTATTTTATTAATATTTTATGTGATTCACCAACAAAAAGCAGTTAGACACACTTGCTAGACTAAACTTTGGAAGTGCTGCAGAAATCCACTGGGAATTACAAATGCATAATGTTTTTTTTTTTTAAACTTGCTTGTAGTAAAATAACCTGTTCTTGGACTTGACTTGAATTCAAAGTTCAATTAAATACAAGTAGATAAATCTGTTTGTAAAACAAGATGGTAGGCACTGTGAGAGCTGACATCACACGTAACTTGTATTATTTGTAATTTAGCATTATTTTTGTCTACTTCTATATTTGGCTTCTTCATTTGGTGAAAGACGTGCTGTGCACATGCTGACAAATGGTACATTTCCAAAAGTAATTCAGAACAAATGTTTGTTCACATACAGAGAGCGATGGAGCCTCTATGTCAGTTTCAAAAAAGACACAGCTCACATGGCCACCTGGAAACGTAAAACCACAGCTTTGAAATGTATCTAGTCTTGGACCTGATTTCAAAAATGACTGGTCTCCCAAAATGCCGGATACGTGTGAACGCACAGCCTAAATGACAACATTCCTTTGTGGATACACCCAAGATAAGCCTAATCTTGTCTCCATGTGAACAGGGCCAGAGACTTGTGGTCAATGTTACATATCTCCAGATGTAATCGGTTTGATTTGATGTACTCTTTTTCTTGCAGGTGAGAGACCCTACAAATGCCCCCACTGTGACTATGCAGGCACTCAGTCTGGGTCATTGAAGTACCACCTCCAGCGGCACCACAGGGAGCAACGCAATGCCTTATCAGCTTCCTCCAATTCCTCTTCTGGGCCCACCTCCAGCATTCACACATCTGGAGCCCCTGGACTGGTCAAGCAGCGTCGATCTCAGCTCAACCACGGCCCGATCAACAGAGGCACTGCTGATACAACCGTTTCACGGTCCGGCCAGCAGTCCTGGCTTCTGGGCCTCCCAGACCAACGGGAACATCGGAAAGCTCTGGCAGCTCTAAGGGATGTTGACTTGGAGACCCAGTACAGGTATCTGTCTGGAGTTATGGGGGCCCTGTATCAAGGAGGGATGGAGGGAAATTGGATCAGGGGATCCCCCCCACCAAAGACTACTAAAGTATCCCGACGTAAGCCTCTCACTACTAGTCGAATGGTTCAGCCACAAAGTGACAAGGACGAACCTGCGTCATCTACTCCGGAGGGAGGGTTTGAACCTTTGGATCTTTCCCGTCGCACCTCGCCCAGCCACGGAGGAATGGAGGAGAATGAAAGCATTGGTGCCGGGGATGGAGGAGTTGTGTTTGGTGTTGATGGTGAGAGGGATAGCTCAGCAGCGGTCAAACTGAGCCAGTGTTTGTTCTGCCCTTTTCATACATCATCAGCTGAGCTGATGGCCATGCATATCCAAGTAAACCACACAAGTAAGTCCAGGCGCAAGAGGGTCTCCTCTGCTCTCCTGGATGGTGAACGTGCCCAAAGGGCCACCAAGCCACGGATGGATAACTCCGACTTCGATCCTCTGACATTATGGAGGCATGTGAGTGAGGGAGAATCTCCAGTCCCTGTGGGGCACTGGTCTTCAACTCAGCACCAGATCACTAACGGTCACCCTGCAGATACAGCAGATCATCTGGACAATGTTTCTTATCGTCAAGACTCTGTGGCTTCAGTGCCCAAGAATGTAAGAGACAGCCCAGCTGTCAAGGAAAAGACGGAGGAGGAGAAAGAAGAACTCGATGAGGAATTTGAAGAGAACATGGAGAGCAGCAGTGTGGAGGATTTGCAAGATCGGGATCTGAGGATGTCCCTCGACCTTTCACCAGCTCTGAGCCCCAACCACATGGCAGCGGAGGATGACAAGGTCCTAACTGGTTAAACGAAAGAGACAGAGGGAGTTTCAGCTGTAAATGTGATAGACAAGACATAATGCAAAAAGGCATCCCTTCATAGTTTAATTTATGAGAACACGTGAAGAGTCTTGAAGATTAATGTTTCCGCAAAACGGAGGGAAAAAGTGCTGCTTTAATATTCCCTCTGGTATGACTTGTCTACTATCTTTGTGACTGCTTAATCCTCTACAAAATACACTAATATCCCTGTAATCTCAAAGGAGCATGGACACAACTTTTCAGGATTTTTGTAGGCCACTTTTTGTATTTGTCCCCCCCATTTGCCCCATGAATAAGTCCAAGGTTGATGCTTTTTGAGATGATATTCTATTCAACAAACATCTAGCATCATTCCAGAATCTCAAACTTTGACGCATTGCTATATAAGCAGTATATTCCTGACTACTACACTGAGTGAGCTGAACAGGTGACTCTACAGACTGACCACTGAACAGTTTGAGACTGTCAGCTTCATCTTCCTCCTCAATCCACAGAAAGTTTGAAGCTATCTGGCATTAATTTAAGGCATGAGGTGACTGTTTCCTCGACTGTGTATCACTGCCTTGTTTTTCAGCTAAGTGTTTATCAATTACTGTCCTAAAAAACTTATCTGAAAGAAAAGTTTGTATTTTTCTTTTTTGTTGTTGTTGTAATCAGTTAGTGCCTGTTCATGTATGTTGTCAAAAGAGTCTCTGGCGTTGTCCGAGTCTCGCATAGGTCGCTAATTTTATCGGAATATACAGTTTCAAATGATTTAAATACAATATATTTGTTTAAAGTGGTTCTAGGGTGTTGTGAATAGTTGTAAAAGAAATGCTACATCATAGCGTTAATGTTCTTGACACAGACTGTAGCCGGTTTGTGGTTCTTTTCAAAAGGAATTTTTAAAAAAGTAGGCGATGACAAGATGTTTAAAGACTACGAGATAGAAAAGGGGGCACAGTTTAGAGTTCAGTGTTTTCAGTGCTATCTGGGTTGTGGTCCGTCGTGCTGAACAAATGATAAATCAAGGACTGGAGGGCTGCAAGACTGAGTCCTCTTCCACAATCAGTTTGGCACGTTGCATTCAAAAAAACAGTGTCAAAAATAGATAGAGGGTTGAAAATGAGAAACAAATACAAAGTTGCTACCAGACAAGACAAAATCCGAGAAATAAGCTGTACTTTTGGGATATGGTGACTTTTGGACAACTAGAGTCCTTCTCTTCTTTCTTTTCTGTTAAGAAAAAAAAAATCCCCGAAAAGACAACGGTAGGAGTAATTATTAAAACACTAACACATGCTTAGACATCCCAGTAGTATATGTGTAGCTTTTGTAAAGACAAGAAAAACCCACAGACTTTTGTTTATTTTCATTTCAAGATGCTTACAGAAAAAGGTTATCAATATAGGTAATATTGATTATAATGTTTGTGAGCTAAGACTAGTTGGAATGTCTATACAGAGCACTGTGCAAGGTTTGAGTTCCCAAAGTAGTTGTTTTTCTGTTGACTCTATCGATAGACCAAACTTTTTGTTTTTTTCCAATGGCAGTTTTTGTTGTCATTTTAAATGTGTAAATGTGTGGCTTGAGTAGATTTACCCCATCGATTAACAAACTGTTGCGAAGCGTAATTAGAGCTCAAAATATAAATGACTGAGACCATGAAGTAAAAAAAATAAAGCACTCCAGAGATTTAAAGATATAGAGAATAGATTTAGACAGCACTGGCTAATGCTGACTTTTGTTATTTGATGGGGTAATAAGGCTTGTGGAGTGATATCAGAACAAATGTTTATGTTGTTGGCAGCATCAGTCTTAGCATTAGCATTAGTACACATGTACGTAAACATTTGTGTCGCACGACCAGATATTTCTAGAGAATTTTCTAAACACATTTAGAAGGCATCGTCATGGATACCTGATTCCACACATACTTCTGAAAGGCCTGATAATCTCCTGTCTTCTGCCGATGTGCTTTGTGATGCTAACGCTAATACTAGCTTTTATCCTCTTGATGGAAACTTAGCTGTAACTTTTTTAACATTTAAAACAACTGGTCCTGGTTACTTGTTAAAGTCTTACATAAAAAAAAAAGATGAGTAAATTATTTAAGCTACACCTTTAAAATAAGACATTACAAATGCAAGAAGTTAATATGCTAATGCTAGCTGCCTTCTCTCGGTGGAATCTTTGATCGTGATTGTTTTAATCCTCGACACTTTAACAATTCAGATAAACTATTACAGTTTTGCATCCAAACAAAAAAGAAAGTAAATAGAAAAGTTAATTTTTTTAGCTACATCTTTTAACGTTGATGCAACATTATTAGTAAAAGAAGCTAGGATGCTAGCTCTAGCTTGCTTCCTCTCCATGGAATTTTTGATGTGACAATTTGAATTTGACACTTTTAACTTTTCAGACAAAACAGTTGTTACACTTTAAGAATAAAAACCAAAGAATCCGAGTAAATGGTAAACTTTACTTTAGCTGTGCTTTTTAACACATCCAACATTAAATCTCTGAACGAATTGGGATCAGTTTGTTCCTTCGCTCACTGATACCTCCATCCTGTACTCCCATGTCACTGATGTATTTAGGCAGTTTAACTTTTTGATAAAGTATGAAGTAAACTACTCACAAAATATTTATTGTAATTTTTTGTGAATTTCATATCACACCCCATTATCTACTATGGCTCTGATTGCTGTGTGGGTTAACTTAACCTTAAATTAACATCGCATAACCTCAGTCATGTGATCTCAGTGTTTAAAGTAAACACGGAGAACAATACAGAACATTTCTAAAACAATCAGTGGTTATATCTGGTACAAAGTGTACCCAATGTGGATACAAAAGGACACACCGTTGGTACAAAATGCTGACAAATCTTAACAGAAACACTGGATTATGAAACAAGAAAATGTAAAAAGCACAAGATTGCAAGTGTGGGAATTGCCCAGCAACCGCTACTTGAGGACCCTGTACTGCCCAAGCTTAGCTTGTAATGTAATGTAACTTAACTATACATATCAACTGACTGTACAGCTCAGTGAATACACAACTTTAAAAGTCCTCATTTGTACTATACCAGATTTTATAGATTCAGTTTTTGCTGAGGTCTGGATAGGACACAATGCATAGCATCTGTAAAAACTCCGCTGTGCTTGGTTGAGTCTCTTACACCCTGTAACAATATCGTTATTCAGTGTTGTGTTTCAGTGGCTCATGAAGACACATTGACATGATAAAATAACGCTACAGTATTAGTTTTACTACACATTTGACGCTGTAGAAGATAGATTCTGATCACCAGATATTCCAGACTGCCACGGATTTTGATAGACTTCCACTGCACGCGTGTTGCAGCCCCAACATGCGAAGTATACACTGCAACAGAAGCAGTTGCAACTCTGATGTCATGGCAATCACCAAATCATAGCTACATCTAAACTCATGCTATGCAAAGGTGGGACAGTTTGGATTCTGGAAGCTTAAAACTGACACCATCTGCGTCGCCACTACAAATATGCGTACATTTTTTGTAGAAAAAGGAAAAAAAAAAAAAAAAACAATTTCATAGCATAAATACCTTCGCCACTCCCTGAAATAGCAGAACACTGTGAATTCCACACCACTGATCCCAAAACACGTGCATTATTCATTACTGTAGTGAATCAGAAATCCTTTCAAGATGCCACAAAACTTCACATTCCACACTATCCACTATCTTTTCTCATATTTTTAGACTGAAACAAATGCTTTTCAATACACCAGCATATATGCCAATATGGAAAGCTGTTCTGAAAACATTTAGTGATGGAAGTGTTGCCCCTCTGCATGTTAGGTGTGTTCAGAATGTTCTCCAGGAACATCTGGTGGTTCCGTACCTGTGTGTACTAAATGGTTTGGCTTAGCTTAACATTGGTTCTGAAAATGTGCCACAAGAGTCCTTCTAGAGTGACTGCCACCACACTTTAATGTGCATTAATGTGTTTTGGAGTCTGTTTTTTTTAGAGCACCTTATGAGTTTCGTAGTGAAAAAGTCCCTTAGTGGTGTCTCCTTTACAACTACTATCAATGCCACCGTGCCTTCTGTTTCAAGCACTTCCTGGTGTATTTTGTAAAACTCACCAAAAGCACTTAGCCTATATCACACTTTTGCTCCTCTCTGTTCATTTCCCCTCCTTTTATCACCCTCTTTTTCCCTCCATCACACTGGTTTATTTCCTTATTCTTTCGTTCCCATGTCTCTGCTTCCCGACTGGCCGTTCTCTCCGGTGGAGAGCTGTTTTCGTGCTAGCGTCACCCGCTCACCAGGCCCGTCGGGCCTTAAACAAGGCCACTAGGCCTCACTTTTACCCTGACTTTAAAAAAAAATAAAAAATTACGGACTATCTAAGCCTTAGGTGATTTAAAAAAAAAAATGGCTGTAGCTGTAGAGTGAGGCTACCTGTAGTCATCATACTAATCCTTGGTAAACCAAAGCCCAAAGTCTTTGATTCTTGAACGATGTTTTTTCTTTTAACATCATGAGGTGCCAAAACATGTCCAATGTGACACTAAAGATACAAACGCTTGAGAAAGGAGGACAACTTACTGATTTTTCTCCGTTCCATTTCTGTCTTCTTTCCACCCCCCCATACCCCCTGCTTGCTCTTCCTCCACGTCCTTCTCTTGTCCATAAATCAGTCTCTAGCACCACTCGAAGGTGATGTGTACTATCTGGTATTGAGGCCTTTATTAGAGTTTTTTCTTTCTCCTTTCTGTTTGTGTGGTGTTTGTTCAATGCCGTCGAGATGAAAAAATGCTCTTATAATGATAAGTATTATTGTTTTTGGCATTATGGTTAAAAAAAAAGAGAAATGTGATGTTGAATGTTGTACAGATAGACCTAGAGATGTTGTGTTTTTGTTTGTTTTGGTTTTGTTTGTTTTTTTTTTTCTTCGTTTTTTTTAAGAGAGCACAAACTTGAGCGATGGCCCCTTCAGCTCCTCCCACTGGCAGATGGGAATAAAATTGCCAGCCAATCATTGTACTGTAGACAATGGTCCTGTCACTATGACATATTGATGGAGGCAAAGTGACGCTGCTGAAGTTTATTGATCTGAGAGAAGAATAGAAAAATCTGGTAAACTTTATGCTTTAAAAAGAAACAGCAAAATA
Source organism: Phalloptychus januarius (assembly GCA_902982915.1). Classification (NCBI taxonomy): domain Eukaryota; kingdom Metazoa; phylum Chordata; class Actinopteri; order Cyprinodontiformes; family Poeciliidae; genus Phalloptychus; species Phalloptychus januarius. Next base: position 2,879,562 of record CADWAE010000460.1, read on the forward strand.
AAAAGATGTGTCGCATACTAGGTGCTGAAGTGTTAGAAAAAACACGTTTCTTGAGATAAAGTAGCATTAAATTGTTAACCCTGGTTTGTATGTGTTCAATTATGCACGTCTTATGTGCATGCTTCCATTTTTTAAGAACATGCAAAAAAAAAAATATTACTACTCACTTCAAAAGGAAGTGAAAAATATTCTATTTAAATTTAAAGGACTTCCTCGTGGACTAAATTCTTCTAATGTTACACTTTCCAAACCTTTATCTCTCATCTCTTAGTTTTACTGAGGTCATTTTTTTTAATCAATTATTGCCTTGAAATGACAAATCTCTCATGAGGTGAGGGGGCCACGCTGAGTTTGGGCTCTTGTGTAGTTGACTGCCATTGCAGTGAGGGAAAAACTGACCTAATATAGTAGTGACTAATATAACTTTGTGGACAAATGGAAAAAAAATAAACACATTAGAAATAAAAACATGGAAAAAATATTAAATGTATGTCTTTTTTTTAAATGCATATCCACTCAGATTTTTATATTTTCACCTTTTTACACTTTTTAATATAAAGATTGAATTACATCGTATGTTTAAATGCTGGGTATATTGCCGAGAAAGTATCTATAAGTTTCTTTGTAGGGTGTTTTTTTAAACAAAAATTTTATTCTTTTTGGTCTTTGAGTGATTTTGACTTGACAATTCGAAACAAAAAGTTCAGACAATACTGGTGTAGAGGAAGGAAAACAGTAGGCTAAATTCAGCTCTCTGATAATAAAGTTCTCATTTATATTGAGATTAAATCACACACAAATTAACTGTTTACTAATGAAGCCAATTGACTTGTTCTTTTGAAAACAAAACCTTGTCTTTGGACTATTTGGACCGTCTTATACATCAAAAAAGAAAATAAATACACATATGTATATGTGTGTGTGTGTGTGGAGAGAAAGAAGATTAAGGTTTCAATGTGATGAAATCTAAAAAAAATACATAAATTAAATATGGTTCCTTTAAGGTGTGTAATACCAATTCATAGTGTTACTTCAGACTTGAAAGAGAAGAGAGCCCTCATGTGGACATACGCTAAATTGCAACCTTATTTCAATATCAATATTTGTTGTTTCTGTTTTTCATTGAAGGTATCAATGTGACGAGGTGTTATGATGAAGAGAACTCAAAAGGTTTTATTTAAAGGGATAAATCAACATTTTCAGGACTGGGGTTCAGTTGAGAAGTTATGAGTATTAAATATCATTACTGCTGTACAGAACTTCCTGGACAATACGTTTTGGAGCTTATCTCTAGTCTGTGGCATTACTGAGACAAGATTCCTCACGGCATGTCATTATATGTAGCTCATACAATGACTTGCCGTTCCGCCAGGTGTTTAATAATTGGTGCTGCCACTAGTCTGAAGGAGCTGAGAGGAAAAGTCTTGGTGGAGGGCTGCTCTGTGAGGTGGATTTTTGGTAACTTGGAAACTTCAGCTCTAAGAGTGAGCTGCGCCTCGAAGGCAGGGCTAGGTTCACCCAGGTGTTTTGCACAGCTGAACGGTTGCCATGGAGATTAAAGGATTCCTCAAACATTCAAGGACAAGAACTTAGCACCAGCTACAAAAGGATACCATCAAGCTGGACAGCAACTTGGAGCTGCGTCCATTGAAAAGCCCCACACCTTTCTATAGAAAGGTTTCATGGTCAGGTCTTTGACCAACAATGAGAAGACAAATTTTGGAAGGGGAATAAAAGGTATAAAAGTAAGACTTTTATACCTCAAGAACACAGCACCAAGTGTCAGGCATGGCGATGGAAGGATCATGGCGTGGGTCTGTTTCATTGCCAGAGTTACCAAAAGATGAAAGACCAGCACTGAATTTGTCAACTTTCAGTTAAATAAATGACAGATAAATACAGGAAACTTGGCCAGAATTAGTTGTTTCAATTAGACCAGGATATCCAACATGCATCATGTTTATGTGGAAATATAGAAATGTACCTATAAAGTTCTACTTTCTTCGACTCAGATTGAGGCAACTTCGGGTGTATGTTATGGTATTCCGCAGTCAAGTAATTCTTCTCAGGGTTGGAGGCTTTGAAAGCTTACAAATTTAACAGAAGTTCATGTACACCAGTTTATTGTCTAGATACTTAACTCCACAAGCGTTCTAGCAGCGTTCAAATTTAAATGTTTGGGATATCTAAAAATGACCAGAAATACAATAGCACCATCTAGTGGAGATATAGGTAATATGTTTTAGTTCGAGGCATCAATCCATCCATCTACCCGTTGTCTGTAAACCAGGTCTGGATTCAGACCCAGGACTTTGTTGCCTGGAGACAACAGTGTTGACCGGCTGTGCCCACATATTAGGGAGCAGATTCTAATATGTGATGATTTAATATAATGTAATCGCTTCATTTGGTGTATCTGTACTGGCACATTTAGATTACAACAGACACAAATCCCAACTAGGACATGCAGACAAATTGTTTTTTCTTCTCATCTCTTCAACTTTGTACCTTGTAGGGATTTCTGCGGTACCCCTCAGATTAGTTTGCAATCTAATCCAGGTCGTTTGGGTGAATGGTTTTTTGAATATCCTGTATTTTCTTGTGACATCCATCTGTGTCCTTTGGCGTCATGTTTTTTTGCATGTAATTACTTAAGATTATTTTAAATGTCTCATTTTAGGTAAAAATGTTTACTCATTTCAATAATGAATGCTGTTAGATCTGGGTAAAGTCAGGGAAAACCTAAATTGACAGTTGCTATTTTGCCCTTTGTTAAATTCACAATTAGGTTATTTTACATGCTCCGTCCTACTTATGTGTGTTTAGTAGCTATCATGCTAAGTGGCTTAATGCTCTGTGGATCCTGCTTGTGATTAGCAGATTAAATCTACATAGGAGACAAATAAAATGCATCAAGGATGACTGTGACTAAATATTTGATAAGACGCCAGCCCCCCCGCACCACTGCCATGACCCGGATGGACGGACAGATCATTATCAATGCACCAAGTGCAAAATAGTGGGCCAAGTGCAGAGCCTTGTGGTACACCTGGAGTCTAATTAAGGGACCATGGTTTTCCTCTGTTCATGATCATTTGTTTACAACTCTGAATATATATATAACAATATTTATTTTGTATTATAAAGAAAAAAATGGAATTCTCTGTACACTAATAGAATGGAAAACAATCTGTTATAGACCAACAGTAGTAGTAGTAAAGAAAATAACATTAACCATAATATTATTTATTATATACTAATAATAATTTATTATTGTGGGGTCTAATTGGTCTATTTGACCAGTGATGTCCTTTCTAAATAAATGACACAAACTATGCATTATTGCAGTGACGAACAAGCTTCTGGCATTATTGTAGCTGTGTACTGCATCAATAGAATTGAATTAGTGAAGTTGATTCAGCTGTTAATCATTGTGCACACATTGTCTGTAGGGTCAATGTCCAATTCCAAAACTGATTTTGATGAGGTTTTGGGATTTTTGTACTAATGGCACACAATATTTTGTCAAAGTGCCAACTTCTTAAAAGAGGAAGTCCAAAATATGAAAGTCTTTATTGTTTCATCCTCAATGGTGCAGATGCAGATGAACTGAAATTGTTTAAAATTTTATTTTCACTGACAAATTTATGAAATATTGTGAATTGACTGAAATCATTTTCTAGTCCAACAAAATAGAACATATCTGACGCAAAACCATTCGGAAAACCTTTTTCAGACTTACAATAGTTTGGTTTTTCTACTTTGTTTCATTGTATGGTTAATGTGTTGCTCAATGTGTAAAAAGAACAAAAATCTTAATAAAAGTATTTTCATTTTTAAAATTGGACATATATGCATTATGTCTTAGTGGTTTCAACTTGCCGATTTTGAACTTACCTCTCAAAGTTCAGAGCAGACATTACAAAATGGCTCCTACAACTGCAGTAAGGGTTGTTTTAGTAGTGAAAGCAAAACAGGGGAATGTTTACTTCAAAAAGCAGGTGGAGTTTTTCCAACCATTTCATGTTTTGTGGTCACAACTGAAACATGTCCTTTTCACAAGAGCATTAACTAGGATTTCATGACAGAATCGTGTTTAGAGAAGCAGCATATTAAAAACACAAGACTTCCACAACTTATTTTTACAACTTCTGAACAACTTCTCTTTTCCCATTATTTCAATATATGCATGACTTTGTTCAGAAAAGATAAAAAAATGTGAATCTATGCACAATTCTAGTTATTTACCCAGCCAGCATACGTAGGTGGGCCCCATACGGGGAAAAGGAGGGCAGACAATATGAGTCCCATATGGGTTTGTCTTCAATTTACATGGGCCATGTAGGGCCCATGTAGGCGGTAGCCCTAGTTGGGCAAACCCATGTGGGGCCACCATGGAAGGACAAATCCATGTGAGACCCATATGGTCTGCCCTCTATTTCCCCATATGGGGCCCACCTAGGTATGCTGGCTGGGTAGCTTCCTAAAAGTTCTTACTGTATGTGAGGATTCCAAACTGAAAGTAAAACCATTATTGTGCATCCCTAACGGTTTTAATGAGTAAACCTAAAATATATATATATATTTTGAAACGGTGGATAAGAAAATAAAAAAGTGGGGGGGAAAAAAAACTTAAAGTAATCCCTGTATGTTCCTGGTTTATTGAACTGTAAAAGGTAAACATGAGGATAAAGCGTGTCTTGACGCTGTTTGATGGAAGCTTAAACTAGGTTGAATGATCTGGGCTTTTGTGCCCATCAACATCCGTGTCGGAGCGCATCAGGCTGCTCCCCGGTGACTGCTTCAGACTGAGTGGGCGACACCGCGAGACTGACAGAGCGAGAGCGAGAGAGAGCGAGAGTGGCGGCGGAGAGAGAGAGAGAGAGAGAGAGAGGAAGAGCGCGCGCGCTGCTGTTGCACATAAACCTCACTGCTCCACGCGCTGCATTCTCCTTCTCTCTTGATCGCCACCAGAGAGCTGCAGTGCATCGGTCTGTCCCTCTGAGAGAACCGAACCGAACCGAACCGCATCTTCTTCACTCCGACCCGGAGAGTCCGCAGCGGTTTTCCCCTCCTGCACGACAACAGTTTTACCCGGCGCTTTTTTTTTCTCTTCACGGTTCCGGTAGTCTGAACGACTGGGAGACACAACCGAAGTCCACTTCTGCCGCACAACTCGCACCGCGCACACGCTTCCAACATGAGTGAGGTAAGTTGTTGTTAAAAAAGGCATTTTCCTTCCTTCTTACTTTATTTCTTTTTATGTGTGCGGGTGTGTGTGTTTGTGTCTGAGCGGGTTGTACTTAATACAACAAGTGTAAATCGGAGTTCCGTGTGACTGCGTGCCTGCAGTCCAGTTATGGGGTCTTCACGCGGTTGAGTCCCTCGTCAGAAAAAGCTGCACCTGTCCAGAGCTCCACCTCCCACCTCCTCTACCCCCCAACCCCCTCCCGCAACACACGCACTTTTCTCCGCAGCCTGAAGGCGCGGCTCTAGATCCAGAACAGAATGTTTTAGCGCAGCGCTCCTGACTGCTGCTTGGCTCTGGTCCCGACTCTGACAGAAACACTGCAATATGCAGAGCCGCCGCTGACACCAGCCTCCCCCAACACGGTCCCCACGCGCCGGTGGGCACCGCGGACATCTGGTGGGTCCTCCCAGAGCGGCGTCTTAAAGGCTTCTGCCTTGACATTTGAATTCAGCCTTTATGACGAAATTGACATTTACACAATTCAATAAAACGCGATGCATTTTGTGCAGGAGTTGAGTTTCTTTCCGCGGATATCTTTCTTCAAAGTTTTCTGTATAATAAACTACTTTAGATGTAGTTGATTTTACAGCTGCATCTAAAGTAGATGTAGCTGTAAAATCTACAACTACATTTTGTAGTTACAGTTGCAACTGTAACCAGTTGTTACTGGTTACAGTTGCAATGGGTTACAGTTACAATTGGTTACAGTTGCAACTGTAACTACAAAATGTAGTTGTAGATTTTACAGCTACATCTAGTTGCATTTGTAAATACTGTAATTATTGTAAGCCAGTTACAATTTACAACCCTTTATATTGTTGTAAATTGTAACTGGGATAAAATGTATTCATGTCAAAAATAAGCCTTCTTCGGTGACATCACATAAGACTTAAACATTCATAAGACATTTCTGCAAGAAACGTATGAATTCACACCAGCCTTGTTTACTCCGCTTTAAATCAAACATGAAATCGAACTCTCCTGTAGCCCAAGAAAGGGAACCTACAAACCTAGGTCTCGCTTGAAGTGAACTTTTGATCAAATGATCAAATGCTTATGTGAATGCCAACTGGACCGGCGAGCACTCCAAAAGCAGGGCATTCTGGGTTAATACAACCAAATTGAACATGCGACTCCAGTGGGCGAAATGGCTCATTGTCTTCCCCTCCAAAAGAAAAATTCTATAACCACTAAAATCTAACGTCACTCCATTTTTGTTTGCATTTTGTGAAGTGGACGGTTGGAGTCAGAAGTAGAAAGTTGAAAAACCTGTTTCCCCCAAGGAAACAGGTTTTTCAAACAGGTTTGGGGGAAAACCCTGTTTCCCCCAAGGAAACAGGTTTTTCAAAGAGTTTGGATTGTTCGTTACATTTTCAGCTTATGAGATCCACTTGCATAGTTCACTGTGTCAGTGTTGCCATTATGGTAACTGAGTGTACCAGACCATCAGCTGTAAAAGTATTCTGGCATACTGAAAAAAAACACGTTACATGGATCTAAACGTGGAACTGAAGAGATTTTTTTGGAACATCTTGGAAGTATGTAAGTTGCTTTGAATGTGCTAACATTGTGTATAGAGCACGTGAATTGTGACAAAGGTTGTTGAAGCCACTGTTCAAGTGTGTCCGGACTGGGTACATTACTTTTGCTCTGATGTCATTGTCTTCTTTTAGCTTATTTTCTTACATTTGAGAATCACCTCAACATCTGGGAATACAATTTCAATTCTCTATAAGCGCCCCCATGTGGTCAGATAATTTTTAGCCAGTAGAAGCCATTGTCAGTTTCCGCTTCAAGCATTCAGCATACAGAAGGGAGTGAAGCGTCCGAATTGGATAGCATGACATTAATTTATGTCATAAGAAGATGTACGTTTTACTATTACAAAAATGAATATGCATTGAAGTTGCAGAAAAAAAAACTAGAAAATGGTTAACACCACATACTATGAAATTTCTGGATGAAATAAACAGGAAGTGGTTTTGTTTTGAATTACTATTTGTATTCTAGTAGTTACTAAGTGAGCATCAGTTAATCCCTGGTGTGAAAAATGACCCATTAGCATACAGTAGATCCATCAGCCTTTAAATACTTTTCCTTCTATGTGTTTTGAGTTGAAGATTTTGCAAGGTCCTCATGAAACCGTGTTCTACGACTGTATTTAGTAATTTACAAAATTAAGAGGAAGAGAGCTGCAGTGGGTGAATGAAATACGATGTCAAATTTCTGAATAGCCAGAACAAGAAAGTGCTTTTATTTTCAAAACACGCTATAGTCTTTGTAATGATGCTAGCTTTACCTCCTCAGTCAAATCAGTTCAGAATGAACTAGACAGTATTATACTCAGAAAACTCTAGATTAGCACGTTGGCAGTTAACAGTTAGCTCGTCACACCGTTGTCACGGTAGCAGCTTGTATCTTGTCTGTTTTCTACATATTGGTCACAGACAATTTACGTGTAGGAAACTTCTTCGTTGCTTTTGCAAGCGAGTTTTGTCAGCTGGCCTCAGCGGACGTGTTTACCGGACTGATCTGGTCAACACAACAAGGAAACCTAAAAGCTACTTCCTTTCTTACTTCAAAACAAGAGTCTTAAAAAATACTTAGAACCGAGTGTCAAGCCTAACATACTTATCTTTACATCCAGACCGCTTATTTTACACATTTTAATATCATGAGATCAATAAAACTTTAGTCTATGCCATATGTCAAAACTTGTCAAAGCCATTCATCTGGCATGTTAATGTCAGCTACTCGGTTTGATTCCTGTTCCTCTTGTGAAATGGAGACTACGCCGCAGTATTTTTTTGTTCAGTGTTCTGTGTAAAAATGGATTTTGTGAAATTCTCCAATGGAAATCTAAACTTGGGTAGCCAGATTTGATTCTTAGTGCCTGTGTACATTTGTTAGTAAGAGAAAATCACAAGATCGTATCTTCTTTTTTTTTTCTTTAAGAAATGCTGCATAATAACAACCTCTAATTTCTTGCCTCACTACAGCGTAAATCAGTCCCAAACTCTCTACGCTGTTATTATGCATCTCTTTATCCTTGCATAATAAAGTGCTTAGTGAGGCTTGAATCACTGCAGGCATCAAAAGTATGTCTACTTTCTATTATGCAATATGGGCCTATGCAGCTGGTAAACTTTATATTGCTCTAATGAGTTTTCTGCTGAGATTCCTCACAACGCTTTCCAGTCGGGAGAAGTCAGCAAGTGCGGTGAAAAACGAACAGTTTGAGGATGATGTGCAGCTGGCTGCTCAGGCTCTCCTCTCGGTCAGAGCCTCATTTGCACGAGGATGTAATCCCCCGGCTTTAACCGCCACTCCGACTTGGAAGCAGGAAAGGATGAATTGCGGGATGTAAATAAGTTGCGAGGCTCTTTCACATTAGTCTCTCCAGAGAAGGTAAAACCCGACACTTATTTAACTAATGCGAAAAGGCGGACTATGCTTTCCGCTGTCGGGAGCCTGGAGATGATAATCAGGCTGATTAAAGAGATAGTCGTGTTACGTAACTTACTAACTCACACGGTGCGGTGTGTCATATCAGGAGGTGCGGAGATGAATTGATCAAGATAAAAATAGCAGCCCCCGTGGAGTGATTATTTCCTTCCGTCACAGAAGTAGAGCGGCGCTCCTGTGGGAATGCTCGCTCCGTGTGCAAACTGTAGTTCTTACTGTATGGTCTTGCCATTCCCCTTTGATATGCAGCAGACGGTGCCAAAAGTGCACATGGTTGAATGTTTGGAATGTAAACACATTGACGGATGGAGCATTTGCTAGCGACCTCCGTGGCTCATTCCTAAGAAAATCTTTGTTATAAATTTTGCTTCCTGCATGTGAGCTAAGCAGATTTGGGTATTCATCTTGTTAAGGCCTTTACTTTGTCAGTGATACCATTAAAAAGAAGCAAAAGAAGTACGTCAAAGTCTTTAATCTCTTCAGATGTAGATTAAAGTGTTTAAGTTAAAGGTTAAATATTACAAGAAGTTCAAGTAAGAACCCAATCAAAGTATTGTTTGATTTTTTTTTTTTGTGCATGTTAGAAAATGAGCGAAAAAACTCAGAGATACTTCAAATACCAACAAATATGACAATGCTGCAGCATTTAGGGTGAGCAAAGTTAAATGTAATTTAATGCTATGCCATGCAGACACTCGGTCTGCATTCATGAAGTTATTCACAGCATCAGACCAAATGCTTGACAACTAACAGCAGCCCAACCAATTTTTGGATTAAATCAGCAAAAATTTATTTGACAACTTTTTGAAAATCCAGTATTGCTTATTAACACTATCATTGTGCATTTTAAAACAAAAAATCATTTTAAGTTGATTTCTTTTAGTATTTCTGTGTCACACACAAGCAAGTTTGTGCTAGTGCAATTGATTTACATAGAATACATTTTTCTGTAAAAATCTAATTTTTCTGTGGATCAGTTTGTTCAGAATTGTTTTAATTTGCTCAATTTTTTTTTAAATATTTACTGTTAAAAGCAACACAAACATTAATTTTCAGATTATTTTAAAGTTAATTTTACCTTACTGCTTCCTCTGTTGTGCAATGTGGGCCTATGCAGCAGGTGAACTTTATATTGCTTTTAAAATGATTTAGAAATCTCAAAATTATTACTACTGTGAGCAAAACTACACAACTGGTCAAGCAAGACTCGAAACTAAACGCTTTGAAGCTCAACTCAACTTGGGACTTTCACACTTTTACATTGGGCCGTACGATTTGGGCGCACTGCAAAAACACAAATCTTAAAGCAGTTTTTTTGTCTAGTTTCTCATGACAATATCATAGTACATTTGAAATAAGATAAACCTAACTTAAAAGCAAACTTTCAGCAAGATTAGTGAGCTTACATTGATGGATTTTTTCATAAATATTCTTTAATATTGATGAATAAGTATTTACTGGTAGATTTTTTACTTGGAACATGGGAAAATGTTGATTTCCACTAAGTGGGACCAAACAACTGATTGAGTGACGATGACCTGTAAATATAGAAAGGGCACACATCTGCTAACTTTCTGTTGGCCCTTGTTCATCTGGTGTTCTTCCAAACAAAACCTCTTGACTTTATAAATGAGAAAAAAAATCTAGCGTAGTTGTCTCCCAATCGTCTTAGTGCTCCAACAGCTTGAACGTTCTGGTACCCAGCTTTGCACCAACAATACCTGGACAAATATAAGCCAAACCCGAAACCTGGTGCATTAGACTGCTGCAGTCATTTCATAAACCCCCGGATAAGCCACTAAGTAGTAGAGTGCCTCCTTTATTGCCTCAAAGCTTTAAAACCCTCACCTTTTGACATTTATTCACCGAGTTAAAAAGGCCAAAATGTTTAGTGCGCAATGCCTGAGAAAAAACAGGACAACGCGTCAGATAGTTTATTCCTTTACAGTTTGAAAAACACCTAGCAGCAGCTGGAAGGACGTCTCCTTGGAGGTTGGCTAACCATGTTTGCTTTCTTGTAAATTGTGTAAAGGACAGCAGTGCGTCTATCTGTAAGTCACACTCGGTTTCATTTAGGAAGTAAAGGGAATGTACCTTTAAGCTGAATTGACAGATTTGCCTCCTCCAGCTGAATTCTAGTCATCCAATGCCTCATTTCCTCCTCTTTCTTGTCATGAACGTCTATTCATCCGTCTTTGCTTTCACCCCCACCCCCAACTCTTTAAAAATCTTGACTGTATCCTCCTTAGCAACAGCAAGAGGACTCAAAGCAGGGGTATTAATGCTAGCTTGCGCGCATCCGTCGGCTAGCGGATGCGCGAAGAAGTTGAAAAGAGACGGTGGATGGGGAAGGGAAGGAGAATCAGGGGGTGTGAGGGGAGGTATTTTGTAGGCATATGAAGAGAATATGCAGGGATGGAAATGAGTTTAGGGATGTTATGTAATTCATGTTTGGCAGTAGTTCCACTTTTGACAGCTGTTCGCTGGATTTTCTTTTTATCCCCTTTCGCTCTCAAAAGCAGGAACCGCATTAGAACGGGGAGGGGGGGGGGAAAAAAGTAGGATTTTTTTTTTAATACTTTTTTAAAATAATGTCTGTAATCTATTAGCAGCTTCAAGTACAGCGGGGAGCACAAGCATACAGTAAAGGGAAAAGGTAGGAGTGAGCGTCGTTGTGCTTTGGAAGCGTCGTTTAGCAGACTCCCCATCCTTCACCAAAACCCCCAGCCCCCCACCCCGTTTCCCGGCGAGCCAGCAGGGGGTAATTATCAGGCTCTGATGTGGCTTACAAGCCAATCTGAAGCTAGTGAATAGAATCTACGAAAATGACACTTCTTGTTTCTCCTTCTCCCCTCTACCCCCCAATCAGTCTCTCCATCTCCATCTGTCAGGTTTTGGGTCCCCCCTCCCAACCCTCTGCTTTCCACTGTATTTTCTTTCCCACCCCCGTTTTCCCTCCAACTGAGGTTGTACAGCATTTTGAAAATCACTGGCTGCCCCCCGTCCCCCCATACTCCTTCATGGAGGTATAATCCTTTTATTTCTGTCTATAAATACATTTCTGCTGAGCTTTTAGATGCTTTTTGCTGCCTCTTTTTCGTCCCCCCCACCACCACACTTCCCTCCTCCTCCGACAGCCATTGCAGCAATAAGCCTTGTGTGTGTGTTTGGCTTAAGATATGTACTGTGCAAACGCAAAGAAAATACCATTGAAAGCAGAGCAGAGACGAGCTCTGGGGGAGATAAAGGAAACAAACGGGGACCGGCGCTTTTTAGCCGTCATTTGTTCGCGCATCTTACCCAATCTGCTGCCAGTATCTCACTAGCAGCTGAAATCTGAGTGTTTTCGTGACGGCGGTGTACGATTTGCAGTTCATTTGTAAAATACTTCTAAAAGGTCAGACCGGCCAAAGAATTTTGTCTCATTAAAGTCAAACTTACTTACCCAATCATCATAGGAGCTGTTACAGCAATGACTTGATCTTGTGAAATATGACTTGCATAAACATTCTGCTCCCCAGATACAAATCTTCACTGTTTTATGTACAAAACAGCAATTCAGATTCAAAGATTATAAAAGCTAAATGAGTATCATTTATAATCACAAAAAGTTATTAAATTTGGTGTCACTGGAAGATTATTTGGGAAATACGACCAATCAAAAGACGATATTTGAAGCTAAATCTTTCAAATTGGGGAGAGAAGAGGGACATTTAGTCATTTTAGCTCATTTTCAACCATTGCTTAATCTTTTGTAGTTTAGTGGAGTCTTTAAAGTAGAAACCTGCATAAATACAACAAGAGTTATTAGAATCTTTCATAAATTTGTTGAAGAGGACGACTAGATGGTATAAAGAAAACGCCTGGTCCCACAACAGGACCCTGAAGGATTCCACATGATATAACAGGGTCTGATAAGATTTCTTTTAATGAACGACATTTTTGTTGGAAAGAAACAATACCCAAGTCTTTCACAAAATGGTTAATTCAACTCTTAAAATCTTCATTAGAAACAGAACTTCAGTTTACAGTTAATGAAAATATCAGACCAATAGGAAAACATTTTAATACAGAAATTTCATCTTAATGAAAAGCGTGTTTAATACCTGCTTAAAGCTAATTTACAAAAGATGCTTTTTTGTAGATTAAAATTGATTAACTATTTTGTGTCATTCCAGGAAAGAATTGAGTTTCTAAGCCTCAAAACCCTTTAAAATATTTTAAATGACTTCTTAATTAGTTCTTACGTAGGCCTGTAGTTGCTTAGCAAATAAAGAACAAAATGAGACTACGTTTCACCAACAGACTGAGTTACTATGGATCTTTTAGAGAACTGGTTGTGAGAAACAGAATTAAAATTTGACTGGATCAAGGTAAAAGCACCTTACTTTACCCTCAATGTTAATTATTAATCTGTTCACATAGGAACTTTTTATTTCGTCTTTCCCGATAAAGTTATTTAACCAGTCAAGGAAAGATCTAACCAACCAGCCCACAAAGCCATCTTCTAAACAACAGATCAACAAACAAACTTGTAAACCAGGTAGCTAACAAATAAGAAGCTCATTAACTAAGGAATCAACCAACCAACAATTGTGGCAGCAACCTATTAAATAAACGTCCAACTGGCCAATTAGTCAACCAGCTAACCAGTAAACCTACCAACAAACCCTCCAATTAGCCAACCAGTCAACCCATTAACTATTGGGCCAACCAACCAGCTTATAAACAACCAACCAACCAAACGGTCCATAAATTACTCAAGGTACTAATCAGTTAACTAACCAGTTTACCAGCCTGCAAACCGACCAACAACATAAACTCTAATAGAAGCAAAACTACCTCAGTTGAACAATCCATCTGAAGTAATAGCACTGATTCATGTATCACTTTACATCAAAATACTAACCCAGAATAAGTTTAAAAATGAGAAATTCAAACATTTCGGTTATGAATAGATGTGTGTTATGGAGGGATGAATACAGATTTTTACTTACCTCAACACTTGAAAACGTCTTTTTAACCCATTTATCTTAATATGCCGCAGAAATAAGAACATAAAATTCCCTTCCACATAAGGCTGGAAGAACTGTAGCTCTGATAGAGACATGTCCAGATCAGTTAAATAAACTTGAAAGATGAACAAGATGTCACAAAAAGTAGAACCAGAAAGGTCATGTTCATATTTGTGGAAAAACAGCTTGCACTTGGTGACATTTTACAAACTGCCTTTAGACCTGTCACAGAACACTAACATTTACTTAAAGTGTCTCACTTCAGGAGGTTCTTGTATATTTATGTGTATTTTTGTTATTCTTGCCTCTTAAGGTTACTCACGTGTGACTGAAACTGTTCATTTAGACTCTTAAATAACCAACATTTACTTTAAAGAAAGCAAAAGTATTTTGGTATCGCGCCAACCTCCAATTCCAATCAGCCCACATGAGCCCCAGCTATTCCTGAGTCCCTCTCACACCACGCAGACCCCCCGTCCGCTCACTTATATAAAGCCATTAACTGGCATTGTGCTATTTTTAGTGGGCAGGTACAGTGTGTTTCAGCATGAGATGAGATTGTTATGGCGAGTTGAGCCGCAGATTTTAACAGGCTCTGCTCTTGAAGCTCAAAGTGGTCACGCAGTCGGAGGTAACATGTGGTGAGATGATTAAATTCATCAGGGTGAAAGTTTTTTTTTTTTTTTATCATATCCTGTGGTTTTGATGTATTACTCTGTAGCCAGTTGGGCTGCTTTTGAACACTTTTGACTGGGGGGAAAAAAAACCGCTTTTCCCAACATTTGGTGGCTTTTTAGAAAGTGTTTAGAGGAAAATTGTTTCTAAATTGTTATTGTGTGATAACAGAATTTACATCTCGGAGCTCACCTGTAATTCGAAAAGCACAAAACGTCTAATAAAATGCCATGCTATTGCACTTATTTATTTTTAAATCTCTGGAATCTTGTCGATTGTAACACCATCAATTATTAGTCTTTCGTTAATCGAGTATCACTATGTAGTATTTTTGCAGAAAACAGAAATCCCAGGTCAACATCATGGTATAAAAAGGACATACGGTTGCAGTTCTAAGCTTTCAGATCTACTACAGTGTTGTTAGTGAAACAGGTCATGTTACTGACCAAAATCAGCAAAGATTAAGAAAATTGTTAAAAAGGCCAAGGGACCAAATACGAATCCTTTAGGCACACCATTTTACATCCATTTCTAATTGGCCCATTAGTTAAAACATCTATCAGACTAATAAACAGTCAAACAAAAATTAAGATTTGCAATCCGAATCCAGTTTGCAATCTCTGGACTTGCTGATACCAGTTTTAGCTGATTCTGTTTTGCATTTAAAAACAATATGCTTTTTTTGGAGTTGTGCAGGTTTTACATTGTGTTTCAGCTGGAAACTGTCAGTCAAACATGGCAGTTCTGTTTTACACAGTAAGAGAAGGATTTCCATACACTGTATATGTACATCCTGGACAGGTTATAAACACACAGCATACAACCTGACTACAATTCCTACACTGTAGAAACTTTAGATAAGACTAAAGTTTCTATTGTTTCGTATCCAACGAAAGCCTTCGTGACACCATGCATAAAGCATGTAACCTTTCAAAGCCGTGTTCCGCCACAGGCTACCGGCATCAAACCAAATTACATCTCGGAGCTCACCTGTAATTCGAATTATATTCAACTCGGAATTTCATTTGAAGATGCAGAGCATCAGTTTGAATTACCAAGAGTGAGCTCCGAAAGCGGTGGACAGAAAGAAGTCCAGAGGGAGGGGAGGCGGGAGAAGGAGCAGTCTAATCCGTTTAATGTACAGTAAGCGCAGGTATGAGCAGATGTTCAGTTTACACAGTCCACATCACCACACATCTGGCCGCGCGGTCAAACACAGGCTGCCGGCAGAGGGGATGTGGGGATGTGGGGGGGTGGGGAGGATTAGTACAGTGATGGAGAGTGCAGCGGAGATGGATGGAAAACAGCAACTGGGTGGGTGGAAAATTGAAGAGTAGAGTGCAGGAGAGGACAAGGAGAAGAGATAATAATGGAGAAGAGCATGAATGTAGCCCAGGCTACAGACCGGAGGGGATCTGAACGCTAAGGTGAACGAGAAAAGACCAGCAAACAGCATATGTTATGTAAGAGAACGGGGGAAAGAGGCAGAGCTCAGAGATGCATAATTACACCGAGAAAGCCCCAGATTCCATGTTTTCTTGGCATAAATATGATGGGGGGGGGGGGAGTTGCTCCTCACTAAATAAATGTGTCGTCCCTCTGGAGCCAGTGGTAATGAATCTGGCATGTCAGCTTATTTTGACATGTAATTATTGC
Organism: Phalloptychus januarius; assembly: GCA_902982915.1. Taxonomy (NCBI): domain Eukaryota; kingdom Metazoa; phylum Chordata; class Actinopteri; order Cyprinodontiformes; family Poeciliidae; genus Phalloptychus; species Phalloptychus januarius. The sequence goes on from CADWAE010000460.1 coordinate 2,895,624, forward strand.
ATCCCTCGTGGGCTAGTTAACACCTTTAATACTGTTCATTTATCTTTAAAGCCGACATTCCGACACCCTTCTAATTTCATCGGTAAGTAGAGGCAGAGCTATAGTTTTCTGCCTCACACGGAGAGAACTCTAAACTTCCTGACGTTACACTAAAGTAGATTAGGTAATCATTTGGCCAGGTTCTGCAAACCCTAAACGTATCATCGTTCCGTCTATATTTAATATGCTTTTCCATACGAGGCCCCAGTAGCATCCCAGAACCTACACAGATGTGTGGAGTGTGTCTGACTCACAGCGTTTTCCCACAGAGCTATTTCAACGCTGACAGTACATGGAGTCATTTAAAACCCAAATATTCCAGCCTACATTGACAAAGTATTCAAATTTGTAATTACATATGAACCGTACTGTACAAATACAGTACGGTTTCACGTCATTTTGGGAGACTTTTTTTGTTTAAGAATTACAAAGGATGATCACTCAAAAAGGTCCAAAATCCTATAACGCATCAATTAGCTGAAAGTTAGCCTAGCAGCTCCAACTGATTATTTGCTCAACAGTGCAATAATATTCCTTATTATCAGACTCTGATGATAAAAGGCAAAAATACCAAAAATGTAAACAGAAGTACCTTTAAATAGATTTACAGATGCTATGGACTTGCTAAAAGAAGTGCATGTGTCCAAATTTCAGTGATTGCATCCCTCAAAGTCCATTTTTAAAGTTTGATTAAGTTACAGCGATGTGATGAAGGGCACCGCCTAAAAATACTTTTTACTTTTACCTGGATTTGTTGGATTTGTCTGGCTTACCCTTCAATCCATTTTTATTTTAGTAACAATGACAAACGAAGCAGGAGCTAGAGAACAACAGCTTTTAAAAAAGTATCTTAAAACTGAAAGCTTTGATTGCTTGTCATTTGTAAAGACATAGTTTTAAGTATGTTTTCTAAAAATATACTTATTTATGTTTTTAAGTTAGTATATATTGCTGGGCAACATGGGCTTAGAATTAGAAAAATTGCGATCCTACAAAGGGGACTTTGTGATAACGATGAAGATTATGATGAAAAACAGCTATGACTTAATTTTTTTGGCCGTCGAATTTCACAGTCGGCCACTCAAAGGTACTCAAAGGTAAACAGCCTTTGAGTTGACTTTGACTGTTTCAACTTTGGGACCCAGAAGGTTTTGCCTGAATATTGATTTCACTTGCCATGTTTTTTTGTGTGTGTGTGTGAGATTTGTACGAAACAGAATGAAAACAGTAAAGGTTTTTGGAGTCAATTCCAAGTGTTTCATTCGTCAAATGAATAATCTGCTAATGTGTGGCACAAAAAAAAAGTGCTTCACCAATGTGCTAACCAAGCACCCTACCTAAGCAAACGAACACCCAGATGATCCATGCCACTCCAAGAATGACCCAGATCCCACAACAAACGCATCAAGTCTTCTAGCTTTGGGTTAGGGCATCCAAACATAAGAGAGAAACTGTGGGCGGACTTCAGATTGAAATCACCTCTGACAATTGTAGCCATCTCCCTTGGACCTTATGTAAGTATTTTAATATTTATTGCGTTTATTCCATGAAGGCATGGCTTGGAGATCAGTGGAGGGATGGCGAGAGGCCAGCTGGGGACGGAATAAGGAAACGTGACAGAAGAGTTAGGAAAACAGCTCGGAGAGGTGTATTCCCCAAAGGAAAACCTTGCTGTAAATGAAGTGCGTCATGCTGTGTGAGAGCCGGTAGAGGAAGGAGAGAAGCGGGTGTGTGTGTGTGTGTCTTTTTTGTTTCCGTGTGGAACACGATCGTCTACATGTGTGCGTCCATCTGGAGCGTTCGCGCCAGACGACTTATCTCCGAGTAGACGGCGTAGGTTCCAATTTTTCCTCCCCAGAGCTGGCGCGCGACTTCCTTTAACTCCCCCTCCTCCTCGCCACAATGCGCGTCTCTTTCTATTTTGCGTCTCTCTCCCTCCATATGTGTCTTTCTCCCTCTCTATCACCTTCAGCAGCTCCCCAGGGCAGCCTGTTAAATGCTGCAATCTGTCTTTGTCCACCGTCTCACCCCTCCCTCCCTGTTTCCTATCCCTTCCTTTCCCTCTCCGAGCCGTTCTCCGAGGCTCATGAATCATAGCAGCAAGTACTACATGGAAAGAAGGGAAATCCCTGCAAGCGGTAGGAAGGGGTTGCTGATAAGGACGTATCTCAAGGGGGGTGTTAAACCCCGACCAGTCATAGAGGGGAGCAGAAGGACAAGAGAAGAAGAATAATAGCTGGAATAAAAGGGCTGGACAGATGACACGAGAGTTATTATCTGAGGACGTGAAGGGCAGAGGTTAATATTTAATTAGCGATTTCAGCCCCCTCATAGACGTCGTGTGTGACATCACTGGCGAAGTGCAAGAATTTTTTATGCTTTTTTTCTTAAGAGAAAGTGGTTCAAAACTTAAGCGGCTGTGCTTGCAGTAATTTGTGTTGATACAGATAGTTTTCTTACAGGAATTTGCTCTGCACAGTAACATTACCCTTCTGTCGATCACCTCCAGCTTCACTGGAGCAAAAAGGGGGTTAAGTGCCTTTTCAAGCTAATGGTTGTAGTGTAGAGGAAAAACATTTCAGGATTTCCCAATGGGTCGGGGGCATGACTTGACTTTTTTTTTTTTTTTTTTATACTTACCAGACAGTTTTGTCAAGCAGTATCAATATTCACCTTTTTTTTTCAGTGTGGGTTCGCTTTGCCGTCTCACTTTTTAATTTACTCTAATCTGACTCATTATGGCTGTTACAGCATGCTGTCAAATGGAAACCCCAACTGTGGATAATAATAAGCGGCTTATCTGAACAGTCTTTGGCCAAGACAATGGACGGCTCTGTGGGGGAAGATAATGGACAAACAAAAAGAGGATTTAATGATCAGTATTACTATGACACCTGTGTAATTCAAATGTGAATATTCCCATTGTAACCTTTCAGATTGACCACAGTGTTGTGTTAGTGAAACAGGCCATGTTACTAAACCACAACCAGACGAAGATTGAGGAAACTGTTCTGAAAAAGGCCAGAGGGCCAATTGTTATTCCTTGAGGTACTCCACTTTATACGAATTTCTAATTGATCCATTAATAAGAAATCAAACTAACAAACAATCAGGCAATAAAATGAAAATAAGAGATCCAACAATTTGAGTTTTGTCCCTATTTTAAATCCTCAGATATGCAAATCTTTGAAATGCTGTTACCAGTTTTAGGCAATTCTGTTTTCTATTTCCAAATTTATTTTGCAAATATTTCTGAATATTTTGTATTTGGCTCTCTGCCCTGAGTTATGTTCTGTACACAGCCAAGATTATGTCAAGTAGTGTATAAGTGAAGAGTCACATGAAAAACATACATTTTTGAAGAAGATCTTTTTCAACAAAGCCTACTGATATTTTCTCTTGTATTTCTGCCACACGGTGTACAAAGTATTTGCCCCCTTAGTTTCTTGCTTGCTTTTTTGTCACAATAAAATGTTCCCTCAGATAAATGTTGATATCAAACATAACCTGAGTAAATGCAGTTTTTCCCGGAAAAGTCAAAGGATCAAATTCAATAAAATATCCAGGGAAAATTTGTATTACTTGATTATTTCATGAAGCATTATACTGTGTTCAGCTGACTTTTTCTTTTCCACGCATGGTCACAGGTTTCATTGGGAATGTTTTACATGCTTCTACTTACAAAGAAAAAAACAAGAGAGAATGAAAACCAAAGGGAAGAAATGTTTAGGTACACATGATCTGTAGTAAACAGAGATTATCTATCTATCTCTGCGCTCCACTTGTTTTTCACTCAGCGCAGTGCACAACTGTTTTGCGTGTGTGTGTGAAGAAGCTGTAGAAATGGATGTCAGGGTGCAGCAGAGCTGCTGCCACACGCGGCATGAAAGCCCCTGCATCAGTTTTACCCGCAGACACAATCAATCTGCTGTTGAAGCCGCAGGCAGATGGACCATCTTGAGTTATCGTGAACAAACCTGAGTCCAGATGTGAGCAAGAAAAGCTTAAAGTAATGAGCCGTAATAATGCGTTCCACCAATAGAACAGTCGGGTCTGAGCTCCTTCACAGAATAACAATAAGATCGGAGATTAAAATAAATTGCACTTTGATATTTTATATTATCAGTTTGGCATATCTAAACGGAACACGCCTATTTCTGAAAGTTTTACTTTCAAAAAAGAACAGAAAACAATGAAGGATTGAGAAATAAAGGACAATGGACAAACTTTTAAGTTTCGTTTATAATTTTGACTTAATATTTATCAGATCCTTTGAGACCATGTTTAAATTATAAGAGTGACCTGTTCAAATATCATCCAAATAAAAAAGCTAGTTGCTGCAATCTAATATTTCATTTTATTTCAAATAAATGAGAAACAATGGTTCTAACAAATCGTTTTACGTTAAAACAGGTGCAACTGTTTATTTTCAGATTAATAAACAGACTATTCAGGGTCCCTATTAAAAGTGTGATTTTAAAAAAGGTGATAGTAGGTTGTTAAAAATAATGCACGTCTTCTAAGGATTTTGTTGTAGTTCTTGGCGCAGGTGAGAAGGTGAACAGGTTTTTCAAAGGTTTTTTTGGTTTGACATAAAAATGTAACAAATGTTGCAATTTTGGTCCCCAATTGAATCAGCTCTATGGGACTATAATACGTGAAAACATCCTTAACCTCTGCAGCAAGACAATGATCCAAAACACATCAGAAAGGTCACCTCTGAATGGCTAAAAAACCCAACAAACAACAACCAAAAAAAGAGCTATTACCTCTACTGTTGTCCCTACGTACCTGTTCAGATTTGCTTTAAGAAGACTAAATGTAGAAACCTAGTTTATGCTTGTTTACCCATTGGTGGACTTTGGTTGATTAGTTTCTAGTGTAATCAGCAAACGGGACCCCTCGAAGGAAACTTCGGGTCAGGTGTAGAACCAGACCTCTCACTTTTCCCGTCTCTCTTCCACTCACCTGACATCTAATGCCACGATACGCCTGTTTAGCCCTGTAAGTTCGCCGGTCATTACCAGGTTACGGCGTTTGACGGTCACCAGATACACATATCGAGTACAACGAAAGAAAACCAAGCCCCTGGAACATAGTGAAGAGGAGAATTCAAACTGAGGATGACGAAGGAAATTAATTTTCTAACATGCATCACTTTACGCTTTGTTCCGAATCACAGTCAGGTGTTAACTGGATTCATTTCTTGCCAGGGTACACTGGAAGATATTAAACAAAACAAATGAAAATACGAAAAAATTTCCTAAAATAATTGGCTCAAAAGTTTCAAACCATTTAGTCACCCTCTCTGGTCATTTCATTGGTGGCGTTTTTCTGGTTTATGGTTTGTCTTTTCTTTTAAACCTTTACCTTTGACTCATCTTTGAGTCTACCAAACGGTGTGGAGAGTGGGTCCTTTGTGAGTAAAAAGCCTCAGTGAAAGCATCTGCACTCCTCACTCTGTGATGTGCGCTAATGCTGAACATACAGTCTCTCCTTCTCTGCAGTGTTTCCCCCCTCTTGCTGCAGACACCCTCACTCAGACCTCTGCAGTCAGTCGCTCTATCTCTCAGCATTGCACTCACACTCTGGTTGTTGTTCATCTCTTTTCACTTTGTCGATTGCCGAATGTTTACCCCATTATTGCCGTACGATAGATAAATCCAGCTTTTTAAACAACAAATGTGATGCAAGCTACAAGAAGTATCTGTGCTTAGGACCATGTAAAGAATCACAAACGGCGTCGCAATATCACTGTGTGCAGGTTTTAATTGCAAGGAGCTGCTTGAATACAATATTTGGAAGGACGTCATGTTTCAAGTGACATGCATTCTGCCTGCCAATGATTCATCTGTTGGATAAATTGCCTTCCCTCTAATGCCCACAGTGGATGTGTACTTTTAGTGGGTAAGATGCTAAAGCAGTTGCAGGAACATGACGGCAATGTATATCGTCATACTCTGGCGAGTACCAAAATGGTACTCAAGGATTTTTCAGCTCTATGCTTTCTCCCCAAAGCCAGGGTAGGCCATGGGGGAATTAGCATATCCAGGCTCCCTCTCGTTTTGCTCGCCCCGTGACTCAAGGCTCTCATACGATGACCTTCCACCAAACCACAGGCCTGAAGGGACCACATATCCCTTCAGGCGCGAGGAAAGTCTTCGGATCCAGAGAACTTTGTATCTCCATGGTGGTGGTGATGATGTACATGATCGTTGTACAATGTGTGTACAACCATCATTGTACACACATTGTTCTCCACTAATCTCCAGTGACTGTTCAGTGATTGCATTCTCATTACCTACCTCGTGCTTAGTCGCACCACTCACATGAACTCCATCTTCTTTTGTTAAATCATCTTCTTTTGTGTTTAATTGGAGTCTCAAGCCTCTTTTCCAACAGTTCATATCTTCCTCTTGTCATTGCCTTCCTGTCATCTGACACATACTATTCACACTCCATGTCTCCGGACATTAGCTTCTCTCTTGATTGAACTTTGACCCTGAGTTGGCTGCTGACCCGATGGCCTGGTCACACACATCGCACGATCACAGTTCATATGAGTGCAGACAACCTTCCACACAGATCAACATGCCGGCACACGTGCACTCATGCATGCTTGAAGTCGCGGCACACGGCGTTGCGTGGAGCGAATTATTGGCAGGGGTGAAGTGACATGAAGCCTCTCTTCACCAACTCATTTGCGCTCTGCTGGAGAATTCGTTACGCATGGGCCGTTTGCCACATGCATTTTAAAGGGCGACGGAGCCGGAATTAAGCTGGGAAAGATGCATTCATCACACACACACCCGCGCACGCATGTTCGGACACATGTTGACTTCCATTTTTTTTCGGTTTACCATAAAATGCCACGTTGCATAATGTCAAAATTTCTCCTTTCCCCTCTTATGTCCCTGTTTCTTCTCTTCAGAATCCCTTAACCTCCGACTCCGTCATCATGGAGTTGCGTGCTCAGAGTGCTTTTCCATTATGTCAAATTACTCAAGGCGCTAAGTAGGGGAATTAAAACAATTCAGACAAATGTGTGTTGAAGCTTTTGCTGAAGTTTACACAAAAAATGTTTGAGTTCCAGACGCTTGGTTAAGATCAGACCCTTCATTTTTTTTTTAGTTGAATAAGGAAGTGTAAGGAAGATGAAGTCTTTCACGCAAAAACTGCTCACCCCCTCAGTTGTGGTGGCACATAGGTTTGTTTTATTTGTATGTACCGAGAATGCCCCGTGCTATATTCCACTTCCTGCTTTTGGAGCAGGCTGAGGTCCATTTGGCATTCACATACACAGAGTTCATTTCTATCGAACCGAGACCTGGAACCTATGAAGCAGAGTAATATGACAGAAACAGACACAAAATAAATCAAATCTCAGGTGCAAAGGCTGTCTACAGCTAGAATACACACTATTATGCTAGATTAATACATGTATTAGCATTGTCTGCTATGAGCTACCAGCTAACTTAGGCTAAACCTACTAAATGACAATATAGCTGGTATAAAACATATTCACAATATTACAGGTGAGTTTAAGTGTAAACCCATACCTGAAAAGTGGAATAATTGAATAAAAGAGCCATGGACATGTTTGTCCCTCTCCTCCAGTGAGGACAAAGTAACGGATCACTAGCGCTACACTCCCCCTGCTGGTTACATGTGGTTACTGCATATACTAAATCAAATCATACATTAGCATATATTTAACCCAAACTGCTGGCAAACGCATTGTAAATGTAAACTCCAATATTCAAATCTGTAATGCATACAATATGCAGATATAAACAGGAATAGTAAATTTACCTCTAACGTATATACGAACACATTTCCATCCACCACAAACTCTCTCGAAACAAACCGAACTTGAGTAAAGCAGAAAGGAGGTCAGGGAAGGCGTGTTCTACAGTCTTCAATGGCGACTTAGCACAACAGAAATGTGGCATATGACAAGGTTTACAGGAACACAGAGGAACAGCTCTGAGAGGACGCCTCGAGTCTCCTGCTTCCCGTCTCAGCCTGACAGGAAGTCTTTCTGAGCAAACCGTCGCAGTGTAACACCCAGAGGTGTTCCACAACGTGCTACCCTGATATGTTCACATCGCTTGTGCGAGCCTCGGTAGCTGTCTAACATGGGAACTGTTCAAAATTGACTGAACAGCCAGAAATATGCTTATGCTACATATATTACTGTGCTGATTTCTTGCAGTTTGCGGTGCTGTTGGTTAAAAATGTCTTTTTCCTCCACAGCTGGCATCCAATAACTCGGACAACAGCAGCCAGACGACTGCAGCCGACAACAAAGGTATGATTTCATTCAAAGACCTAAACTGAATTAAGACTTATTCTGTTGTACTTGCCGTTTCCTCCCCTTTCTGATTTGGGGCACTGACGGGTCTTTGCTCGCAGAGTGTGATGGCGCAAGAGACACAAAAAGGTCGAGATGGATTTATGTCTGCTCTTCAACTTTCTTCTCGCTCGCATAAAAGCTTCTATTATAATGTCAAATGGCATATTTAAAATATAACTCAAAAGCTCTCGATACGGCGACTATAATTTTCGAGCAAGACTGAAGAAGAATGTATAAAAGATTTGATAGTTTAACGGTTAGAATTATTAGGGTCATTTTGCTGCATGTGTAGTTGCTGTAAAAAGTTATGACTGATTTCTGCAATTAAATAAGTTCTAGGCTGACTTTAACTATTAAAAGTGTAATATGACTTGAAAAAGTGTCTGTTTAAAAACCAGAATAGGTTTCCGTCGTGCCGTTCCGGCTGTTTGACTTCATTTTAATGAGATGCCACAGAGAGCGTCGGAGCGATGACAGTTTTCTCTGGTCAAATAGGAAACCTTTGACCAGAGATGTTGCAGACACACAAAAAAATGTGTTTTTTTATCTGCAAGCATCTTGTTTGTTTTCGCCCATTGGGACACAAACAAGGATCTGAGTCTAAGACCACGGCGTCTTTCCAATTGAGTCACTGCCTTTTTAGCCGACACCGGCTTTAAATTTAGTCTCACGACTTGACACAGAAGGTGAGTTTCAACCTCCAGCTTTATAAAATATTTAGAGCTGAAGCTGATTTTAAAGTTCTGAGGAGATAAAAGCTGTTACTTCTAAACAGAGTCTTGTATTAGCTATAAAAATTAGTCGAAATAATGCAATCAAAGTAATACAATAGTAATAATAATTACTGATTGTTTTTTTTTTTTACACAAAAATGAATAAAAATGTCAAACATAATCCAATTGATATCTTTCGAAAAAGATTGTATTATTGCAGCAAAAATCTTTTATAGCAACACCTTGTTAGTTATTTGTGATAAAGCACAGACACCTGCTAAATCTCAAAGTAGCTTCCAAGTGCTTTTTGCTCGATATCGAAAACACGGCTCACTTTGGCACTTTGAGTTTTCAAAAATCTCGGTATTACCTGATACATGTTGATTTGTCATTTTTAAAAGTTTTCAAAGGGATACGTTTGTGAACTGGTCTTTTTTTTTGCTTTTCTTAAGATATGAAAAAGCAAAATCTGCTCTGGCCTAAAAAGATGCTGATTGGTGCATCTCTTCAAACAGCTGCAAGCCTGAAACAGAATTTAAGATGATGAATGACAAGCAAAGCAAAAGCTTTACCAGTTCCTCACTGGAATGGTCCAGAACTCCGGTGGCTGCAGAAATAAATGTTCAATCTGTGCAGCACTGATTCAAACCGTCCACCGGCGCATTGCTCCCGCTGTCAAACCAACAACTTCCAGAAACTTTAAAAACGTGTCAGCGATGTCAGAAAAGTGCCTGATAGGCGTATTTGTAAACGCTTTCCTGCAACCTACTCTCCAAATCTTTTTATTTATCTTTTTTACATTGCCCCGATCACCCCGTTCGTCCTTCCATAATACCCTAAGTGCTTACAGTGTGTTCAACTGAAGGATCAAACTCCTGTTTTTCCATGAGCTAAGCAGCGTTTTGGCAGGAATCAGCCGTGCGCTAGCCAGGAGAAGTTTGGCAATGTGTAGCGTTGCTCATCAATAAGCAATTCCAGGATGGGGAAACTTTCCATGTATCAATGCAGCACCAACATATGCCACAGTGATGGACTTTAATGAGACCATCCTTGACTCTTCGTTTGTTTGTGCCAAGTCGGTTGCAGAATGCAGAGCACTAAAAGTTTTGCCACACTGAGCCCGACAGTGAAAAGTCTCATTTTTCTTTCTTGCTGAAAATGAAGAATGAGTTAGAATCTCCATCGGCAAGGCGAGGTGCACCTGGAGAACATTGCTGCATTGCTTAGCAGCTACCAGACGTACAGTTTGTGTGGACAGGGGCTGTACAGTAGTGGTGTGACTATTTACAGTATTCTGAGTCATTGTTTTCTGCCGTGTGCAGGTGAAAAGTTGAATCCTCTCTAAAATCCCTGTTTTCATGCCGCAACAAAATCCATCCAGAATCTTTTTATTGTTACTGAGGCTTCAACTAAATTTCGTTGTTTTTGTAGCGTCTTCTGTAATAAGATAGCAAAGATCACATATTTGTCATAAAATGCAGTCTGAATGGGCAAACGACTTGAAAGTGTCCCGCGTGTGCAGTAGAGGGCGCAATAACAGCGTTCTGCCAACCGCCATAAAAAGAAGTGCCCAATGTTTACAGAAGTAGACATGGAGGCAAACAGTGGAGCATAGCTTACACATTGAAAGTTGTTGTCCGACTGTAGCAGTATATTAACAACTTAAACCTGATGTAGTCCGTCATTGTTGTTTTTCTTCCTTCTTGGGCATCAGGACGCAAAATAGTGACATCTGTCACTTTAGGTCGCATTTGAATCAGATACGTATCGGATTTCCAAGTGATCTGGGTCGCATTTGAAAACAATCTTACTTGTGTTGTTCAGACTGTCACGAAAAGATGGGATACAGGTCGCATTACGTCTCAAAAACTGGAATTGGGTCACTTCAGGCTGCGGTGTGAACGCAGCACAGCTGACACGAAACGGTGTCAGAATTTGTTTTAATTTGAATTTGGCCCGTTTTTCGCTAATTACTTGGCCGTGGTTACTCGAAACACCAACAGAAGTAATATCCCGCAGGCCGAGATCCAGCCGCATGTTTTGATATCCATATTGTGGGAGCGAACGAAGCGGTACGAGCCGCATCAACAGTAACAAGTGTAAACTAGCAGGGCTTTGCAAAGCATTTCAATGCTATCGCAGGCCCCAACTAGCCAAAATGTGTCACCCGTGCTCTAATTAAATGTTTGCCTTTTTGACTTCTGCTTTTCCAGAGAAGGCGTCAGGAGCAAAGCCTCAGGAACAAGAGGAGGAGGTCGACATCGACTTGGAGGCGCCGGAGACGGAGAAGGCAGCGCTCGCCATCCAGAACCAGTTCAGGCGCTTCCAGAAAAAAAAGAAGTAGACTGACTGATTGAAACGAAAAAAACAAAAAAACAAAAGAAGAAAAAGAAAAAAAACAAGGATATATTTATTTCAGCAGATGTACAGATATTCAATCAACGACTGCTAGTGGTTTGGGAGCGATGACGAAAGGATTTCAATTGTTCAGGATTTATTGTCACATTATGCAAAGTGTCAGGAAATGCCTTTTTGCATGACGGATCAGCTAAACGATGAGGACGTTTTTGTAGGGGCAAGAAAGAGGCTTTAAAAAGAAAAAAAAAAGCAGCAAAATAATTTGGAATTTATAATCTAGCATGACGAAATACTGTAACCTCCCGTCACCTCATTAACCTTTGCAAATGTCCCCACGTATCATCTCCCGCCGCGCATCCCAGCCCTTTTCCCTCCGCTCCTTCTGCACACACAAAGCCCAGCCCAGCACACACAAACACACGCGGTCTGCATAGCAACAAACATCTCCATTAAGACTTGACACAACAAGCACAGGCGGTTAATGAAACGATAACAACGCAATGAAAGAAGAGAAGCACACCCTTCTGGTTTCTAGGTTTGTTCCGTTACTCTCTGTCTCTGCCTCTGTCAGGACAAAAATATCAGCAAGTAACGTTCTCAGGTGCAAAAAAAAAAAAAAAAATCACCTCCAGAGCAGGCCAGATATTGGATATCCGCCGCATGCCAGTCTGATCTCACAGGTGACGAAGGTGGTGGTCATGGAAACTGGCTGCTAACTCGCTCAGTTGGAGGCAGTTTCCTGCAGGAGGTGCTTAATGAGTGATGGGAAGTTCAGGGACTTCATGCTTACACAAGTCATTAATCCCACACAGTGCAGCAAATGACTGACACATTAGCGATCAAGCGTTCGTGTGTCAACAGCTACTGCAACTTTAAACAGCCTTTCAGAAGCACAAGGTGCTGGTGACACGTTCGGCTCGACACTTTATTCAATATTTACACAGGTTTCATCCAGAGGTTATTAGAAACGATAGCGCGTCGGCTGCACTTTGAAATCTAAATCGTTTTGAGAGAATCTGTAGCCTAGGACTGCTTTAGCCATGCCCAGGAGCTTTTCTTTTGTTTGTAATGTCACAATTTTCATAATTTTACCTAGTTATTAGAATCCTACAGTAGTAGTAGACAGATTTTTGTTTTTTCGGTGGAGGGAAAAAGTTATCTACAAGTACCTAGAGGGGTGCAACAAGGCTTGGTGTTAGCCCTCCAATCCTCTCTAATATCTTTGGCTACTGTCCATAATGCCCATATATTCAAAAAGCGCAATGTCCTCTTTTGACTAAAACAATATGCTTGCTATAGAGCCAGTTTGGTTTACTCTTAAAAAATGTGGGCTGTAGTATTGAAGCTAAATTGAAGGCGCACTGCGGCCAACCTTTCTCCTCTGGTATGCTGGATTTGTGCCGTCAAACTGTTTTAGCAACTTACATTCCATTTTTAGCAAATTGTAGTTTACCAAACATAGACTCATCAATATTGCTCAAAAACATTGCTGTCCCTGGCTGGGGAAATGGTAAAATACTATAAACGTCTTTCTCAACCAGCTTGCTAAATACTGTCTTCTTAGCTTTTGATTTAGGATATTCCTTATATGGAGAATGCCGACGATGTTATCCAGCATGTAATCTAACATGTAGATATTTCCTAAAAGCGTAATAAAATCTTCTACCTTTCCTTTAGTGTTTGCTTCGGACTCAAGTTTGTGCAAATACTTTGCACTTTTGAGTTTCTTGAATTCAGATTTTCTCGTAGTGACCTCGCCTAAAATTGGGAGATTTCAAGCAACACCTACAACGAGCTCAACTTTCCAAGACCTTTTATGGGTAACTGCAAATTAAAATCAAATGTAACAGAATGTTTGAGGAAAAACACTTGTAGATGACTGAGAAATGTTAGAACTCACAAAACAACATTTAAAAAGTCACTGGATGAAAACTAAAAATCTGTCATTGTAGGATGTTGCGTTGATGAGTTGGCCCTTCTTTATTTCTCCCAAGACCCAAAACGCTTAAACAAAAGTCGCCCACAGTGGAGAACTCGCAACCTCACTTAGTTTCAGGTTACTCGGAGCCACCGCAGGTAACTTAAACCTCTGCATCCTTAAATAAACTCCTGATAATGACAGAGTAGACAGCGACCATGACCCAAAGTCCCGTCACTATAAGGTCAGTCATACTGCAGTGGTTGACCGGAGAGTAAAGAAAACAGAAAACACTTACTGCTTTCTTTAGTCTTATTCGAACTTACAGCACAAAAACATACAAGCACATTAATCCAACATTGCACATGTACTGTATATACATATAAAACATATATACAACAAATACTCTTCCTGCACCGCTACGACCCTTTCAATATAATATGTAGCACACTGAACTGCTTCTATAAGCCAGATTTCTCTACACTGCTATAATAATACTCTAACTAATTAAAGAAATTATTATTGGAAGTTAACCTCTTTTCTATATTGAGGACAGAAAGTGGCCACCGTCCTCCCTCACCATCCCCCTTTTTCATTTTCCACATGAAGACGATTCGTTGGAGACGTAGTCTGAGTTTGATATCAAGCTCTTTTCTCCTCTACATGGAACTGACCTGGAAATCTTTGCCCTTTTCAGAAAGTACTCAAGAATGAAGTTGTATACTACAGACGTTAGGAGAACTTAATTACCTTACCTTCCAAGCACAATAGTTCAGGATGTTATTGCCAGCTGTCTACGTTTGGCCTCAAAACATACATTCATATTTAGGCTTTTTTCAGTTTTTAGGGTAGTTGGGTCTAAATCTACCAATCCAAGCTCGGTGAGAGTTTGTTTGCTCAATCCCAACAACTTGTCAGCCAGATTTATCTATCTCTTCACTTCTCAGCTGCTTTCACATGTCTTTTCCAAATCTTAGCAGGAAATTTGCTCAGGGTTTAGCAAGCAAAACCTTGTGAAACGAGCTACAAACTCAAACATTTGTGTAAAATTTCAAAAAGTCTTTACCGTTTATCATAATTGGTGTACTTTCTTTTCAGTTGCAATCATCTGACACATTATTGTGATTCATTCATGATCTGTTAGCTTGTCAGTGGACTGGTGGAAACATCCGGAGACGTCGAGAATTAGCTGCGAGCATCACAAGAGTTTACTCAAGCCCCAGACAGAGCTGTCCTAAAAACATGTAGTATAATTTCTTTTGCAAACTACATAAATATGATCATAACTCTCCTATGAAGACATAACTAAACTTAGTCCATGTAGTACAGAGGAAAGCTGATGATAGCCCATAGGTTTTAGCATTAGAACAATAGGCTAATAGGTTAGCTTAGCCTGATTCTGAGTTTTTGTCTGATTGTTTGTCTAACTGTTCTGAGCTGGGCATCCGAAATAAATTACACCACATATTTCAGCAATAATTATTATTTAACTTATAAATATAACTCTGATCAGGCCACAACTTAAAGCCCCAAGATACATTTGATTTACCTTTGGGACCAATAAAGTATTTTTACTTATTTATTTTTTAGGAAGAGCTAAAAATAATTTTGAGGTTTATGTCATGAAGAAGTTCCACACTCGAAATTCTTACAGTCGGACCCAAGCTTGGCTGGCAGACGCATGTTCACGAAAGAAAAACTCAAATGAAGTAATGTTCACGTGAGACATGTCCGCTCTGTTGTTAACGCAGACGTATTCTGCCACTGTTCAGACTCTCTGTCAGGAGAGGCTGTAAATAGCTACCTGGGAGAATTTAAAGGACCTTAATGTTGCTTGGCAACTGACTCAGCTGAAGAAGTAACGCCAAGCCGGTCATTTCAATGTGAAATGTGACTTGTGATAAGCCCGCAGCATGCCGAGCCAGTGAGACGAGCACAGAGAGCGGACCTGCCAGCGAGAGGTTTCCAGCTCGTCTGGAACTCCACGAGGGGAGAGAGGAGTTTGGATCAAATTCACCATAAAAGAAAAATATATATAATAGTAATAAAACATAAAGCCATTAATGTTTCACCTGTTCATTATCGAGTCTGCATGCAGTCAAATCTTAAAAGTACAATGAAGTCTATCTACGTTCTACAGCAATCAAGCAGAGACTTTCACATTTTCTCTGTGATATAATAGCCAGTGCTCCAATACCTTACCATGTATTAGACTTATGAATTGTTAATAAGCCATTTGTATGGGTGCACTTTGCTTACTTAGCTACTGTGGTAATCACAAGATAGATGCTCCTGCATTTCAGCATGTTTAAAGTGTAACTACGAGCATTAACGAGATGTTTCAGGTCAGATCTGCCAAGAACTCATATCCATGATTTTATTTACAATTTTTTTTAAATGTACATCCATTCCTGTGTTTTTTTGCCGTTCTCTTAGACTTTTAGCTCCTGCTTTCCACCCCAGAGCATGTTAGGTCACTTGATTTTCTTTTTACGTCTTTCTTTTTTCAAAGCTGTGTTTTCTTTTTTTCTTTTGCTTTGTTTTGTTAGCTTGACCTCATTCCACTTTTCCCCCCCGAAGGCAGCCAAACGAGGGGGTTCGCCGAGCACAGCTTGCTCACCGCGAATGAGGAAAGGCTGGGGCGGAATTAAAAGCCCGTCTCATGGCCGCGATCATGAATGGAGCAGCCATGCGTGCGCTTCGTCTGAGCTGGCTTAAGCAAGGTCCCCCCCACACCCCCGAAACCCTCGCGATGCCGCGGCAGATCGGATCTCGGCGGAACGCGGCCGAGGCTTTTTGTACATAATGTTCACGCTCCCCCCGATGTTTGGACGCCGTCTCCCCAAGATCCACGCTTGCTGGCGTGTTACCCCCCTCCATCTCCATACGCTTATCTTCATCCACTTCTTATTCTGCTTGAGAAGAGTCTTAGTGATAGGGAGAAGTAATTGTTGTGGCATGCACAAAGTGGATCTTTGGGGCTCAGCTTTACAGCCTAGAGATGACATCTAAAGCCATACTTTAGAGAACAAAAGCATATATTTAGATAATCTTTTCTTGCACATTCCTTCTTTTATGTTGTCTGCCAAGCAGCTGTGATGCAATCCCCCTCCCAAAAGACGAACACGTCGTCTCCCCCTATCAAATGCTACAAAAATGTGGATCTTTCCTTTAAATTGTAGGCTGTTGGACCTTAAACACAACAAGAGCAGGAGTGGGGATCCAGCTCGCGTCGGAGATGATTGTAAGCACACGAAGTGTGGCGAGTCGGCGATCAGTGTTCTTTCAGGGAGGCATCCAGCAATCAGGAAGCTTGACAGACCCCCTCCATCACCCTTTTCTTAACCCACTAAAATTCTTACTGCATCATTAGTTCTTCTACCATAATCAATGAATTATTTATTACTGCTTTTCTGTAACTTACGTGGATACCTGTGTTGTTGTGATCTTCTCCAACTGTTGTGTTCTGACGTGAAGGCATGTACAATCCATATTTGTATGTTTAAGACAATAAATTTCCCTTCTGTATACTGACATTCTGATCTCGTGTACGTTGTTCTGGCTTTTCAAAAAAGGCTTTGATCCATTAAAAACTAAAAGTACTTGCCGACTTTGGGCACCACTGTTCGAGACGAAACCTACCTTGATTGAAATGGCTTAACCAGGGCTGGTGTACATGCACCCCTAAAATAGTCGTAAAAGATATTACTTTCTATTTCAAACTCTATTTACTTTGAATAGAGAAACTAGAGGAACCGCAGGTCCAGACATTTGGTCCTTGGCTGAGGAGCCAATGGGGCGAAGCTACCATTTGTGGGATTATGACTGAACGCCTCAAAGTCAGAATCCCGCCTAGACGTAACAATACCATAGCGCCGCATTGCTTCGGTTGGGTATCGGGGTGACTGGGCCGGGGCGTGGCCGGACAAAGGTCACCCCTCTCAACGTGGTGCTAAATGACTTGAATCCATTTCTTTTGTTTTCTCCTGGAAAAATATAAAACAAACTGCAAACTGCAGTGGTAGATCTTCAACCACTGCAACTGACTCAGCTGAAGAAGTAACGCCAAGCCAGTCATTTCAATCTGAAATGTGACTTGTGATAAGCCCGCAACATGCCGAGCCAGTAAGACGAGCACAGAGAGCGGACCTGCCAGGGAGAGGTTTCCAGCTCATCTGGAAGCTAATTTACTTGCCTAAAGGAGAGATCTCTTGGACTGGACCCCTTAAGAGGATGCTGGTCCGAGTCACCCCCATCCCAACCCCAAGAGGAGCTACTTTCAATTTGGTCTCCTCTGGGTGCTGTTCCAGTTGGAGCACGTTTATGAACGGCACCACGTAACTTGCTTTGCTCATTACCGAGCTGGAATTGAGAAATTTGGAGCACTCAATTATCCGCAAGGTAAATGGGACGTTGAGTCTTTGCGTATCACCTTGACCAGTTTGTTTAAAGTTACACACTGTAAAACACCTCTGTATTTGCTCTAAATATGACATGACAACATCGTAAAAAAGATAAGTTGTTAGAAAACTGAATAGAGGAAGATACGGTTTCTAACATCAGCGCAAGTACCCCCAACTACCAGTTACATTTATTTTTGGCAAGACTTAAAAATGTTTTATACTTGCTTTCACAGTCAACTCTAGATCGGCCCTTTTCGAAGCAGGTGTGACCAAGCTGATGTGTCACACTGTGATGGGTGGATGTGTCAAAACATGCAGTTCAAGTCTTCCTTTTTGTGCCCCAAAAGGTTGAGTAAAAGAATATGACCAAATTTGAAAAAGTCGGAAATAGAAAGGGTGACGTATGCAATACTCTTCAAGTAGCAGTCCTTTACAAACTTAGTAAATTCATAGTTATTTCGGTTTGATCAGGGGTGAAATATTCATATTCTTGAAAATGCCATATTGGAGTAAATGCTCCGCACACTGTATAAATGCTTTAGAATAAACTGAGTTATGGATGCTGTGCACTATTTCGGTCGCGATGAAAAGTCAAGAGATCTAGAAGTGAAACAAGATTTGAGGTTCATCGGCTTATAGCCCTCCTTTGATCCTCTTTGTATTCTTAAACTGGCAGCTTAAAGCATCTTTACTCAATAGTTCTATTTTTGGACTTCTTAATTTAAGCCTTGAAGTTTTCATTTCCATTGGAGCCTGTGATCTTTAGCCTCAGATGCCTCTCTCAATCACAAACCGTGGCGCATTATGACATACGAAGATAATATGCCAAATTGCACATGATTATACGATAGAAGATTAGGTCGGACAGAATGAGATCAGATCGCAATCCGAGGGCAGAGGAGATGATGCCGCTGTCAACCTTTCTGCGCTCGGCTGTTTATGCAGGATGTGGCTTTAAGAAAATCCCACATTGGCCTGAATATGCATGCTCTCATTTCACATTGGAGTAAAAAAAAAGGCGCAAGTCATCAAAGGGACAAAAGCCAAGGGATGCGTGAAAAGGTTTTACCTGATACGGGTATGATACACATATTAAGGATTTGACTGGAGGTGATTCACAACCTCCAGTCAATGCTGCACACACACACTCCCACACACACACTCATACAGAGGAGGGGCTGGAGGGGGCAAACGTGCTGCAACTGGCAAGATCTGAGGGGAACAGAGCAGCTTGCAAATTGAGTGTTGCTTGTAACCGTGGCGAAGCAAAACTGGAGGGATGGTGAAGCTTCACGTTACAAAACACGTAATATCACAAAGATGCGCTTCGGTCTTTGGTTCAAACAGCAAGCAGATGGAAATGTGTACATAAACCATTTACGGACTGCACGGCGGCGCAGTTGGTAGCTCTATTGCCTTGCGGCAAGAAGGTCCTGGATTTGATTCCATGCCCCGGGTCTTTCTGCATGGAGGTTGCATGTTGCCCCGTTGGTTCTCTCTGGGTAATCCGGCTTTCTCCCACAGTCTGGGTTTGACTGGTTTCTCTAAATTCTCTATAGGTGTGAGTATGTGCCTGCATGGTTGCTTGTCCTGTGATGGACTAGCCACCTGTCCAGGATGACCTTACCCGTTGAGTGCTTGAGACAGGCACCAGCAGCCCTCCTGACACCAATATGGATAAGCATGTACGTTATCGATGGATGCAGTTTTCTCTACTAAATCCTCTAAACCCAAAACCACGACTACAACTTACACTGCCTGATATCGTTAAAGGTTTTGGCATTTTACCTGGAACTGTGGTCCGCCCTGGTGATTTCTCAATGAATTTGGATTCAAATTCGTTAGGAAAATTTACATCATCGTTCACAACAACTCCTCCTGTTCGCTGATTGGCCAGGTAGAAATTCATACTGAGAAATTGAGCTCAAAGGGATTCACTGAAGGGAGAGAGAACATACTTAAAAACACTGCTGTTACTCTATAAACCAATGCTTAGAAACAAGCAACATTAAATTGTTGTAACCTTCCAAACCACTGAACTCTTCTGGTTCTGGCTCTGGTCTGCGCATCCCCAGAACCAAACATGGAGAAGCAGCATTCAGCTTCTATGCACCACAAATCTGGCACAAACGTCCAAAAAATTGCCAAAACACAGAGTTCCTTTAACTCAAGGCTAGAAACCCACGCCTAAAGAGTTTCCTTAGGCTAGTAGTAAGTTGAACATTTATCGACATATTTGGTATATTTGCTTGATGATTGTGTATTATGTTTTCATGGTGTAAAGCACTTTGAGCGAAACATTGAAAAATCAATATTTGGCTTGACAATCAAGACGCATCACGTAAATTTCCAATAAAATACAGTGACGACTTGCAGAAAAGTTCAAAAGATGAGTATTTTTGAAAGGTTTTCTTAAGAAAAAAAAACGTCCCCTGTTCGGGCTCCTACAGAGCTGTAAATTAGGCACATTATGCAACATATAGTAATTTTACGCTCGAACCTCGACTCAGCATGAATGAGCTGCCCAGATGTCCCTTCTACAGTATGTGCTGGTGAGACACTTGTTCACAGAACAGACTGCTAATTATGTAGCTGCCGGGTTATACTGGTATGTCATTTCATCGGGTTACGCAAACACTCAGCTGGAGGTTTAGACCCAGCTTTCTAATAATCTGTCTTCCTGCACGGCTGTGAGACGGGATCCACTTCCTGGTCTTCCAAGAAATATCCCACCTGGGAGCAACCTGAAATGTCACACTGGGCCTCTGAGCTTGAGCGAGAGCTGCTTAATTGCTTTTCCCACCTGCACGCGCGCGCGAGACAGAGAAAGAGAGGTCACATGATCCGGATCCAGAGGGGTTGGGGTGGGTTTTCGTTTCACCGGAGGGGCTTCTGTCCTCCAGTTACTGCGGCACAACGAGGTTATCGGTAACACGGGGCGACACTATCTGCGCTGACTCACTGACGCTCGCTAGCTCGACCGTGTCCTCCCTAAGGAGGCGAGAGCGGCTCGTACTCCCCATCTCAGGAAACCGGAGAGCGAAAACTGGGGAAGGAGGTAGTTGGGATGATAAGGGAGTGAGAGGTGTGAGGGTGGGGAGACATTCAGAGCAGATGTGAGCTGGAAGGGGAGGACGGCTCAAGAGGGGTCTAACTTCTATTTTTGAATATTTTGGACGAGGTTGTGGAAAAATAAAACAAAATGGGGGGAAAAAGAGCGGAGGGGAAAGCAAAGACAGGCACACAAGGCAGATAAGATTGCCGGCTACAAAGGAGAAAAAGAGAGAGACAGAGAGAGAAAGGGGGAGGAAATGAAGGGAGGAATATATTTACCTTGAGTGACGCAGGGAGAGAAAGCAGAATCCCCCCACCACACACACACACACACACACACGCACACACTCATACGCACACTCCAAGAAAGTGGAGCTGATGCGACATAATCTCTGCAGTAGGTTTGCTTTAGGGGCCACCCTGAAAATAAGGAACTCCCCCAGATAAATGTCACCCACCGGGGAAAATGTGCAAAAAATAACCTGAATTATGAAGCATAAAGTACACAAAAGAATATTGGAAATATATAAACAGAGCTGGGCAGACATATGTCGACAGCAAAATGCATCAATCAATCGGTGATGTGAGGATAACCCTTGTGCATTATTGATGATTTAACAGATAGAGAGATATCTGTTAAATCACAAAACTTAAGGTAAGGACTCAGCGCCTCGCAGTTTGCTGCAGTTGCATTAAAAGAGAAAAAAACGTGTTTCTGTTGTTTGTGCCTTGAAAGAGTTGTTACTTGGTGTAAACTGTCGGCAAATAACAGGAGGATTTCTCAGTTTTGCTTTGTTGTGCTAAATTGCTGCTATGGGCAACAGCTTCAGTTCCCATATAGGCTAAAAAATGCTTCATGAATGTAAAGTGCATTGGCACAACATGGAGTTTGTACCATTGTCAGCGCTAGGCTGCCCACTAGTGGTAAAAATTCAGAATGGCAGCCTGTAACACTTCAAAGATGGCATGAACTGAAAAATCACATTTTCTATGTATAAAAAATATATAAATTGAATAAATTATGAAACGGTAACAAACTAACCTGTGTTCATAAACCTTTTCATACCTATCCAAAAAGTGCGACTAAAATCTCTCAACTGTTCTGGTATCCCCATCTTTCCGTCTCCAACCCAGTAACAATTTTAATTTGTCATACTCTCCACAAATCCTTAACCTCTAATCCAGTTTCTTCTTCTTGTTTTTCTTTTCTTCTTCTAGGGCTTCCTAAGAGGAGACTATGATCCATGAACATTAATTATAGTCCATGTTTAAGATTCTCGCCCCTAATGTGATTGAACTTTGCACTCTATCAATGGCCTGTTCTCAAACAGAATGCTAACTCTTAAATCAGATGTTTAGACAGAAAAGGATGTGAACAGAAGAACCAATAATTCAACTGAAGCTAAGTAGGTTTTATTTAAAACTGTGAAAATATTTCAAAGACAGTAAAGCTACATCCATTTACACAGGTTTCATCAACAAGACGAGCGGGCCGAGACTTCAGCGTGTGAAAACAAGACGTGCTAGCTTAAGACACCTTATATTTTCACATAGTTGTATTGGTTGCCAGGGTAACCTATCGCTATGTGGGCAACTCTGATGATACTGTACATCCTGTAAAATTGTTGGGGGCTGGATTTGACATGCATTTTATTTATTTGGTTTTGCAAACCACTGTAGTTGAGATGACGAGGTTGTGCAAAACAAACTCATCAGCGACCAACGTAAGAAGGGAATGTGTTCAACATGAAGGAGGTTGCTGTGAGTCACATTCGGCTCTTAAACCTATAAGAACACGTGGTTTCCGAGTCACAGGGACGGGCAGATGTACTTCGCCGCAGTTCAGACCGGTTCCTCTTTACGCTTTCATCTCGTCCTCCGAGGGGTTGGCGTGTTTGTGAATTATTAAAAGGGACAGATGTTTTTCTTTTAAAGAGAGGCCAAGATTTGCTTCTTCACCTTCACAAAAAATGTAAGAACCTCAGACACGATTTACCAAACATATGGCTTCAAAGTGAAAATCTTCTGAAATGATTACAAAACAAGGCAAAAAAGAAAAAAATTATCATATTGCGTCAACAGAAGTCACCTGGTATGTTTAATATCTGAGGCTCTGTGATGATAACTGGGAATTATACTTTCCTTCATTATAAGGGTGAAAAACTGATTTGAAAAGTAAAGCAGATGTTAAAAAAATCTTCAGTTATGTTTATGTTAAAGGTCCCAATGATTGTGGTTAATTTCATTATTTCTACCATGATTCTAATTAAAGTATTTTCTACATAAAATGATCCTACCGCCTTAAAATATGGATTTCTTTCAGGTTTTTAGTTGCACATCGTTATCAGGGGAGCCATTAAATGTGGCCGGCGCTTTAAGGATGCATCATTCATACCAGTCTTGTTCAGTACAGTTTTATTGAACTCTAGTTCGATCGTCTAGAAAGTGCGACTGGTTTTGGGAAGTGTGAATGCGCAATCGAATTCCAATCTGCATGGAAAAAGCCAACTCTGGTCGGACTACAATTTATAATCTTAAAGTTTTTTAAATTCAGTAGAGATTTACAGCTACTTCTTCATCAACGGGGGGGGGGTGGGGAGGGGGGAACAATATACCTACCAGACACTGAGCAGGCGTAAAAAGAAATGCTCCAGAGTCATGTTTCTTCACAGGTTAAGCTCTAGTCAAACAAACCACTCATCTGGTTTTAGGGTTTCGTGTATTCACTCTGCCATGTTGACAAAAGACAGACAAGTTTGGGTGTGCCACACTGAAAGTGGGCGTGACCACGTCAGGTTTCAGGAAGAGCTCCGACTGCACCTGTCACTCTTAGATTCACGGGACGCTGGTGGAAGTGAAGGACTTGCAGCTCTCCACGTCAGAGACAACACAAAAAACAACATGAGTAAGTTCTAGTTTGACATCCATGTTTTCTTAACTCTTATCGTTTTTATGTTTCATGTGAAGTTTGAGACAACAGTTTTTACACAAACCTTGACTAAACCTTTTTTTTTTAAAAGTATTTTATTGGTAGTTAAATAATAAGAATTTGTTTATTTTGCCCGAAATCTAAAGATTCTGACTTAGAGATTCTGCCTTAGAGGTGTCTTGATTTGACTTGCAGTTTGATTATGTGGTTTAAGCGGGAGTGGATGTTTTGTCTGTAAGTGTGTTTTTCTCCTGAAGCCAAAGCAGGAGCTGTGGGGGTAGAAGGTCCAGATTGTCTGCATTCCTTAGATAGTCTCTCTTACCCTCCACGGGACAGAATGACTTTTAAAAAACTCCAGGGCAGTAAGAATCCTCCATTACACGTCATTCAAGTCACACAATCTGTTATGAAACTCAGTCCAGGCCTTTCCTTAGCTTCCTTTATCTCACATTAGCCCACATATGCAGATGTTCGTGTTTTAGATTCGCAGCTGCAGAAATCAGGATGTTCGGACCCATTTCTAGAGCGGTTTGGGTGGTTTGAGCAATTTGCATTCAGATAGGATGTTCAACATCTTGTGAACGATTAGTGCAATCCACCATTGGAGGGTTAATGTGGAACCTTTCACGTTAAGGCTCAATATGAGGGTTTGTAAAAAGATGAAAGAGAAGTCGATCATGTTTCATTTTAAGTGTTATTATGAGATCTTTCTTTTAAAAAATAATCTAACATCTATTTGTCCAACTATGAAGAAATATGATCCATAATTTTATATTTTACCAGATCTAAAGGTATTTTGGGTTCAACAAGAGACTTTGCTATCAAATTCCAGAAGAGTCAACATGTGGATGTTTAGATTTAAAAGCCCAATCAACAAAACATGAGCGTAAAATGGCATTTTCTAGAAGATTATGTACAAATAAATTAAATTGTGAATCAGATTTCAGCATTTCTAAGTTTCTATGTTTTTAATTCATTGAAAATATTCAGCTAAGGGAAGAAGCAATTTGTTCAAGTCAATGAGATTATTGGAAATGAGGCCTTTATAATTCCTGAATTTAGGTTTTGCACCACAAAAAAGCCCCAGTTTTCTTCACTTAGTTTCAGGTTCTAAGTGAAACGCTATAGAAAATTTTGCATTTGTTGGCCGATTATCCTACTGCATACTTTAAATGTTATAATATTTTTGTGGAGCTTATTGTGATAATAAAATTGAAGATAAAGTATTTTAACTTCTTTGCTGATTTTTCTAGGCAACTTGATGGCTTTGACCATCACTGCAGTCAAAGCCAATACAAATGACCTATTTTTAAATAGGCCTCCTTAGGATACAAATAATATAATGAAGTGTGATTTTTAAATCACTAAGCTGGACACAGTGATAGGATTTAATCATATTTTCAAGATGTATCCATATTTATCGGCGCTCACATAGAACCAAAAAGGAAGAAAATAGCAAAAGTAAAAACTAAAACATAATTTCTTAATTAACTGAAATTCCTAGCTGTCAAAATAAAATAAATAAAAATTATGACGATGAGAAATTATTCACAAAAATAACAATATGACTAACGGCTCACCCTTATGGTTTTATTATTTTTAATGGGCAGTTTCTGTGAAGTTCCCAGACGTGTTTATTAGTCATCATGACTGAAGGTATAAAAACAAAAATCTAGGAACAATTTCTACATTAAACTTTTGTTAACTTGACATTAAAGTTAATGTTTTCGCATAAAATATCGTCACCAGCATCTATACATATAATTTAGACAAATCAAAAACAAGATTCATTCTTCGGGAAGAATCTTTGGAGCTTTTAGTAAGGAACAAATTTGAACACATTTAATTAAGATTTGTTTTGAAACACCCTTTATTGATAGATCCCAAAAATTGTCTGGAATCAACGACATAACACCGCAACTTCTACACAAATAAGGGATAGTTCTCTTTTTCCCTTAAAAGGCCTTTACTCAGCTATGAGCCATGGCCCTAAAATATTGAAACCTTTCCATTTCTTCTGCCCGTTTCCCAGGTATAAACTCTCCGAGTGGCCGGGCCCTCACCGAGGACCAGTTCACCTGCTCCATATGCCTGGAAATATTTGTGGAGCCCGTATCTACACCCTGTGGTCACAGCTTCTGCAAGGCCTGCCTACAGGGCTATTGGAATCACAGCAAGAAGTTCTTGTGTCCCATGTGCAAGAAGAGCTACTCCAGAAAACCAGAGATGAGCGTCAACAGGGTCCTGGCCGAAATATCCTCCCAGTTCCAGGGTCTGGTGGTCTCTGGTGGTGCCTCGGGAAGCCCCTTGCGAGAGGGCTCAATGACTATAAGCTCAGACCCAGGCCACAGCAGCTCTCGAGTGCAGGACACCGGAGAGTTTGCCCAGCCCGGCGAAGTTCCATGCGATGCCTGCATTGGAAGGAAGCTGAAGGCTCTGAAGTCTTGCGTGAACTGCCCGGGATCGTTCTGCGAGGTCCATTTGAGGCATCACAAGAAGGTCCGTCTTCACATCTACCTCTAGCTGTACTCATGACCACCTCTGTCCACTCAATACTTAACAGGTATTTCCTCCCACAACTCCGCGCTGTAGGTCAAGACTCTAACTTCACATTGTCTGATTGAACCCACCTTCCACCTGGAGGAAAAGATCTGCAAAAAACACGAGCGCCTCCTGGAAGTGTACTGCCGCACCGACCACACGTGCATCTGCAAGGCTTGCGCCGAGGCCACGCACAAATCCCACGATATCATTTCCGTCGACCACGAGTTTAAGAAAAAGATGGTGAGCTATAGCCATTTTCTCCTATTCTAGGTGAAGGTGAATTGTATAATCTTGAGGTTACAGAATGTGTGCAGTCCAAATGCTGACGCCGCCAATTTGACAAGATAAGATAAGATAGCGGTGACTTATTGCTGCTGATATAAACTTCTCACTCAGATTAACATTAAAGATTGACTGTTAATTAGCTGGTTGACAACTTATTTTACCAAAATCCTCCGTTTTCTCTCTCTCAGACTAATCTGGGAAAAAAGAGGTCAGAGTTGAAAAACTTAATCAAAGAACGAGCCAAGAAACTGGAAGAGATCAAGCAATCCATCAAGGTCATCAAGGTGAGTCCACTGCACGATGAATATGTTCATGGATTATTGTATAATGAAAGCTAACATCTTGCCATTGGAGCTTAGAAGATCTTGGATTTCTATAGTAAAGGATAATAGAAATTCAGATTTTCTATAACCACATTTTCAATGCAGATGTTGAATTGTTTTGAATGGAAAGCTTACAAAGTAACCAAGAAAATTAGCGCTTTAAAAAAATCTATTTAGGGGGACGCTAAAAATTTCAAAGTTAGCAAAAACGCTAAGTGTGTCAACTGGTGAAGAGTAACCAGAACTGGGATTTTTGTATAACTTGGAGTAACATTTCCAAGTACTGAGGATTGTGTGAACTAAAACCAAGGCTTTAATAAATTAAAGTTTCAATACTGCTAAAATTAGTTCTGACAGTTTAAAGTCTTCCTAAAGACTGGCTTGCCAGAGAACAAGCCAGTTTCACTGGAATTTCTATTTTAACCTGCAGTATGAAACACAGAGAAATATAGGACTGCCCCTCCCCCACACGCTGCATATACTCTTAGTCAGCTGGGTAAAGACAGCTAGAGTTTTTCATCATAGAAAGACAAGTTTATTTGTGGTCACACAGAACAAAACAATGTTTGGTCCAAAGGTTGAGTTTTGGCAAACTTTACAACAATAAAAAGGTATACCAGTCTATGCTAAATTAAGTTCTTTACCCCATATTTTTGCTACATTATTAGCACTAGATAACATTCCAAATTTAGGAACAATAAATGTTTGATGCCTTTTTTTGGTTTGGGTTCATGAAAGCAGTTAAATCATGTCATGTTTTAATTTTATCCTTTTATCCTAATGTGAGAACCTCATGCCGGCCCATGCCTAATGTAAACTCGTGTTTGTTTTTTACAGCCAATCAGATTCAAACCTCAACCTGTTCCCAGTGGTTGTTAAATATTTACCCTGTCTATAATGACGTGCTTTTAATCTTTCAAAGTTCAAACGCTTCACCAGTGGTTCTCTGTTCAAGGCTGGAGTATTAACCACGAGCTGATAAATACCCCACTGTACCCATTTGATCCCTTCATTCTGTGATATCACTCATTCCAGTTCACAACGTTGTCCGTGTTCCCTCTCCGGTTTGTTGTTTTTCTCGCCCACATGGACTCCGGTCCCTGTCCGATGCTGTCCAACCGGTGGGACCGGTGTAAATGCTTTACCATTTGTATTCTCACATGCTGCTTTTACCTGCGTTTACTCAATGGCTAATTGTTTAAAAGAAATAAAGGTGTGGAGGATCACATGCCTGAGCGGTTTTACATGACAGTCATATAAGCCAAACCGTGGATAAAAATGGAATTGGCCAAACATTAAAATGTACTCAGTGTCCCGTTTTCAAATGTTGCTAGAGGAAGCGGTTTACCAGAATGATATTTTTAAATATAATTCCCATATTTCCTTTTACAGCGTATTTCAGCTACATGTCTTTTTTAGCTGAAAGCTTTATTGAAACTCTTTGCTACATGTTTCGCTTTGTCAAATACAGTTAGTATTAAGTTACAACAGGTCAATATAGCCTCAATGCCTTTATGTTTACTGTACACACTCTGCTGTGTGTGAGTGTATCTGTTTATGTGTAGAACCTTTTCTGGTATACTTACCACTCTTAGACAAATGGATCATATAGGGGGAAAACAGCTCTTTGTGGTCTTTCTGAATAGGATAGCTTGGGTACTGCTTCATAAATGCATAAACAACAGTTATTGATTTTGCTTATATTCTCTACCTGCTTTTTGGATTAAAATGTTTCTGGGATCAAGAGATTCACACTGATACAGAGTGGGAGTGGAACTTGTTTGGTATTTCAGTCTGGGCTCGGGGAAAAACACAACCCGCCTGTCCGGTTGAACAGTGACTGGCAGACAGACTCTCAGTGACTGACTCAGGAAATTCGACCTACATTTCATGTCCTGGCTTTGACCAAGATTATATGGTTTAATTTCAATCTGAGGGATACAGCAGATTCACATTTATTGTGCTAAAAATTGCAGAAAAGATAAATTTTTCTTGGTATCTTTTAAGTTTTAGTTTTAAATTTTAGAAATTTCCTTCCATTCCCCCCTACCCAAGACTTAAGCTTTTCTTGTGTCATGTATCAGGAGAAACCAGAAATGAACTGGGTTTTTGGGAAGACAAAAATTGAAATAATAACAATGAAGCAAAATCTTTGGAAGCTTCTTAAGTCTGGCTGTTTTTGGTTGAGAAATAAAATTTAAAAAGCATAAATATTATAAAGGTTGAGAGCTTTGTTCCCATTTATTTCCATAGAAAAAAGTTACATCTGGTTAAAAAGTTAATGTATATTTTTAAAGACAAAAATACATTAAATAAATCCTCTTTTTGAATTTACTGTAAGAGAAACTAAAACAGAGACTTATTTTTGGCAAGAATATAAAACAAATGCAAATAGTTTCCCTAGATTTCCCTATGTTTTCCTATATTTCTGCGCTGCAGCACTATAACTGTCACATATCACAATCAAATGTGTAACTGTCACAATCAAATACGACATGACCTACCCCCAAGATACCACAACTTGGGTATGATGAACAACATGATACCCAACAAGACCATCAAGATAGAAAACATTAATGTTATCATTGATGGTTGATGGCCCAGCCAACTTATTGGATCGATATTGACATGTTGAAAAATGGCTAAAATCGGGCCAATACCAACATATTCGGCATCCAAACTTAAGTCTGCCAAGACCCAGGTCATATCTCAAAAACACTGACATAATTTTGACTATCTCTTAGAAGAGAACATTTACGTTTTCTTGCAGGCCAGCTCTCAGAAGGAGCTCGAGGACAGCTGGCAGGTCTACGCCGAGCTGCAGAAACTGGTGGAGAAGAGTCAGGCTGAGTTGGTGGAGCTGATCGCCACCAGGCAGCGGGAGGCGGAGCGCCACGCCCAGGAGCTGGCCAGGAGCTGGAAAGGGGGGCAACGAGCTGGAGGCCCACGCCCACACCAAGGACAAAGTGGTCTTCCTTCAGGTAGTCGAGACTTCCCAGGAAATTACAAAATAACTAGTACCTCCTCTGATGAATTCAGCATTTTTGCAGGTTTCACCAGGTCAAATTTAAGACTTTTGAAGACCATTGTGAATGGAATTTAAGACCCGCCTTCACAGAAATGTACGGATTTCATCCAGTCAATTGGCAATAAATTTTAATTATCCATGATAGACACAAACAAGTGTCTGGATAACTATCAATAACTATCTTATCTACCTTGCAAAGTTCTTTAGCTAGATCACTATAACTAGCTATCCTTTCCATCTAGCATGTTAGCAGTAAGTTACCAGTACTTACCAGTTAGGCATCTAGTTAGTTAGCTAACCATCAAATAAAATCGGGCCAATACCAACATATTCTGCATCCAAACTTAAGTCAGCTAGCTAGCTAGGTAAATAAGACCTAGCTAGCTGTAGCAAGAATGTTTAGCTAGATGACTATAACAAGTTACCAGTACTATCTACCTAGGTAGCTAACTAACTACATGCCTATCGATAACTAGCTAGCTACCATCTAGTCACTCAGTGAAGATGTCTGTGTGCGACTCAAACTTTTGCCTAACAAAAAAGACTAGTGAGAAAAAAAAGCACAAAGAATATATGACATTAAATAGTCCTGTCAAGACAAAGTTTAAGAGTTAGTTTTAGGGCCAACTTACTTTTCTTTAAATGAATTTCAAACATTTTAAGGCCTCAAATTTAGATAGATGAATTTAACACTTTTTAAGGATGCACTGACAACCTGGAAATATTAAAAAAGAAAATTGTTTGTCAAGTGCAGATTATCCAGCCAGGAAATCTACAGTTCGAGCCAGCTACCTGGAGGACAATCAGTGGTGGTTGCTTTAGGAGTTCAGACACACAACATCAAAAACCTCTATGAATGGAAAGAGTGTGTTAGCTCTCCCCTCGCCTCTTTATTCCCAGACTTTTCATGTGGCTAAAACAGGGACTGCATCGGACATAAAAGATGTCTTTGAAGTGAGCAGCCTGGAATATTGTACACACTGGGAAAGCAAAGGTGTAAAGCATAAAATTCACAAAAACAAGCCTTCTTCCCGCCGTTAAGCTCATAAGATCAAGAGGACGCCAAATAAGCTCCACGTCGTCATTTTTAGTGCAGCTTGTTCTTTTTTTTTTTTACTGCAGACTTTCTTCTCCTCCCTCCCCGCGCCCTTGAGGCTCATTAAATTTTCATTTCATCTCGCCGTTCTATTTTCCACAGAACCTGGCCACGCTGTCCCACTCGCCCGAGCACACCGATTGGTCGGGGGTCAGTATAAACACAGACATCTACCTGGGTACGCTCCGCTCCTCTGTCAGCGGCCTCGTCGAGAAGTTCCAGGACGAGCTTAAGAGACTTTACGGAAAAGGTGAGAGAGACACCGTCAAACCGACTGCGTTTGAAATATGAACGCAAACTACTGGTTATATGAAAAAAAAAAATCTATATGTTGCAACAATACCAAATCATTTCTATTCAAATATAAGATTGTTTAAAGCAGGGTTGTGTCATGGAACATGAGTTCCAAGACTTTCCCAAGTTTAGGAACTCTAGCATTGCTACAAAGTTTGGGAAAATGCTACAAAATATGTAAAGAAAATTCAACTTTTAGAATGGCTTTTTATTCACTATTCAATAATTTTTACATTAATTTAGCATAAATACCTCTTTATACCCTCTGAATTAAATGGCCATAACTTGTGTGGAGGAAAATTTTATTACCACATATCATGTTATGTCTTTATTACCAAATTATTTTTTATTTTTTTAGCACAATCCCCTATTAATCACTATATAGTGTTGGCGGCGTCATGCTGTGGGGATGGTGGTGTGAGTTGGATCAGAGTGGCCCGTCAGTAGGGATGTAACCAGACCCGAAACTCACAAGACGAGACACGATATCGAGTTCAAAGTGACGAGATTTTAATATTACGTTTCAGGAAAACTTCAAAGATCAAATTTATGTTACAAAAGGCATGTATCATGCATTTGCATTGGTTTTGCCACAAATTCAACAAACTGATATTTTTCTTTTACTGTTTTAATTTTCGTCTATTCAGAACTTAATGGAGGGCTTCAACTGTGTATGATCTGAAGGAGGGCGGCAACTAACGATTATTTTAGTAATCAATTATTCAAACGATTAATCAAATTTAACAGTGGAGTATTCTACAGATTGTTAATTTAACCTCAAACCTTTGTTATCCAACATCAATATACACAGTCAATGGTCTAAAATGAAGTGACAATGATTAACCGATTACTAAATTAGATGACGATTAATCCGATTAATCATTTCAGCCAATACAAATGTACAAAATGCTTTTCATAATTTTTATTCGTAAAAATAGTTGAAAATAATGTGCATTTTTCTTTCTACTTCACAATTATGTAGAGGTCTGTGTTCTTCTGTCACATGAAATCCCCAAAAGTGTTTAATTGTATTGTGAACAAGTCGAAAGAGATATGAATGCATTCTTCCAGAAAAAGGTTAGGAAATAGCTGATAAAAACCACAGCAACAAAAATCAACATTAAATCTCTAAGATTTTACATCCTTTGCATTGTTCTCATCTTGGTTTCTATGCAAATATTCCAGAAGCCTCATAATCCCTTGTCTGATAAAGACAACTCTCTCTATGCAAATGTGAAATCAGGCATATGTAGGTCAGTGAATGCGCTTTCCAGAATAGGAGAGTGATTCATCGTTCCGTTTTACACATCCGAGATGACTGGACAGATGGAGACCGCGTTGATGCTGCAGCGCAGCCGTGACCGCAGCACATGGCTGGAGCGTTTCCAGCTCCAGACCCGAGCATCATGGTTAACACGAGCACGAACCATCTGCTTTAGCCTCGACTTGTTTTGCTTGATGACATGTTGATTTATTTTCTCTCTCATACTTTGTCTTTGTTTTTTTTTTTGCTTTTGTTATTCCTTTCAGATTTCCGGAAGATGCAGAACTATGCAAGTGAGTAACCCCCTTCAGCGTTTTGTTTCTGCATGATGTAACATATTAATGTATAAAATGTGTCTTGAGATTCTTAACTTCTGTGATGCTCAGTTCTCCTGAATGGCCACACGATGGAGCCACTTTCTCTTACATGTGACCTCAATCCAATTAAAAGTTGCCCATTTGACTGAGTGGCCATTGCCTTCCTACTCAGTGCCGCTCAGTTTTTAATCTCCTTTCTTTGCTCCGTCTGAGATTTCTCCCATTGAAGTGGATTTCTCCAGTAGAATTTCAACCCAGTGAACAGAAGAAGTTGTGAACAATCACATTGATTTTCTCCACTGTTTTAGAATTGCAGTGTGCCTGTAGTTTTAGCAGGCAGTGGATGAAGAGAACAGAGCCGTTCAGTTCGTGACGGCGTCAAACTGCCACATTACATTCGTCACGGACAAACGTTTACGATTGGGTAAAATTTTAAACCTCACCAGAGTCAATGCCTCTAGGAAGCAATTGTTTCTCAATAGATGAGAGCCCTTGATCCTCTGTATGAAGCAAGCAGTGTATGGCAAGGGACTGATTTTTACAAGGGCTCCCTTTTGAGAGAACAAATATGAATTTAATATATTTGAATTCAAAGTTTGATTATATCTGTATCCGCATTCCCATACACATATGCACAAATATTTTTCTATGTTCTGCTAATTTAATTTTAAAAAAACTATTTCACAATTGCAGCGTTTCCATTAAATAAAATCAAATTAAAATCACACGTGAGTAAGCTTGTTCATTAAAAATCCTGGCTGTGACGGATGTAAATGTTTATCTCGTATAACTGCAGTTACGTGAGTCAGCCTCGTCGTCTATTAGCGATCACAGGAAACTGCAGCATCTTACTCAGGCATTGGAGCGACAACCTCCTTAAACTTGCGAGTGGCTACATTTTGAGGTAATTGTAGTCGGCAATTTTGCAGAAGAGGTATGGATTCAACACTTTGGACTGACACAAGTTTTTATTAACTGTTCGATGCTCTGAAAGCTATGGTGGAGCCACCTGCACATCGTCCAAAAAAACAAAAACAAATTATTATCCTCCTACTTCTTCCTGTCACCTTTGCAGGTTTCACCAGTAGTAAAATTGCTGTGTTAAGCAAATTTACCATAATTTCAATCATTTCAGTTTGCTCAAGTTTAGGGTTAATGAAAATGCAACTTGTGAAGAAGTCACCATCAAAAGCCTGGTCACCGTCTTACCCTGCTTTATCCTTTTCTTTCTAGGCGAAGTTATTTTGGACCCGTCCACAGCCCAAAAGAACCTGGTCATTACTCATGAAGGTCAGCAGGTCAAATACGAAGAGCACAAGATTTCCCACTCCGAGGGTCCGAAGCGCTTCAACCCGGCCCTCTTCGTCCTGGGACGAGAGGGCATCCACTCCGGCCGCCACTACTGGGAGGTGGATGTTGGGCGCAAGACGGCCTGGACACTCGGCGTGGTGCGCGCTACGGCTCGCCGCAAGGGCGAAATCAAGCTGAACCCTGAGGGCGGCTACTGGTGCCTGTGGCTGAAGAACGGCGAGGTGAAGGCGCTCGCTGAGACTCGCCTGCCACTGGCGCTGACGTCCCATCCCACCAAAGTAGGACTCTTCTTGGATTATGAGGCCGGCCAGCTTTCTTTCTTCGACGTGAAAGCACGCCAGCACCTCTACACTTTCACGGATAAGTTCAACGAGAGCGTGTACCCGATCTTCAGCCCCTGCTTAAGCCAGGACGGGAAGAACAACTCTCCTCTGACCATAACACAAGTTAAGCACACCTAAGTCATCAGAGAGCGGATCGTAGTGCGAGAACTTGGTGTTTTTGTTGGAACGAGTCGTCTCATCTCCGAAGAGTTCACGATGATGTCACTTGTTCGCAAAGCACTTCACGTCCAACTCGGTGGACAAAAGCGAATCGAGTTCCTGCCACCATGAAATCTAAGGAGTCGTCACTACTCCGCTGGAGGAAATGAAGGGAACAGATTTTTTTAATATTAACAAACAATGCCACCTTTGTGACGTTTATTCTGTTCAGCTAAAAAAAAAAATCAGCTGACAGTTTATCTAATCCTTCAGCTAAAATCAGTTTGTCAGAGGATCTCATTGGCACACCAAAACCAGCAAAAATTTTAAAAAATTACACTACAATCACAGAAAAGTTCAGTAATTGAACGCTTACCCGTGAAAGGATGAGTAGAAATGATAGAAATGAAAGTAGGTTGCAAGACTGCTAAAGATTGTATTCGTAAGTAATTTCCCCCAAAAAAAGTCGTAGTCCATAAGTAACAAGCATCTCTTATCGTCTGTATGTATGGTTCAAGGAGCAGGGCTGTAAGGTGAAGTTTATTTGGTTTTGTTTTACAAAGGAAAACATTCAGGTCTTATTAAAAACGTCCTAAAGCCTTTTGAAAGAATGCATTATTGCTTGGTGAAAAACTTGAACATTTTGACCATAATTCCAAAAGGAGTATCAACACTGATGAGACATCATTAAAACAATGTCACACATGCTCTGGGGTTAAATAATAATACCCCCAACCCCATTTTCATGTAACATAGCTATGCATCATCACGGGAGGCTCTGTATATTAAAGTCCTTTCAGGGGATTAGCGAAGGAACCAAATATATTATTGCACCTATTTGAGAGAATTGTTGGGCTGTGGTTGTTTTGTGGGGTTTGGGTGTTCTGTAATTTTATGTCAGATTCTTTTTGTACCTTCTTTCTGTAGTTTTCAAATAAAAATTATTTCTGAATTGAAAAGAGAAACGGTACTTTTCCTTATTCTGAGATAATTACTAGCAAGCTCATCTGGCTTACAATGGAAAGACTGACAGTTTTCAGCATCCACCCTCATGTGTTTCAGTATATCACCACTAGATGGTGCACTAGATCAATGCTCTGATAAGGGACTTTCTTGACATGAGTCATGGGATTTCATGTCAAGTTAGTACATCCATTCACTCCCATGTTTAGATTTTTATCCAAACATCCGTGTTCACAAATCGTCTCTGCATGCCCTAATGGCTGTATGAAATGGAAAAATGAAAAGAACGTGTTTGCACTGCGGTCAAAACTTAAACCTTTATAAATTCACCTCCAGTGAAGCTAAATCTGTAAAAAAAAAAATAAAAAAATCCTTTTTTGTCTCTCTGGGTCAATAGTTTTTATTTTTTGCACGTTTGAGATTTTATCCTTGGTCAAGGATAAATTAGGTACATACAAAAGGAAGTTTTAGAGTAGAAATTGTGTTATATCCTATAGAATTGCTCCCCATGTTAAATGCTGAAATATTGGTTTAAAATTGGCTTTGGAAGAGACATTTTTACAAGTTTGGATTGTGTTTTCCTCTCTACTAAGAGTTCTAAATTAATAAAATGGAAATTGTAAGTAACTTTGTATTAATTTAAATGACAAAAACTATGATTACATAAAGAAGCTTTAACTTACGACAAAAAAAGCTATGCTGACATCTTGAAATAGGCTAAGCTGGTTAACCCGTTCTCGTGTATTTTCAACAGTTGAAACTTGAATATAATTAAACTAATTTTACAAAGTAATTTTACTAAAATGAGTTTCGACTATGTTTTCATAAGAGTTTTAGTCAAACTAGTCCCAAAAAATACTTCAAATTAATACAAAGACTGACTGAAGTATTATAACATTATTATGTAGTCTGTGTGTCTGAGTCAGGTTAGAGTTGTATACAGGACAGCTAGTTCCTCCCGAGGCCAGGCCGTTGCCAGGAGGCTTAAATTTGTATCTAGGGTGAAAGAAAGCGATGGGAGGGGGGTGTTATTTTCGGGTATGTGTCGCGGGTCACTGCTGGGGGAGCTGGAGGTGGCAGTGGTCAAAGCTGGTCTCAGATATCAGCGCACAGCGGAGTCTTAAGGCAGCTGCTCCTTGGTAAGTGTCCGTGTTACAGATTCAGTGTTTCGTTTTCTAATTTTCTGAAATTAAGCGTATTTAGTGCCTATTTTTCAGAGCGATGTTGCTGGATTAAGTCATTGTAGCAAACGGGTGTGTGGTGTCTGAAAACATGTCTGTGACATGACAAATTTACTTTCGGTTTGTCTTTTAATCGGTTTTACTGCCGACTCATAAAATCCATGAAAGTGATCGCACCGCAGGAAAATGGTGGGTAATTACAAAAGTAACACAGATGTAGAATGTAGGCCATGCAGGCCAAGTTTATACCCTGAAAGAATATTTTCGGAAAAATGTCTGTCCTGTCACGAATGTCGAGGCCTTTAGCCAGGAGCCATTAGCGTCTGAAAGGCAGACACACTTACTCAGGGCTCTGTCATAAGTAGGACAGTTTACCAGACATCAACGGGTGCTGGTTACAGTTCAAATTCAATAAAACTGGAAATAAAAAAAAGTACAAAACTATCACTGCAAAGAAAACGTTAGTTTTAGAGCACAGAAGCTTTTAGTCTGCATAGATAATGATATTAAATCATTGCATTTAAGGCATATGAGATATGCAACATTACAGAAACTATTGTCCAACTGAGGAGGATGGAGTTTTATATCCTGATTGATGTTAAATACAAGCAATTCTCGATTTCATAAATTTTCTCTCCTCCTTCAAAATGAAAGTTATGACCTTGAAAGTTATCGGTTGAGAAAAGGATAACTGGATGTACATTAAGCACTTTGCCAAAATGTGAACAAAAGAAACACTTTTTTTAAAGCTTCTTCTGGAGTCAAAACTGTTTTAGCAATTTCCAAACATACTTTGTGTTTTAACATATTTGGTCGTTTTCACAGAGATTTTTGAAGTTTTTTACATTATGTCAAAAAATTATAATATTAAAATTTTTCATGTTGGAGCTTTTTGTTCTTTAAAGAGTTCTGGTAGTTTTGTCATTTCATACTCTTGCAGTCTTTTTATCTTCTTGACTGTTTGAGGCATGAGGCGTCTTCCACAGGACACTGTTATTTCTTAAAAACATTTGGTGGCTGCTTTGGAAGTTGATCCTTTAAATAAAGTTTATTATAACAATCTGTTATGAGAAAATGTGGTTATGTGACTGCAATAATTCATTTGGTTTGATATTTCATGAGTCAACTGGTCCAGACAGTATACAACCTACCATCTTGCAAATAGGAAGTCTACATTTACAAATTAAATTGTCAAAAATTGTCAGTTTAGCGATACAACTATGCATATTAGGACAACACCCAATATATTTAGCTAAAATAACTCCAGGTCACTCATTTTTCATGTTTTGCCTGTGTAGTTTACTTTTTCTAATTTTATTTGATTGCATTGAAATATTTAGAGGGGCGATCATCAGAAACAAGTAAAAAATCATTTTAAATAGAAAAAGAACTACCTCAAATTAAGAGGAAATTATAACTGTTGTATCACCATTCTGTTTTAAGAACATTATCCCTTGACACTTTGTTCCATCATTGTGCATGCATATGACCCCAAAGAAATGAAAAGCCATCTAACTCTAGAAACCTCAATATCACAGCAGGTCTGATGCTCCATTCAAAGGCCGGTTGCTTTCGCTGAAAATGACCCTGCCTCTCCGCCGTGTAGGGATGGCCGCCACTGGGAACCTGTCTGAAGAGCAGGTGCACTGCTCCATCTGTCTGGACGTCTTCACCAACCCCGTGTCCATCCCCTGTGGGCACAACTTCTGCCAGACCTGCATCCTGGGATACTGGAAAACCAGCCCTCTGTATCAGTGTCCCATGTGCAAGAAGTCCTTCCACAAAAGGCCTGACATCAGTGTGAACACGGTCCTGAGGGAGATTGCAGAGCAGTTCAAGCAGATAAGAGTCAAGAGCACTGAAGTGAAGGGAAGCAGGGAAGAAAGCACAGATAAAACCAAGAAGTGGACAATGGAGAGGAAGGTGAAGGAGGACGAGGAGAGGCTTCTGGAGAAAGGTCAGATGCAGAACCTTATGGAGGAGCTGAAACAAAAGCAAGAAGAGAAGAAAAAGAAGCAGGAAGTGAAAGAGAGTCAAGGGGAGGAGCTACCGTCATTAATCCCTCCAGTTTTGGCATCTAAAACCTCTCCTCCACCGTCGCCTCAAGGCTCAGCTCAAGCTCTACCACTGGAAACATCACCTCCACCTTCACCTGAACCAGCTTCCCCTGCACTTCCTCAAACTTCTCCAACATCCCTGACCCCTCCTCTACTGTGGGAGGAAGTCCTGTGCGATGTTTGTTTGGGTGAGGGCCGCCCCAAAGCCATCAAATCCTGCCTCGTGTGCCTGACCTCTTACTGTGACGAGCACCTCAAGTCTCACTCCACTAGGTTTACCAAGCACAAGCTGATAGAACCGGTGGCCAACATGGAGGACAGGATGTGTCCCAAGCACGAACGGCTGCTGGAGCTGTTCTGCAAGAAAGACCAGACCTGTGTGTGTGTCCTCTGCACAGAAACGGACCACAGGGCACATTACACCGTCCCCGTGGAGAGAGAATGGACTGAGAAGAAGGTGAGAAACGCCGACTGACACCCAAAAATGTGTCTCTGGGTCAATAGTCTGTACTGCTTCTCAGTTTATCACCAGGCTACACAAAGACAAGGGAATTCAGCTATTCTCTTGTGCACAACTATGCACAACTTTGCACAGTTGTGTTTGCAACAACTATGCAAACGCACATACACTGATAACTAACGATTATGTTTTTAGACTGCTGTAGGAAGCTGAAAGACTCTACTCATGCATGGGGAGAAAAAACCTAAACACCCTAAAGGCTTGGGTTAAAACCTACACTCATCTTCCTGCAAGGCTACAATATATCAATCAAGTTTACCTTGAGAAAACCAGTAAACACAAAATGTTAAGTAGTATTTCACTCTGTCCCTAGTTCTGGAGTATTGTCTTTTTTTCTAAAACCTAACTTCCAAGAACCTTTTAGCCCTTTCTTTTAGGTGCACACCGCTCTACGGCAGGGTACCAAACCAGATTGTTCATGATCATTTATACTTTATTGTCAAAATTCTCCTGTGTGCTAAGGGGAGAACTATTGGCAACAATACAGAGATAAATGTTGCTGTCTATCAGTCTGGGAAGGATTATAGGGCCACTACCAAACTACTTAGCATGTCACATTGGAGAAGTCAAATCCAGTCCCTGACAGCTACCATCCTGCAACTTTCAGGTACATCCTGCTCCAACACACCTCAATCGAATAGCTGAATTCCCTCAACACCCTTCACTCAAATCTGAAGATATTAGTAATAGTATTAATTCTACATCTGCCACCTACGTTTGTGGGAACTTATGGTGTGCAGGCGCTGCTGAAAAAGACAGAGATAGACGTCCAGCAGATGATCCAAGACAGAGTGAAGAAGGTGGAGGAGATCAAGCACTCTGTGGAGCTCAACAAGGCAAGTCACAGCAAGAGACATTCAACTGAACTCTTGTTAGCTTCAATTACAGCTAACGAAGTGACTGACAGTATGATGCAATAACCATCCTAAAGGCTATTGTATTTTGTGTTTTTCAAATCGATATTGTTTCAATAATTTTTTGATATTGCTTCAGTGATTTGGTTAGTGTGTTTTTACAAATATGCACACAACACTCTTTCGACGTTTGTGTGTGATTTGCACTTTTAGGTCAGCGCTCAGAGAGAGATTGAGGAGAGCATGCAGGTCTTCTCGGAGCTGGTGCGCTCCATCCAGAAGGCTCAGGCCGAGCTGGTTTTGGTCATCGAGGAGAAGCAGAGGCAGACGGAGAGGCGGGCCGAGGGCCTCATCACCGAGCTGGAGCAGGAAATCTCGGAGCTCAAGACGCGGCACGCGGATTTGGAAAATGCAAACAGGACTGACCACATTCACTTCCTGAAGGCAAGGAACAGTTTACTGAAATGCAATTTTGTTGTTTGTCATTCCTTCTGTTGTTATTGCGACTGTCTTGTAAAGGTCAATGCTGCCACATCCATTATAGCTAAAGAGGAAAACAACCCGCCTGGCCTTTTACGGTCAAAACAAATCAAGCCGCAATAGAATCTGTGATGTAACCCACGGTGGTGTGCGTCAGATATGCTCTCCTTTCCAGTCTTATCATATCACAGCCACAACAAATCAGATAAGCTCTCATGACACGCTGACCGGGAATCTGAATGAACAGGAAAGGTGAGCAGGTGAGATGTCAGAATCAGTAGGCTGCAAGGAGAGTTAGTTAAGCAGATGTTGGGCTGTGTACTTCCTGCCCATTGGAGCAAAATGAACAATTCCTCTTATTAATTCCAATTTGATGGGAAACAATACAACAATCTATCTTTTGGCCATAATCAAACATTTTCATTGAAAAAAACTTTTAGAAAACCACTCACCCTCAATTCCTCAGGTACAATTGAAATAAATGTATAGAGAAAAAATTGCAGGACCTTTACAAATTATGGTGGTTCATAATGCTGCGCTTTGTTCTTGGTGTGCCTCGATTATTTAAAATTACTTAAGGACGTTGTCAAAATGGAGTGAAAAACACAATGAAAAGATGAATGGAAATAACTTAAATATCAAACTCATACTGGAAATGCTAATTATCTATGATGTCATTTGTCTGCAGAGTTTTCCGGCCTTAAGCACAACCCCATCTGTTAAAGACTGGTCTGAAACCAGTGTTCCCACAGACGCATGCGTTGGGATGATCAGGAGATCTGTGTCTAAACTGGAGATGACATTAAGTGAAATGATTGACAAGCTGGCCGCAAGTGGTAGGAATTCTTACATTCTCCTTTAAACGAGCTTAGAAGAAAAGTATAATCAAGACGGTGTTTAGCTAACAAAAAATGTTTTTTTGACTCTTACAGAGATTAAGAAAATTCTGAAATATTCAGGTAATTAGTAACTCTTTTTTCTGTTTAATATTTGTTGTTTTGTGTCTGGAACTACGGCGTTTTAGGGCCATCGTAGAGAGAAAGTAAATTTCGGCTAAAAATTCTCTGAAATATTATAGTAAAAAGGGAAAAAACTGACATTTCTGAGATTACAAAGTTGAACATTTTCAATTTGAAACTTTACAAAGGTTGAAATTTTAAACTTTTGAAACTCAGAAATTTCTGAGTTTTTTCTAAAACATTCCTGTGATTAATCTCAAAATTTGAGTCTTTCTGGCAGAAATGTACTTTTTTTTATTATTATTATTTTTTTATATAGTTGAAAACCGTTCTCCAGTTGAGTCCTATGTTTTGTGCCTGTCTGCAGTGGACATCACGCTGGACCCAGACTCAGCCAATCCATGGCTCCAGCTCTCTCAAGACAGACACCAGGTGAGGCATTTGGGGGCCTGGCAGGAACTCCCAGACCACCCTGACCGCTTTGACACCGTGGTCATAGTCCTAGGCAGAGATGGCTTCACTTCAGGTAGACACTACTGGGAGGTCCAGGTGGGAGACAAGGATGACTGGTACCTAGGCGTGGCCAAGTCTTCGGTCAAAAGAAAAGGCAGGATCTCTGTGAGCACAGCCCAGGGTTATTGGGCTCTGGCTATGAAGAAAGGCCAGGGCTATCGGGCGTCAACGTCGCCGCCACTGCTGCTTTCACTCGACCAGAAGCCAAAGAGAGTAGGTGTGTACGTGGACTACGAGGAAGGACAAATCTCTTTTTACGACGTAAGAGCTCGGATCCATATTTACACGTTCGAGGATGCCTTCACAGAGAGGATCCTGCCGTTTTTTTACCTGTACTGCTGCGACAAAGCCTCCGACACAATGGCCATCTGTCCGGTGCAGGAGAAAAGCCTCATCTAGTAAAACCCAGGACACACTTCATTGTGTAAATGAAAATCCTGGTACAGACTGGATTTCTGACGCACACGCAATTTGATTCAAACTGAAGTTTCATGTATAAATGCTGGGTGTAATTCAAAGGTCATAAACGGTCAATTGGGGTGTATTGTGTAATGTGTTACGACAAACGTGACACACCGGTACGTCTCGTGTTTATGGCGAGACATTTTTCTGTCCCCCAATCAATGGACTGTGTTGTGTGAAGTGATTAGATCCAGCCTAACTATAAAATACCATCGTTCTACGGACTTACAAATGAAGGGAGCCCAGGAATGGTGTGGTACGAGTTGCTTGTACGCACAGACCTAAAACAAATATCCACCAGACAATTTTTTTTTAGATACACCTGTTCAATTGTTTAACAAAACATGTCAAACCAGCCAATCACATGCATTTTGGGCATCTACACAGGGTGAAGAAAGGGGATTCAAATCAGACTTTGGCACAGGTGTTGTTGCCAGACAATGTTGGAAGGAGTATTTCAGAAACTACTGACTCTTACTCAAACTATTTAAAGTGTTTGGAAACAATGGTCTGAAGACAGAGGTTTGATTTCAGCTGCTAATAGAAAAGCGATAGCCTAAATAAGCACTTGCTACAACTAAAGCTGGGAGAAGGCCGTCTTTGGTGAACCTAAAGGCAGATAAGCCCCGGCAGCAGAAAACGTCACTTGATGATGCTCCTGTAAGCTAAGAACAAACAGCTGGGGCTGTAATTCACACAGGCCAACCACAATGGGAAAGGAATAAAAAAGAACGACTTGCCCACTGACAAAATTTTAGCTGCGACTTTCAAGTGGTAGTAATTAACATGAAAGCATGCTAATTGTTCAAGCTGCTGATGGTGGAGTTATGGTGTAGTGGCTGTTTTCTGAGCACACTCTGGTTCCCTTAGTACCAGCTGGACATTTTTGATGGCTATCAGGATCATTCCTCATGTCATAAAACTCAAATCTTCTCTGGTTTAGTGAACAGAATGAGGATTTACCGTTCCCTAATGGCCCAATCCATTAAGAGTCCAGAATACCTTCTGGATGTGAATACTGGAGATCCGTATTATGGATGTACAGCCAATAGGTCTGCATCAGTTACACGATCATGTAATTTTGGACTGAAACTTATTATTTTTAACTAGTGCAAAATCAAACCCTCTTATAAGTGGAAGGCGGAGGTTTTTTATTCGCTTAAGTGAAAAGGTTTGCTGTGAAATGAAGGCCTGTTACTACATGACACTCTTGACATGCTTCATGAACTGGCTCTGGGGTTTAACAATTTCCATTTCCTGGTCAAAACATTTGCTTTA
The DNA here is from genome assembly GCA_902982915.1 of Phalloptychus januarius. Classification (NCBI taxonomy): domain Eukaryota; kingdom Metazoa; phylum Chordata; class Actinopteri; order Cyprinodontiformes; family Poeciliidae; genus Phalloptychus; species Phalloptychus januarius. The sequence continues at coordinate 2,939,605 of CADWAE010000460.1, forward strand.
GCAGGAAGGAAATGAATTCCTAATCTATACAGAGTTCCATAGAACCACTGAAAAAAACAAAAAACTAGCTGGAGTTTGTGAAGTGACATTTACATGTGATGGAATGATGTTACTAATGTCTGGCGCAAAACATGGAAAAGTTTGAGTCAAACCTTATATTTTGCTGTTAAATGAATGGGAAATAATCTGTACGTTCCAAATGATAGAATTGTATTTTTTACATGATCCCAGGCCTTGTGCTAAGCTAACAGGTGTCTGGAGATTATAATTCGTGAACTTTGTCGTTTTTCCATTTGGATTCGATTCGGTTATTGCATGGGTGCCATTAAAAGTAAAGTTCTGTCTTGACTTGTTTGATCGTAACTTTAAAATCTGTAGGATATAAGAGAAAGATTTAAAACAATAAATGCTCTCCAGAACACCATCAGATTTTTTTATTTTGCATCTCAGGACTTAAGAAGAAAAAAAAAACAGCTTTAAGTTTTGTTTTAGATAAATGACGTGACCTGGCAACGCCCACGAAGTGCCAGAAGCTGGATCTGCTTCTCCGCTTCTTGTGCATCCGTTTCCTTGGAAGAGGTGAACCCTGAAGGTATTCTATAATTGAAACTTACAAACTGCACACAAGATACTGTTAAAACTTGTGGAATTTATTGCAAACGCGATACTCGGGTGAGTTACTACTCGACTGATTGATGTATTTCAGTTTCTTTAAAGTAATTGCCGACTGTGTGATTGCACTATCATGTGTTACTAGATACATGCGGGCATGACTCACTGGGTGTGCCCGAGTTCATTTTTTTCCCCCATTTCTGGGCAGATTAGATTACAAACATCCAAATCATTTTTGGCATTCTTTCAGTTCTGTAATTGTTGCTGTGCTTAGTGGTGCCAAGTCGGAATCTATAGAAGCCTACAGTTCTTCAAGAAAGCTGTTTGAAGATTTAACTTGTTTGTCACTGCTTATATTCACAGCTGGCAGTGGCCCTAAAATACTATGCAAGGCAATGTTTTTAATTACCATGACTTTTTTCAACTACATTCTAAATCATTTTATAAAATTTGCGTAAATATAAAATCCCCAAATCTACTACAGTCCTCGTTAAGTTAGCCTCTTTCACACAATTTCAATTGACTTTCTTTCCAGTGTTTGAATATAAAGCTCTCAGCATGGCTCAACCCTCTTGTGTTGGAAAACCTTGATCTAACAAATTCAGTTTTTTTCCACCGTCAGTTCTTAAATTGTATGATTTTACTTGACAACAGTCATCTTTACTACTGTCAACAATGTCAGACTTGACTTATGAAGAAGAGAAGACAATGAAGTTGTCAATAGATAAGAAAAATTTGCCAGTTTTGCAGGTTGTGGATTTTGTGCGAAGAAGTAGCTTTTTGGTTGTATTGGGATTAGGTTTGGGGAGAGAACCCACTCTTAATATCTTGTAATCAGTCGAGAAGAAGGGAAGTAAATATGGAGGTGAGGTAGAATTGGGTGTCGTCTGCATAGCAGCGGAAATTGACACTATATTTTCTGAAAATATCGCCTAGTGGGTAAAGGTCCCCAGTCAGTCCCGATCTGATTTAGGATGGATGGGAGTGTAAAGACTGGAGGACAGCATTTGTGAATAAGGTCAAAGTGTGAGACAGGATAAGAACCAGGACAAAGCAGTGCTGTTTACACCGATGAACGCAAGATGGTTAAAGAGAATAAAGAGAATCTGGTGAGATACCATGACAAAAGCTGCCGTTAGGTCAAAGAAGATGAGGATGATTAGCAGCAAGGTAAGGTCAGTGTGGACTAGGCCAGGTTTCTTAAGTATTGGTGCTTTGAACAGTGCATGAACAGAACCAAAGGTGGGGCAAGAAGGAAGTATGTCAGTAATGAGAGGCAAGAGTCAGGAAAGCCTTTTTCGTACAGTTTGTGAAATATGGAGAAGCTCTGATTATAGATTGCTCCTTTTTAAGATTGGGTTAGCGGTCTTACAGGTAGTTTTTGCAATAGATGACAAAGTTCCTGACAAAGAGGGCTATAAAAAACTTTTTTGCTCTTTAACAGAGATTACATAATGTCAACACGCAGCGTCCTCACTTCACTACCAGAGGAACATTTCCGATGTCCGCTCTGTCTGGACCTCTTCACCGAACCCGTCACCACAACATGCGGCCATAGCTTCTGCAGGACCTGCCTCAGCCAGCGATGGAGCGACAGCGACTGTTACCAGTGTCCAAAGTGTCACAAAAGATTCCACACAAAGCCAGAGTTCTCCACAAACGAAGTCATGGAGGAAATGTCGGTCCAATTAAAGAGACGGAAAACAGAGGCACTCGAAAGCGAAAATGCGCCGTGGCACGTGAAGTGCGACGTGTGCGCGGATTTGAGATTCAAGGCGTCCAAGTCGTGCCTGGTGTGTCTGGCGTCGTACTGTGACGGACACCTGGAGCCTCACCGGAGGGTCCCTGCCCTGATGAGACACAAGCTGGTGGAGCCGCTGGAGAACCTGGAGGAGAAGGTTTGTGAGAAGCACGCCAGGATCCTAGAGTTTTTCTGCAGACGGGAACAAGCGTGCGTCTGTCTGCTGTGCTGCGAAGCAGAACACAGAGACCACAAGACGGTACCTGTTGAAGAGGAGGGGGCTCTGCAGAAAGTGAGACTTGGTCACATGGTGCACAGCTGTCTAAGTGTAAAAATGAAATATCTGGCTTCACCACATTGCCTGTCTTGTGATTGCTCATTATAGGAAACCATAGATTCCCAACAAACAAAAATCAAACTCATGATTGATGAAAGAATGGAAAAGATAGAGGAATTTCAAAAAACCTCAGAAATGAGCAAAGTGAGTTTCTGCAACAAAAAAAATGCAAAATGCCCCACAACTATAGTAACAATAAATGTATCTTTAAATAGGTAAAAGCAGACAACATAATTGAGGACGGTGAGAAGCTGTTCAGCAATCTGAGGAGCAGAGTGCAGAAGATCCAAAGCGAACTGCCATCAAACATCGAGAAAGAATTGAGAAAATCACAGGAAAATGTCCAGGTGATGATTCAGGAGCTGAAAGAGGAGGTTGGAGCTCTGCAAATGAAACAGTCCCAACTAGAGGAACTTTCACAAAAGGAAGACAACCTTAGACTTCTACAGGTTAGTCAGTCAACAAAGTCCTACATCTTACGACTGACAATCCTTAAGGAATGTTTTGTATAGCGTTGCGCAGTAATACAGTTGATAGCACTGTTACCTTGCCGCGTGAAGGTCCTGGAATATAAATCCAGCCTGGGGGTTTCAAGTATGGAGTTAGCATGTTCTTCTTGTGCATGCAACTGTTCTCACCAGGTTTTTCCTCCCAAAATGTGTAAACATGATTGTTAGGTTAGTTGGTCTCTCTAAAGTTTCCTTAATTGCGTGGTTGTTTGTTCTGTGTGACTCTGAGTCGCCCTGCGATGGACTGGCAAACTGTCTGGCAACTTGACATGTTTACTGGGCTTGAGAAAAATTCACCACAAGTGTCAACAAAGTTATTTGTTTAAGCCTTATTTCCATTTTACTTCAGACATTGCAGACTCTGGACACCATGTCAAAAACCAAGGACTGGTCCAAGACCAAGGTTTACCCAGATCTGTATGTTCACACAACGAGGACAGCCATGGAACATCTTGTCAATGGTTTACAAACAACACTAAGGACACTGACAAACATGGGTAAAATACATGCTGTATACATTTAATTAATTCTTTTCATTAGAAATAAGTTATCGTGAACTTCTTTTACGTTTTATCACTTTGTAGAATTGACCAAGATGAGAGAATACAAAGGTAATTTTTTTCTTATTACATTTAGTCTTCAATGTTATGTTTAAAGCGATGATAATTAATGAAGTCTCTTTTTTTTGTAGAATCAGTGACCTTTGATGAGTCCACTGCTGGGGCTGGGCTTATAATAACGGATTCCGGGAAACGCCTTAGGTACTCAAAAACCGCAAGGTCACTAACACTGTCTTCCAAATCACAAAGGTTTGCTCTACCCATGGTTTTTGGAACGAATGGCTTCATCTCCGGCCGGCACTACTGGGAGGTTCAGGTGGGCCTGAGAAACGACTGGGACATCGGTGTAGCCCTGGAAACTGTTGATAGATCACAACATACTGTGAATAAAGACAGGGGATTCTATTTTTTAGGAAAGTCTGGTTTCGATTACGAAGTTAACGATACAGCCTGTCAAGTTCTCCATCTCAGTCCCAGGCCAACACACGTGGGGGTGTATTTAGACTACGAGGCAGGTAGAGTGTCATTCTTTGACGTGACCCAGAAGTTACATATTTATTCTTTCCTACGGGAGCATTTCAGGGGGAAACTTTTCCCATATTTCTATCTGAACAGCAGCACAAAGAAATCCGAGCCTTTGCTCCTACTTTCAATCCTTGATCCAGAATCCTACCTTCGTCTCATTCACTCTCTGAATCAAGCTAAAAAACCAGCTGAAATAGAATCGATTGGAGGGTCAAACTCCAACTAGATCCTCGAAATCCAGATTTCCTACAGAGTAAAATGACCATCTGTAAATACCGACGAAGATTTTTTCCTACAAACGTTCTCACCGCTTGGTTTCAGGGAAGACATGTTAATGTAAAATGCTGTATAGCTGGGGATTATGTCATTTCGTATCAAGCACATTTGTAACTTCCTTGACAGTAAATATTTAATGAAACAAAAGGATTTTTCTTGGCCTAAGTAACAGCTGGTGGGAATTTAAAGATTTTACTGCCTAAAGAAAGAAACTCGAGAACATTCAGAACTACAGAACGAGAACTTCTGCTCAATCTTCAAGGCCGCATTGACTTCAAGCAATACCCCGAGGTTGGAAGTTGGCGAATGTAGCCAAAAATCTTTTCATGTTTTCTGAAGCAAAAATTAACTTTGTACCATTGATCCTGCTATTTTAATTGTCCTTGCCAATTTACACTATGCCAAAGAGTAAACTAGATTTTTCTCCAGAATGTTTAACCTTAAGCCTTCTTTGTATTCTTTGTATTCTTATAACCTTTAATGTTTTGGGATCTGGTCAGGTTTGATTGTTTAGTTTTCAATTTTTCTTTATGTCTGGTAAAAAAAAATTTCAGAAAATTATCTGGTGCAGAAAAATTCTGTACCAGATTTCAGAGACAGACTTGCAATGATTCGTTATGGCGGGCCGGATTGGGCCCGCAGGCCTCGAGTTTGACACATGTGCCTTGGAGGAAAGTAACCAGCCTGGTCCTTTACAGTAAAAACAAATTAACCTCCAATAAAATACAAGATGTTCCACACAGTGTACATCACATATCATGTCTTCCCCAAACCCATCAAACCAAAGTTGCTGAATGATGACCAGAAATCTGTCAGCGAAAGAAAGCTGTGAAAATCCTCAATCAATAAGTGAATTAGTTAATTTACTTTGTTCTACAATTGAAAATAGAGTGAAATTAACAATTCATCATATTGTACAACATCAAATGTTAAGACTACGTTATATATTGTCTTATTGTGCATTTTTCTCTGACACACTTTTTCCTTCCACCCGACTTTCTATTAAAACACTTGGATACAGCACCATGAAAACAGTAAGAATTTTTTTTGACAATAAACATTTGTGGATTACCTTGTCAATGGGTTTATAGCATCATTCGTAACACAGTATTTCTGTATTAATCTATTTTTGTTGTTGGTGGTTTACACCATACTCCAGTCTCCTTAAAATTGAATTTTGTGTAATCTGGCTTCTTCCCAAAGTCAGAAAATGCACATGTACAAAATCTGAAGCCGATCTAACTAAAACGCAGGTCTCATTATTCCACTTGTACCTCTCCTAATGATTCTAATAGCAATGTCTGCTGGGAAATGGAGGCCTGCTAGCATACAGTCCAGCCTGATAAGCTGGTTCTGGAAATGAACAGGCCTCAGCTCTTGGCTACAGTAGGAAGGAGAATAATACCTACATCAAGGTAACGCAGAAGTCAATGTTGCCAAGTACGTTAACTGGAATATATATATATATTTTTAAAAACAGAGCTTTGTTTATTCAAGCTAATGCTAAAAGCAGGCATTGGGCTAATTGATATTTCTGCATGTTTCCAGGCCCTATGCAGTTTATATTTAAGAGTTCTGGAAAAATTCAACTCTTTTCCTTGTGGATGTAATTTATTTCTTGCATGTTTAGAATGAAATGTGGAATTCACTTGGATTTGCTTGTCAAAATTACAAAAACAGCTAAAAACAAAACATATGCCAAAAATGCCCAGATGGCTTTTCTATATATATATTTTTTTTTTATTCAGAAATCAACAGTATTAAGTTTCGTTTCAGTGAACCGATGTGACCAGACCACACCCACTGTGTGCCAGAAGTTGGCTCTGCGACTCATGTTTTGGTAGATCTGCTTGCTTGGCAGATATGAGCTCTAAAGTGTTTGTAGCTCCGTATGTGTAACTTTCATCCTGCGTGGAAGAGTCTGCCAATACCCCTGGATTTACAGCAGAATTACATAGCTGAGGTGAGTTGTTGTTCTAAATCTGTCATTTCATCTGCATTGGCATTATTTCAGATGCCAATAATTATTTTAATGCGCAAACACATTCACGTGAAGGTGACTCACTGGGCGTGTCTGGCATGGCAGTTTGGTAAAGTGACTGCAGACAACCATCCGTCTCTCTCTTGGATCTACTCTTTTAAATAAAACCCACACTCCACTTAAAACCCAATAAAATGTCCTAAAACATGCCGCTGGTTTCAGTTGCAACTGGTAGTAACGACTGTGCTTTACTTATTTGAGAAATTAATGATGATTGTGAAAATTAAACTGAAATGTTTATTCATAAAATGTTGAAAACAAACCTTGTGGCTTTAAATGAGTTTTATTTATCTCGACTGCAGGCAAAAACCTGTCTTTGGTTTGTAAAAGCTGCAGACCCTTGCTATAGATATCAATCACGCCAGAAAAACAGGTAACATTAGTCAGGCCAGTTCTGGTTTATTTATAAAAGTGATTCAGAGCCACCAGTTGTACGGCTAAAGAGCCTAAACCAAGACATAGCCTTTTTTTTTTTCATTTTTGTCACATTTTCTACAGAGTGTAACTTCAACACATCACCATTATTCCATCTCCTGCTTTAGGTTGCATCATTCACACCAGAGTCTGCTTTATTTGAACTTTAGTTCGTTTGTCTAGAAAGTCCGGTTTGTTTGGGGAGGTGTAGATGCGTAATCAGACTCTGATATGGACCAAAGAACCAAACTCTGGGGCGCCTACAGACCCAGGTGTTGGTTCGGTTAAAGTGAGCTGTGGCGCAGCTCAAATGCATATGGGAATGCCAAGCGGACCGGAGACTGCTCCAAAAGCAGGAAGTGGACTATAGCACAGGGAATTCTGGGTAAATAGAACCAAAACAAATGTCTAGTGATAGCAGGAGAAATGGCTTGTGTTTTTTACCAAAGACAAAAGATAAATCCTACAGCCGCTAACATCTGATGCCACTGCACTGATACTTACTTAAGGAAGGAAGTTTCGCTCAGTGTCTTCATTAGAGGATTTTGTGTCGTTTCCTTCAGTGGCAGCGCCACCACAGGACAGGAGCTGAACAGATATACCAAAGGATTTGGTAAGTTTGACATAGAGCAGAGTGAAAGCAAACCCTACCAGCTGAAAATGCAACACGTGTTGCAATTGTGGTATCCAATTGAGCAGGGTTTACCAGACTATTGAATTTGAAAACACCCTAGGAAAACCTGGTAGTACAAGAAAAGTCATTAGTTTGACGTATTCTACATCTTCTTTTGTATCTCCTTCTACAGAGATGTCAACACGCAGCGTCCTCACTTCACTACCAGAGGAACATTTCCGATGTCCGCTCTGTCTGGACCTCTTCACCGAACCCGTCACCACACCATGCGGCCATAACTTCTGCAGGACCTGCCTCAGCCAGCGATGGAGCGACGGCGACTGTTACCAGTGTCCAAAGTGTCACAAAAGATTCCACACAAAGCCAGAGTTCTCCACAAACGAAGTCATGGAGGAAATGTCGGTCCAATTAAAGAGACGGAAAACAGAGGCACTCGAAAGCGAAAATGCGCCGTGGCACGTGAAGTGCGACGTGTGCGCGGATTTGAGATTCAAGGCGTCCAAGTCGTGCCTGGTGTGTCTGGCGTCGTACTGTGACGGACACCTGGAGCCTCACCGGAGGGTCCCCGCCCTGATGAGACACAAGCTGGTGGAGCCGCTGGAGAACCTGGAGGAGAGGGTTTGTGAGAAGCACGCCAGGATCCTAGAGTTTTTCTGCAGACGGGAACAAGCGTGCGTCTGTCTGCTGTGCTGCGAAGCAGAACACAGAGACCACGAGACGGTACCTGTTGAAGAGGAGGGGGCTCTGCAGAAAGTGAGACCTCACTATTGTTTGCACTTACAGTGCTTTGCAGATTTTTGTTGTCACTCCAAGATACTTCAGATAATTTTAACATCCAAGATAATTTGAGTACTTTCAAAAGTCTTGAAATAACACTCACCACTGAATATTTAATAGATGAAGTATTAGGGCCATAATAAGAAAAAAATGTAAAAAAAAATAAAACAATATGAGAAATGATAAGAGAATAAAATCGTTCGAGAATAAAGTTGAAAAATTCTGAGAATACAGTCGTAATAATACAGGTAAAATTCAGACCAATACAAGATTAATGTAGGAATATTATGAAAATAGTTACACAGGAAAAACGATGAAAAAGTACAAGAATAAAGTTGAAATAATGAGAAAAATGTAGGACTAAGGAGGAAAAAGTTGACATATTACAAGAAAAAAATGGGAAAAATGGCTAAATATGAGAATAATGTCGAAATAATGAAAATAAAGTCGTATAAGAAAAGAGTCAAAAATGAGGAGGAAGTCACAATATGAGAAAAAAGTCGCAGTCAAGAATAAAGTTGTACGAGAAGAAATTCAATATATGATGAAGTCAAAATAACATAAAAATAAAGTCATAGTATTACCCGAAAAAGTCAATATGTTGAAAATAAAGACATATTTCAAGAATAAAGTCAAAGTAATGCAACAGTAAATCGTTAATAAAGTGTTATTACTATTCTCATGTGACTTTATTCGTGTAACAACATGACTATCCTCGTGTGAGTTTATTCTGGGAATATTAGGACTTCTTGTATTTTTATGACTTTTATTCTGGTAATTAGAAAAGGTGACAAAAAAGCAAAAAAAAGGCAAGAACTCCAAAGGGGAGTAAAAACTTTCTCAGTGCTCAGGAATAGATGTTACTGACAGCCATCAACTTTCTTTTAGGAAAACCTTGAATCCAAACGAGCAAAAATCAAACTCATGATTGATGAAAGAATGAAAAAGATAGAGGAATTTACCTCGTCATCGGAAATGAGAAAAGTGAGTACCTTACTTATATTTCCATTTACAGGGCGGCTTAAATCGATGCTACATTCAACGATATTTGTGTATTTCGGATAGGTGAAAGCAGACAAACAAACTGAGGATGGTGAGAAGCTGTTCAGTAACCTGATGAGCAGAGTGCAAGAGATCCAAAGCAAACTGCAGTCAAACATCGAGAAAAAACTGAGAAAATCCAAGGAAAAAGTCCAGTTGATGATTGAGGAGGTAGAGGAGGAGCTGACATCTCTGCAGAGGAAAGACGCACAACTCGAGGAACTGTTACAAAGTGAAGACCACTTTCACCTTCTACAGGTCAGTCAGAAAGACGTGGGCCGGGAATCAAACCCAGAACCTTCTTGCTGCCAGGCAACAGCTCAACGCCACTGTGAATCAGTGGTGTTTCAATATTTTCAATATGTAAAGGCCTACCTGTGCCTTTACACATGCGGGCTTTGTGACACAACACAAGAAAGTTGAAAAATGTCCAACTTTTGTTACTGTTGTCGCTACTGCGTCCCAGATGTGCCGAGCCCATGACCCCTGATGGGGGGGGGAGGTGCATAAAAGCTGGCTAGCTTGCTCAAAAGGGTGACGCACAAAAAGGTTAGCTAGCTTGCTCATAAGATTGAAAGCTAGCGTTTTGTAGCTAGTTGAGGCTATTGAGCCTTAGCAACCTCAATTTAAGAAGTTTGAGCTCTTGCTCAACTTCTGCTTGACAGAAAAGTACCATGAGAAAAAAAACTAGACATGGGAATATACTAGATTACATTTCATGATAAAATTTAAGACTTTTGAAGAAACTTACCTTTATTTTTAAGAATTTAAGACATATTAATGCCTTTATTTTATAAACATGGATTTAAGATTTTTTGAGGATGAGTGGACGCCTCTATTTGTTAAAAATGTAATATTTCATTCAAACTATGTTTGGAAAAAAGAAAAACATTGTACTCCTCTCACTGACTGATAATGAGAATTGTACGTGTCAGCTGGTAAACGTAAGTCTGATGACAAGCTAAAAACCAAACAGAAAAAAATGTTATCTACCTGCTCTAATATTAGATTTGATTAAAACTCATCAGTTTCACTGACGTCTGGAAATTGTGCAGAAATGCCAAAAAGCATAAACCGCCTATTGCTCCGTCCAGACTCTGCAGACTCTGAACGCCACGTCTGAGATGAAGGACTGGTCCAAGACCAAGGTTTACCCAGACGTCTGCATCCAGACAGTGAGGAGAGCCATGGATCACCTTGTGACCAGTTTTCAAGCAGAACTGAAAACGCTGACAACCATCGGTAATTATTTTTTTGATTCATACATTTCTCTTGGTTATGACTGACCCTGACCGATGTTCTTGTTATTTTCCTTTTATAGAATTGACCAGAATCGGACAATACAAAGGTCAGTGTCTGTTGTCTGCTGCTTTTATTTACTTCATCTCATCTTCGAACTTTGACTATTTTTTTTTTTTTTTTTTTTTAGTATCTGTCACTTTTGATGACTCCACAGCCGGCCCCGGTCTTAGAGTATTAGAGAAGGGGAAACGTCTAAAGTTCTCCAAAGACGCCAGGTCACCATCTTATGAGTTCCAAAGGTTTGACTTACCCATGGTCTTTGGGAAGACTGGCTTCACGTCCGGTCGGCACTACTGGGAGGTCCAGGTGGGCCTGAGAAACGACTGGCATGTCGGTGTTGCCCTGGAAACAGTGGACAGATCAGACGATGCAATCGTGAAAAAAGAAAATGGGTTCTTTTCCATGGGAAAGTCTGGCTTTGACTACTATGTTCATTGCTCGCCACGGAGAGTCCTTAATCTCTGCACCAGGCCGAGGAACATGGGGATTTATCTGGACTACGAGGAAGGCCGGGTGTCCTTCTACGACCTTGATAAGAGGTTCCACGTTTACTCGTATGTAGGAGAAAGCTTCACAGGGAAGGTTTTCCCTTACTTCTACCTGTACAGCAAATCAAAGAAATCCGAGGCGTTGGTTACTAACCCCTACTTGTTCTCATTCAGTCTTTCACGATCCAGCTAAACAGGCTATCGCATGGTGAAACGAGATCGCTGAAAGCCAAATATCTTCATCATTCCTGCTGTTCAATTCACCTTCTAGTCCATTTTCTTTTCGTCCTACACTGATGTACCTTCAGCTGTTGACTTGACTTTTCCCGCGGCTCCATCGGACGAGTAACAGTAGAGTTCGTACATGTTGACAAATGTCCTAAAATGTAAATCTACACCAATTGTGTAAGCTGGGAAAACATTTTATGCACAAATTGTTTGCAAATATATAAACTAACAGCCTAGTTTTCCACTTCAAACTTACCCCCTGCTGGGAAGAAAGTGGTACATTAAATTTTTATTTTTATATTCTGCTTGGGTACACATGCAATTTTAGGTTAACTCTAATGAAATTATGATGTATTCCTTGAAAAATATGCTTATAGTAGGGCTTCACAATTTTTTGGGAAATACAGTATTTGATTTCATTGTCATTAGTGATCAGGTTCAGGACTTGGGACCTTTTCCTTGTGTATCATTGCATTATGACCCCACCAATCCATGTAAGGACATACAACTGGTTTATAAATAAATGGTAGAGACCATTTATTTGGCCAAATTACATCCTGCTAAATATTGACTCCAAGTATTCGTTTACGATTGAGTGGTACTGAGATTATTTCTGTACAGCTCTGATCTAAAACATGACATTCTGGTGAAACATGTCACTGAATATCAATTATGTTTTTAACACTCTTGATAAGAAGCATGCTGAGATAAAGATGCTTCTTTTTTGCTAATAGGAAGCTTCTATGCAGCCTTGAAAGGTGCTCTACTGCCAGTTATGTTAGTGTGGAATTCAATTATACACAAACCTTACGGTCAAAGGTCCAAATGTGATTTTCCGATGAGGTCGAAGGTCTTGAACAGTGTGTACTGAGCAAACACCTTTTATCACATTTGCTCACAATTTACAAGCAAACGAAAAGTCAGTTTAGAGAGACTAGAAATGTTTGTAACCATAATTTGCTCAAATTCTTGACAGTAAACAGTAAATCTTTTGTTTGTTAAAGATGCAATGAAACGTTGTAACATCAAAGGAATTGTAGAAATTATAAATACCAGAGACAGAAAATATTGAGGGGAAAAAAACAACTACCAAAAATCAGAACTCAATTTTTTTTCTTAGAAAATTAAATACATTCTTTAACCTCAAAGGTATTGTAAGCAATTTGCTAATGTAAAGAAAATATGAAATTACGACCCAAATTTATTGGCTTCTGGCTTTTTTATATCCCTGAGATCATCTTTAAACTTCTCACTGGAAATAAAATCACTTAAATGTGATTGAGAATTGTGAATTCAGATAAAGTCTAGGGTGATGGCAAGGAGGCCTTCAAATCTAATCACCAAATTTACACAACTTTGAATCACACAAGAAACTGTACAACTGCTACAAGGGTTTAAATTCTGTTATCAAATGCTAAAAAGACTAATTGCATTTTTCTGCCACCATTTTAATATATCTGTGAAAAAATTAATTTTTGACATTTAGATTGTTGTATCATTTGATTTCCTAGTAAGGAACAACTTTATGGTTGTATAATTCTCTGCCTAAATCTGCCAAAGGTAAGTGTCACAACCTTAGGGTGTTTGCGTTTTGTGGTTTTAACTCATCTTATTTTTACTACGCTGGGAAAAACGTTTGCAATATTTATGTTTTGTCCTTTTTTATTCGTATAATACTCTATTTTATAATAAAATTATTTATGAAAACTCCCATCAAAGTGGAGAGTTGAGAAAACTCAGCATTTGTGTTTGAGTGTCAAGATGGGAAAACGAAGAATTGGTGTTGCACGCATCACAGACTACGGCAAACCAATACATCCACCTACTTGCTTTGACAGGATTCCCAAACGACTTCGTCTTGTATTTGATCAACTTTGTATTTTAATACTTTATGTAAAAGTAGCTCAGCTTCTCTGTCTGTCCATATACCTCTCGACACAAACGCACCTTCTGGCGCCATGTTTAATTCCTAACAGGAAGTGGTCTTGAATCGTTCTGATTGGCTGGCATATGTTTTAGCTTTGCGCTACACTGCCCCCTATGGGTTTGGCATCTTTAAAACAGCTTTCGTGGACGGATATGTGTGGGTTTATGCGGGGGAAAACTTTTCTGAAATCAATGCGGTGTACAGTATGTTGTTTGTTTGTTGTTGTTGTTGTTGTTGTTGTTGTTGTTGTTTTAACAGCGTGGTGGAGATATTTGTTTGGATAAAGACCTGACTCAGGGCCTGAATCTTTTCCTGTTCAGTTTTAGTTTTCCCATATTATGCCATTGTTGATATATTACTGAATATTTTCAAAAGGTGTCCCTGATGCTAATAAAAATGTTTAAAAATCCTCTTTTAGCAGCGAAAATAATGTTTTCATAAGTACCTGTATGAATATTGTATTTGCAGATTTTTGCTGCTACTTTCGATTGATCAGATTTTAGATTCCTTGAGAAAAAGGAGTGGAGGGGGATCCTTAGGTTTAATGGTCCCAAATTTACTGAAGTCATATTTAGGCATGCTAATCTGGAAGGAATTGTTGCTATTTCAGGAATAATCTTCAAAATTGGCATCGGAACAGGGTTGGAGACTCAGAGCAAAGACTCTCACCACCACCACATCAACAAGCAAACAATTTCTTTCTTTCCCATTGACGAGTACTTATTAAATACTAAATTGTCTTGCCATACATCTAGAGTGTTTTGGATGTAACTTTGCTTCTCAGGCTCTGTGATGACGCCGAGACGTTTTCCCCCAGATGTTGCAATTCCCTGAGGACTGTGACGTCACTGTTACATGGTGAGAACATCTGTTTATCTCCCACAGCAGGCACGTGAAGCTCCTCTCATTCACAGGAACCGATCACAACACAGATTTTATTTATAGCCATTTTTTTCTCACGCAGAAGTGACAGGTAATACTCCCACTGCTGCTGCTGGTCCGGATGGATCCTGTCTGTTCCTCATATTTCAGAGGCTAACAAGAAAAAAAATGAGGCAGGGGGGGGTGGTAAAGAAAAAGAAAAAATATTGTGCGTATGAATCAAGAAGACCTCTCAGGTCTTTATGCGCTTGTGAAGAGCAGCTGTGTGGACGGAAATATGAGTTTAAGTGCATCCAGGAAATTGCAGTTCCAAAGCTCCGCCCTCTCCTTTCCCGCACAAAGGTGTGTCTATATCTATACAGGAACACACACAAAAAAGAAAACAGCAGATAAGAAGCAAACTTAACTCTACTAAAGCTACACAAAGGAAAAGTTGGAAATATTTTTTAAAGAAAGGTATGTACTTAAAACATTTTTTTTTATTATTTCTGTCAGCGGTAAGTAATTATATATGCTCTTATGACAGGTTGTGTTTTTAATAACTTTTCAGTCAGTATGTTTCATTTTCACTTCTGATTTCTAAATCTAAATAGGTTGAAGTGAGACAATCAGCAGCTCATCTTGATTTATAATAATAATAATAATAATAATGATAATTGTTGTTATTATTTTAATAATGACAGCCTTGTCACTTCTGATTTACTGAATGATGAGTCACATCTTTAATTCCATTATTCCTCTGACCTATCACAGCCAAGGATTAATATTACTGGCATGAGAACTGATATTTGTGCCAAAATAAAACTGGAATGTATGTGACTGAATATTTTCAATGCTTTCTTGTGTTTAATTCTATTGAAATTAAATCCCTCGATATGTACGGACCTGTTTGTCGGCTAAAGCATGTTGAGGTAGCATTTGTCTCTTTATGAATCAGTTGGGTTGAACCAAATAACCTTTGGTCCAAAATCGACCAAAATCCAAAATGGCACAAACAACAAAACTGCAGTAAAAACGAATTACATGACTCGACGAATTACGATTTGTCGAAGGTCATCCCTTTGCTACTGATGGCTTTTTGAGAACCGATTTGAAGTTTGACTGCGCGTTTCAGTTCTCTTATGTTTCCTTTGATTCTGATGACATGAGCAGATGGGAAATAAACACAAAGGTAACCACGGAGAGTCGGACCAGAGACGTCAGTTTACATTGCAAAACATGACCAGGTTTATAATTAATTTTGCCAATACATGGATTCTGGATTGATTTTTTTTTTTTCAAATTGCCTTGGTAATGCAGGAATGTTCAAGCAGATGAATTTGATCAATTTACCCGCAACTGGACAACCAGAAAAAAAAAAATCCAATCCATAAAAGGTATCATCTTTTACAGACTTTAGAAAGGTCTTACGTGGGCAGTATCCCAGAGCCATAATTTTCGGGGGAGGCCCAAAAGATTTGGGGTATAAAATTTGTCAGACATCTTAGCGTTATCTTGAGTTTTGAGCAGGCTCCTATCGATGCTGTATCATTAATCATTCATCTCACATCAATGCGGGTCAGGATAGCAATTTGATAAAACTGAACAATTAATTCCCCAGCTTGATGGATTTACACGCAACCGACAAAACAATGATGAGTTGTAAAAGGTATGAATACATAACAGCTGAGTCAAAGCCAAGACAAACAACATCTGTTGTTGTTGTGTAAACCTTCCAGATCTCTCAGGTCTTCAGGTCTTCTGGTTCTGGTCTCCTCTGCAGCATTCAGCTTCTATGCATCACAAATCTGGAACAAACTTCTGGAAACACCTAGTCCCTTTAAATCAAGACTTGAAACCCACCCGTTTGGAGTTGCTTTTGACTAGTCGTAAATGCGATATTGAGCAAGAAACTTTATGTAATTTTGCTTGATGATGGTATTTGACAAAATGTAACATCCTAAGTGGGCCCCATATGGGGAAAAGGAGGGCAGAGAATATGGGTCCCACATGGGTTTGTCCGCAGTTTCCATGGTGGCCCCACGCGGGTTTGCCCATGTAGGCGGTGGGACCCATATTCTCTGCCCTAACAAATAAGCGGTGGCCCTACATGGGCAAACCCATGTGGGGCCACCATGGAAACAGCGGACAAACCCATGTAGGACCCATATTCTGTGCCCTAACCTTTCCCTATATGGGGCCCACCTAGGTATGCTGGCTGGGGTTTATTGCTCATTTCATCATTGGTTACTGTACGGAGTTTTTATGGTTTTTATGGTTTAAAACACTGAAATCAGCTACACAAATAAACTTGACTTTCACTCCTACAAACCATACACAGCATCCAGTTAAATATGAGACCGTTTTTTGTGCAGGTGCTGAATCAAACGGCGAACCCGAACCCCATGTCAACGCCGAACCTCATCCCGGCAGATGCTGACTGCTGCATCTGCCGGGATGAGTTCACCAAACCCGCGTCCCTCCCCTGCGGTCACCGCTTCTGCCTGGAGTGCATAGGAGAGTACTGGAGGATCAGGGAGAGCTGCCAGTGCCCCCTCTGCATGGTGGTCTTCCCCAGACGGCCGCAGCTGAAGATCGAACGAACTGAAAAGGAGGCCGAACCGCTCAAAGCGGGAGAGGTCCCGTGTGACGTCTGTCCGCCGGCTCGGCGGGCCGCGGTCCGGTCCTGCCTGCTGTGCCTGGCCTCGTTCTGCTCCGCTCATCTGGAGCCACATTATCAGAGGGAGGAGCTCGCACGCCATCTGCTGGTCAGTGTGGAGAAGAACATGGAGGACTCTGTGTGTCGGCTGCACGGGAGGAAGCTGGAAAAGTTCTGCCGGAGTGACCGAACCTGCATTTGCGCCACCTGCGCCAAAACAGAGCACAGAGGCCACTATATGGTTTCCATTAGAAAGGAAGCTGATAAGAACAAGGTAAAATGAGATTTTTGTTTTTGTTGGAACAAAAATGGAGTTCCTGGCAACTTTTTGTGAAGTGAACTTTTTTTTTTTCGCCTGAAAAGTTGAGCTAAATGCTACATTGAGATAACTAGCATCTCCTGAAGGTTTAGCATCATGTTAGCCAAACAAAAAATGATCATTATTTAACAGTCAAGCACTAAAAAAAAAAATAAAAAAAATCAGATGATACAAGTAAAAAAAAATGTTACAGGTAATCAAATGGATACATTCACTTGGTTAAACTTAAGATTATTAACTTGTTTTGTTGAACAAATGTAAATAAAGCAAGCGTGGCAAATTTAATTGAATTTAAAAAAAAAAATACATTTTTTTATATATATTTCAGCAATATACATATATTTTGTTATGTGTGAGTTTTGTGTTTTCAATGCACATTTTTTTTCACGATATATTGAAGAACAAATAACATTTTTAGCAGGTCTAATTGGGCACAATGTCTGTTGCCAAGGGGTCTTTTGCAAATGGCTCTTTGGTTCTACAACAGATGCTCTTGATAATTTCTAAATATTTGTGCACAAGCAACTATTATTTTTTCGAATACAGAAATAAAAAAAAGGAAATCCAGATTTTAGCTGAGATCTCTTTTGCATGAGATCTGTTATTAAATTTCCACACCAGAATAAGCATCCATAATATTCATTATTCTCTTTACGTTTAAATCCAACTGGGTTTTTTTTATTGTTTACATAATTTCCCACAGACGTCACCATTCCAATTCCATTGAAAGAAAAAAAAATGTATCTATCCTCCTTTTTGTAAAATATTTTATGTTTTTAAACCTAAAAACATTTTTTTTTAAATGGGGTCGGAGGTTCTTTAAAAGTTGACCACATAATTTCTGTAATAGACTTTACAAATGTTGAAGTTGTCTTGTCACAGATATTTATGCAAGATCTGTAGCTTTAAAAGAGTTTTATTTAGCTGAACAGAGGGCAAACACAGCTCTACGGTTTTCAGGAAATCTCATGCATCCTATTACAACAACGAACCATAACTTCAGAAAAGAAAGTCGTGTGGTCTTTGACGCAGTCGTCGTTCTCTCTGCAGACTAAACTGAAGCGCAGGCGGACGAAGCTCCAGCAAGAGATTCGGGAGAAGCTGCGTGTGGCTGAGGAAGCGGAGCGGGCCGCGGGCCTCCACGGAGAGGAACTTCCAGCAGAACTTTGGGTGCAAACCAGGAAGCTGGTCAAGCAGCTGGAAGTGGAGGTCAGCGAGCTGCAGGAGAGGAACGCAGAGCTGGAGCAGCTGGAGCAGCTCTCACAGACCGAAGACAACCTGCACTTCCTGCAGGTGTGACATGTTGCCACAAGTCGACTCACTGAGCTAAAAACAAAAAAAAAAGACTAAACAGATGTTTCTTTTCACCACAGCGATTCCTGCACTCCTGTTCATGAGCGGAACGACAAGATGCTCGACATCTGTGGACCATAAAATACAACTGTGACATAATAAAAATATATATATTTTGTTCTATAAAGATATGAACTCTCAGAAATCCGACTCCTCTTGTATTTCTATGGACACCTTCACCCTCTGACCAGACTTCAGCAGAAGGCCTTCACTAGTTATTTATTTATTTTGAGCATGATATAAGCATAAACACACTAACAAGGAATACACAAGACACATATTTTTGCTCTACAATAATCCTAACACGCTCAACACATCATAACTGAGCTAACATAATATTTTATATTGAGTATGATGTGAGTGAGATTGCCAGAATTTACACACATAGTTTATGACCAGGATATTTAGACGCTACTCAATAAAGTCACTTTGCCAGTATAAAGTACACTGGCAAAGTGATTAAATACTGACTTTCAATGCCGTGTTTTGGGTTTTCTCTTATCAACCCTAGCAAGCCATCTTACCTAGTTTAGTGGAGGAAATTTCTCTTCTTAAAAAAGGTTTTGAAAAACATTTGTGGATTCTTTTTTGGCCTTTTAAAACTTTTTTTTTCTGAAAATAACGATTTCATACCATACAAATCAGCTCCACAGTGGCCCAAGAAGGTTCTGGGTTCGATTCCCAGCCTGGGGTCTTTCTGCATGGATTTTGCATATTCTCCCTGTGCATGCATGGGTTCTCTCTGGGTACTCTGGCTTCCTCCCACAGTGCAAAAACATGACTGTCAGGTTAATTGGTCTCTCTAAATTCTCCCTGGGTGTGAGTGTGTGTGTGCATGGTTGTTTGTCCTGTGTGTCTCTGAGTTGCCCAGCAACAGACTGGCGACCTGTCCAGGGTGACCCCGCCTCTCGCCTGGAACGTTAGCTGGAGAGGCACCAGCACCTCCTGACCCCAGTAAGGGACAAGGGTGTATAGAAAGTGGACTGATGGATAGTATGCAAATCTCCTTTATTCCTTTGTAATCAATGAAATATTTCCCTAATAAGCCAATTTTTGTTGTTTCTATTTTGTAATTATATATTTACGCATAAACTGTGCTCTGTAAATAATCTTACCGATCAAAAGATTGGAATGTCTTCAGTCCTTTGTGGTTAATGTATCACTTCCCATAATTTAAACCGTACAGACCTCATTAACTCTTCGGTTTTCCGTGGAACTTGCTTCATACTGAACAATTCACTGTATACATTACAACCTACCTCCAGGCAACGCCCAGCAACATGCAAATAAATGACGACCGCTCAGTTGTACACTAGCTGCCTCTAGATAAAGGAGGTGCCTGAATTAACTTTTTGTATAGAAATGAAACTTAAAGCAAGTAGGAAGTGAGAAGGGAAGAATAACGATCATTCACTTGGTGGGAGTAGAGGGAGCAGGGCGCACACTGCTAACGGGAGCAGCTCAGGAACCTGAAGGTAAACCTCTATGACCTATGATATTTTGTTTTACAACAAGCAGCTTTATTTAACCAGTGTTTTAGATACAGGATATTTCAAAATCACTTTGTTGCACAGTCCTATGGGCCCCCGATCTGCTTCTGCTTTGGTAAACTTGTTTTGTTTTGGAACTTGTAGGAGAATGCTGTACTTTATTTGGGACTTGTATATAATTAATCTTTTCACACTCTGTGCATGTAGTTCACAAAAAAAAAATCTCTTCTCTTTCACAAAGAATCAAGAGAGTTGTAGCATAAAAGTCTGTGCTATTTTACTTCCTTTTTGTTCAGTCTCTCAACATGGCAACCAGCCAAGTCACCACACTCAGGGACCACACAGTTCATTTTCGGGATCTTTAAAAAAACGTAAAAAATGAAAAAATAGAAACATTTTACCACTAACAACCATAATAAGGAGCTGGCAACAATTCTCTGTGGAAAAAATGCAAAATGCCAGAAGAGTGAAATAACTGGGTGGAAGAGATTTGTTTTTTCCAAGAAAGTGAAGGAAAGTTATCTCAACAGAAATTGATACAATGTAGAGACGAACTTATGTCGCTTGCAAATCAGCTACTCATCGTGTCGATTTGTGTGAAATAACGGAATATAACTTTTTTTTTCATATCCAACTAAAAAGTCACAGAAAGCCACTGGTGCTTTATTTCAGCCAGCACATTTTTAACTAAATGGCAGAAAAGGTTTTCCCATAAAGATATCTTAAAAACAGCAATCGTAATTAAAAACTGTCTTCAAGGAGAAGAATGTTCCAGACATCTGTGATTTCTCTGAGATTTTTACAGGAAGCAGGTGAAATGATTACACCATAAGAGCCTGAATTCAAATTCAAATTTAGAACAACAAATTGTGATTCTGCTTCCAGTTATGTTAAATTACCTGGTGATGTACACTTGTAAATCTAGCTGTGATGTGAATTAGCGACATTAGGCACAACAAGAATAGGATTAATTTTCTAGTCTCAACATTGGACTACTTTATAGATGTAGGTGGCATTCAAACAAGGATTATGAAACTGACCTACGACATTTTGTTTTACAACAAGCAGCTTTATTTAATCAGTATTTTAGATAAAAGATATTTCAAAACTACTTTGTTGCACAGTCCTATGGCCTCTTTCTTGAAATAACATAAAGAGCTCTCAGTTATTTCCTATTCATTAACTATTCTGTATTTATTCTTATTCTTAATTCAATGTTGCATACTTAAACCACATCCAGATTTTTTCCATTTGACCTAAATTATTCATTTGCATTCGATTATTTCTCATATTTACAAACCAAAATTAAAAGAAACTGTCAAATATTTGAGTTGCCTGAGGAGCTCTCCAGCAGTGATGGGGTACACCCAGCCATATGTCGCCCATTCTGGTAAATCGGTGATAGAACACCTTCAAAATTTCATAAATATATTGGTGTTGCGCAACTTACCTCAAAATGAGTCAATATATCAAGTTTATTAGTGCAAAAAATTTACAAAGCAGATCTTATTCTGTCCACTGAATGATGGCAAAATACTTCAAATATGATTGTTAGTATGAAAGACTTCAGACATCAGTCAAGGCAGTGTAATGCATACACTGCCTTGACTGATAGTAGTAAAAGTAGAAATAGTTTCTTCCAAGATTTCCTAACTGGGTAATGTTGTTTTGGTGTACTTTGGCAGACATGACCGCCACGGCCAAATCCGTTAAAGATGACTGCTTTCTGGAAAGACACTTAACATGCCCCATCTGCATGGAAACATTTACCGATCCTGTGACCACATCTTGTGGTCACTCTTTCTGCATGAGGTGCCTGGAGCTCAGCATCTCCTCCTTTCAGGTTGATGATGCTTGTCCTCTTTGCAAAAAGCATCTGAGGAAAGCCCCTAAGGTGAATAATGTCCTGAGAGACATTGTCCAAGAGGTGAAAAACACACTGAGTCAGACGTTTACTGGGGCCGCCGGCGAGGTGCCCTGTGATGCCTGCACGGTGCCCAAGAAGAAGGCAGAAAAGTCCTGCCTGGTGTGTGTGGCTTCATTTTGTTCAGCCCACTTGGAGAACCATTATTCAGCTAAAAGACTCAAGGGCCACAAACTGGTGGAACCTGTGGAGAACCTGGACACAAGGGCTTGCCCCACTCATGGATGCCCGCTTGAGCTTTACTGCAAGAAGCGACAAACATGCGTTTGCGCTCGATGTTTGGATGGAGACCATGGGAAAGTTGTCTCTGCTGAAGAGGAATGGCAACAGAAGAAGGTATAAACTTCTTATAAAGACATATAAGTATTGATTATAAGGGTCTGCAATATGCTGAACAAATACACATTGTGTAGGTGGACATCAGTTGAAATCAAAGTTAGAGAGAAACATTTTTCAAGCAGTACAGAGAAGATGTTTGTCAAGATTTGCTCTTGTTTTCCACAGGATCAAATCACGAACACCAAGGCAGAGTTACAAGAGAGAATCATGACAAGAAAGGCAAAGATTGATGAAATCAATGAAGCTTTGAAGAGTTGTAAGGTACAAGTATAACAAAAGAGGCCAAAAGGTAACCACTTGGTTGAAGTCTGAGATGCCAGTCACAAAAATAAGGAAAAGGAAAATTTCTGAAGTTACCTGACAAATCAAGGTAACAATGCTTCTTTACAGTTAATCATACAGTTGGTAAGCCCATCTATAACCATTGAAATAGTTTCATGACTATAAGTGAAATGCATCTATATGTTTAGCAGCAGAGTTGAGCATGTGGGCTACACTCATACAAACCCTGAAAAGTCTTCTCCCCAAATGCTAATCAACTTACGTCTGAAATAGTTTGATGGTGTGGGGAGGCCATTCACCTCCCTGGAAAAACCCAGTATGTTTTTGTTGATTCAAACACCATTGAAGAGTCAATAGGATTGGCAAAGAGAATTTGAGCCACAACCCACACGCAATTCTCTTACTCAACTTGCCAACACAACTTCCTTAAACATGGTCAAATCTAAAAGGGGAAAGAACAGACTGTGTCCCGTCGCCAAAATTTCAAGCATACCATATTGAGAAGATCGGTTCCTATGCGCCGGAGCAGATTTGCTCAATAAAAGGAATATCCAAAGACGGTATCCTAATTGACCATTAAATCCAGACTGCACTCGGCATCATCCAGTCTTCAGTCATTTGGATTGTATATGTTAGTGTATCAGGCTTCCTAACGGCATGCGATTATTCGCCAAGAAGTATTGTGGCAAGGAAGACATTCCACCAAATCTTTGTGTGACATCCTAAAAACAGGTTAATTTTGGTGAAAAAAGGAAATGTTTAAAATAAAATTTTCTAATTTTTTAGGACCAAGTTGGGAAAGAGTGGTGGGATATTGATGCTCTGTTCACAGCTGTGCTTGATGTTGTGAAGGCAGCTAAGACAGAGGCACTAAATCCACTTGAAGACAAGCTGCGGTTATTAAATAAGGAGTCAAAAAACCTCAAAGATGAGTTAGAAGATGAAATCAACAAACTCGAGACAACAATCTCAAAGCTAGACGATATATCGGCACTTGAAGATCACATCCTGTTCCTCCAGGTCAGAGGTAAATGCAAGCTTTACCTTAAAAGCTTGCATTTGTTTTCAAAATCCTCATTGAACAATGCATGTAAACGATCATTACTTCTTGATTGTGGAGAGATGTTATGATCATTAGTTTAACTCTGTTGTTTCCTTTTACCTGTTTGTCCAGATGTACCCATCTCTTTCAGTCCAGGATGTCATGAAAGACTGGACATACATTGAACTTGACACCAGTCTGTCTTTTGGCTCCATGAGAGAACCCGCGACAACAATGATTGAAAATCTTCAGCAGCAGCTGGAGAAGCTGGCCACCATTGGTAAGACCTGACTTTAAGGTGATAAACCCAAGTTGTTCATATGATGGATCAACAACATATTTTCTCTTCCAGAACTTACGAGATTCACAAAGTTTGAAGGTACGTTTTGCTTTCTTCTCTCATACGACGTCTCAAAAACAGCTGATTGGATTCTGAAAAATGCTTGTTCCTTTTCCGACTTTGGGTTTCCAGTGGACGTGAGGCTGGACCCAGATACCGCACACCCGCGCCTGGTTTTCTCTGATGATGGCAGCAAGGTGAAAGACGGAGGAGAAAACCAGGAAGTGGCTGATTCTCCGAAGAGATATGATGTGCTTGGCAGCGTCCTGGGACTCAACACCTTGGCAACTGGGAAGTCCTACTGGGAGGTGGAGGTTGGCAGCACAACCGGGTGGGATCTAGGTGTAGCCAGAGGCAGCGCCAACCGCAGGGGACGACCAGCTTTGAACCCAGATAATGGCTACTGGGTTCTGGTGCATTTCGAAGAGAGTGACGTACCCACGCCATTTACAGCATACGCAGTCATGACGGCTCCACCTGTCTCACTTTCTTTTAAAGACAAACCAAAGAAGGTTGGGGTGTTTGTGGACTATGAGGAAGGTATCGTGTCCTTCTACGATGTGACGGCCCGCTCTCACATCTACTCGTTCTCCAACTGCTCATTCCAAGACGAGCTTCATCCGTATTTCAGTCTGCATATGAAATACGAAATCAACTTTGAGCCTTTGATTATTTCAAAAATAAAGCATACAAAAATGAATTAGGAATGGAAGCATTTGGTCTTCCATATTTGAGTACTCAGACCTAATTTTGTGTGGTAGAGGAGGACCACCATGATTTGATGCATCGGAGAAGTACATTTAAAAAGTTTAAAACTCAAGCTAGCGCAAACTGTATTTTCATCTATAGTAACTGTAGTTTTACAAGGAAGAGTCGTCATTTGGAAATAGTGTAAATCTGTGTGAGGATGGACGAATCAGAGTTGCAATCTTGGCTCAAGGGTCAAGGTGTCTTTACTGTCCCCAATAGGCAATTAGTTTCACGACATGGTGAGACTTTTAGGGTCAGTGAAACAAGGAAAGAACTATTATAAATGCAACCTTTCACTCTGCTATGCTGTTTGAAATTGTTTGCATAATCATTCTGAGTGTTTATTTTTCTTTGCTGTAATTTCACACCTTTATTTACTTGACATCTTGGTGGACAAGAGAACAAGAAGTTTGGTCATTCTATCATTTATAAAAACTCCAGAGTTTTGAATTCTTGGTCTATTTTTTTCTGCAACTTTGTGACATAAAAACATGATGGAAAAAAAACAAAAAAAAAATATGTTTTTTCTTTTCAGTCTTTTCAGTTCGTCCAGGATTTCGTGACACTTTTTATTTTTTGTAAAGAAAATCAAAGTGTTTGTGGTACTAATTTGCACTTATTTATGGTGGTTAGTGCAACTTGTTATTACTCGCTGTATTGATAATAGACTATAATCTGACATCAATAAAGGCCGAGGCAGCTGTTTAGTACCACTAAGAAAGTTTTTGACAGTTTTTGAGAAAAAAAATCATCAATAAACTCCCAATTATTAGCACAATTTGTTGATTTTACGTGAATTTCCATAACAATTCCCAACAAGCTGGAGTCACTGATTGATATAATTTCGCAGTAAACAAATAAAAGCTGCATTGATTTGATTGATAGCATAATATTTAAGCTCCAAATCTGGACAGCTATAGCAGTCCAGATGCTGCTATAGCTATTTAAGCTGTCCAAAAACAGTTTATTTTCTGAATTGTACCCAGCCAGCATACCTAGGTGGGCCCCATATGGGGAAAGGGAGGGCAGACTATATGGTCCCACATGGGTTTGCCCATGTAGGGCCTACATGGTTCCTACATGGGCAAACCCAGTGGGCCATATAGCTGCCCTTCCTTTCCCCGGGGTGGGTAATACCAGTGTCTGTTACTATTTGGAAATGCTTAACAACATTCCCTCTATGTGCCGGCACATAGAAATGAACAAAAGAAAACAGTAACGCACAGTGATTTCATTAAGTAACTGTAGTCTGACTACTGAATTTGAAATAGCGACGCGTTACGTGTTACTGAAAAAAGTGGTCCGAACTGAAACAATAAGAGGTCCCATTTCTATTGTTGGCATAGAAAACATGCCAACAATAGCTTCCCCCCTCCTCCCTTTTTCTCATTGGAACAAAAACGAAAGATGAAACTTTACAAAAACAACTCTGAACTCTGGGTTTTCCAGTCAAACAGGCTTCACATTGAGCAATAGAGCCAAACGACTTCAAACATGAACCTTCCTTCTCTGGGCAAATGAAGGGATATGATCTGTTGCACAACATCCAACACGCCCCCTGCCACATGCAAATAAATGATGCGGTTGCTCCGCTGCATGCCAGCCTCCCTCCTGTGAATAAAGGAGGTGCCTGTTTCTACTTTTGATCTGAAATGAAACTTAACACAGGAGGAAGTCCAAGGGAAGTACACGCCACCTTCATTAGGTGAGAGTACCCATAGGAACCTGTGAGCAGAGGGAGCGCTCCACAACCTGAAGGTACATTTCAGCTCTAAATGCAAAATTTTTCATCCTAAGTCTTTGATTTAAAACAGACAATTCTGCATGCTTTTGTAACTCTGTCTTATGATCAACCAAAGGTAGTGACACACACTGGTTTTACAGTGTGTCATACTGCGTAACAGGTTAAAGTGTGTTAGTGTACACAGTCACTTTTATTATCTTATAGGAAGTAATGGCAAATCGTAATGCTTTTTTTTCTGTAAGTAAAAAAAATTCCAAATATAAAACACAGTCCAGAAACAGTTTCTTTTCTGAATTGTAATACTTGTGTCCGTTACTATTTGGAAAAGGTGTAACGACATTCTCTCTATGTGCCGGCAGACAGCTGAGCATACATCACAAGCTAAGTGCACGAAATATCATAAAAAGTTGTACAACAGCAGCGCAGTCTATCAGTGACCTTTGAACCTCATTTGTTTGCACTTACTGACAGCTCCACAGGTTTTCAGGCTCACAGTGCTTTCATGCAGCATGCTGGTCAATATTAAAGATTTTAAAATATGAAACCTTTAGTATAGGAAAAAATTCAATTCAGTTGATTTTGTAATTTGTATATAGAAACGTACAATTAGTAAAATCCAATGTAATCTAACTGCATGTATTCCAGTTCAATCTTAGCTGGTAAACCTTGCACGCAACTCAGTTTATTAATCAAAGTGCTAAAAAGAATAATAAGAACACCGGTTGAATTTTGTCCTGCTACAAATGACATTTTCTATACGTTTTCTAAACCTCACCCCAGTTTTCCATAGAGCTTTATCGACGACACTAAAACCTATTGGATGAAAACGTTCCCTGAACTTGGTAGTGGCAGTGTCATACTGTGGGGATTATTTTTCTCTGGCAGCAACACTTAAAACAGGACTGGAGGTTCCCTTCCCCATGTTACTATCACCACTCTAAACATACAGCCAGAACTGCATTGAAATGGTTAAATCCAAACATAGCCATGTTTAAATTAGACTCTAGTCCAGTCAAAGTCCAGAGTTACACCTTGAGAGTGTGTGGCAAGACTTTGAAATATGGAACCATGCTTGCATGCTTATATTTTCCAGCTACGGCAGTGTATTATCTCTACTGAGCTAAATTTTTGGCGAGTCAGCGTGAGCTTTCTGAAGGGTATTTTTGAAAAACATGGATATAGATTTGTTTAAACCATCTAGGTTTACTATAACAAGAAGATTTACTTTGCCACTCCTGAGTGGAAACACGTTGTTCTTCACAAAAAAGGGCTTAAAGAGGCTCCCTCTGACTCTTCTAAGCCAGTAGCTTCCAAAGTTTGGGTTTGAACAGGAAGGGTTGGGGTTCTCTTCAGAAATGAACATAAATACCAGAAATGGTCAATGGAAGCCATTTGCATTTTTGAGATGTTGTAAAAGATTAAAGATTATCTGTAGATATAAGATATCAAATGTTAGGAAGCTTTAACCTAACTGAGATATTTTCTTTCAGCAGACATGGCCGCCGTCTCTGTCCCAACCAGTGACTCCGCACTGGAGAAGAATCTAACCTGCTCCATCTGCATGGATATATTTACCGATCCGGTCACGACGCCTTGCGGTCACTCTTTCTGCAGGACGTGCCTAGAGCTCAGCATCTCCCCATATCGAGTGAACGACATGTGTCCGCTTTGCAAAAAACATCTCAACAAACCCCCGGACGTCAGCATTGTGCTAAGGGACATCGCCACGCAGATGAAAAACACAATTAGCAACAGGAGTTCTGGGGCGCCTGGGGAGGTGCCTTGTGACGTCTGCAAGGAGCCGAAGCAGAAAGCGGCGAAGTCCTGCCTCGTGTGTCTCGCCTCATATTGCCCAGACCACTTGGCGAACCATTCGACTCCAAGGCTGAAGGGCCACAAGCTGGTGGAGCCGGTGGAGAACTTGGATGAAAGGGCCTGCCTAGTCCACGGACGTCCGCTTGAGCTGTACAGCAGGAATCAGCAGAAGAGCATCTGTGTTCGATGTATAGAAGGAGGTCAGGATGATGTCGTCTCTACAGAAGAGGAATGGCTCAACAAGAAGGTGATCAAAGCTTCCTGATTTATTCATCAGCAACATTTAAAACTTTCCTCATTTGCTAAATAAAGGTTAAGAGAGGCAAGCTACTGTTAAGCAATAGCGAACTTGCAGCAAATGTAGGTTGAAACATTAAAAATGTGCCTGTTTTGATGACTTTTACAGACTGAACTTGAGAACGCCAAGAAAGACTTGGAAGACAGAATCGAAAAAAGAAAGATGAAGATGGATGAGATAAACAAAGCTCTCAAGGATTGCAAGGTAGGTAGAGGAGCCAACGTGTTCGATCCTGGATGGATCATCCAATCAGACGAGTCTGTCAACTAAAACTAAATGGCCAGCGCCAAACCTGTTCGAGAAAAAAATCACCAAAAATCTAGAGCTTGTTGGAGCAAAAATCTTCAAGCAAGGATCTACAACTAACTCTTCTCCACAGCTGAAATGTCAGAATTTGTTTTATTTTAGACTGTCGCATTTATTTAAGTTTACCACAAGACGCATTTTATCTGGTGAAAAAAGGTCAAAGCAGAAACCATAAAGTCAACATAACCAAATCTTGCGTATTTCCTCTGCCATTTTGTTAAAACTCTAATTGAGCTCGGGACGAAAGATAAAACCAAACTTTCTCAGTAAATTCCGCCTCAGCCTGAAAATACTGAGATTTAGCCAGTATGTTAGCCTAAATACTAAATAAAACATTTAGGCTAATTTTGTATTAGATGTGGAAAAAGCAGGTCAGAGCAGAAACCAGAGGTTTTCATAAAGACTAGGCCAAAGTTATCCATCCATCCATTTTCTATACACTCTTGTCCCTTACTGGGGTCAGGAGGTGCTGGTGCCTCTCCAGCCAATGTTCCAGGTGAGAGGCGGGGTCACCATGGACAGGTCGCCAGTCTCTCACAGGTCAACACAGAGACACACAGGACAAACAACCATGCACACACACACTCACATCTAGGGAGAATTTAGAGAGGCCAATTAACCTGACAGTCATGTTTTTGGTCTGTGGGAGGAAGCCGGAGTACCAGGAGAGAACCCACGCATGCACAGGGAGAACATGCAAACTCCATGCAGAAAGACCAGGGCCGGGAACCGAACCCAGAACCTTCTTGCTGCAAGACTATTCCTTATTTCAAAGTATGAAAGTTTTAAAGAATGAAATCTAAACATTTGATTTATTGAATAAGACTCAAAATAAAATACTCATATTAATATTGGTTTACTTATAAGAAAACTTACACCTGTGGGAATATTTACAAGCAAAACAAGTAACTGATGATGTGTTTTCTCTTTTAAGCCATTTTTGTTCCCTGTGTATCTTATTTTTAATGCACTTACAGAAGGGTGAGCCCTTAAGAAATTAGATTGTCATGTTGGATTATTCTCGGTTTCTTTTCAGAACACTGTCTGCAATAACTCACATTAAGGTTATAATAAGAGCAACTAAAAGTTGTGGTTACCATAATATTATAAATGAATGCTAAATCAAAGAGAATTAAGAAGGTTATAAATGTGATTTTGACATTTAACTTGAGATGGTGTAAAATGTGTAACTATAATTAACGATCATTGATGTTGTATTGGAGGTAGATGGTAGGTGAAAGGATGGGGGAAAACAGGAGAGCTGACCAAGGCCTTACTTTTCCAAGAGAAGGCTGTGCAGGCCATGGACGTAGGAGGACTATTGAGCAACCATGGGGTATAAGCACAGACATCAAAACATAATATCTCTAATACAGTGATGGATATGAGATCATCAGTTAGCCAATGAAACAAGCACAGCAACAGTGCCAGCCAATGCAAGCACACCAAAAGGGTGGATAAACCCTATAAAAGAGTGCAAAAGAGGAACCTTTGGTTGGATCCTCCAGGCAGCTTCGAGCCAAGATTGAGATGGACAAAGAACTCCGCAGCTGAAGAAGAGCCGGGGCCACAGAACCGAAGACTAGCCAGTGCATGGGGACCAACCCTCAGGCCCGCAACATGTGGCTTCAAATCACACTTCTCTCATCAGCTGGCTTCAGACCCCAAAGACAAAGACCAATGCAAAGATGAAGACAAAGACAAAGACCAAGGCAAAGATGAAGACAGAGCAAAAGACAAAGAACAAAGGCAAAGAAGAACTGGTGCCTCCCTTCCATGAGGTCAGCTCGCCTACATCTCAACGGACTAAAAAGATCGTGAGACAAGGTGAAGCTGCAAAACACGAAGCTGAGGACCACTACACGCATGAGGAAGTCATCCTGAGAGCCGAGACTCACAACAACATAGAAGAAAAAATATAAAATTGATATTTGCAAAATCACACACATGCTGAGTCGAAAGCAACTTCCCATTTATAAATCGCAGCTTTGCCTCAATGTCTACGCATGAGGTCCTGCCTCATGGTCTGTCCTGCCTCATGGTCTGTCCTCTCCACGCCCACATTCAACCATTTTTTTGGTGTACACCACATTTGGCTTTTGGTACGTGCAATTGTATGTACTGATCCTACACAATGTTTTATAAATGCGTGGAAATTGCAACGCTGGAACATTGTTTATCAAAAGCAACGAATGCCATAGAAAAGCGTTGGCAGATAAAGGTGAAAAAAGATGAGTTAAAAGCAGCTTTCAAAATAATTTTTCTCATTTCCAGGACCTGATTGAAAATGAGTGGTGGGATGTCGAAGGGGTTTTCACAGCACTGATTGCTATTGTGGAGACAGCCCAGAAGAAAGCTCTTAAGCCACTGGAGAGCAGAAGGGAGGCAGTGGAAATGGAAGCAAAAAACCTGAACGATAAACTGACAGACGAAATCAGCAAAATTGAGGAAGCGATCTCAAAACTGGACGACATCTCATCACTTGAAGATCACATACTTTTCTTACAGGTGACTTTAGAATGTAAACTGGCTTGCAAAGTCATTGTCAATGATTTATGTAAAAGAAAAAAGTAAATGTCTAGGAAGGTTTGATGCTTCAAAGTCTGTTAGTTAATCTATCTGTCTTTTTTTTGTGTGTTTGTTCAGAAATACCCGTCTCTGTCAGATCAGGATAACATGACTGACTGGACGGATGTTGAACTTGACACCACCCTGTCTTTTGGCTCCATGAGAGAAACTACAACAACGATGGTTAAAAATATTCAGGAGGAGCTGAAGAAGCTGGATTCCACTGGTAAGAGTTGACTTTGTGATGGGATAGTGATAAGAATAAAAATTACAAGCGTTGATGAAGAACTTGCTCTTCTCTTCGCAGAACTCAAAAGACTTCCAACGTTTTCAGGTACGTATGACATGTTTGGCAATTTTTCCCCTAAAGGTGTCACAGAAATAATGATAATATCCACTTTTCCACTGACTGCACAGTTGTGTGATTTGACATTTCGAGAATAAATTTATTTAATGGAAACATGTCCATTTCGAAAAAGTTTTATGAAATTTGCTTATATCGCAAATCTGCAACGACGTCACCCAAGTCAAATCAACGACAGGAAGCTGCCACTGGCAAAAACCATGAAGAAGAAGATCACAGGAAGCAGTTGGAGGACGTCTTTAATGACTTATTGTGTGAACAAACTTATTCACATGTGATTTTAATTGCGCTTCTTATTTAATGGAAACAACAAAATTGTGCTATATTTTTTTTTTTACATTTGTACAATATAGCAGTTTTGTCATAGAAATGCAACTAGTGAGGCTCATAACATTTTTTCAATCTGACCTCAACAGTGGACGTAAAGCTAGACCCAGAGACCGCGCACCGACGTCTCGTAGTTTCACCTGAAGGGAAGGAAGTACGAGATGGAGGAGAGAACCAGGAAGTATCTGATTCTCCTGAGAGGTTTGACGTGTTTGGCAGCGTCCTGGGACTCAACAGCTTCACTACTGGGAAGGCTTACTGGGAGGTGGAGGTCAACAACAAGAGCGGATGGGATCTAGGCGTAGCCAGAGGCAGCGCCGACCGCAAAGGGAATCTGACGCTGAGCCCAGATAACGGCTACTGGGTTCTGGTACATTATGAAGATGAGAACTACGCCGCCATGACAGCACCATCCACCCGTGTTTCCCTTGAAGGGAAACCCAATAAGGTTGGGGTGTTTGTGGACTACGAGGACCGTCTCTTGTCCTTCTATGATGTAACGGCGAAGTCTCACATCTACTCGTTCACAGAGTGTTCGTTCAAAGAAGAGCTCCACCCGTATTTCAGTCCGCACTTGAAACAGGAAGAGATGAACTCTGAGGCTTTGGTTATTTCTACTGGAAATGACTTTGAATTAGATGAAGAATGAAAGCGTTTGGCTTCCATTCATGCTTAATCATTCTAGTGGACATGAGTAACTTCAAAACTTGGATTTGTTTAGCAGAAGACTGGGTGGGAAATCATGATAAATTGCCACAAAGAAATTAATGGGGATTCTTTTATTTTTTTTTGTCAAATCAAACAAGAAATGTTTGCCGTTACGCTTAAAACCACTTAAATGCTTAAAGTTTTCAATAGAACAGGTGTTTTGAAGATCTGTACTACCCGTAAATCTGTCCTACCTCGTGGAAATACGCATGTGCACGTGGATGCTACATCACATACTGCTTACTCAGCAGATTTCTTATAAATACGTCCTACCTGTGGAAGTTTCGTTTCATGTGTTTTATTTCATGGTAGATTACGGTAAGCTTTATTTAATTTATTTTATACCTGGCTTTCATTAAGCTGCTGTATAACTTAATGTTTTTAGTTTTGTTGTTGTTGCGCAGCCCCGCTAACACCTTTCTCTACTTTCCCTTCTGAGAGAGGGAGATGTGCTACCAGCTCTCTGTCTAACGGGTAAATTGAGTTTTCTAAATCTGCTGGGATTTACCCTATCCAGAACTAAAGTAAACCATCTTAGCTGGTTTCTAGAAAGATTCGCCTGATTCCTAACGGCCTTCATCCAGATGTCCCACCATTCTGCCCCCTGTGAATTAGCCAGACTCAGCTGCCTTCAGCCAACTAGTTCCACAGGGCACACCTGTTAACGGTCGCTCTTTCTCTTTATTACAACGTGCACTTCTTACTGAATCAGGTTGGTTTTAGTGACTCGGGTGAGTCCCCAGGATGTTGTTTTGCATTTGGGCTAAAGCAACCTATAAACCATTTTCCACCTCTTCCTCTTTAGAATCAAATTTCATACCTATTTTACAACCATCAAAGAACTTTGAGGTGACTCATTAATTGAATGTCCGCAACATCTTTTAGATTTTTCTTTATGCTAATTGTTTTATTAGTAAGGCGGTTTTGCAAGGGTCAGTACAGCTTAATTCGGTAGCAGAAATAATCAAATAAGTAAAATCAATCGTCTAAGCTATCTTGCCCTAATGCTGACACTGAGAACTAAAAAAGGGAACCTTTGAGAGAGACGAACGGAGTGTGGCATTCTGAACCCCAGAACTGGCCTGATGATGAAGAAGGTGTTGCAGCAGGAATTGGCTCACAGTGCTGATCGATGGGTAAACCAATATTAATATAAGTATTTCACTTTGGGTTTCTTATGATTAGATAGAAAAAAGAAGTAGAATTAAAACAAAGTTTGCAGGAGACAAAAATAACACATACAACCAGATTGATTTTATTGCGGTTTAAGTCTACGGTTGTCTAGATGTTACTTGTGTAATTAAAGGTAACTTTATTCATTGTTACTATTAAACTAAAATCTCCAGCATGGGGAAATGGGATGATCTCGGGTTCTCTTGACAGTTTACATGACAGCAGCTTGTACATATATTTATAAATGGCTTTAGTTTGCTGTCTGCAATGTCATTACAAGTTATAGTTTGTTACAGTTAATCAGGACAAAATATGTGGTTTTGTGGGCTTTTTGGTGCCTATACTTTAAAATATTTTAGTTTAATAACACTCTTTATTATTAAATTGTCGTGATTTGAGTTTTTCTGTGTATTTAGTTTAGGTTTTCGGTGTCTGAGTCTCTGTGTTGTCCTGTTTGCTCCCTGTGATTAATCCCAGCTGTGTCCCGTTCCCTGATTGCCCTCCCTGTGTATTTAAGTCCACCTGTTGTCTTTGTCTGGTGTCGGATCCTTGTTGTCGTGTTGTTGTCGTTGTAGTTGTTGTTGCCGTCATCATCTTTGTGTTACCCTGTCATCTCGTCGTGTTCCCTGGTCTCATCGTGTTTTTCCTCATTAAATCCATCTTTTTCACTACTCGTCCTGGTCCCGCCTGCAATTTCTCACCATCACCAAACCCACCCCTATGACATAAATACTGCTAAATAGTAGTTGGTAGCGATACTACGTGGGATTGAAGCTGTGTAATAGCCGTGAAATATTGGTGTATATTACAGTAATCATATATAATTTCAGTGACCTGAAATTGGCACCAGCCGTTGGTTCACAGGCAGATTGTGGCTGCGCTGCATGTAATAAACTCTGTTACACAACATATTAATATAACATATTAAAAAAGAGTTGTGGTGATCTGTATTTGTCTGTGTTTAATTTAATTTCAATAAGAACCTGTTTCCCTTGTCTGATACTGTTTTGTTCTTATAAACGCCTCTGTATTTGAAATATTTTTAACAGGTAGGATATTCTAACAAAAGGATTAGATCTGCACATCTACAGCTTTTCATTTAAACGGGTAGGATATTCAGATGAAGGATCTCCTTGTGGTTTCCTCTATAAATTGTTTCAATGCTAAGCTAAGCATAACTCCTAAGCTTCCACTACAGTCCTGTCACTAAAATAATGTTATCAGATGATATTTAACAATAACAACCCGCTGTAGTTTTCTGTTTGGAAACATGACGGTAGGAGTTTTGGACGCGTAGCACTGACAGATAGACTTAGCTATCTATCCGTGCTACGGTAGGAAAATCTGACGAGGTAGCACAGATAGTCAGAACACCGACTAAGATACTCAAACAATTTTTAAATGAGGATACACATGCTAATTAGCCAGGTGTTCATTAGCTTATGCTAACCCACGCCTACTTTCATCTTTTCCTACTCCAAACAAACTATCGTTAGCTCTTGTTTGCAAACCACTGGAAGTAATTGGATGTCCTTTTGTTTTGTGACTAAGCTTTTTTTTTTAAATATTCAAAATAAAAATTCATTAAACTAACAGATTCAATACAGTTTTATAGACCATTTGCTGAAACGTGGTCATGATATTATGCAAGTCATCTGGTTCAAATGACAAATTGTAATTGCTGATAAAAGTAAAGTCACTCAATGCAACTTCCTGCTGTTTGGTGTGATTTAAAACACTGTATCAGTTTGCCCAAAAATATCGATAACATCGATACCAAGTCAGTATCAGTATTGGATTGAAACTAGCGTGGCAAGATCAATACTTTAGTTTCAGATTCCCTTTTGAAATTTGTTTTATTTTTGTATGTTGGTTTCTGTACTGCCTGATATATGAACCTTAAACGATAAAGTGTATCGATATTGGTGAAACTGGCCTGTATTTACTTGGCATGAGATCAATACCCAACTATGCAGTATAAGAAATTTACTCCTCTGTTTTTTTCCTTATCTCTAACACGGCGTTGTAGAAAGGAAATGACCAGCATCAAGCTCTGACTGGTCTGTAAGTGAACCTAGTCAGACAAGTCATATATCTGGCTTTTCTTGAGTCAAATAAAGTTTGGAGTCATGTGGTGGTAATTGCCGTTAGATCATTCCCTCCGGCAGAACTTTAATTTGAATCTGGTTTTCCAATACAATGTAAAATCCATGGGAACCCATATTTCTTTTCCCCGTTTTACTCCAACTTGCTAAGTTGATTGCTCTACATTTTCAGTGAGAAATGAAAAACAAAACCATGATGCTGTTTTTGTAAATATACAAAAAAAAAAAAAATCATGTTGACTTGAACATGATGAATGAAGCTTTACACCAAGTTTTAAAGTCAAACAGGCGCCACCGTTGAGCAGCACACACTGTAAACATGAACCCTCATTCTGGAGCCCATCAACACCTCCCACAGAGTCTTATCTGTGGCTCAACACGCCCCACTGCATGCAAACAGATAATTTTAGTATTTATTTTTGTGCCAGCCTTGCTCTCTCAATAAAAAACACTGGCTGAACTTTTGACCAGAAATGAAACCCATGTAGGAAGGAAGGAAGTCCAAAGGTTGCATCCGAAAGGTAAAAATCTTTGGATCTGCAGTTTTTACACACATAGCAGTCTGTTGTGTTTGCTTCTTGTAAGGGTATGATTAACACTGATACCCTGTCCCGCAATTTTAGCAGTGAGTGTTGATTTTACAGTGCGAGGCAGCGTGTCAGTATGCTGCCTCGCAATTCTTTTCAATCAGAAACTAGTGACCCTATGATTGTTCTCTCTCCATAGAAGGCAATTCACACAACAGGTTTACCACCAGGACAGGCTTAGCATAATAAACTGTGATGAGGTTTAGGATTCTAGTTTAAGATGTAGGTGCATAAACCTATTGCTTCTAGAGATACATAGAATTGTAATTCTTAGGAAATTACTGTTTTGCATTTAAAAAGTGAATTTAAAAGACTGATGAAAAATCACGTGTAAGGAATAAACAACTGATCCTGCACATAAAAGATGATTAAGTCGAATGGTTTGAAAATGTAAAAAGAATTACAGTGAAAGCTAAACTTAATACTGTGTGTGCGTGAGTACTTGTATTATTATTTCTTTCTCAAAAACACTTTGTGGGAAGGAAAGAAAAGCCAAGGTATTAATGTTCACTTTTCAACTAAGACAGCTTGATGCCTTTTTAATAAGTGCTTGTTGGATTCAGAAATGCAGTAAATGCTGCAGCATTACATGCTGCTGAAGTGCAGACTCCAAAACTCAATGAATTGTTTTTTGATGCAGCTATCCACTTGATTCAAAAAGATGAAGAGACTTTACCTTAACCACGCAACCTTTTTTTAAACAGACATGGTGTCCACCTCTAAAGGACGACTCTACCCTCAACACTGGTGAGTCCTGCAGAACGAGCTTAGATCGCTACATCCGGTCAGTTTAGATTAAAACTATACAGGTTCGTTGCCCAAAGAATTGAGAGAAAATCCATGACGTCAATATTCTGCTGAAAGGTATAGCCCAAAAGATGAAGAGCACAAAAAGCGTTGAGTGTACCATCGTCGGGGAAGTTGCTTGTGATATCTGCACCGAACCAAAGCTGAAGGCTGAGAAGTCCTGCCTTGTGTGTCTCACCTCATATTGTGCACCCCACTTGGAGAATCATTATTCAGCTAAAAGACTGAAGGGTCACAAGCTGGTGGAGCCGGTGAAGAACTTGGATGCAAGGGCCTGCCTGACTCATGGACACTCACTTGAGCTGTACAGCAGGAAGCAGCAGAAGTGCATCTGTGTTCGATGTATCGAAGGAGGTCAAGAGGAAGTTGTCTCGACGGAAGAGGAATGCCACAAGAAGAAGGTACCATAACTTCCTGATTCTGTTTGTCTTATCTGTTAAGCTGATCGCCATTTTACGAACACAACCAAAGCGTTTAGGTAAAAAGGTCCCAATGGAAGAAAATGTTTAATCTTTGAAAATGTTTTCTCTTTGCACCTGTAGGCTGAGCTTGAGTGGACCAAGACGACGTTACAACAAAGAGTTATAATGAGAAAAACAAAGATGGTGGAGATCAACAAGGCTCTGAAGAGTTGCGAGGTACATGTGCCTCAAAACAGGCCAACGTCTGTGATCCTTGATGAGACACACAATCACATCAGTTCACTAAAATATACAATTACAGAGCCACTAGTCGTGTTTCCATTGATTTTAAAATAGTGCAAATTGGAAATACGAAAATAAATTCTCTTAAGTGAAATAAAAATAAAAAAAAAACCCAAGTGTTGCGGTCAGAATATCCTGTCCCAGGATGAGGTGGTTGAGTGGATGTGTCAAAATGAATGTATTTTGCAAAACTGCCATGGAAACACTTTTTTCCTCACCACACAAATCATGTGATCAACCAACGAATGTTGCTACTAGCAGAAAGTAAGATGAGGATGATGGAGCGGCATGTTTTTTAATGACTCATCACGTCAAACTCATTAATGTGTGATTTTAAGTGCGTCTCATAACGGAAACATCACTATTGCTAAATTATGTTTTTTCAACTTTAGCGGTATACAACGTTTTGTGTATATTTGTAATAGAAATACAGTGATAAAAACAAACCTGCTGTGATACTTGGGTAGCCTACAGATCACTTTGCTCCATGTGCGTTTCAGTCTGAGAAAACCTTCTATGAAGTATCCAAAGCTCTGACTGCCTTTAAGTATTTTCTGCTGCATCTTTCGAATCTTCAGGGTTTTCGAGCCAAGATTTAGAATTAACTTTTGCAATGAATAAATGTCTTCCACACCACATATTGCAAAGTCATGACTGATTATACTCATATACAGGAGCAGCTTGAGTGGTGGGATGTTGAGGCAGTTTTCACAGCTGTGATTTCCATTGTGGAGGCAGCCAATGCAAAAGTAGTGAAACCGCTACAAGACAGACGGCATGCGCTTGAAAAAGAAGCGAAAGACCTCAAAGATGAATTGGAAGCTGAAATCAACAGACTTGAGACGACAATCGCTGAACTGGACAACATATCTGCACTTGAGGATCACATCCATTTCCTACAGGTATAGTGTCTGGAAACCTTGCTTTTGAGTTAGTGTGGTCTACAACACAATCATTTTCATCTGCATTGTGTTAGATTGTGTTTCTTTTGTATGTTTTCTTTCACCTCTTTACAGAGGTACCCATCAATTTCCATCCAGGATGATGTGAAAAACTGGACTGATGTAAAACTTGACACTTCACTGGATTTTGGCTCCGTGAGAGGAACCACAACAACTATGATTAAAGATATTCAGCAAGAGCTGGAGAAGCTGGTCACCACTGGTAAGACGTGTCTCTTTGTTGGTGACAGCGGAAACTGTTAGAGAACTGTTGAGTAAAAACCGTCCTCTTATGTTTACAGAACTGAAGAGACTCCAAAAGTTCACAGGTGTGTTATATACCCAACTTAACGTTTTCCACAATAAAGCTGTCGTTTACATCCTGAAATTATTTGCAATGTTTCAACAGTGGACGTAAAGCTAGACCCAGAGACCGCACACCGACGTCTCGTAGTTTCACCTGAAGGGAAGGAAGTACGAGATGGAGGAGAGAACCAGGAAGTGTCTGATTCTCCTGAGAGGTTTGACGTGTTTGGCAGCGTCCTGGGACTCAACAGCTTCACTACTGGGAAGGCTTACTGGGAGGTGGAGGTCAACAACAAGAGCGGATGGGATCTAGGCGTAGCCAGAGGCAGCACCGACCGCAAAGGGAATCTGACGCTGAGCCCAGATAACGGCTACTGGGTTCTGGTACATTATGAAGATGAGAACTACGCCGCCATGACAGCACCATCCACCCGTGTTTCCCTTGAAGGGAAACCCAATAAGGTTGGGGTGTTTGTGGACTACGAGGACGGTTTAGTCTCTTTTTACGATGCGACAGCCCGGTCCCATATTTACTCTTTCACTGAGTGTTCATTCAGAGATGAGATCAAGCCGTATTTCAGCCCACACTATAAACAGGGTGAGATGAACTCTGAAGCTTTGGCTATTTCTACCGGTCAACATTCAGAAACGAATTAATGGACTTCAACTTCTTCACTTCACAACTTCCTTTCAGGTCACCTCAACTCGGGTCAAGTCTGAATTATCAATATGAGCATTTTGAACTTAGGTGAGATCTTAATACAGCAATGTATGATCTTTCACAGACTACTTCAACACAAATACTTTTCCCTCATTTACTGGTAGAAATGTAAAATTGAAGTAAAGAACAACAATTTAATTTATGAGTCATAGCTTTTCATTAATCACAGTTTGCAGTGTATTCAGTCAATAATGGGTGGATGTAATGGTGCAGAAAAATAATGCAGAAATTAAAAAAAATGTTTTCAATAATTTTTATTTTTTATTTAAAAAATATGTTTTAAATATTATATATTTATGTATATTTTCAATAAATAAATAAAACAGTGGGTAAAAAAAAGCCTCCACCTATTACTCAATACACATAACCTTCACCTAATACGTTTTTGTAAAATCTTCTAAAATCGCAAATAAAGTTTGTTTATTAAAAAAACAACTTTTGACTTTTGTTTTAAGCTTACGAGTTTTCCCAGTATCTTTGAAAGTGTGGTTCTTGTGGCCCAGACAGATGGGGCCCAGTGGCGGGTTTTGCTCATAATATTGTTTCGGCAGAAGCGAAACCGAAAGCACAACACGCCGTTACGCAGCACCACGTTGCTCTCAGAAGAAATAACGTTTTATTGTTCGAGCGGAAACAGCAAAGAGAGGAAGTCTGAGGTAAAACGTTTTCAATATTTTTGAAAATTGCGTCATTTTTGAAGCTGTTTAATGAACCCGGCACATGCAGACAGCAGGTTATCAGCCGAGCTTGACTGGAACTTTATCTATAAAGTTCAATTTTAACATTAACTCTACGTTTTTGCCTGTGTGCGTGACTGCGCGTGTGTGGTGTGCGCGTGACCGTGTGTGTGTTTTATTCCAACTTGATACGCAGCATTATCTATTTCTTTTTTAATATTTTCTCATTAAAGCGTGAACCCATCATCAACTATCAGGAGCACTAAATACAGGAAGTCTCAGTGTTTCTGTTTTGCAGACTTGTGCAACAGAAATGTGGCCGTTGAAGGGATTTTCACTTATTTTTCCTCAAATAATTCACAAGCAATTTTTATGTTGGAAGAGGCAATTAATGGGATCAGTAACTTTACATTTACAAATTTCCCTATAAAGGAATTGATGCTCTGTTTCAGATTGGGCAGCCATTACACTTTTCTTTGTTCTTCCGTTCCTTTTTCTGCAACTTTTATGTTGATCTCAGGTGTAGACTGTACATTTTCTCCTTTTTTAGTTTTTTTTTTACCTTAACTCACTGGGTTATGGGTTGTGTGTTTACTATCAACTGGTTTTTACTTAGTTCTGTTTGTTGCCACCTGCTTCGGTAATATAGATATGGTATTTACACAACTCATACTTTTCATGGTAGTCCAAAAATAGTTCACCAGTATATCATGTCATCAGAATGTAGATATCAAGTTAAAAAAAATGCATGAATGTGATCATTTATCTGGCAACCAGCAAATATATTGATAGTACAATCCATTTTGTTAGAATGTAAAACATATCACGTTCAGAAACGCCATCAATCCATAAATAACAAAAATGTTTGTCAATGGAGTCACAAGAAGCCACATTTGACCATCCTTGTCTTTTCTCAGCCTGGCTAAGAAAAGCCACTAGATTCTCATCTCCCTTCAGTGCTCCGTCTGGACTTTCTCCCACTGAGGTGGATTTCTCTGGTAGATTTTCTACCGGACCAATCAGCGAACAGAACGACAAGTAGTGGATGATGATGTTGGTTTTCTGCAGTGTTTTAGAATTGTAGCCTGCCTGTCATAGTTTTGGCAGTGGCAGCGGAGGATGTGAACGAAACCCCTGAGTCGGTGTTGGCAACGCTTCCAAATATTAAATTAACAATAACAGCCGCCTCGCTTATCTCAGTAAATGTTTCTTCGTAGTGTAGGACTGTTTTTTACAGCGCGGCCCATTTCTGGTTAGCTTCCTAGCAACTAGAGCATTTCATACGTCATGGGTAAATGTTAACAAGTGGGTAAAATTGAAAACCTCAACACAGTTCATCTGTTCAGAAAGAAATTGTTTGTCGAGAGCCCAGACCCTCTGGATGAATCAAATAGTGAAGATCAAACTTAACCAGGCTAGTAAACATACAAGCTAACAATAAAAGTTATAAAATTTTAACTTCAGAACTTGTTTTTAACAATCTAATTTTCATGTTTGTAGAATACACATCGCATTCATACAGTACCTTATTTTTGTTGGATGTATTTAAAAGGGTTTGTTACGTGATATTTGTAATAGACAAAGAAATGTGATGTAATCCAACTTCACCACCAGAGGCTTGGGATTATTACACACAGGTGCTCATGACTGATTAACGCCATGAATAAAAGACCAAAAATATCTGTTCTTGTTTGAAACTGTTCCGATT
Organism: Phalloptychus januarius; assembly: GCA_902982915.1. Taxonomy (NCBI): domain Eukaryota; kingdom Metazoa; phylum Chordata; class Actinopteri; order Cyprinodontiformes; family Poeciliidae; genus Phalloptychus; species Phalloptychus januarius. The sequence goes on from CADWAE010000460.1 coordinate 2,982,235, forward strand.
AGTGACAACATGGGTGTTTTTGTAGCAACCCGTCTCCTCAGGACCGATTGCAGAAATGAGTCTTCAGGTCTGCCACTGTTGCGGTTGGACCAAAGTGACGACCTATCACGGCCTGAGGGTCCACCAGGGCAGAATGGGCTGCACACCGAGGGCCGCGAGGGTCGCAGAGCCTCAGCAGCAGTGGAACCTCAGAGGACAGACAGACGGTAGCTTGAGTTGCAAGCTGGAAGTCTGGAACGCTGTCAAAATCGGTGGGCTGTCCAAATTGTCTGGAGATTATTTTTGAACGGAGGGGTAATTCAAAAACTCACGAATGACTCTTGAAATTATGTCATGGACAGAAAGTTCAAATTATTATTCGGACATGAGCCTCCAGACGTGTCACTGCGGCTGGAAGAAAATGACGAATTATCACGGCTTGAGGATCCACCAAGGAATGATGGGCTGCACACCGAAGGGGGTGAGGATTCCCCGGGAAGAGCAGGGTGCCTGGAGGGACCACTGGAAAACACAACTAGATAACAAAAAGCTTCCTGTCGCAAAGGAGATGAAAACGAAGGGGGAGGTATACAAGTGACAATTGAATAGTAATGGTGACAGTTTAGTGAGAAAAATCTCTTAACACCTGAATTAAACTTCTCCCGTTGACTTGGCAGAATTCCCCAGAAATACCAAGGATGGGAAACTTCAGTAAACCCACATCAGCAGCAAAGGTCAAAAAAGAGAACAAGTCAGGTATATGTGACGGTCAAATTTGGCCAAACGTAGCAATTAGCCAAATTACTGTTTAATCTCAGCGTTTCCCTTTTCCTCGTGACTCCTGCATCTCCTTTAGCCTTTTCTCAAAAAGCAACAAGTTCAAAGCAACGCCATCCGTTGGAGGAACTCTTCACACCTTTAAAGGTAAAGACAAAGCACCGAGCTGTGATTATTCAGCTGTCAAAGATACTTTAACTATTAAAGGCAATTGATCACAGAGGTAAAAAAAAAGATTATATACCCAATACCATGTTGGTTTTACTTCTATTTATCTGGGATGAAATGGTTGCAGGTTGTAATACTTTTCTTGGTTGTAATAAAGTATTATCATAGTAAGTTGAAAATAAACCTGTTATTAACTATTATTTAATCAACAGGCTTTTAGGAAAAAGTTTTTTAATTGTCAGTCAAACTCACCGTCTCAGACGTGATGAAAAGTGAGCAGAAGGCAATTTAAGTAAAACAGTGACATTTATATCATTAAAGACCAACATAATTCTTTACAACTGTACAAGTAAAGCTTTTTGAAGGCGTTTTGTCACCACTATGTACAAAAACGGGAAGGTACACAAGCAGCTTTCTCTTTTAGTTGCTGCTAGCGGCTATTAGCTGCCTAGTGGCTAAAGCTAAGTACGTAAACATTAGCCGGTGGCTAAAGCTCAGTACGTAAACATTAGTTGGACGCTTGTTCTCTTTTAAACAGACCTTTTTAGCCTACTGCCTGGTCTGGCTAATTTATTGATTTATTTCACCACCAGTATCTAGTTACACCTAAACAATATCATAAAGTTTTGTGCTTCAAATCATTTGGGTTGCTGAGTTACTGTGCAATGGCGTACAAAAAAAATTAAATAAAATAAGGTGTCGACCATTCAAGCCCACCAAATTTATAATGCTTGTATGCGTACAGAATTTCAGGCTTTTTAATGGATTTACCTTACTGTGCGAGTCTTAAACCACATACCTTGAGTTAACGAGATTCAGTCAGACACTTTCAAAAAGTGTTTGTTGCTAGCCAAAAAAACCCGCGTATGACTGACATTTTATGTTCAGGGAGAGGTGATAAAAGTTGTCTTCACAGTTACAGTAGTTATTTTTTTTAAAACATTTTGTCTGTTTTCTGCCTTCAGAAATCTGAGAAATACTGGAGCGCCGTCAGCTACGACAACCACCCATCAGCAGCATCGAGAGTCAAGGCGGAGCCCGAGTCGCGTACGCCTCAAGAGCATTCTGCTCCACGATTTTTTAGAGTAAAAAAGAAAATTACATTTGAAAGTAAAATCTAATTTTTCTTTTATTGTTTTATTTGCAGCTGTGGAGCAGGATGAGTCCTCGCCTTATTTGCAGGTAGAGCTGGAAAATCTATTATCCACCTTGACACAAATTCTTCAGTTACATTTTTTCCTTTTTTTTTCTTCTTTTTTTACATATTTAAGACAAATTCTTCCTGTATTTCTGTTACAAATTCCTAAAATGCACTGTTCTCACACTGGGAATATATTTTTTAACATTTAAATCATTTCCAACTGTTTAGATGAACCACTGGCTCGGCGAAACTCCAGCCGTCCGAGCAGAGGACCGATACAGATCTATTGGCGAACACCCAGGAGAGCCAGCCGAAGTCCCGCACGGAGAGGAGGATTCACTGTTACCGACATCGGGACAGAAAACGCCAAAGTCTCAGCTGCTGAAAGAAATACAAAATTGCTTAGAGAAACTTAAAAAGAGGAGAGATGAAAAAATGATGAACTCTGCTCATGAGGTAAAACCATTTTGAGAAATTTTATGTGCGTTGCAATAATTTCATCCAAAACCAACTGCAAATAGGTACAACCGTAAACTCTGTATTATTTAACCTTCAGACTGTTGACGAATCCTCAAAGATCTCAAACAACTCAGGAATAAAAGCTGCATCTTTGGAGAACAAATCATGTATGTATATAATGATTTTGTACTACAGCAGACCCAACCAGCATACGCAGGTGAGCCCCATATGGGGAAAAGGAGAGCAGACAGTATGGGTCCCACATGGGTTTGTCCACTGCCATGTAGGGCCCATGTAGGCAGTGCCCCTACATGGGCAAACCCGTGTGGGGCCACCATGGAAACTGCAGACAAACCCATGTGGGACCCATAATGTCTGCCCTCCTTTTCCCCATATGGGACCCACCTCTGTATGCTGGCTGGGAGAGTGGACCGAAGAGTCACGAAGTTGAAACTAGCTACCTGACTTTTTTCTTCCAGGTCTTCCAGCCCAACAACGCCCACTCAAGAAACCCACTGAAACAAAAACAGCAGCTGCTGAGCAGGTAAACGATGACCTCCTTACCAATTCGTCTCTTCTTACAGATTTGTATTGCACTCAGGTTTTCACGAACCACATGTAGTTATGCATCTGCATCGCAAGTGATGTACTGGAGGGTCTAGTAAAGCAACAGAAAACCCAACATTACGCAGATACCAGAACATGATTAAAAAGTTCAAGTTTCAATAAATTATGTGAAGCATTCTGTGAAAAAAATATGGCTTTCTGAAGACGATGGCATTAAGTTACAGTCTAGAATTTCTTTTAGTCTAGATTGCCGTTAATTTAATTTTGAATAAAGGCATAATTTCATTGTAAAGTTGATTGGAGAACTGATTGGGAATTTAGAACTTGTGAAGCAAGAACCCATAAAAAAACCTGACATCATTCAAAAAAAAAATATTTGATGAGGTTGCATTTCTATGGATCCCTAAGGGGACATGGGAAAAAAACAAAAAAAAAAAACCCAAATAACTTTCTGGAGATCTCGAGATCCCTACTTATTTTCTCGAGATCCAGACTTATGTTTTCGAGGTCCGGACTTTTTTTTATTTCGTGGGATTTCAAGAAACTAAGTCGGGAACATAAGTCGGGATCTCCAGAAAGTTTTTTGGGATCTCGAGAAAGTAAGTCGGGATTTATTTTTCTTTATTTTTTCTCCATGTCCCCTTAGGGGCTCCGTACATTTCCCAATTCTCCCCTTCCTAAAAAAAAAAAAAAAAAATACATTTGACTGAAAGAGGAATGGAGCAATATTTTTAGACTCATTCATGACTGAATCATTTACAATGAAACTGCATTGATCCGACTCTGCTTTTAGAGAAATGAATCTGTCAGCAAATGTTCAACAACTCAACCTCCAGTTCCAGCTAAGAGGAAGAGCTTACTCTTATCCACTGGAACACCAGAGAAAGCCGAAGCATCGTCAGCCAGCGCCGACGGAGAAACGAAGAACGACAACAAGAAAGCAGAACTGGTGCAGGTTCGGTATTTGATGACTAATGTAACATCATCAGCATATGAAACAACCGTATTGCTAGATTACTGTGCAATAAGGTTTGTAAAACTCCAAAGGATAGTTAAGGTTTTTTTTCTAGTTTGTAGAAGTTAACACTCTGTGTCTTCGTTTTAATGTAACAGGTTTCCAGACAGATTAATTTTCTGCTAAGTCAAGGAGGAAAGTGAACTTTTTCCATGTTAAAACAGCTCAAATCTCAAGACTTTAAAGGCGTCAAAAGAAAACACTAATGAACAAACAGCATTATAAATACCAAGGAACACTGTAGATACATCAGGGCTAACGATGTAGAAAACTTTGAGGCTATTAAAGCTTCTGTGCCTCCATCACTCACTGATTGTTAGCATTCATCAACCAGTTGTCTAAATATGGCGTTAGCATGTAAGATGCTAGTCCATAACAGTTGAAATAAGCTAACCAGCAATTATTGCTCTCCAAAAAATATGGTTTAAATATAAAGTTACAGATTTATTTAATAACAGATCCAATTTCAATAAATTTTTTTCCCTCAATCTCTTTAATTTAATGACTTACTTGTTTTCAGGTGAGCCGAGCAGCGCCCCCTGTGGTGCCACCGAAAAGGAACTTGCGTTCATTCCGAGTGAGGCAGCTGAGTGGGCGAGAGATTCCTAATGACTTGCAAAGAGCCAGCAGGGAGATGAAGGTACAGAGCTTTAAAATCCTGCTTGGTGAAAATATGGGAGCGTTTTCCACTGGATACCTGTTGGGTTTCTTGTTGTATCCTCGGCCCCAGCTCTCACTGTTCTGCTTATTTTAGGTGAAAGAACTGGTGCGGATGTTTTCCGTCTCGGCATCCCAGGATAATGCAGGAGAATCGAAGGAGGACCCCGGATTAGAACACCCACGAGCGGTACGTTTATTTTATTCACTAATCACCATTTGAGTGTGGGTCTGTAAGTGGAGTGATTCCATTAGCTACAGGATGTCGCAAACTGAAATGACAAAAATAAAGAATGCACATTTCTCGCTACGTTTTTTCACTGGGATCAGGTGGATTTCCAACCGCATCAGAATTAGTGTATTTCACAAAGCCGCAATGGAAACATCACGTAATAATCAACACCTGGATGTTACTACTGGCGGAAATGACAAAGAAGACAACAGGAAGTGGTAGAGGACAATTTCTTTTCCCCACCAGACGTCTCTCAGCAGGGCTCAGTTCATAAAAAGTTCTGTATCATTGGAAAAGTGTTTACTTCCACAGCTCTTCCTTTCTGTAAAAGTCACTGATTACAATTTCGCCAAAACGCTGAATACGTAGCTTCTCCCAAGTAGGCGGGGCTTGTCTCTACAACGCCCAAATAAGATGTCGACGTCTCCTTTGACGGCTGAATTATGAATACATCTCATGTAACTTTATCATGTGAACAAGCAAATGCCACAATTGCAAGATTGCGAGTTTTTTTTAATATTTGCTGAACAATTGTGCCCATTTGTAATGGATTGCACTTGGCAGCGTTTAATCTTTCAGGTGAAGCTTCTTGCTCAAAGACATTCTGCCATGCCAGCCCGGGAGACGAGAGTCCAACCAAAGGTGGAAAACAGGAAGGAGAAGGTGAATACATGCTTCTGTTAGCTTGAATGAGTTGGTGTTACGTTGTTATCCATATTAACGTCTCAATGTATAGGATTGTAATTTTACTGGCAGGGACTGATTTTGAATATCAACTTTATTTTGACATTCCTTTTTTCTGTTTGCGTGATGTTGATTTGATGGAAGGTGCTTGATGAAACAAGAGCTCATAAGTTCTCAGTTGTCAGTGAAATTCTCAGTTTCAAGCCTATAAAAATAAATAAAATACTAGGACAACCCCTGACTTGGATTCAATCCAAAATGGCTGCCAAAAACGTATGAACAATTTTATATTTAAATAGTAGCCTAAAAGTTGTAATATGAAAGTAAGAAAGTCTTTTTAAAAACAAAACTTAAAAAAAATTCAAACTATTTTACGGTACAACTTTGACGTACGATGACGTAGCTTTGTGTTGTGGAGTTGTTTTGCTTCAGGAGGAACTGGTGCACTGCACAAGATAAACAACATTACAATGAAAGAACATTATTTGGGAATATTATAGCAACATCTTTAGACATCAGCCAGAAAGTTAAAGTTTGGTACAGACGTCCATCCATCCATCCATTTTCTATATCCCCTTTTCCCTCAGTGGGGTCGGGATGGTACAAATGTGTATTGGTCAATTATTCCACGTAATATCCACCTGTAGGTTAGATATGAAAAATAATTTACCACAATAAATGTTTCATTTTATTTATCAGTGTGCAGCAGATGTAAAACCAGACATAACTCCAACAGCAGCAGAAGCGCCACAGAAGGAGGCTCCATCGTCGTGTAAGTGTCTTTCCTCAGATTGATTCCTGATTGTTCTAGAAAATGCCGCTAGCCATCATCCTCTTTCTGTTCTCTGCAGCGTGTGATGCAGCAACGCCTGACGCTCCGACCAACATGAAGGTACAACACGTTCCCTGCTGAATGTCTTGTAAAGGGAAACAAACTTTCACGTTGACATTTTGCTTAACGTGGAACGCCCTCCAGGTGAAGGAACTGGCTCAGATGTTTTCGACGCAGGAAACGGCGGCCGGGCCGACGGAGAAACGTGGCCTAGAACACAGATCATTACCGGTGCTTCACTTAAAGCCGTGTCCACTGCCAGATGAGAAAGAGATTTGTTAATTTGTTCTTTTATTTGAATAATGATGTTCCTGCTTCTGCTTGCCACTGCATTGTAGTTTGCATGGTTTCCGACGTGGCTTTGAGACATTTTGCCTAAATTTATTCTGTAAGGAGTTTCGTGTCTTACAGGTAAAGCTGATGGCTCAAAGATTTTTACAATCCACATCCATGGATGCAATAGGTCAGCCAAAGAAGGAGGATCATGACACAGTACAACGTGCACAGGTACGTCACCTGTATAATTCCTATTTTTTGATCTCAGTCTATAAACTTTTAATAGTAAGATGCATTAACTTCTTTGCTTCTGTGTAGAATCTGCTAATTTTTAATATAAATTTATAACACCGGTGGTCTAGAGGTGAATCTTTGTTATCAGCCTCCTGAAGTTAAATTATTAATTTTGCAAATAATTAAGGCAAAATGTTAGCTAAGAATTAAAACAAAGGAAATACCTATCATAATATTTTCAGTAGAAGCCAAAAGTGTTCATTTAGAACAAAGGAAGCATTTCGACACCTCGCTCCCTCTCAGCCTTAAAATCCCTGCAGATGAGCTAGTGCACACATCTGGCTCTTGGCCACGTGCCCGTGCCCCCACTTTCGGCAGGCGGTCCGGGATTTGTGTCTTAATTATTTGTGTCTTTGCAAATAATTAATTCTTCTTGCCTTGTAGGCAAGAAGAAAACGCTTGGTGTGTGATGGGCACTAATGTGTTAATAGCTGAGCAATTTATTTTTATATGATAAAGCTGAAGTTATGCTTGATTAGTACTTTAGCATTAGCTGAAGTAATGTTTGATTAGTGCTTTAATGCCAGCTGAAGTTATGTTTGATTAGTGCTTTAGCTTTAGCTAATGTTTATGAACAGATAAGCCAGCAGACAGGTCCGGGAGAAAGCTGTGGATCAGTTTTAAAGACGAATTACATCATAAAACAATATACCAAGCTTGAAACATATTACATAAACACACGTGCTCCGATGTCACAGAAACAGTTTTTCAGTACATGTGCTGCTTTGAAAAATGTAACAGTGAATATTATAATATTGAAGTCTTATCCTGGTGGAGCCGACAGCCTCAGGCTGAGCAGCTCTCTTTGTTCCAGCAGTTGAAGCTGTTGGGCCCGCCGGTGTCTGGGTGTGCTAAACCACCAGGCGAACGGTTAGGTTGAAATACAAACAAAACAAAAAAGAAACTGCTTTCCATGGAAGTCAATTTCCTTGAAAGAGAAACCACGTGTTGCATTTTTCCACATTCAACTCTTTCACTGAAGAGACTCGCCCTCTGATTGGATGCATATTAAACACATCAGATTAACCATAACTTCATTTTTGATGGAAGATTTATTTTAATTTTTTATATTTGTTACATGAATAATGTTTTATTCCAAGGCTTAATTTGGTCTAATCTGTGTTTTCCAGCAGAAGTTACCAGAATCCACATGTACCCCTTCCAAAATGAAAACCACAGCTCTAAAGCCCACCGTGCATCAGGAACACAAACCCTGTAAGAAAACCTCTGCTAAATAATCCCAGATTTTCAAAAATGTTGTTGCTCTCAGGTCTATCACTATAACTTTCTGATTTTTGGCTGCAGCGGATGAAGCGTCTCAGCTCGCAGGTTTGTCCACTAGGTCAAAGGTAAGACATCACTTCAGCCTACTTTAACCGCACTTTAGACTCTGGACATACTTTTCTGTCTATGCTGCGTATTGCTAGGTTTATAGAGCCATCAAAAGGTTGACTTATTGTTTTATTTGTTTCAGGTGAAGGACCTGGCTCGGATGTTTTCATCTAAGGTCATGTAGGGAGAAGTTGTCCAACTAAAAGAGAGAAACGGAAATGAAAGTCATTACTGTAAAAAGTCATTATCTTAAAAAAAACATATCCAAATCTAAAAAGACTCAAGAAAATTACATGAAAGCATTCTGGTCATGTTTCTGTACAGATGTTGGCTCAATGCTAACAACCTATGCTTGGTTTTGCATTGTTATGCAATAGTTAAAAACCTTTTAAAAAGGTAAAAACAGCAACAATCACTGTTTGTTCTTCTTTTGTAATTGACTGACTAAAATGAGAGGAAAATAAAACAAGAGGACAGAGCAGCAGTGAAATCCGGTCAATATCTATCAAGTAGCACGGCGGCTAATACAACGACATCTAAAACCAGCGTGGCTTCATCATGCGTTTCTGGTTGACTCATATCGGACTTGACAAATATGACAGCACTCAAAACAAAATCAAAAAAATCAAAAAATGCATCGTGCTGCTAGGCTAAGCTAACATTAGCATGCTTACGCTATGCTTTGATATGACTTGTTGATGGCTTGACTTGCAGCGTTCTTTATTGCGGTCCTCGTTCATTGGACACTGGCAAAGGTTACCAAAAATCCTCTGCCTCGTGAATTTAAAACTGTCCTTTGAACATCGTACAATTGAATGAAGAGTGTTTCAGCTGCTTTCTGTGGTCAAGGTACACCATGTGTACACCCTGTGATCACAGACATGTTGTAGCAAATGTACAATTAACAACAGTGCAGAGATCATCTCTGTGTAGGTATTTCACAGCTTCCCAACTCCCCTGCAGGTTTTAAATGGGAGTTAACGCAACTTCTGATGTTTTCGATTCAATAAAATAAGTAAGAAAATGGGTTGTGGGTTTTAGGTACTTATACAGAGGATCAACAGAAATTAATAATTGAGAGGCGTCAGCGTGTACACACATGAAGGACTGGGTCTGATTTTGGGAGTTGAACCAAAACGATGACACTCAGGTTGAGTGTCTGCAAGCAACCAGATGTCTGGACATATCAGACCGCAAAGAAATGCTTAGGAAACAAACAACCACAACAAAAGCAGCTTTCCATGTGATTCTGCCATTCTGCAGCTCAAACATGCACCGCCCGGAGATCTTAGGTTTCTATTTCCCTTGAAAGAGAACCCACAGAGAGTGGGAGTGGTGTGGTTTCCTTCATTCTTAAATCTGCTTGTTTACTTGGTGTTACAGAAGAGTTTTACTAACCATTTTACACAAGATCAGAGGGGCTGCTTCACAAAACCAGGAAGATGGATGAAGTTGAAACTTTCTGAATTAAGCCTAGTTTCAGTTTCACAACAGCGGTAGCGCTTTCGTTACCATGGTAATTTATCTTGTGCAGCCAGACCGACAGCCGGGCTTTGCGGATCCTGGTGTTATCTGTTCAGTCAGCGGTCACGCCGATCAGAGACTAATGAGTTTCATCTTGTGTTCTGTCGTTTATGTATCAGTTGTTTCTTTTAAGTACGCCTGTATGAAAATACCAGTGATTCATCTCGGCCTTCGAGTCCTACTATGATTCCAATATTACCATGGTCACCCACACCATTATCAGTTTTACAATTATCCATTTAGGCGTTGTTACGGTCAGGCTGTGTTTCTGAAGACGGCCGTTCTAAGTGTATTGGAAATAACAGATCTTAAATTAAAATCATGTTTTTACGACTTCAAATAACTTTAGTTTTGCACACAATCAAAAAATTGCACAGTGTAAGTCATGCAATGTTTAAAACATGAAATTGTTTACATCATACACATACCTTGTGTCTCTAATAAGATACAATTAATAATTGTTACAACTCGGTGTGTCTTTTGAGCTAAGCTGTCTTTGCACCAAATGTTATTTGGGAGATATCGCTCTCAAATAAAAAAAACGTCCCAATTCAAACAGGAAGTTAACTTTAGTTAAAACTAATTAAGAAATAAGCACCAAAAGTTGATCTTTTTATGTTTTTGACCCAATGAGAAGCCTTTCAGAGCATTAGGGTGAATGATACAGAATATTACTTTGTACGAATGTTTTGAACATTTTGATTGTTGCTACTTTTTGTTTTTACTGTGTTGAAGGTTGTATGTCTTATAAAAGGTATTCAACTTCCTTTAACTGCTCCATGTTTTGTCACATTATAAAAATGTTACTTCCTATTGTTTCTTTGCAGTTTTCCCATTTGTGTTTTCTACCAGAAACATAACCTGGCTTCCTGTTGCTGCACTTTGTAAAGCTTTAAGATCGCATGTATGTTTTTATACATGACAGATAAAAATAATAAAAAAGTTTATATTAAAATTAGTAAAAACTAACTCTTGTCCAGTGTTTTTACCTCATATGGGCTTGAAGATATATTTGTGTTCAATGTTTAAATGGCTTCTTTGTGTCTTTCCAGTGGCAACTCCAGAAACATTTGATATTATTACTGAAAACATTTTTCCCAAGAAGGGGCCCGGGCCTTCTTTCTCCCCCTTTTGGGTACACCACTGTATCCTTCACTCTGAGTTTAGCTACCTGTAACAGGAGGCAAATGAAAATACTTTTGGGTGAATTTCGCAGTTATATTATGAATTAAGGACTTCATCTTCATTCATTACAGTTCATTTGATCAAATGATGAACAGTTACTGTTAATGTAGGCATGTAAGGGCCATTGAAGAAAGAAAGCGGAGTACATTTCTGCGAAAAAATTCAATATTTGGTAGATTTATCTCAGAAATGATCTAGAAAAAAAACATGGTCATTTCTGAGTTTCAAAAGTCAGAAATGCCCACCAAAAAAAAAAACGATTTTTTTTTTTTACATTTTCTGAGTTTCAATAAACTCAAAGCTCGAAATTTCACATGCATGGCCTGACGCTGGTGTCCTGTAGATCTGTGCTACCCGTAAATCCGTCCTACCTTTTGGTAATGCGCATGCGCACGTCGAAGCTACGTCAGTGGTATGGATGAAGTCAAGTGGACTGTCGCCTCATCTTCCAATGAAATGAAAGGTTTCAAGGTGATTAAAACAAAGAAAAAAAAAGAATTAATTTACTTCCTGACCATAAAAATCTGTGTACACAAAACGGAGAATTTTCAATCATTTTTGGTTTAAGACAAGCATATTCTTAAAGATTTTTTTTCTTGAAAACATGTTTATAGTTGAAGCTTAGTGATTAATCGTGATTAATCACCGCAAGGGTGTGATTAATCTAATTTCAATCGATTGCAATACCTTTTTTTTCTTACAATAAAAGTACCACTTGCATTGGAATGCATTTAATTTGGCGGATAAAACTTAACGCCCCAACAGCCCTGTAAAAGCAACAGATGTTGCACACTGTTTTCCGATACTTTCTGCTCTCTGTTGTCTGAAATGAAACCGAAAGCTTTCAGCAGTCAAAGAGGCAGAGAGAGGAGGAATGCCCATCAGACCAGACGGAGGCGCAGCGACGTGAGGCAACGTCAGGTGAGTGTCGTATTTTCAATTCCTACTGAAAACTAGAAGTCTGTCAGAGTGACCGAAATGCAAGTTAGTCGTTTTTTTTAATCATTATTATGCTTGTTGAACTTTAAGAACGATGACGATAAATAAATAAAATAACAACAAAAAAATCGCAAGTATTTAAATGATGATAATGTCCTGCGTAATGGTGAAGGGAAATGTTTCAGCAGTGTTGCAATGCTGTTAGAGGGAAGAAAAGAAATATGAATGTAAAAGAAATAAAAAGGAGGGTAAAATGTGTCTTTGTGCTTAGGCGGAAAACAAAACTCAAATTCAGCAAGTGAGGCGTGTCTGCAGGTTGGGAAACTTCAGTTGCGCAGTTTCTGCTTTCCGACTTAAACAAATCAGATGCAGAAAGCAGAAACAATAAATCTCTCTGTGGCCCTTTCAAAGTCCAGTCAGGGTGTTATTATGCGCTTCGTGTTAACACATGGCGCTTAAAAAAAAACAACAAATAGAGGAGAAAATACTTCTACAGAAATGAGTTATGGGCATTTGTTTTGTTATCGAGTCTTTGCTTATTTAACGTATATTTTATTCCCTGGTGGAGGGACTTTCCGTGGAAGGAAAATGGTACATCATTTTCAAAACATTTCACGCACTAAAATCTGAAAAGTGCGGCGTGCATATGCATAAATCTCCCCCCACCCCCTTTTTTTTTTACTGTTCAATAACAAAACTGTATCACGACGATTTTGGAAGGAAAAGGGCCACCAGTAAGAGCCCACATGAAATGAAAACATCCGTGCAACACAGCGCCTTCATCTGGGAGGCCAGGAGCCGGGATATTTATTGAAACGTTTGGTTAGACCATTTATTTAACTAGCTATGCAAACGCCTGTGTGATCCAATCCCTCGACAAACATGAAGCAGCTATAAGAGGTTTGTCTTTTCATAACGATGATCCAGTTCATTATGCAAGCTCAAATATTAGCCATGAGAAAATACTGTACATTTGTAATCTGGGTTACCCAACATACAAAGAATTTCAGTTTGTACTTGAATAAAAATAGTACAACATTTTATTTGCAAATTATTTACAAATGTAAATAAGTTAATTCGCATTTGATAAGCAAATTTCAAAGTGCTGCAAAGCAAGAGATACAGATTTGTCTCTAATTCACCTCAACGATCCTTATAACGCTTAGTCTGCTCACACATTGTCTTTATTAGTATTTCTTTAAAGTAGTTTGTGTTTAAGTGAGTGCTACCTGCAACAAGTTGCAGTCTGAGGCTTTAAGCTGTGCAACACAATCAGTACCACTAGAAGGAGACAAATCCATTAAATAATTAAGTTACAAAATAGCGAATTGAAATGCTCTTTTAAAGAAAATTCCGTCTAATAATATATTTGCTGATTGCATTTTAACAGGAACGTCAGGAAAGACTTGATCAATAAAAGACCCAACAAAGAAGGTAAATAATGGTTCAGTGCAGCTGGTCTCACAAGTGGCTGAAAAGAACTGATGTTATTTCTGTGTTTTCACTCAGGCTAGATCTCAGATCACTCCCTGTCCGACATGAGTCTCCAGGTTTGCCATTGCGGTTGGTCCAAATGTACCACCTACCAGGGCTTGAGAACTCACCAGGGGAAGAAGGGATGCACACCCAAGGGAATGCACATCCCGGAGAACAAGCTAGTTAGCTACTTTCCACAAAGTTATGTCCAACCAAGACTATTCAGTTCAGTCGACCTTTCCATGGATATCTTCAAGACTCCTATGAAGTTCGGTGAGTGTTTTATTTTAGGCCTGAAACACTTCTTCAAGTTTCAACTTGTTCAATAATCTCTTACTCATTTGCATGATTTAGCAATGGTCATTTTATCTGTATTTATAGTAAAATTAACACACACACTTTGTTTTTTGCAAAAATCAAAGGTATGACTGTTTAGCCTAGAAAAATTCATCCCACCTTTGACTGGTCTGGGTATTCTAGATTTTAAACAAGAATGAATAAACAAAAGTAGGCCAGACTTTTGGTTAGGTGCAGAATCAAATAGTTCTCTACTGCTAATACATTAGCAATCATGATTGTGTACCTCTTCAGGGCAATGGAACTCCATTGAAAGCGTCAGAAATTTAGGGGGCGTTGTCCTGGACACTAACATTTCATGTTGACAAATTTTCTGTCGTCAACTTATAATTGTCAGCATGAAAAAGTCGTTCTCTGCTGCGTCTTCTAATGGTCTGATGAAATTTGTGAAATCTTGCAGAAAATATTTTCATTAACTAACACTGTTTATTAAAAGAGATTATTATTTTTTTGTGTTTCAATAAGAACCTTCAGGATTTGAGGAGCTGCAGGTTTGCCACTGCGGCTGGTCCAAAATAACCACTTATCATGGACTGAGAACTCACCAGGGGATGATGGGATGCACACCAAAAGGACTTAGGATCCCAGAGAGCAACCAGAACGTCCGGAGCAACATGTTGCAGCCACCTTATCAAATGGACAACTGGTCAATTATGAACACTCCAGTAAAGGAGGAGGTATAATTAAATCCAGATACTATTGAACATGTGAATGAATTCTACCAATCACTGACTGGTAAATGTGAGTTAAAAAGCTAATGCATCTTTTATGTCTCTCTGACAGAAACTGTTTGTTTCTTCAAACTTCCCCACCCAACTGAATTATGGGCTGACTCAATCACTAACATGGGACATGAACCAACAAAGTATGGTGGACTGGCACGATCATAACATGAAAATAAACAGCTGCTTTCATTAATAATGGCCAACTGTCTTTCTCCTCCTGCAGTGGTCAAAACTGAACAAGATTCTCAACAAATGGCTCCAACCTTGAATACTCCCACAGTTCCATTTGGTTCCCAGGTATAACAAGTTTTCCGTTTAAGTTTTTGGATTTTTGTGGATGAAACTGTCCTTAACAATGTATCCCGAATTCTTTTTTTTTCAGGAGACAGAGGCATCATCACTATCAACAGATCTGATGAGCTCTCCATCATCACGCATCCTGCTAACCGAGTCCGACTCGTCACGTAAGTTTCATAAACATCATGTCAAATACGTGTAGCGACATTAATGTGAGTAATCTTTGCCCTCTAGTTTTTCAGACTCCACAACCTTCCTGTCGTGGTTCTCTATCCTCGGGCAACGCCAGCAGAAGGCTTGACTTCTCCTCTGCTTGTCTTATGGTATGGTAAATTTCTTACAGAGTTAAGAGTATTTGTTTGAAGTCACATTAGCTCCTAAAATATATAGACCAAAAAATACATCAAAACATAAAAATGCCTTTACATTCAAATCTTAAAACTGTTTCTTTGGCATGATGCTATTTAACCATGAAATGACCTAAGCCTTCTGAGGTAATAGTCCTTAGTTTGGGTCATAATACAGAATGCATCTACGCCACATTACCACCATCTAGTGGCCATATTACCACATTGACCCAAATGAGAGGGATTAAGCTTCACTGAAAATAAAGTTTAAATGCCCAAGTGATCCAGACATTGAACAATGTTAAAGTTACTGTACTTATAATTTATTATTATTATTATTATTACATTGAAATATTATTATTTTCAATAATATATATTGAATATTCAATAAAATATATTGAAAATAATAACAGTAGTAGATCAAATTTCTATAGCCATTTTTCTGTTACTATAAGTATATTATTTTTTAAATAATACTATAAAACATTAATGCATGATATATAATAACTATATAATATGTAGTGATTATATTTAATAACTATATAATTGACACAAAGTTCCTGAAGTAGCCAGATTTACACTAAAAACTGAGTTGAAGTAAATGTCTCTGAACAGTTTTGGTTTATAACTGTTTGTTGTTGGTTTATAGCTCAAACATTTTAGAAACCCATAGAGTCAGCTGTTAGTTTTCTCTTCGCTTCACCCACTTGCAGTTCAGGTCTGACCACAGCGAAGCGGAAGAAAAAGGATACAAGGTTTGCTGACATTCTTTGCAAATAAAAATACAAAAAATGTTTGTTCTATTTAGTCCCATGAAACACAGAACAGTTGGATGTTTGCACCGGACTATATTTAGGTTTAGGGTGTCAGAGTAAAGTGGGCGAATAGAAGCGCACAGCAGTCGTTTAAAGGCAGCCGGCAAGGAAATACAATGTTTTACAAACACAATGCAAATGATTACAAGTAAAGTGACAGATATTACGTCATATGTAAAAAATCTGCACGTCTAGAAAGTAAAAGTTAAAGCCTCGCCTCCATATTTTAACACATAAAGTGTTTTGCTGTAAATCTCTGATTTCTTTGACTTATGAAATGGGCTATTGTTTTTTTTGTTTTGTTTTTCACTGTAATTCTGTCATCTTAATAATCAATAACCATCTGATTTTTAAAATATTTTATTTAATGCTGGTTAATTATTTTATGCTTAACATTTTCCCCTGTTACAGGTAGACGACTCGGACTCGGATGTTGGAACAAACACACAGAAGGACGTAGTTACTGAAAACAAGGAAGAAAGAGAGGCTGAAAGGCAGCTGCAGGTAAAACATTTTAATATGCTGTCTATGATCAGACCTGAATTATCACAGGCGAGTGGGTAAATGGTGTAAAAAAAAAAAAGGCCCACACTTTTGTTTCCAGACTTTAGTTGGTTGGAATTTCAAAACAATTTTGGTCATGGTCCGATCAGCTCCCAATGAGATACATCAAGTCCCTCTAAATAAGACAGATCCATGGTGCCCAGAGGAGCCAGAATGTGGTTTTCCTAAAACTGTACATTTTCATTAAAAGACAGAATTCATATTTAGCATGCAAATTGTAGATTAGGTAAGGATATTTGTACTCATTTTTGGTCACAATTAGCGGCCATTTTGACTGCAGGAAATTTCGCTCTTGTGTGTGTTTAGTGCAAACTGCTTTGTGAATTTCCCCCTGTTTCTATCCTAATACACCCTTAATAAATTTTGACGTCTACTTTCAACTTCTGTCAAGGCACAGCAAGACAAGATGAAGGTCCTGTTACGGCAGAGAATTCACATCCGAGAGCAGAAGATGGCTGAAGTCAGATCAGCCGTGAAAAGCTGCAAGGTAAGCCGCGGACGCTGTTGGACATGATTTTGAATTTATCCGATGTACCTACTGTATATTCCCGTCTCTGTGTTCAGGGCAGTTTGGATGATGAATGGCTGCAGATCCACAATGTCTTCTCAGAGGTGATGAAAGTTGTGGAAGATGCTCGGAAAAAAGCTCTCGAGCCAATTGAGAAGAGGTCAGCCATGTTTATCTCAGTGACGGTTTTAAAACGTCCTCATAAGTCCACGGAAGTGGACATATCTAACAACATGTGCTACGACTCTGGAGCTTTATTTTCCTCAGCCACTGTATCGTCCTGTGCCGCTGAAATGCATACAAAGTAACGTAATGAGGATATGATTAAACGTTGTGCTTACTTGAGATGACGGCAGACCAATTTTATCGGATGGAGCACACTATGTTTTACTCAGGCTAAAAGCTCTGTGTGTTCTGTTCTTAGGAGACGGAAGGTAAAAAGAGACGAACAGAATCTCCTGCAGAAGCTGCAAGGAGAAATTGATAGACTCAGAGACTCCATTGATGAACTGGACAGAATCCAAGACTTGCAGGTAAGGAGTCCCTCCACCTTCACACCCCAAAGCAAGAAAAATTTTTCCGTTTCTTTAACTTTCCTCCTTGTTTTGCTCCTTCCTTTGAAACACACAGGCCTTTCCACCTTCAAACCTGGATGGCTCCAACGAGGTTAAAAATCAAAAAATTGACACCTCCTTCTCCTTCGGTACCCTGAAAGCGACAACATCTACCATGATGAAAGACATCCAGTGGCATCTGGAAAATCTCTCTTCCCTCGGTAAATTTTTGTTTTTCTCAAGTGACACAACTTTTGGTCATCTGTCGAATCAAGTCCACCAGAGTATCAGGTGTAAAAACAGCATTTGTTACATTTCCAACTGGTCCGGTTCTCTTTCACACTGCACTGTGTCAAACCAATCAAACCCTTTGAAAAACCTGCTACCTCCTCGCCTGTGGTGGCGCTGCACCAAGAACTACTGAAGGAAATTACACGAAAACCTCTGAAGAAGACACTGAACGCAGCTTCATTCTTCACGAAATGGAAACAAACATGGGGAGGCACCAGATTTTAGCGGCTGTAGGAGTTTCTCTTATGTCGTTTGGAAAAAAACCACCAGCGCGATACTTCCGCGTTTCTTTTGGCTGTAACTAGAATGCTTTGTGCTATAGTCCGCTTAGCATTCACATAGGAAACACACCAGACTTCATTTTCTTAGTTAGCATCAGAGTTTGATTAAACATTCACACCTCTCTAAAAAAATGTTAAAATATTTAAAAAATATATTTTATTTCTAATAAAAAATGTGTTTTACCCACATTCTGCTCTTTTTCCACAGAGCTCAAAAGGATTGCAACCTTCGCAGGTGTGTATACCCTAAAATATATTGTAGCATACACTGCTTACATAATGTACTTTTTTTGGATTTCTTCTGTTTTTTGCTCTTGTTTCAAAAGTTTATTTTAGGGCATCAAACAAAGACTAGCATCCCAAATGCAATTTTCATGAAAATATTTGCTCAGTGGTGGGTGCTGCTGACAGGAAGTTAGCTGTTTAATGTTTACATGTGTTCATAAACATTAGCTCCACTGACATCCTATGCTAACGTGGGATGTAGCAGAAGCTTATCCTAAGGCACTAAATTTAGCCATGTTGACATCCACCATGCATCAATGACACAACATAATGAGTTTTCAAAGTTAGAAAAACGCTAAAGGATGTTTTTCTACTCTGCTAATTTTTCAGAAGTATGCACATTTACGGTTAGATTATCTAAGGTAACCTGACCCAGTGTGGAAATTTAACGGCCATATCATAAGTTACATGTGATTAGTCTTGACCTCCTTCTACTTTTACAATCTGTGCTCATTATGCTTCTCCCATCCGTGTCTTATCTTGGTTCTTAACCACATCACGAGTCTTGTCAAATCCTTAACTCTTACGCTGTTTTCTGTCTGACCACAGTGGACGTAAAGCTGGACTCAGCCACGGCCCACCAGTGCCTCGTCCTGTCCAACGACGGAAAGAGCGTGAGAGACGGAGGAGACAAGCCGAAAGCTCCTGACAATGCGGAGAGGTTCGACACGTTCGGCAGCGTCCTCGGGATCAATCGCCTGAACCGCGGCAGGTCGTACTGGGAAGTAGAGGTGAAAAACAAAAGCGGTTGGGATCTGGGTGTGGCACGGCGGAGTGCAAACCGCAAGGGGGTGCTCAAGGTCAACACGGACAACGGATACTGGGTGGCCATACATTTCGAAGACAGGAAGTACGCAGCCCTGACGGTACCCCCCACAAGCCTTCCGCTGAGCGAGAAGCCACAAAAAGTCGGCGTGTTCGTCGACTACGAGGAAGGCGTCGTGTCGTTTTATGATGTGACGAACAAGTCGCACATTTTCTCGTTCACCGAGTGTCTGTTCAATGACGACATCATCCCTTATTTCAGTCCGCATCTTAAAATGAATGATAAAAATGTTGATCCACTGATTATATCTGCTGTATAAAAGCAGATGCCGTTATCTTGAGTTGCAAGATATTCCCACTGTAAAAACTTTTGGAAAGATACCATATAGTAATCACTGGTGTCACACGTGAGGCAGATGTGTGTCTATCTTTATAAGTCGGCTATAAGAATATAAATACTGACCTAACATCTCTGTAGTCAAATCAAACTGAACAATTTGAAAACCCCAACTTAAAACCCCCAAACAAGGTTCAACAAAGACTAGGCGAAGGCTGATTACTGGCAACTAGGCAATAAATGTTGGATCGGATTCCTTTGAAAGTCCCAGACTGACTTAAGTTTCCTCTGGTTGCTCAAAGGACCAACCAAACAACAACATGTGCAACTAATAAAAGGCTATTAAACATTTCGCTCCTTCGCAAGATACAATCAAGACTCGTTTTTCCGTATTCAAATATGTCCAGTCATCAAAAACAGCTATTGTCTTGGTCCGGAAGGTAAAGTAGCACCGTTTAAAAGTTAAAGTTGGAGAGATTGCCAAAAAAACACCCAACCCACCAAGCCTAGCTAGCTAAGCGGATAGCTAAGGTAATTAGCCAGCTAATATGCCCTTGTAATGTCTAACTTTAGAAAAAGCAAAACACCTAAAAGGCATTTTGCATAGAGAAATCAAATTATGAGCGGCACCATTGGCTACTTATTTTAACAGACTTTTTTTTTTTGCCAATACTGGCGCTTCACTATTGTCAAAAATATTTCAACTTTCAAGAGCAACTTAAGAAATATGCAACATCTTAACTGGAATACTTGAAATATCTATATAAGAATGTATAATCTGTATATTTTTTTAAAAAGATGAGGATTATAGTTGGGAATTGCTTCTTGTAATCTTATTTAGGGTTACGGAATATGATTGTGATGTCGATAATTTGATTGTCTATGTTGTAGAATATTACCATAAATCACTTTTTCTTTGTTTTCCTCTGTACAATTTTGGTCGCCCGTTCTTTGTTAACATGTCGGGTTTTGGCTTTCTGTCGATCAGATGTAATGGTGGAATTGACAATAAGACTTCATAGTTCAGAGAAATGCAAATGGAGCAAAAAAAAAAAAGTACGTTTTTATTCAACTGTAAAATTGTTATAATAAAAGAGAAGGTATATTTTGGATAATATTTTTTTATTTAAATACATAATGTAATAAATCTGTTTAGTGAAACTTTCATTGACTATTATTCAGGTCTAATAAATATAAATCACAAAAAACAAGACATAGAAAAAAAAAAAGAACTGACAAACAACCCATGTTTTAAACTGTTTTAAACTCAATTAGTCATGAATAATCTGTGAATTAAGCACATTTATTTTTGTAATTTCAATGAGCAAGCTTTTATGGTTAATGGTGATGCAGCTATGGTCTTAACAAACAAGTGTTGAGAGTTTTAGTTTTTCAAGAAAGGTGAAGCGTGTCATGCAAAGTTTTTGCGTTCCCTAGCAGTATGCCTACTGCAATGTTTACTGATCTATTTTGAATACAGTCACGAATGTCAATTTAACTTTTCAAATATATACACATGATAAAAACCGTAAATCCAGTGTGTCCCAGCCAGCATACCTAGGTGGGCCCCATAAGGGGAAAAGGAGGGCAAACAATATGGATCCCACATGGGTTTGTCTACAGTTCTCATGGTGGCCCCCCATGGGTTTGCCCATGTAGGGCCACCGCCATGTAGGGCCCATGTAGACGGTGGCCCTACATGGGCAAACCCGTGTGGGGCCACCATGGGAATTGCACACAAACCCATGTGGGGCCATATGGTTTGCCCTCCTTTTCCCCGTATGGGGCCCACCTAGGTATGCTGGCTGGGTGATATACTCTGTAACATATTTTTCAAGCTTTATCAGCCAGGAAAGGAACTTGTGTTTTCTCACATAACTGATACTCATTGCCACATTGTTTCCCAACACCACATACACACACATCGCAGGGAACCAATTTACAGAAGTTGCAACTACAGGAAACACTTTCAGCACTTTTCTGTGTCACACACACACAAGAGATGAGGAGTGAGTTATTCAACTGGCTGTCGGTTCCACCCAAGCAGAAGTATAAAGGAGCAGCAATACCTCCACGTTTCTTGACGAGGACTCCACTTTCAGACGACACAGATCGATCCACGGAGAAGGTGAGCGACACCTCGACACACCGAACACTAAGAGTTTCAACACAAAGTAGAGCGTGTGCTTTAACTTGGTAGATAGTCAACAAACTTGAAACATGATTTTTTTTTACAAAGTTTCACAATGTACATCAAAAACTAACTGGTGTAAGGGACTGATAAAGTCCTCCAGACACAAGTTTTAGATACCTTTTCCCACTTTACATGAAAAATTAGCTCCTTTAAAATCCAACAAACGCAACGTATAGACTCAATTAAATTATGCTTTCATGCACAGTGACAGGTCTGTCATGATGGGTTTGATATTTCTTGCCCACATGCAGAAACACTCGCAGAGAGAAAAGTAAGAATTAATATTTATGAACAACAAAAGCAAAATGTCTCCACTTGGAGAGAGAGGCAGCTGGCAGGAATCCAGGATCGATAGAGGAATGTAGACGAAATCCTAGGAAGGGGCCTTGGCAGTTCCAGGGAGTGGGCTCAGCAGGGGGTGTCCGCAGGGCGAGGACCATGTGACGAGGTCCTATTGGCTTCAACAGATCCAGCTATGGGCAAATATTCTTTGGCGCAGGTATAACAAGGCGAGTGCCTAAACTGGAAAAAGAGTGGCCCTTGGTGGGCCTGCCCTTTCCGTTTCTGGGTCCCCACAAGACAGATTACGATGATGCTTTGAACGAACCATAAGCATAGATATGCTAATGCTGATGTCACACCAGTGAATCACTAAGGAGAGTCTTGGAGCTCAGCACAGATGGACAGAGTACAAAAAAGATGTTGCAGTTTTTTATAAATAAACCATGTATGTTGACTCATGTTGTTGTATCCACCACAGTTGGGACCAAGCCAGTGTTTTACAAGTCTCAAGTAAGTGTCAAGACTTTGTCCTCAGGTCCGAGTCAAGTCTCAAGTCGGGAGCTTGGAACTTTTGAATCATTTTTTTAAACAATGTTCCAATTATGCTAAATGTAAATAATAAACTGTGTGTTCTTTTTAAAATCAAACACACAATGCACTCATTACAAATAAAGCAGAGTGGTTTTGTATTTGGATGTGATGGTAAAATAAAAATCCGTCAGTCCAAGTGGGGTTAAATCTACAGCCAATTTCACATCTAAGTATTGATAAAAACATGTTGCGTGAATCAAGTTTTGAGTACAAGCATTACAAGTTTTGAAAAAAAAAGACACGAAGTCTTGTGAAAATTAATATGTAAGCAAAAGTATTAAAAGTTTTGGGAAGAAAAGACATGAAATCCTGTTTTCAGACTGAAAATGTGTGCTCTTGGATTATGGCAGAAAACCCCCCCATAAAACACGTTTTGTTCATAAATGTAAAAATGTGTAATCGTTGGGTTTTAGAACTAATTCACCAACTTATCAACCAATTTTTTGTGTGTTACTTTAGAGAAGATGAACGCTGTTCTTGCGATCACTGTCCTTGGCCTGGTTGCTGGTGTGAATCCAGCCATCGGCCTTAGTCCCTGTCAGAGGACGGCTTCCAACAATGCATTCAACAGATTTGTTCGCAAACACGTCCTACAGGCTGCATTTGACACCAATTCAAAGACTGGATGGGAAAGGTGAATTATACAGAACCATTCAGAACCCATTGAGATGTGAATCAATTAATATGCATACAGTGTAAATTCCATTTGCTTTGATGTTTTGACTACACACGATGATGTCAATCTAGAAGAAAATTATTAGTTATGCTACCTTTATTAGAGCCAAAAAAAGGAGTGAATTTCTACCAAAGAAACCCTAGAAATCTTCAGATAAGTAAGAAATATTCTAGAAAATAGTCAGAAATGTTTTGGCTCCGATAGTCAAACATTTGCAAAAAATAAAAAGAAATTGATGAATCCCTGAAATTTTCTAGACAAAACTTGTGAATTTTAGAGTTTCAAAAGTTTCTATTGTCCGAAAGTCAAAAATGTTCAACTTTTGAAACGCAGAAATGTCCAAGATTGAAAATTTCTGAGATTCATCTCAAGATTTATTATTGCAAATATTCAACTTTCGTAGATCTTTTTCAAAAGTATAAAAATTGTCAGAAATTTTCCAAGAGCCAAGTCAATCAATTTGAAACGGCACCGGATTGCGATTGTTTCCTCTTTCTCTTCAGCTACTTGAGGAATTTAAATCTCTGCGGCAGACCGAGGCAGTCCTTTGTGAGCAGCACAGACCAGCAACGTTTCTTGGAGATCTGCAACGGCAACGGGAAGCGTCAGAACGGCAACCTGTGCACCAGCACCCGCTCAGTTCGGCTGTACGATCTCAGAGTCCGTCAGACTCGTCAAGGTTGCGTCGTCACTCATTTGAGACGCGTACAGAGATACGTGACTGTCGCTTGTGACAAAGTCGACAACCTCTGCCGCCCCGTTCACTTCGACAGCAGCCAGACCAACAGACCGAGCCGCAGAGCGCAGAGCTGCTGAAATCTGGATGCAACGCTGAAACTTAATGCATCGTTGTTACGGTACCTTGTCTCTGATTGGTCTTTGATTCACCCATTCACGGTCTTTGGTTTGGTTTGCCTTTTCAGCTGTGAAAGAAAGTACATTATTATTTTTTATATTTCAATACCTGTTGTGCTCATAAAAAGTGCTGCTTCCCAGCCAGCATACCTAGGTGGGCCCCATATGGGAAAAGGAGGGTGGACAATGTGGGTCCCACAAGGGTTTGTCCGCAGATTCCATGGTGGCCCCACAAGGGTTTACCCATGTAGGGTCACCGCCGCCATGTAGGGCCACCGCTGCCATGTAGGGCCACCGCTGCCATGTAGGGCACCGCCATGACTGTAGGTGGTGCCCCTACATGGGCAAACCCGTGTGGGGCCACCATGGAAACTGCAGGCAAACCCATGTAGGACCCATATTGTCTGCCCTCTTTTTTCCCCATATGGGGCCCGTCTAGGTATGCTGGCTGGGTTTTATCCTTCATGGAGTTGTTTTTGGGTTTTTTTTTAGCAAGAAACTACTTCAAGGAGTTTCCTGCTTAAAAAAAAAACAAAAACACTTTCAGAGCTGTGCTGCAATTGTTTCCTCAGCTTTTTAATCAGAACTAATCAAACCTATGATTTTATCTATCCGTTGTAGTTTCTCTTAGGCTTTGTTCTATTTTTTTTAGCTTATGGTTTTAGTTTTTTTGGTGGCATTGTGAGCTCAGCAGAGCCATTAACCTTCCAAATAAAACAATGTGTTCCATCAAAGTCCGTGATGCAATGTTCTATTTAAAGTTTCAAATATTCATTTCATTTATAGGTTGCCTAAAGTTTCTAACACAACTTTATGTGATGATACGGGTCCATTCCCATGGAGACACTGTTTGCCTTCATGTCATCTCACCGTAGCGCCAGAGTTAAAGAGGCCTCTTACGTTTACAAAAAAAACTAATTTTCACAGCAGTCGGTTGTGAAAATTATTGTTCTTTTGAACAAAAATTGTAACAATTGGACAAATTACATGTTTAGACCTCTAAAAAGCCAGATCATCATTATTCTGAGAGAATAACAATTTAAACAATAAAAGAAGTGACACATTCATATATGTCACATCTTTTATTATACCGAGTGAATGTCATTATTGATTTCTCATTATTTATTTTGTGGAGAATTTATCCGTTCTCCATGCTAAGTTGGTGATATATGAGGCTGAAGAAGAGTCTGTGAGATGAATTCATTTATTAATACCAAAATACTGCTGGTCCATTTGTTAATGCTATCATTCCTAACATATCATTTCCTCTAGCTTTAGCCTAGCTTTAGCTTTGCAATTAGCTAAAAGAGACAGAGGAAAAGCAAATAATTATTTATTCTCAACAGTTGCTACTGTTGAGAAAAGTAGCAACTATTCTGTATTTGGAACGACAAATGTTTTGTTGTTCCAAAACATTTTTTCTCGACTTTTTACTAAATATCAGGGAACTCTGCGCCTGCAAAGCAGCAGCAACGAATGACAATAGTCTGCGCATTCTGCTCAAATATGACAATTCCTCTCCTGCTTTTGGTGGACCAGGTGGCCGCTGAACGTGGTGTGGCGCTCGGACACCCAAACGTGGGAATTCGCTGCCATTCTAACAAACACCTGGTCCCCCGGCTGCAGCTGCAGGAACACGGCGTTCCCTCCGTTGTCAGCCGTGTCATTGTGTGACTGGTGGTCACTGGTCATGACGACTAGCTCGTCGTTCTTGTAGAGGTTCAGCCATGTTTGAAGAGCTCCTCCGGCGTGGTAGAAGAAGCTGAAGTAATAAACCCCTGCAACTGGGGCTGTGAAGATGCCTGTAAAAAATACAAATATATATATATATACTGTATATGCATGGAGTTTGCATGTTCTCCCTAGGTATGCGTGGGTTCTCTCCGGGTACTCCGGCTTCCTCCCACAGTCCAAAAACATGACTGTCAGGTTAATTGGCCTCTCCAAATTCTCCTTAGGTATGAATGTGTGTGTGTGTGTGTGGCG